>JARBWK010000004.1:151664693-152300761 GCA_030556195.1 Anolis apletophallus
GAATTTTATATGGCAGTGTAGAAAGGCAAGTTACACACGGAAGGAAAATATCACAGACTCTAATTTGCCTTAAGTGTAAATTTAGTAGATCAGTCAGGCAACCGCTTGGAAACAGTTGTTCAAAACATCTTATAGACGGAGACATAACTCGATTGGCAACTCCGTGCCATCCTTGTGGATTACAAACCCAGTATTTAGCATACAAAGATGATTTGGAACAGTTTGTTTATCCCGAATGTGGTTTGGCAGTACCTTCATAACATATTGGAATACTCTGCATTACTCCCATCGACGAACTCTAGGTTATGTACCCAAACACTTTGGTTTAGCCATCGGTATATATCTATGGACTCCGACATATCATGCTAAGTACCTTGCATATTATAATCCACTGTAATAACGTGATTTACATGTCTGTTCGTATGTTATACACATAAGTTTTTTCACTACGATATTTATATAAAGTGGTTACTAAATTTACACTTAAGGCAAATTAGAGTCTGTGATATTTTCCTTCCATGTGTAACTTGTACTGATAGATATTATAGCTTTACTTTGTGTTTTGCAGTGTAGAAAGGCACTCTGTTATAGGCTACTGTGGCTATAGCAGGAGTGGCCAAAACTGGATGTAGGTCTCTGAGCCATATTGTGACAGTCTTATGTCCACCTTGTTGTGTCCCTCAATCCGGTTGGTCGGCCCAATGAGAGGAGATCCACTAAATAAATTGGATTTACATAATTATTGATTCACCCTAAAACAATTGATTCAATACATTTATTCTAATTTAACAAGATTTCATCCATAAACCATCTGAATGGTCTGCACATTATCACTAGACTGATGTTTAAGAATATGTTTGGAACAAACTTGACTTGTGTGGGTAAGAGGCTGTCAAAAATGATTCTTGTATTGCTCTGGGATAATCCTGAAAGAACACATGCCTGTCTGCCATGACATCTTAAGGCTGTCAAATTGCGGATTTAGCAGCAAGGCTCCCATTACAGCCAGCATGAGACAAGACGTTAAAAAGCCCTTGTAAGAACCTTTGGAAGCAAGTCACGAATGTTCTTGTTTCTATATCAGAAAAAAAGAATGCTTATCTGTCAATATTGAGAAAAAGCAGGTCTCCAAACAGTAAAGCATGGCTCTCCTAGTAGACAGCAACAGTGGGATCATTTGGATGCACTTGTCTTCACACTTGGTTAAGAGGTTTCAATTATTTCATAAACTGACCATATCCTTTCACGGTTGGACATATCCTTGCCTCACCCAGAGACTTCAGTCCCTATTTGTCTCACTGAGTTGACCTTCGGTGGTCAATTAATTCATCCCATTCCACGTTTTGCCCCAGTTGGCTGTGCGTTTTCACACTCTCTCACAATTGATTTTGTCAGGCTGTCTCTCTGAAAGGGTCCAGACGATTCCCTCAGTTAATAGACAAACATAAATTACACAGAGATTTTTAAACTGAGTTCAAGGCCCAGCTCTTGTGAGTGATTATTGTACTAATGGAAGCAATTAGCACCTGCGTCTCACTTACAAGAAGTCAAAGTTTTTCATTATCTGGTCATGGTCCTCACAACAGGGCTGTAAATGTTAAACATAATAAAATGCATTTTGCTTTCTTGTGCAGTGGATTAAAAGGAGTGCTTGAATTTGTGTAACTTCTTCAAAAAAAAGAGAGAGAAAGAAACTGAAACATACCATATTTACACGAGTCTAGTGCTCATCCTTTTTGGATACATTACATAGTCAAAATTCAGATGCACATTAGGTTCGGTGGCATGTTATGACCTCATCAGACAGAACTTTTTCTGGCGGCATATGCTGGTTGTGTCCTAGATCAGTGATTTTCAACCAGTGTGCAGCGGAACACTAGTGTGCCGTGAGAGATCATCAGTGTGCAGTGGGAAATTATTTTCGATCTTCATTCATATATAAACTATAAGGTGCATCTGTCCCTTTAAGAAATGGAACCATAGCACTCTCGCGTCACCTAAGAAGTGACGCGAGAGTGCTTTGGTCGCGCCATCTTGGATTCGCTCAGACGCGGCTAAGTAAACAAAGTTAGAGTTAGTGCTGCATCTGCGCGTCAAGTGACAGTGGCAATTTGGGATCACAGCAAGACAAGTGAGTGACAGTGATGGAGAAGTTTTTGAGAAGGGAAAATGCAAATGCCGAACAGGGCCCTGGACAAAATTATGACACAGATGAAGGCCCTAATATGAGTGGTGGACAAAAGAGAAAAAGGAAAGACAACACAGGCCCAGGTTTCACACTAAGTGAGTGTACATTTAAAAACATATTAACTATATGTATTACTGTGTTAGAGTGTCATTTTGGTTGGTGGTGTGCCCCAGGATTTTGTAAATGTAAAAAATGTGTGGTGGCTCAAAAAAGGTTGAAAATCACTGTCCTAGATGATCCACAAAGCCCACTGGTTCCCATTTGACGATGCAGAGGAACTTCCAGCAGGGCTCCATGAGTCACCTAGAGTGGAGCCAGCATATGCCACCGCAGTGGCAACATGGGAGGCAGGGCCGTAGCCAGGATTTTGGTTCCGGGGTTGAGTTTGGTTCAGGGGGGCTGAGACTGGGTGGAAGAGGGTTTACCCTAGCAAACCTTTTGTATTGTTATCCCAATAACCCCATGAAGGTGGGATATAATGAGCATGGTGATCAGATCATGATATGAATAAACATAACAGTTTAAATAATGTACCAGTAAGGCCTTCTCGCGGACCACCCTGAGAATTTCGGGGGCTGAAGCCCCTTAGCCCCCCCCCCCGGCTACATGCCTGATGGGAGGCTTCCTGTGTTGCACTAGAATGAGCCTAGTTGGGAATAATCTGAGGCTGGCGTTTATCAGCTTCAGCTTGACAGAGTGGTATTGGTTCTCAAATGGTCTTATATATGCTGCCTGCCCTTCTGACACACACACTTTGGGCACATTACGTTTGAGAGCAAATCTATTTTTTGCAATGTGCATTTTCAAAATTGAGGTGCACATGTCATTGGATAGAGCAGATGTTTGTAACTAAACAGTTTGTAAATAAGTTTGTGACTAAGTCAGATGTTTGTACCTCAGAGACTGCCTGCATATAGAACAAGTGTGGACAAAATGTAGCCTTTCGGGTATTGTTGGATTGCAGTGCCCATTATCTCTATGCAGTAGAGGTTTGGATTTTTGTTTGCCCCATAATTCAGATCAACTTTATTAATGAGGCAATATTTGATATGTGGGTGTGTCCCGTGCCAAAAATTTAAGAATCAAAACTTAAAGGGAAAGGTTTCCCCTGACATTAAGTTTAGTCGTGTCCAACTTGAGGTGGGGGGGGGGGATGCGTGTGTGTGCTCATCTCCATTTCTAAGCTGAAGAGCCAGCACTGTTTATAGACACCTCCAAGGTCAGGTGGCTAGCATGACTGAATGGAGTGCTGTTACCTTCCCACAGAGTGGTACCTTTTGATCTACTCACACTTTCATGTTTTTGAACTGCTACGTTGGCAGAAGCTGGGCTTACCAAACTGCCAATATTTTGGTCAGCAAGTTCAGCAGCTCAACAGTATAACCCACTGTGCCACCAGGGCCCTCCAAAACTTACCCCATACTTTTTTATTTTACCCCATGCTTTTTTGTTTTAGTTTTGTTTTAGTTTTGTTTTAGTTTTGTAAATATCAAAAGGCTCCCAAAGTCAGAAGCAAAGCGAAGCCGAAAAGACTGCATTAGTGCCTTGTGTTGCCTTTTCTCTAAATTAATAAAGTCTCAGCATTAGGAGTGGTAAAAAGAGGGAACAGTGTTTGCTAGGAACAGCACAGAACTCTGAGAACTATAGTTTGGGAAGAGAGGAGCTCTATGCCAAAGAATTCCAAAGGCTCTGCCCTAAACTACATTTCCCAGAATGCATCTACATCAGAAAGCACCAATCGAGTAGCGGAGAGAGAGATTTGTCCCTCCCTAACAGAAACCAGCGAGAGTTCAAATGAATGGTTGAATCTGCAAAGAGGAGGACTGATGGATACTAGTAGTAGGTAATTCTCTGTGCTGGGCTGAGAAGAAAGCCCTAAATGGATGGCCCCGATACTATAGGAGAAGCCTATTAGTTTAGAGGCTGAATGACCATCTGTCAGTAGAGGTTTGATGGTGCCCTTCTGCCTGGAAGAAGGGGGTTGGACTAAATGTCTCTTGGAGGTCCCTTCCAGGGCCGTAGCCAGGATTTTGGTTTTTGGGGGGGGGGCTGAGTTTGGTTCGGGGGGGGGGCTGAGACTACGTGGAAGAGGGTCTACCCTAGCAAATCCTTTGTATTGTTATCTCAATAACCCCATTAATGTGGGATATAATGAGCATGGTGATCAGATCATGATATGAATAAACATAACAGTTTAAATAATGTACCAGTAAGGCCTTCTCGCGGACCACCCTGAGAATTTCAGGGGGGGCTGAAGCCCCCTTAGCCCCCCCCCTGGCTACATGCCTGGTCCCTTCCAACTCTAGCATTCTATGAAAATGTAGAATGGGTCAATATTGGTTTGTATTGGTTAATATGAGAGACATTCAATGAGATACCTGTTGTGGCTTAAAAAATGTTTTTGTCAAAACTTGTTTAATAATCCCTAAAATCAGTAGATGTATGAATATTTCTGAAAATTGGGGGGGGGGGGATGATCTCGTTACCTCCTGTCATTGTATAGAAAATTCAAGGAGATGGTTCAAGCTGGATTGAGCCTGCTAACCCCTCTTGGAAACAGCAAGGAGTCTCCACTGCCCACCTGCACTGAATACAGTTTGGCAATGCTGAGAAGGGACCCAACCCCTTCTCTCATGTTGCTGGTGGTGACAGCTGTGACATTCCACCTACCTACAACTTTGAGTTGCTCTGTCTATGCATCAGCCACAGCACATCACTTAGGAGATGGAGAGGGAGAAATCTCCCGTCCCTCCGGCCAGACTCTTTACTGAGTCAATAATCTGGCAGGCAGCTGCCAGACCCCCATCAACAAGGTAAGTTGGGGTGTTGTGGCTGTTATTGGCCATGATATAAGAGAATGGGACTGTTATCCTCAGGCCACCTGAGCCCAGGGATCATGGAGTAGCTGTCAAGATATCTGCTGCTAATTCTGATTAGTAAGTGACCCAGCTGTTTTGACACCCCTTAACTAGGAGACAGCCCGAATCTTGCCTTAAAATTGGTAAAACTGGCTAAGTGTCAGCTGCATAAGATCTCTCTTACCTGTAGGTCATGAGTTCGAGGCCTGCCCGGATCAGGGTGGGTGCCTGACCTTAAGTGTAGTCTGCTGTCGACCTTTGCAGCCCGAAAGACTGTTCATTTGTCAAGTAGGAGATAAAGGTACCACATTAAGTGGGGAGGCAAATTTTGACTCATTTATGAGCCCATTAAGAACTCCAAGAATCGCTGAAAAGGAATGTGGAAGAACAACAAGGGAAGCTGGAAAACGCTGAGAGAGAAGAGTGTGTGAGCCCTCCCTGGTGGCCAGAAGTTTGTCACAAGTTTACCAGAAAAGTTAGTCTTTGTTCGTCTATGTTCGTCAATAGATGTATATATGTTAAAAACTGCAGGGATTGTCTGCAATTTATATGTTCTGTAATCCGCTCTGAGTCCCCTTCGGGGTGAGAAGAGCGGATACTGTATAAATGAAGAAAATAAATAAATAAATAAAAATTCAGGTTATCCCTCGAGTTAGGTTAGCCCTGGGGAAAGTTTCATTGAGTGGCTTTGCCCCAGGTTAAGCCAAACCAACCCCATGTGGCATTTAGCCATCATGGAACTGATCAAAGGCAACAGTGTAGAGGTGCCCCCTATGAAATTCATGAGATTATCATAGATTGACATGTGACTTGAAGGTATATACACACCCATTCTCTTAATTTACATGCTGCATTTCTTTCTTTCTGATTGCATATACACAAAAGATGAAAAGGAGAGTCATAATTGTGCGTGTGTGTGTGTGTGTACTTGTGTGTTAAAGACAGCACACAAGTTTTCCAGTAGTACTTCCATGAAAGCAAAAGCAAGAGCCAGGCTTGAAAGTCAGCTCCTGACATGACCTCAGACTCCCAGGCTGTTCTCATTAAGTAACTTAAGTAACTTGACTCAGCAAGGGGGATTTGACTGCTGCCTGCATGGTGTCCCTTCCTATAATATCCAATTACAGTTGCTTCGCTTTCAGTCTTGCAAAGGACTGGATAGCAGAAGGGGAAGGGTGCCACTCAAAAGCTAAATTTGGCGCCCCAGCAGAGACATTATTATCTGCCTGCCATTCGATTTTTCCGCAGACAGTTGCCATAATGAAGTGGCAGAGCCTGAAATGTCTGACTTGAGTTCCTAGCAATTATGAGAGGCTTGCTCTGACAGGTTTACTCTAGTTGCAGATGTGACAATGGATGATAAACTTGAAATAACTATCTGCCACACTGGATCTGTCCAGTGAGGTTATACAGCATGCACACACAACCACATTGGTACGCAAGCTGTAAACTAGCACATCTCTATAAGGCAGAGATTGAATTCATGCTACAGTGATAATAGAGTGCAGGGCATTTTATGTGTCTGCTGCAGATATTTTGTTTCTATTTTTAACCATACATAGGTTGCAGTCTCACTCCAGGGTTTTTCTCATGGGAAAGTTCAAATCTCCTGAAGTGCGCAGTAACCTTTACATGCTATGTTAGGCTCCTCTGTCATAAATCTAATTCTTTTCCGTCAACTGAGGCATTGTCCCACAGGCTATTTGGTCTCCCCATCCACATTTTTACCACAATTATTTCATCATATCAGTTCTTAGGATTTGAACAGACACTTCACACCTGACAGAACATCTTCTTTCACTGAATCATGTCTTCTAAATTTCATGCAGCAGTAGCTACCTGATAATTTCTTCTGTGTAGGAGGCATGAGGACAAGATGTACTTTTAGTGAAGTGGGACTCACTTTTGATTACTTTTCCTTCAAGAAGGCTCCCAAATCTTGGGCTGGGAAGTAAAAAAGATGCCCTTAACCCCGGTGGGAAGAAGCACCTCCCAGCCACATGCCTGAAATAAGGGGAGAAGGTGTGAAGTATTACACAAAAAGGCTTAATCATATATATATATATATATATATATATATATATATATATATACACACACACACTGTGTGTGTATATATATATATATATACACACACACACACACACACACACACATACATACAGGTCCTTCTCAAAAAAATAGCATATAGTGCTAAAGTTCATTATTTTCCATAATGTAATGATAAAAATTAAACTTTCATATATTTTAGATTCATTGCACACCAACTGAAATATTTCAGGTCTTTTTTTGTTTTAATACTGATGACTTTGGCATACAGCTCCTGAAAACCCAAAAATCCTATCTAAAAAATTAGCATATTTCATCTGACCAATAAAATAAAAGTGTTTTTCAAAAAAAAAGTCAACCTTCAAATAATTATGTTCAGTTATGCAATCAATACTTGGTCGAGAATCCTTCTGCAGAAATGACTGCTTCAATGCGGCAATGTGGCATGGAGGCAATCAGCCTGTGGCAGTGCTGAGGTGTTATGGAGACCCAGGATGCTTCGATAGCGGCCTTAAACTCATCCAGAGTGTTGGGTCTTGTGTCCCTCAACTTTCTCTTCACAATATCCCACAGATTCTCTATGGGGTTCAGGTCAGGAGAGTTGGCAGGCCAATTGAGCACAGTAATACCATGGTCAGTAAACCATTGACCAGTGGTTTTGGCACTGTGAGCAGGTGCCAGGTCATGCTGAAAAATGAAATCTTCATCTCCATAAAGCTTTTCAGCCGATGGAAGCATGAAGTGCTCCAAAATCTCCTGATACCTAGCTGCATTGACCCTGCCCTTGATAAAACACAGTGGGCCAACACCAGCAGTGGACATGGCACCCCACACCATCACTGACTGTGGGTACTTGACACTGGACTTCAGGCATTTTGGCATTTCCCAGTCTTCCTCCAGACTCTGGCATCTTGATTTCCGAATGACATGCAAAATTTGCTTTCATCAGAAAAAAGGACTTGGGCCCACTTAGCAACAGTCCAATGCTGCTTCTCTATTGCCCAGGTCAGGTGCTTCTGCCGCTGTTTCGGGTTCAAAAGTGGCTTGACCTGGGGAATGCGTCACCTGTAGCCCATTTCCTGCACACGCCTGTGCACGGTGGCTCTTGATGTTTCTTCTCCAGGCTCAGTCCACTGCTTCCGCAGGTCCCCCAAAGTCTGGAATCGGTCCTTCTCCACAATCTTCCTCAGGGTCCGGCCACCTCTTCTCATTGTACAGTGTTTTCTGCCACATTTTTTCCTTCCCACAGACTTCCCATTGAGGTGCCTTGATACAGCACTCTGGGAACAGCCTATTTGTTCAGAAATGTCTTTCTGGGTCTTACCCTCTTGCTTGAGAGTGTCAATGATGGCCTTCTGGACAGCAGTCAGGTCGGCAGTCTTACCCAGGATGGCGGTTTGGAATAATGAACCAAGCTGGGAGTTTTTAAAAGCCTCAAGAATCTTTTGCAGGTGTTTAGAGTTAATTAGTTGATTCAGATGATTAGGTTAATAGCTCGTTTAGAGGACCTTTTCCTGATATGCTAATTTTTTGAGATAGGATTTTTGGGTTTTCAGGAGCTGTATGCCAAAGTCATCAGTATTAAAACAAAAAAAGACCTGAAATATTTCAGTTGGTGTGCAATGAATCTAAAATATATGAAAGTTTATTTTTTATCATTACATTATGGAAAATAATGAACTTTAGCACTATATGCTAATTTTTTGAGAAGGACCTGTATATAATATATTCAGAATCAGAGCACAAATCATAATAACATCAAGGACATACCATACCCAACATGGGTGCATGCGTCGTGTCAGCGGATTCAGGATAGTCCCAAGACAAATATTTCCAATGTAAAATCCTTTATGGTCACCTCACTTTCCCAGCGAGGTTAGGCTTCAGATTCTCCAACCATTGATAAGGACCGCGGTATTGTTATGGAGGCCTTGAGAAAGCCCCGCCCAGGGGCGAAACGGAGGACAAATGGCCCAAACATTGCTGGTATCGCCATCCCGTTGGCCTCTTGCTAAACACCTTATTGAGGAGCTCATTTCAGTTTTCCTGTTTGTGTCACATGGACTTTCGCCAACCTATAGATCAGAGACTTTGAATTGTATCTGTAATTGGGACTACTTTGATGGACTGTGTTGTGAACTTTGAATTAGTGGATTTGACATTGGAAATATTTGTCTTGGGACTATCCTGAATCCATTGACACGACGCATGCACCCATGTTGGGTATGGTATGTCCTTGATGTTATTATGATTTGTGCTCTGATTCTGAATATATGAGATATAGAGATATAGATATATATATATATATATATATATATATAATCTGATTAAGCCTTTTTGTGTAATACTTCATAGTTTGTTTACCCTTGCTCTAAGTCTTACTGCATAAGGGGAGAAGGTTGCAGGAGTAGGGAGCTTTTTCTTTTTAGCAAGAGCTGGAGACCTTATCATTAGCAAAAAAAAAAAAGGGTACCCTAGCAACATATTGGCTGTTGGTTCTCAGTTGGGTAATGACAACTCTGGCTCCCCAGAAATCCACTGGGGGGGGGGGCACATCTGCTGCACCTCCTTGCATTTTGTTCCACTCTTATTTTCTCTCTCTTGAAATGGATCCAGACAATCTGTTTCATCCAGAAATTCCTGGAGTTGGGAGGCCACCATATGCTCCAAAACTTTGCTCAAAAATGGAAGGTTGGACACTGTCTGATAGTTGTCCATTATGGAGGGGGTTCAGGGATGGGTTTTTAAAATAGCGAGCTCACAACTGTCTCTTTTAGGTAAGTTGGAACTTTGCCTTGATCTAAGGAGGCATTGACCATGACCATCACCCATTCTGCCAGTCCCTCTCTGGCCTGTTTGAGCAGTCAGGAAGGGCAAGGTTCTAGAATACATGTGATAGCTCTCACCTCTCCAAGGATCCTGTCCAAGTCCTCAGGCTGTACAAATTGAAAGGTATCCACCAACACTGGACAAGCAGGAGCCAAAGGTACATCCATTAGAACTGTATCAATAACAGCATCTAAGTTGGAACAGATCTGAGCGGCTTTATCTGCATAGTGTCCTGCAAATACTTCGCAGAGGGCTGTCAAATGGTCAGGGATTTCTCCCTGAGGACCAGTATGTAATAGCCCTCTGACCATTCGAAACAGCTCAGCTGGACAGTTCCTTGCAGATGCTATGGTGGCAGCAAGTAACAATTTCTCTGCTGCCTCTATTGCCTCTGAGTAAGCTTTTAAATACATTCTAGCCATTGCTCATCAGATTCACTTTGAGTTCTCCACCAAAGTCGCTCTAGTCTCCGTCTCACTTGCTTCATCGCTGTCAACTCCTTGGAAAACCAAGGGACTGGTTTGGCTCTGTTCCATGAGAGGGTACAATTAGGAGAGATTGTGTCCACTGCCCTGGCCATTTCCCCATTCCAGAGGTCAGCCAGAGCTTCAACAGAATTGGCTGACAAAGTGACAGAAAAATCCCCAAGAGTCATCAGGAATCTATCCGAATCCATAAGCCTCCTAGGGTGGACCATCTTAATCAGTCCCCACCCCTGTGGACATTCAAAGTCCCAGCAAGTCTAAACTTGACCAGGTAGTGATCAGTCTGTGATGACAGAACTGTGACCAGGTCCTCCACACCACCATCATTATCACCCCATCCAGCACAGAAAACAAGGTCCAAAGTGTGTCCAGCAGCATTGCAAAGGCAAGACAATAACTGGTTGTCGTGGAGGCCATGAAGTTCTGCCCCCGCTCGCCCCCGACAGACAAAACCACAAGAGCTATCTATGTCTCAGCATGAATGTTGAAATCTTCCAGCACTATCAGCTGCTGACACTCCAATGCCAAATGCTGTTGATTGTGGGATGGGGAACCTGGTTAGGGGGATGGAATCACATTAGACTACTCTAACTCCATCTTTCTGCCCCCCAGGCCTCAACTGCTGCTGCACAAAGAATTCTGGTGGGCAGAATTGAGAGAGATCAACCTCTTCAAGGGTTCTCACCAATGCTTCCTCTTCATCCTGGAAAGAAGTGACGAACGGAGTGCCGCAGGGGTCCATTCTGGGCTCGGTCCTGTTCAACATCTTTATTATTAACTTAGTTGAAGGGTTAGAAGGCAAGATCATCAAGTTTGCAGAAGACACCAAATTGGGAGGGATAGCTAATACGTCGGAAGACAGAAGAATTCAAGACAATCTGAACAGATTAGAGAGAGGTCAAAACTAATAAAATGAAGTTCAACAGCAACAAATGCAAGATACTCCATTTAGGTAGAGAAAATGAAATGCAAAGATACAGAATAGGGAACACCTGGCTCAACAGCAGTACATGTGAAGAAAATCTTGAAGTCTTCATGGACAACAAGTTAGACATGAGCCAACAATGTGATGTGGCAGCTAAAAAGCCAATGGGATTTTGGCCTGCACAAATAGGAGTATAGTGTCTAGATCCAGAGAAGTCATTTGTAATGATTCCCTACCTGGAAGGCTAGGAAAAGCCTGAAAAAGTAGGCCCAAGACAGTGGCAGCCATCTTAGAAAGATGCCATGGGGGCATCTATTTTAGGATTCTCATTTCCAAAAGAAGGCATGCCTAAAGAGCAACCTGAAGGGAAATGAGAGTGTTAGGATTGGCTAGTAGGAAGGGGGTGGAGCCTAACTTGGAAAAAGAAAAAAATGCCCTGAAGAGGAGGTGTTTTAAAATCTGACAGCAGTCGGTGGCTGGATGTCAGAGAAGTTGTTGGCTGGGTGTCAGAGAAGTTGGTTGTAGGTGTCAGAAAAAGAAGGAGAAGGAGTGTTAGAGAGAGTTGGGATTAGTCAGTGTTAGAAAGAAGAAGCCTGAATGGTCAGGTTGGCTAGCTGGGTTAGCTGGCATGTAAATCCTACAGCTATCAGGGAGGATAGTGTGTAGAGAAGTAACTAGATAGATCCAGAGCAGGACTATCTTGTCAGATTATTGCATTTTGAATAGCAATTCATGAGTCAGCACAAGATATACTTTCGCAGTTTGAGATGGCCTGCGGTGTGATATGTTTGACACCAGATGGCGCTGTCTCAAGACTGATGAATGGAATCTTGAGGAAGTGACAGTTGAAAGTGACAGTTGGTGTCAGTTGGTTTATAATATCTGTGAGGAAAGGATGTATAGAGAGGTAGCTGTGAGGGCTGTTGTTTTTCGATGTTTTGCCAGTTATTGTTAAATGCAATTCAATACAAAGTTATATATTTACCTTGTGAATTATATGAGAGTTTCATTGAACACGAACAGAGACTGGAGGTTTTTGAGCCGATGAGAATTAAACTTCTATATTTCTTTGCCTATCCGCTGTGACATAAATACTCGGCCGAAGAGGTTATGGGCCCAGATCCCAGAACCCAGAACCCAGAACCAGAATTGCAGAGGCACAGAGATACTACATAACCCATAATTCATAGAAAAGTTTTGAATAACACTGGAAATTGCAGCAGAAGTCGCTGTTTACCTCAGTGTTAGAGAAAAAGCTGAAGTGAATTTTTGCCAGGAGCATCTGTAGTGTGAAGAAAGATGGCATTATTTGGAGCACAGCATCATTTAGAAAAACTCAGAGGCAGCTCAAATTATTTAATATGGGCTACCAAAGTGCGAGCAGTTTTGGCAAAGGAGGAGCTGTTATCTTGCTTAACACATCGACCTATTTCTGATGCAGAAAGGTTGAAAGATGGCAAGGCAAAGGGCTACCATCATCCTGTCAGTTGACGATAGGCACCTCACATATTTAGCTCTGGAAGAAACAGCCGCTGACTGTTGGAAAAGGCTTGAAAAGCTGTATCAGCAGGCTACTGGAGGCTCAAAAGTTTTATTGAGCAGAGAACTGTTTTCACTGAAGCTTCTGTCAAAGGAAGATGGTGCCAGAGAGACTCATTTGAGTAAAATGCTGAGCCTATTTAATGATTTAGCAGCAAGGCACCAATTTTACAGAAGATCAGAGAGGCTTAATTCTACTAAGCAGTTTGGGGCAGAGCTACAACTCATTCATTGACTCCATGCAATCAATGAAAGAAGAGGACATCAACTTCAACTTAGTTTCGACTAGATTGGAGAACTGGGCTTGTTACAGAAGAAATGCCCAGCAACTTTCAACGGAGAAGACGGTCAACAAAGGCTTCAATATGAAGAGGAAAGAGACAATCCAGTGTGACATCATCTGTTACATTTGTAATAAAAGAGGACACAAAGCTAGACAATGTCATCAGAACAAGTTTAAGAAGAGTGAATCAGCACAGAGAAAGAAAGAACAGATCAACAATTCAAGAAAAGACTCTGATTCAGGCTGTCTGTTGATGAGTTTACAATGTAACAATGATTTTATTCCTCAGGTACCCTGGATTATTGACTCTGGGAGTGCAAAGAGTTTTGTTAAGGATAGTAAATTGTTAGCAGAGAAGGAACCTTTATCTGGTTCTATGCAAAGTTGTGTGAGTCTAGCCAATGGTCAAAGGTGCAAGGTTTTAACAAAGGGAGAAGTTGAAATTGGTCAACTTAGTCTAAAAAGTTAGACAATGTTTATTTAGTTCCTGAGCTAGAACACAATGTTCTAGGGTGAAACAACTTGCAGACCATGGTTTATCCATTGTGTTTGAAGGGGAGTTATGTAAAATGAGTAATAAAAATACAGGTATGTATAAGGAAGTAAAATTTCAAAATGGTTTCTATAGAATGAATGCTAGTAATAAAATGTCTACAAATAGTATTCAGAGTTTGGAAGGAAACCTCTGCATGGTGACAGATGTCTGCACATGCTACACAGGAAGTTTGGCCACATGAACTATAATATGATTAGAAAGACTGCACAGCTAGTAGGCATTCAAATACCAGAATGCAGAAATTATTTAGAGTGTGCTGTCTGTAACAAAAACAAAGTTAAAGGCTTATCCTGTTGCCAAAAGGAGTGATAGAGTAACAACTAAGTTACAGTTAGTGCACATGGATCTAGCTGGACCTTTTCCAAAGAGTATTGGAGGGAATGTATTTCGACTAGTAATAGTAGATGATAGGTCTCGATTTGGCTTCGTTTATCCTCTGAAAGGTAAATTTCAGGTGTATGAAAAATTTATTGAATGGTACAATTTTGTGAAGAACCAATTTCCTGATTTGACTGTTAAACAAGTTCAATCTGATAGAGGAGGTGAATTTGTGAATGAAAGACTTAAGAATTTTTAAGGATAAAGGAATTTGGCATAGGAAAACAAATCCATGTGTATCAAAAGAAAATGGAATTGCGGAGCGTCGCTTAGGTGTAATTCAAACCATGGTAAAATCAATGCTTGAGGATGCACAAATGTCCAAGGTTTTTGGGCAGAAGCAGCTAACACTGCCAATTACGTGCTGAATAGGTTATGGACCTCAAGTGTAAATGAAATCCCATTCTATTTGTTTTATGGAAGACATCCAAAGGTGGATCATTTTCAAGTATTTGTGCGCATGCAAATGTTTTAATTCCTATACAGCAAAGAGACAAAGAGATCAGCATTGGGTAAAGATGCAATTTATTGGATATGAAGGTGGAACGAAAGGCTATAGATTCTGGAATGGCTCTTTTCCAGGAAAGAAGATCACAGTCTCCAGATCTGTAAAGTTCGAAAATAATACTCATTGGGATAGAATTCATGCGAACACTGAAGTGTTCATAACCCCAAGTATTTCTAGAGTAAAGAATGAATCTGAAGTTGTAGAGGTATTAGATGAGGCAAATGTGGAAGAAAGCAAGGAACAATCTGAAGAAAGTAATTTTCATGATTTTGTGCCACAAACTCTGACTTAGTGTCCAAATCTGTAACAGAGGTTGATGGACATTGTCAAGAGGAGATTAGGGATGTGGAGGAGACTAAGGATGAGATTCCTAGGAGATCCACACGTATCACTAAAGGAATTCCACCAGCCAAGTACCAAGTCACGCAAATAGGAAGTATAGAGTGGAAAGATCCTAATTCTTACGCTGAAGCATTGCGTAGACCGAAAAATGAACGTGATTGTTGGGTAAAAGCAATGAAGAAGGCATTTGATTCACTTCATTCTTTAAATGTTTTAGAACAAGCAGATGTAACCAAAGATGTAAAGGTAATTGGTTGCAAGTGGGTATTTAAAAGGAAAACACAAGTTGATGGTTCATTATTGTACAAAGCAAGATTGGTTGCACAAGGTTTTGGTCAAATTTACAATCAAAATTATGATGAGGTATATGCTCCAACAATTAGACCTGAAACAATTAGGACTGCTTTAGGCATCGGTGTGCAAAGAAAGTATGTTATAAGGCACTTTGACATTACCACAGCTTATTTAAACACAGAGCTGACTGACAATGTATATATGAGAGCAATACCTGGTTAAGAAAAAGATACTCCAACTGGTGTGTATCGACTACGGAAAGCATTATCCGGGCTGAAGCAAGCAGCGAGATGCTGGAACCAGTGTATAGACGAAAAGTTAAAGGGTCTTGGCTTCGAAAGAAGCAGTGTAGATACATGTCTATATAAGAAAGGAAAAGAGTCTAAAAAGCAAACATTTGTTTTGGTGTTTGTCGATGATCTCTTAGTACTAGCACCATCCGAAAGGGATGTGGAACAAGTTTTCAAGGGACTAAACTCAAGTATGACTGTAAAAGATCTTGGAGAAGTCCGGAAATACTTAGGCGTAAATGTAACTAGAACTGAAAAAGATATTTGTCTAGATCAAAAAGACAAAATTTTTGAGTTACTTGAGAGAACAAGATGGACTCTGTGTAAAACAGTAGCAACTCCAATGGTACCAGATTTTTTAAAGCTTGATAGAGATGAAATGTTTGACAATCAAACATTGTATAGATCAGTGGTTGGGAGCCTCTTGTATTTGGCAAATTGGACTAGGCCTGATATCGCCTATGCCACTAATGTACTAAGCAGGAGAGTGAATGAACCAACGTTGACTGATTGGCAAGCTGTAAAACGAATGTTAAGATATTTGAAAGGAACATGTGACAAAAAGCTAAAAAAATTGTCCAAAAGAAAGCGGTATGAAGGGGTTTGCAGACGCAAGTTTTGGTGACAACGAACAAAACTTGTCATGTTCCGGGTATCTAATTAGTTTTAATGGGATACAAGTGACATGGAAATCTCGTAAACAGTCACACGTTTGTTTATCCATGGCAGAAGCCGAATTTTCTGCTTTGTCTGACTGTTGTACAGAACTAGAGTGGATAAAGGCTCTAGTAAATGAGTTCCAAAGTTTTGAAGATAAGATATCTTTATTTACTGATTCTCAATCTTGTATAGCAATATCAAATGCTGAAGGATTAAAGCAGAGAACAAAATATATTGGGGTAAGGTACCAAAATGTTAGAAAGTTAGTACAGGATGGTTTTATTAATCCTGTGTATGTCCAGTCAGATGAGAATATGGCTGATATGTTTACAAAAGCATTGACTAAATGTAAATTAAATGTATTTTGTAAGAAGATATTGTTATTATAAGTAATGTGTGTACTTGTGTTGCTCATGAAGGAGGAGTGTCAGATTATTGCATTTTGAATAGCAATTCATGAGTCAGCACAAGATATACTTTCGCAGTTTGAGATGGCCTGCGGTGTGATATGTTTGACACCAGATGGCGCTGTCTCAAGACTGATGAATGGAATCTTGAGGAAGTGACAGTTGAAAGTGACAGTTGGTGTCAGTTGGTTTATAATATCTGTGAGGAAAGGATGTATAGAGAGGTAGCTGTGAGGGCTGTTGTTTTTCGATGTTTTGCCAGTTATTGTTAAATGCAATTCAATACAAAGTTATATATTTACCTTGTGAATTGTATGAGAGTTTCATTATTCACACGAACAGAGACTGGAGGTTTTTTGGGCCGATGAGGAATTAAACTTCTATATTTCTGTTGCCTATCCGCTGTGACATAAATACTCGACGCCGAAGATATCTGAGTTGGAGATAAGATTTACTAGGCAGAAGGGAGAAAGGAGTTGAATTCTGTAACGAAGAATCGAGCTGTTTAAAGGAACCACATGCTTTTATGCAGAATTTCTGAACCATTAAGCTTATACCTATCTTGTCAGTTCTTTTCAATAAACTTTATTGGCAGTTGGCGCCTTATTTACCAACAGAGGTGCTGGCTACGGTAATCCATGCCACAGTTACGTCGAGGCTGGATTACTGCAATGCTTTGTATGTGGGCTTACTTCGAGCAGCAATTCGCAAGATCTAAATTGTGCAAAATGCAGCTGCTAGACTCCTCACAAAAACATCAATGAGGTGCCATATAACACCGTCTCTGCAGCACTTACATTGGCTGCCAGTTGAACATGGAGTCCTCTACAAGACCCTGGTCCTACATTCAAGGCCCTCCGAAGTCAGGGTCATCCATATCTAACAGACCGTTTAACACCACTCCACCACCAGAGACTGCCACGGTCAGCTCATGAGAATCTTCTCTATGTCCCTGGCCCTAGAGAGGTTCGTTTGGAGTCCACAAGACAGAGATCCTTCTCCATTGTAGCCCCAATCTTGTGGAACTCCCTACCGCCAGACCAAAGAGCCACTCCTGATCTACATATATTTTTAGGGGCACTTAAGACATGGCTCTTCAGAAGAGCCTATGATTGAGTAACAAGCAGGGACTATGTAACCTGTTTATTTTAATTGTGTAAGTCGCCCAGAGCACCTTTCCTGGAGGGCAACTCATAAGAAATAAAGTTAGTTAGTTAGTTAGTTGTTCAAAACATTAGTCTCACAAGTGCCTCTGTCCAAGAAGTTTAAAAGCAGTTTCCTGAAGCAAATCAATAGTCTAAATAGTGGCAGCATACCTTTAAAAGGAGTAGTATCTTTAGGGTTACCTCAGCACACAAGTTTGAAGCACATAAGTCACACCCAAAGTTACTCTATCCTTTATATTGGTGGCAGCGGTGAGATTGAATAGGAAGGTCTACCCTACCTGAAGAATAAAGTCAGAGAGTCTCCCTTACCTCCCTTCCTGTTATAATTGGTGGCAGCATCGGGAATTTAAAATACACATGCTACCCCTCTATTCTGCCTTGGTCAGACCACACCAGGAATACTGTGTCCAATTCTGGACACCGCAATTGAAGGGAAATGTTGACAAGCTGGAATGTATCCAGAGGAAGGTGACAAAAATGATCAAGAGTCTGGAGACCAAGCCCCATGAGGAGCAGCTTTATGAGCTGGCCATGTTTAGCCTGTAGAAAAAACGGTTGAGAGAAGATGCATAAATATGTGAGAGGAAATCGTAGGGAGAAGGAGCAAGCTTGTTTTCTGCTACCCTGAAGACTAGGACATGGAACAATGGCTTCAAATTACAGGAAAGGATATTCCACCTGAGCATAAGGAAGAACTTCCTAACTGTGAAAGCTGTGGAACTCTCTGCCCTCGAGTGTGGTAGAGGCTTTGTGAAACTTCCGAGGATTGGTGCTCTGGTTATTTTGTGCATTGTACATAAAATTTGCGTAGATAGCTCTTGTGGTTTTGTGTGTACGTGTATGAGTGTGTGTGTGTGTGTGTGTGTGTATATATTCAATAATTCCCCCCCAAATTAGTGGATGAGTTTAACGTTCTGAAATTTAGTATGGTACAATTATAGCAAGTTCCATCACAATCACTCTAAAAAGAACCTGTGGCTGGAAGATCCTCCTACTGTATATGTTGCATGTCTTGTACGTCAAATACAAAAACGGCAGGGATTGTCTGCTTGTATGTGTACTGTAATCCACCCTGAGTCCCCTTCGGGGTGAGAAGGGCGGAATATAAATAAAGTGTATTATTATTATTATTATTATTAAAAATAAGGGAGAAATCAGCCTCTGAATTTTCCCCATTTGCTCAATTACTTAAAGGAAAAAGTAATAAAAATGTCTAACTTTGCTAAAGTTACAAAACATGTTAAGTCCATAATTTTGAAAGCACCCTAAAAACGATTCACCCTCCCTCCCCAATTTTGAAATGAGTATTGAAACATTTTGTTCATTGATCACAAGGCTTAATAGGTAGTGATTATTATCTCTAGTGGTATGCCTTAGTATTTTGTACTCAGTAGTAAACGATATATCCAGTAACCTCAAGTCTGAAACAATAATTTGCCTCCCAATTGAGAATTCATTACTTGACAAAGAACTGGAAAAATCATTAACAGGAAAGAGTCAGCTTCCATCTGCAAGTCTGTACTTTAGTGTGCGAAGACCATTAGTTCCTCTAAAAAGTACAAAGTGCATGGCAGAGAGGAATTAGTTGTGCCTGACACCAAGGCTAATGTAGAGTTTGGGAACCTAGTTGGGAAGGAGGATCTTAAATTCACTTGACCAGAATAGCGATGTGTCAAAACCTTTGCAAACTGAAACCAACATAAGGTATTGCGCTGCAAATAGGTCACTTAATTCTAAGTGCCTATTAACTCCTGCTTAACCAATGATGAAGCAGACAGTATAGTAATAACTGTAAAGTTCTCCTGAATACTAAGGAATAGTAGATTAATACACCGGCAGCCCAGGCCATTACAGTAAGGGGGAAATGAAATCTTTCTTTAATGGTGCAGTTAAAGTATTATAGGCTCAGTAGATGAAGGGCGTTTGGTAATGAAATGGGCCCTTTGCCAGCAACTTGTGACCTGTTTCTTTCATTAAGTTTAAAATCAGTTATTACAGAATGGCAAGTTTTGGAGACAAGTCTTGTGTAGTCCTCAGGCTCCTGCTAGGAGAGAAGTGGGTTACTGGTTGATACAATGAAAGCACACACCTTCCCTCCCTTCATTCTCCTGTCAAGTAATTTTTATCACTTCTTAACCTTTCGCAGAGAAATGAATCAAGTCAGACATATATGAGATTGTGTAGAATGGCCTTTCCAACATTGATTGTCAGACAGAAGGATATTCAGTTGTACGTATCATTGTGCTTTATACTGCTCAGCTCACACATAGTCATGGGTCAGATTTACCACACCTTTATTCCCTTATATGTCTGCACCTAACAGATGGAAAAATACATTTTTCACTTGACAGAAGTATATTGGTGACCAAGCTATCTTAGTGTGAGAAAGTTAATACTAAGTGGAAACCCAGACAAACGGGCATTGGAATTCTTTCCTCATTGCCCATGAATTCAACTACATTTGAGGGCAGCAGGATAATATACCAAGTATTGTCTCATTTTGCCTAAGGAGAGGGCTGGCCTTGACAATGTAGTTGTACCTACTAGGATGTAGTTGTACCTACTAGGATGTAGTTGGCCACGGCAGTCCATGCCTTAATCATACCCTGTTTCAAAAATTGTAATACATTCTACTTGGGGTTGTCATTGAAGAGTGTTCTGAAATTTCAGCTAGTTCAAAGACCTGTAATCAGACTGTTAACTAGGGCAGGTTGCAGAGACCATACTATGGACCTGTTGAAACAGTTTCACTGGTTGCTACGTAGTTTCTGGACACAATTCAAGGAGCTGGTATAACCTATAAGGCCTCATACAGTTTAGGTCCACGTTATCTGACAGATCGTATCTCCCTGTATGACTCAAATTGGATTCTGAGGTCAGGAGGAGCCATTCTCTCAGTCCCATCTGCACCATCAGCACGGTGCAGACATGCGAGATAGCCTTCTGACCCATAACTTTGGATTTCCCTCCCGAAGAAGACTAGAAAGCACCCCACCCCCTTTGTTGTTCTTCCTTTGGCAGTATAAAACTTTTTTTATTCTGACAAGACTTTTTTCTAAAAAGAAAGTTTTAAAGGTATGGGAGAATATGTGCTGTATTGTTCTAGCAGAACTGTGTTTATGAGCTTTTAAATCTGATTTAATTGAGTTTCTTTGTTTTAATTTTAGATAAGTTTTTTTTATTTTCAATCAAATAGATAAAACATTAGGTAATATTGGCACCCCCTTGCAGTGGGGTAGAGGCTTGCATACCCTAATGAAGTTGTGAGCTATGCTGGCGGTGGCATAATAGCCACCGGTAGGGCCTCCCATGCCAGACAGGTCACAACCGAAGGGTCTGACAAAGAGCATCAAAGGGCAGGATGGGCTCTCTAGCTTTTTGACAACCATCTAAGAGAAGGAAAACTCTAATTTCAAACCCGGGCAGATGGTGCTCGTCTAGCTCTGTAAGGTCAACCATCTAAGAGAAGGAAACTCGAACCAAACCTATGACCTGAGGACCTCGCTGCCACCATCCAAGCTTGCTAGGCCCCGGCAGACGAACCTCCACCAGAAAAATCCATTGCACAGGCTCGAAGGACACATCCAACTTCCAAAAAAGCCCTGTAGCGATAGGTGAGGGACGAAACGGCAGGTGTAAAGATGCACTGGAAGCCGCAGACCCAACCCTGCATGCAGGCGGTTCAGGACTTTGGTCGCTTGAGACTGACCCGGGAGATGACAGTCTTGTTTGGCAGCATCCTGCCAAATGGGTCTTGAAGAGAAACAACAACGCAGAAAGAACCGCAACTTGGAAACAACATCACCCAAGGAGACTTTCTGCTGTGCTTTCTGCAACCGAACTTGCCTATCTCAGATTGGCCTTTTTAGTCATCAGCGCACTTGTAAAAAGCATGGGATGAGTCCTTCCTAAGAATCTTCGTTCGCAAAGTAATGCTGAGAGAGAGAGAGAGAGAGAGAGAGAGAGAAAACAATTAAAAAGGGGGAACAATCAAAAGGTTATAGAAAAGTAGGAAGATAAGAGAGGTACAAACAATAAAATACTCTATGGAGCACATGACTCCAGAGAGAGAGAAAAAACTGCACAAAAACAAACAAACAAACAAACAAAAAACAAGAATTATAAAGTTCTGTGACTTCCATTCTTCTTCGTCGTAGTATCTTCATTGTGGAAACAATATGCAGTTTTTTTTGTTCCTTTATCATTTCTGTTTATAATACTCTTTTTTTTCCATTTATGTTCATCCTCCGTCCTTACTGACTGTTCTCCATCTCTATTTAACTTTATAGAGGGGAGTATCCTTTAGATTTCTTTGTCTATATATTCTTGTAGAACTTCCAAGTTTGTTTGATGCACTCCTTTTCCATTATTCCTTTTCAGCCAAAAAGTTAGTTCATCCATGTCCTTTATGTCCATAATTTCTGTAGCCATTTATTTTAATTTTAGGTGCGAATTGTTTTAAAACTATAAGTAGTTTAATTCTATTTTAATGTCCATGTTTTTGCATTTTAAATGTATTGTTCTTTTAAAATGTGGGTCATTCTGAGATTGAATTTTGGTTTTAAAAGGATAGAAGAAGGAGAAGAAGAGGTGGTGGTGGCAGCAGCAGCAGCTACCATTTGTTATTAACAAGTAGAAAAAATAACAGCATCTATAAGGAATGGCTACAGCTCTTGGATTTTTATAGACTTGTGGGTATTATGGATCACACAGATAGGGAGATTTTTTACTTACCTTAAAATCCTTAAATCAGCATCAGGATATAAAAATATTACATTTTCTCACAATACAATTACATTTCTTTTTAGCATCATGGATGGGATGGCTACCAGCTGATACATCTTTAAAGGAAGGGGAAAATGTGTACAAATAGTGGGCTGCTAGAAAAATGTGTGAAATGAACAATTATGCTGCAAAAAGCCCTAACGGGGCATGGTGGCCATTTCAGTGCTATTTAGGTCTGCAAAGCTTTCAGGGGTCCCAGACAGCCTCTTTTCAAAATCGGATTTGATATTTCAGCTGCTTCTAGAATGATGGGCATGGCCCACAGAGTGAAAATGAGATAGGTGTCATTCGAAGAACTGTAACATTTAGAGGGCCATGCATTTGTTGTCCCAGCTATATTGGGACATTTCATCTTGGCTAGCAAGGTGATTTCATATTTTGTGTAAGGTTTGAGTCTTATAATCTTCACAGGAGTCCCTTTCTCTGTTTGACCTTCTTTCTAGGCTCATTTAAAAGTAGAAAGGAGGGAGAGTACCTTCTTAGTAGATGTTCCCATATTTTGGAAAAGCCTCCCTAGCGAGGCTAGGATGGCTTACTGTTGTCTGTCTGACACCAAGTATTTTTTTTCTGATTGTATCTACCTTTTCTGGATTGATTGTGAGGGGCTTTTAATGTGCTGTTTTGTCAACTTTATATGTTCTGTCTTTGAATGAATTCCAAGTCGTACTAGGGCTAGTCATTTATAAGCCACTTTTTGAGAAAAGTTGGTATATCTATTACATATAATTAAAGCCAGTGTTTGCGGTGGTGCGGCCGAGCAAGCGACGGGAGGAATATGTGGCAGCGTTTCGATTGGCTGCCATTGTGGAATTATTTGCATAACGGGCTCTAACTGGCCAGCCTCAGAACTCCAACATTCTACGGCCCCAGACAGAGGGGATTGGTTGCCACTGAAATGGAATTTGCATAACTGCCTCCAAATGGCCAACCACATTCAAACATTCTAAAGTGACTCAGAGGGAAAGGAAAAGGCCTCAGGCAGTCAGCCACTGAGGCCCACAGCACTGACAGATCAGGACCAAACTTGGCAAACAGGCGACCAATGGCCCACTTCACTACCTGGTGTGGTTTAGGGCAGGAGGGGCCACAAATGATGGGATTTGCAGTACCTTCACGTCATTCACTTCCCAAACAACACTAAAACCCCTATAAAACACAAAACGGGCCCCAAAATTGACAGAAAGGCTTCCTTAACTTGATTTTCCTGACTAGGCCTCAGCTCATGGGATATTGTTAGGCTTCCTTAACTTGATTTTCCTGACTAGGCCCCCGGGACTCGCAGTACCTTCACTAAGTTTCTGAGACCACTGCAAGCTACATAAACATTTAATAGAAACCAACCTTGGCACACAGTGACTTCCTCAAATAACCCAGGCACTGCTGGGTCCTCAGCTAGTCAGTCAATGAATAAAAGGAGGGAAAGATTTGTTATAAGCTCTAAAGTGCAGGAAATTCTCAATTCTGCTTTGAATTCTAGACAGTTTTAGCTGATGCAGTTGGAATTCCAATAAGCCTAGCAACCCTGGAACCTAATCCAGGCCTTCAACCATTTGGCTGATCGCATTATCTATAAGAACATTGTTCTGCTCTCATAATGTAAAGAACAAGCATCCCACACAGCATAGCCAGACAACTACAATAGAGAACTGCTGTGTTCAAGCTGGGTGGAGAGGAGTCTCCAAAGGTGATGATGAGATTATTCACATTCTTTACTGAAGTAGATTAAAGGCAGCCCGTGGAGATGATATCCTTTTATGAAAGCTGCAGAGCTGTGGAAATGAGAAAAGTAACTGAGAATAAATTCTGACAATGTTTATTCTGTTTGTCTAAGAAATAACCCAAACCCCCAAAGTACAGAAAAATTAATTATTACCAAACCTTTGATGGAAAGAAGATGGATACTGCAGGCTTCAGACAGCAGGCAAATACCTCCAAGGTGCAGGAACACAGCTGAAAAGATATTTCTGCGGTTTTGCTGGTAAGAGGTTAATTCAATGTCAATTTACCTAATGCTGATGAAAGGCTGGTGTCAGCCAGAGTTATGATGATAAAAGGCTCAGCAATACTTACAATACCCCAGGGTCACTATGTAAAGGGGTAATTTAGAGGCAACCAACAAGCCACAAAAATATAATCAGACTGAAATGTGAGCCTGAGGGAAGAGACAATAGCACTGAGTAAGTGGGGACCAATAGGTAAAGAAGCTGGGATAAGTAATTGATTTCAAGATAGGTTTTTAGAAAGGAAAATGAAATATTTGCTTAAAAATATAATTGAGTAGTGATTGTTATTACTAGCAAAATGGTTTTCATTGTGAAGAGTACAATGTGCATGAGTCTTGTCTGTTTGTCAAACACTATGGACCTCTTCACACATGCCACTAGAATCGCCACAGATTGTCCTAGGGTGTGGGGAACCCATTGCCCCAAACCCCACATCACCTGACTCACCCACGTCCCCATCCCACAGAGTGTAGTGTCCACTGCCCGGC
Organism: Anolis apletophallus; assembly: GCA_030556195.1. Lineage (NCBI taxonomy): Eukaryota > Metazoa > Chordata > Lepidosauria > Squamata > Anolidae > Anolis > Anolis apletophallus. Next base: position 151,689,727 of record JARBWK010000004.1, read on the forward strand.
TTCCCCCCGTTGATCCAAGGTTACATTAAAAGCCTCCCATGTTGCCACCGTGGTGGTATGCACCACTTTACCTTCTCCTTTACGATGGAGCCATACCTGGAGTTGCAGTACTTCATGGGATGGGAGCCAGCGGTCTCCGTCATAAAGGAAAAGGTGAATCGGCACATGCTGCTGATTTTGCCCTTGTCTGATGAGGTCATAATAAGTGGAACTTAGGAAAGTACATAGAAAGTTGACATTCCAAAAACACAGAAGCATTAACTTAGGAAAATATACAGTGGAACCCCTTTATTCAAGGATTTGATACTCACAGTTTCATTTTCCCATACTCCGAAATATATTTTCTCCACAGAAGTGTTTTTGAACCTCTCTAGAACCTCCAATGAACTTCTATGGCACATTTCCAGCCCAACGATAATCAAAATGTAGGGTTCACTATTATTTACAGATCCAAGTACTTGGAGCATATTCTCCACAGATTTGGGAATTGTGCTATACAAAGGTAGATCAGCCTTTGCTTTGCTGCTTAAAGAAAAAGGCAAGAGAATGTCTTCCCCTCATAATAATAATAAAATAATAAAACTTTATTTATATACCACTCTATTTCCCAGAGGGGAACTCAGGGCGGTTTTATCTCACCCTTCTCAAGGTATTGAACTTAAGGTTGAAACATACGGCAACACTGGTAACAAGGATTATCTTTTCCACAAAACCTTGAGATATAGGGCCACTTTATGGGGTCAAGAATAAAAACGAGTGACATATACTGACTTTTCCCTCTAATAGAACAGGTGGAGAATTAAGCAGGAGGCTTCCCCAACCAACTTCAGATCATCAACCTGACTCTCAATTGCTACACTGAATCAGTATGTTGCTCTGTGTTATCCACAATATTTTGTAATGATCCCTTGGGAGTTAGGACAGAAGTCTTCATGTAAAATGTGCAAGTTATGACCCTTGCCAGGAACCTATCCAGAATGCACACAGCATGCCGCCAGTGAACCCTGCTAGTGCAAGCCCAACCACTGGTTAACATTGCTGGGGAAGACTCACTGGAAACAATAGAGTATCTTTTTCTGTCGTTTCTCCAAGTTCTGTGATCCACCATGTTTCACATCTTATGAGGGCAGCAGTATGGATATCTGAATGGGGAGTGCATTGAACTTTCTGTACTCCCATGAATTGTATTGAATCAGGGTGGTGTTTCATGGTTTTGCAGTGTGAGTACAGGATAGAGTTATCGTATCCTGTCCTAATTCTAGATCTGTGTTCACAGATTCTAACTTTCAATGGCCGGCTAGATTGGCCAAAATAAACGTATTTGCATGGGCAGATGAGGGCATAAATGACATTAGAACTGGAACAGGTGATGACATTTCTTATTTGAAGAGATCTAGATGTAAAGTGGTTATGAATGATTTTATCCCTGCAAACGAATTTACAAACACTGCACCTACCACATGGGTGCATACCTGGAGAGAGGTTACTAGGCCGATCTGGTTGACCATAAGTCGAATGGACTAAGATGTCTTTTAGATTGCGCGTTCTCTTGTTGGCAATAATTGGAAATTGTTCCAAACCAGGTATTCCTGAGATCAAGGACCAGTATTTCCTAATGATTTTGTTGATTTGTTGACTATGTGGTGTAAGGAAATGGGAGAGATGTTCCACATGGAAATAGGAGAGATGTGCTCTTTAATATCAAATGGTTGCTGACACAGTACTTAGACCTGCAAGGCTAATCCTGTCCATGTCATTCCCTGTCAAAATGTTAAAGGTTCAATTGTGTCGCCCACTGTGCAAGGCAGAGAATGTAATATAAAGGGAGCTTCCATCTTTCATTTATGAGTCCAACATTACAAAACAGTGCTACTGCTCTGAGTAGTACAATTAATATAATTCATACTTTCAAATGTTTCACTGATTAAAACAAGAGTGTGTATGGTGAAGAAACCACAGAAAGGGGTCAAGATAACAAAGGACAATAATGAGGAAGAACTGAAAAGGAAAGAGAGGCTGAAGCAGTTAAATTTTGTCTGAGCCTATTGGAAAGGGCACCATTTCCCATATTTCCTTTCTCACCCTTGAGTACAGACTACTTTTGCATTTTGAACTCAGTTTGCAACACTGAAAGTAGGCTGGAGATACAGGGGGGAAATGGGAGAGGGAAAGAGAAACTATAACATTGTAAAAGCAGTTTAAAATTAGGATGGCAGAGAATTAATTGGGATTGTTTCTGCCAAACAAGGAGTGTTGGTGTATAAGAACGAAGTAAAATAATATGTACATATCTTCTAGGCATGAGAAAAAGTTATGAAAACGAATCGTTTCGTAAGAAATTCGGAAGAAATGCTACTTTCGAGATTTTCCGCACCTTGAACGCCAACCAGGAAGTGGACTTCAATTTTCGAACTTTGGGGGCCCGGATTTGCTTAAGTGTCGTTATTAGGTTGTAAGGGGGCACCCTCCTTCTCTCTCACCACCCTCCCGCCTCCCTTGCCAATAAGTATTATGGCAAGGCAAGCCCTAAACTCGCTCCTTCTTTTCGGCTGGAAGCCGGAAAAATGTAAACAGAGGATTACTCAGAAGTAAATCTGCAAAGGAGGGCACTTTGGATGAAGGGCCCTCCTTTGTGAATTTACTTCTGAGTAAACCTCTCTGTTTACATTTTTTCCAGGCTTCCCTGCCTCTCCTGCCCTGCCAGGATCTAAAGCATCAAAGAGTATTGGGGTGAGAAACCAACCTAATGTATAATAGAATGAATGCTACTGTAAGTGCCTAATATTATAAGTAATCCAACTGGTCATACCTACATTCCATGCATATGCAATAATACAGCAGTAATAACAATAACAAGAGGTAAAAATTCAAACCGAAGTATTCTGACTGGTCTCTCCTCATGCGGTACAAACGGGCTCTTCTCTTATTAGCCCGGAAATTAGCCGGGAAAAGCCAGCGTTGCTGCTTGGGAGCACACACATACATATTCTTGGGGGAGAGATTTGCTGCATAATCCCGGGCGCATATAGAAGATTCTGCAGCAAATCCCCCCCAAACAAAATGAATGTGTGTGCAACCAGTAAGCAAATGCTGTGCCCGGCTCAGAGAAGAGCCTTTTGCAGTTTGAGGAGGGAGCACAGTCAGAATACTTCGGTTTGAATTTTACCTCTTCTTATACCCATTGTTATTACTGCTGTATTATTGCATGTGCATGGAATGTAGGTATATGACCAGCCTGGGCAAACTTGGGCCCTTGCTCCTCGGGATCGGGGTGAGAGGCAGCGAGGAGCGAGGGGGGCTCCTCCTCCTTTTCTTTTGCTGCTTCCAAGAATAGAATACCCGCTCCCTCCCTCCCCTCCCTCCTTCCCTCCCTCCTTCCTATTTGGAGAGTCCCATCTAGAATTCAGTGTGATTTATTCAAGTTTTGTTTACAACTCCCAGAAATCCCAGCCAATTTACCAGCTGTTAGGAATTGTGGGAGTTGTAGGCAAAAAAAACCATCTGGAATGCGCATGCGCTGGCATACGAACTACTAACTAATTTCGTTAGTAATTAAGTTACATTTTAGAAATTTTTGGAAAATTTTTTGTAAGTCTTTCTTTTACTAATAAAAAAAATCCCCCCCCCCATTTGATTTTAGAATCGCCATTTTTCGATTCGAAACCATGCCTAATATCTTGCACTGAAAGCAGAAAATGACACAAAAACTATAACTATCATTGGATTTGGTCAGAATGCAAGTCAGTTGAAAATGAATGTGTCATTTATGATTAAAGTGGCATCACAACATTGGTCAAAAATATGTATTCAAAGAGAAAAAATATATTGGCTTGTCTACATGGGAGGAAAAAACCCCATACTCATCCTGAATTTGGAACAATGCGCAGGGACTTCTGTTAAGTATCAGGAGTTTCTTTGGAGGAAGGAGGAGGGAGAAAGAGAGCTGGGGAAGAAGAAGAGGGGAGGAGGAAGAGATGAGGAAGGGGAAGAAGAGGAAGAATAGATGTTTTTATTATTATTATTTGAAACACAACAAGATTAGTACACAGAAACAAGATCACTTTGCTGGCTGTTGTATTGGATCACACGCTGGACACTTCCCAAGAGTCTAGGACTGTGTGATGTATCAGTGAATAATGCATGCCGATCTAGTAGAATGGCCTTTTGCAGCTGATTTTGTCAGCGCCGATTGTGTTTAAGTGCACACCAAGGTCTTTAGGCACCGCTTCAGTGTGCCGATCACCACTGGGACCATGTTTACTGGTTCATGCCAGAGTCTATTCAGTTTGATCTTTAAATTATCATATCATGTCAGCTTTTCCAGTTGATTCTCTTCAATCCTGCTGTCTCCTGGGATTGCAACATCAAAGATCCATATTTTGTTTTGTGTGTGTGTGTGCATGCATATGATTTTATTGCAACTATTTGGTGGTATAGTACACTGACATGTCCCTCATATTCAATGGAACTGACACTTTTGTTTAGTAGGAAATAGTTTCAGATCAATGCCTGATTGTAGTCCATCTGCGCGATCTTCTTGCAGCAGCTGAAGATGTGATCTATTATTTTGTCTGCTTTCTTGAAGAGTCTACACTTGGCATCTGTTGTTGACTTTTCAATTCTGGCTTTGATGGCATTGGTTCTAATGGCTTGTCTGTCTCCTATTCCAAAGTTCTATTTGTGAGCCACATCCATGTTTTTTCTTTGTCAATTTTGATTTCAGATTTTCCCAGGAACTGTCCTTGAAGAGCTTTCTGTTGTCAGTTTTCTCTTCTGCTCTGCATTCTATTTTTATGGTATTCACTGTCTTTTGCACTTTAAGCAATTTTCTACTATTGACTTCCATCACTCTTGGTTCTTGACTGTCTTTCATATAATCTGCCGGTGCATGTTTCTCTTCTTCTACTGTTTGTTTCATTTGCAGAAGCCCTCTGCCTCCTGATTTTCTGGGCAGGTAAAGTCTGTTGTCATCACTACATGGGCGTAATGAGTAGTGGATGGTCATCAATTTTCTTGTTTTTCTGTCAAGATTATCCAGCTCTGCTTGTGTCCAGTTCACAATTCCAGCAGTGGATCTGATGATGGGGATGGCCCAGGTGATGATAGCCTTGATTGTATTTCCGCCATTTAATTTGCTCTTTAAAATCTTTCTGACTCTTTGGACATATTATTTGCTGACCACATTTTTCACATGTCCATGCTTGATATTTTCCAACTGTAGTATGCCCAGATATTTATAGGCTTCAGGCCGATTGCATTTTATGGTTTGTCCGTATCATCATCATCTTTATTCGTATCCTGCCTTTCTCTCTATGGGGACTCAAGGTGGCTAACATCTGTATCCACACTAAACCATTTAAAAAGAGCAAAAGTTTTTTAAAAAACCAATTACATAACAACAGTGTGGTATTTCTTCTTCTGTTGTTATGGCAAATGCCTTAGGCAGAAAGAAACATTTGGCCACATTCAGTTGTGCATCTATCATGAAATATATGTTGCATATACTAAAAGTGATGTCCTAGTTTGGGTTGAGAAAAGCTATAAGGTATATGGAATAAAGAGGATTTTTTAAAGACTGTCAGTATTTTTCTAAAGAAGTGCAAACTTGGGCTGCTTTAAATGGAAATGTTTGAATTGGTATTTATCCAAATGTATTATGCAAGATAGAATTATTGATTGAGTTTTATTCTGTGTGCAGGCTGAATATAAAATACTTGAATCCGTTACATTTTTAAAAACATAGTGGCATAGTAATTCTACCATGAGCCCACATGGTTCATGACAGTCCAAAGCACAGTAAAGGTTTGTACTTTCAACAAGGGGCTGACATTCCCAAATCTCAAGGCCTGGATCTGCTTCTCATACTTTGGGCAGTACCCTCTGCTTCACCAGAGGATGGCAGCCAAGATTGCATGAGAATGAGCATGTTGTTTGAAACACATAGCTCTATCTTCCAACAATGGCCAGGGTTTAGTAGTGCTGTCCCCTTTGGATTTTCTATTTTCTATTTGTTAACTTTCCTATTTTCTTTTCAATGCACTTTATACCTGCTTTCTGTATTAGATAAGAAATGTTTTTTTTCTTTTTTCTTTTTTAATACTATAGAAACCTTTTTTGTATTAGATGACAATGACAATATAAGACGTTTAAAAAGTCCTTGTTGTTGTTTTTTATTTGTTCAGTCGCTTCCGACTCTTTGTGACCTCATGGACCAGCCCACTCCAGAGCTCCATGTCGGCCGCCACCTCCCCCAGCTCCTTCAGGGTCAAGCCAGTCACTTCAAGGATACCATCCATCCACCTAGCCCAGGGCTGTCCAACATCTTTTGGGCCAAGGGCCGGAGCCCTGGCCACTGATGACCTGGGGGGCCGGAGCAGGGGGCGGGCCGCTCCTGACGGCACGCTGACGTCACCACGTCTGGCGTCACCACGCCAGCGTCCTGCACGGCCCGCCCCTTTTCGGCGAGGCTTGCTGACGTCACCAAACCCCGCTGAAAAGGGGCGGGCCGTGCAGGACGCCGGCGTGGTGACATCAGACGTGGTGACGTCAGCGTGCCGTCAGGAGCGGCCGCCCCGCCTCCCTCCCTCCTACAGTGACAGCCAGGGCGGCAGAACCGGCGATTTCTCTCGGTTCTGCTGCCCGGCTGAGGCTGTAAGAGGAAGGGCAAAGCCGAGGAGAACCCTCCTCCTCAGCTTCGCCCTTCAGCTAAAGGCACACGCCAGCCTCAGAAGCAGCGATTTCCCGCTTCGAGGCTGGCGTGTCCCATTAGCTGGAAGGGCGAAGCTGAGGAGGGGCTCTGCTGGCTTTGCCCTTCCTCTTAAAGGACACGCCAGCCTCGGAAGCGGGAAATCGCTGCTTCCGAGGCTGGCGTGTCCCTTTAGCTGGAAGGGTGAAGCTGAGGAGGGCTCTGCTTGACTTTGCCATTCCTTTTAAAGGGACACGCCAGCCTCAGAAGCAGCGATCTTCCCGCTTCCGAGGCTGGCGTCCCTTTAGCTGGAAGGGCAAAGCCAGCAGAGCCCTCCTCAGCTTTGCCCTTCCAGCTAAAGGACACGCCAGCCTCGGAAGCGGGAAACCGCTGCTTCTGAGGCTGGCGTGTGCCTTTAGCTGGAAGGGTGAAGCTGAGGAGAGCTCTCCATGGCTTTGCCCTTCCAGTTAAATGGACACGCCAGCCTCGGAAGCAGCGATTTCCCACAGCTTCCGAGGCTGGCGTGTCCTTTGCTGGAAGGGCAAAGCTGAGGAGAGCCCTCCTCAGCTTCGCCCTTCCAGCTAAAGGGTCACGCCAGCCTCCTCCTCCATCCGGCCCTCCCCCGGCGCACCGATCGGAGCGCCGGGGGAGAGGCGGGACGGAGGAGATGGGCCTATGGAGGAAGAAGGAAGTGCTTCCCTTCCTCCCCTTTAGGCCTGCCTTCTCCCCCTTCCCCCCGGCGTTCCCGATTGGTGCGCCGGGGGAGAGGATGGAGGAGGAGGAAGGGAGTGGGCGGGGCTGGGTGACGTCAGGCTCGGCGCTGGCGCCACGCCTGACGTCACCCAGCCCCGCCCCGGAGATCGAATTTTTTTTAAAAAATTTTCAGGGTAGGCTGGGGCCGTAGGGAAGGGGCTGGGGGGCAGCCCTGACCTAGCCCTTGGTCGGCCCCTCCTCCTTTTTCCTTCCATTTTCCCCAGCATCATTGTCTTCTCTAAGCTTTCCTTTCTTCTCATGATGTGGCCAAAGCATTTCATTTTGCCTCTACTTCCTTCCCTTCAATGAGCAGTCGGGCTTTATTTCCTGAAGTATGGACTGGTTGGATCTTCTCGAAGTCCAAGGCACTTTCAGAACTTTCCTCTAACACCACAATTCAAAAGCATCTATCTTCCTTTGCTCAGCCTTCCCTATGGTCCAGCACTCACATCCGTAGGTTATCTTACACCAGGCGTGGGCAATTGCCGGCCCTCCAGGTGTTTTGGACTTCAAATTCCAGAAATCCTAACAGTTGGTAAACTGGCTAGGATTCCTAGGAGTTGAAGTCCCAAACCCCTGGAGGATCGCCAATTGCCCATGCCTGCCTTACACCCATTATTGTATCCTTTCTCATTTCCCATACCTTATCAATAAAAAATATATTGCAAAAAAAAGCAATATAGGTGTTGGATTGTGGTTCCCAACACTGCAGTATGAGCTATGCTGTCCAGGGCTGATGGGGAAGTCGTGATGTTCAGTTTTATAGAATACCAGCTCCCAACCTTCTTCATTATTGTCCATACACTTACCACCTCATCATACTAGTGTGATGAGGCCATTAGAGCTAAAGGGAAGTAAAGTCTAAGATCATCTGCCACACTTTAGTTTATTATTTACATAGCATTATTATAAAAATACAGCACATGCATAATTATTGTAATGTATTCATACATTACTAAACAACAATCTTTCTTGGGTGTTTGGTGGTTAAAATTCGCAGTTGCTTTTACACATGAAACCGGGAATGTGGCGCAGCTGGCTGGGAGTCAGCTGCATAGGATCTCTAGTGACCAGAAAGTCATGAGTTCAAGGCCTGCCCGGGTCAGGGTGAGCTCTCGACCAATTGTGTCGCTCGTTGTCTATCTATATATGTTGTATGTCTATGGCATTGAATATTTGCCTGTATATGTGCATTGTAATCCTCCCTGAGTCCCCTGCGGGGTGAGAAGGGTGGAATATAAATGTTGTAAATAACAATAAATAAATAATAAATGGTTTCCAAGCCTTATAAAATAGATCTTCTTTCAATTCTCCTTTTGCTATTTTTAATGTATAGGTTAATGTTTCCTATAGAGATATTGCCCATATCCTGTTTAATCAGTTATTTATGGTCAGATTCTCCAAGCTGAAATGGTGAAAAAGCCACCACTCTTTATCTACCCCGATGACAGTCTTGATAGAACGATTTTTTTAAAAGTTCATATGATTTTAGAAAAGTTATTATTGGAGGAAAGCTTGCAGAATCCACTAGCCAGGAAATTATTTGCACTATAATCTCCAGAATCTCCTTGCCATCATCTTACCAAATACTGATCTTAGTGGGGACTTTGCTGTGGGAAGAAAACTATAGGGAGTCTGCTGTGGTGTACAAATGTGATTTGTTCACTGGCTGGGCTGAATATGGTACTGGGAATTACCCCATAAGCCCTTTTCAAAGTGAGTAATTCTCCATTCCCTACACTTAATTCCCCTTTCTTATTTCTTTCCTCAGAGTTATGAATGATAAAAACAACCACCTGAAATCAAAATGACAAAAGCTAATAAACGTTGTTACTAATTACAGATCTACACTCTCCACATAGGTTATCAATCTCTTTCTATCCCTCTTATCCTCCAATGACAATTTATTTCAGATGAAGATTATTAGCTGAGTTAATTTGCTACTACTCTCTGTCAAGTATAATGGGGAGGGGCATCAGGACTGAATTTAAGTGTTTAATTTGTGTACTATCCATCACCAGGAACAAGACAGGTGTGAGGAGCAGAACAGCGCAACCGTATTTGTCAGGTACCTGATGGTTACACAAGGAAGTTGTTTTGACATAGACAGGCCTTTCAGCTGATTTTTCAGAAATCAGTTTCCTATCACCTTGCATCACAGTGCCCTCTGCTGCATAGCAGTAGAAATGCTGCTTTCCACTCTGGTCTTATATCATAACACATTGTAGTACATTTCTTATGTATTTGTGTTCCTTGTTACCACATCTTATCACCTGTCCTCTAGGATACTTAAATTGCTGGGAGTGAATAGGTGTCCAGAATCATCTGCACATGACTTTTGTTGTTCAATTAATCTCAGTTTAATGACCAGTGTGGATGATTTGATCCCTTGCAGTCTGTCTTCCGGTTTTAATTCGGTCATTAGTCCTAGCTTCCATCTGTGCTTTATAAGGCATGGGTAAAGATACTTGCATGGCTCAGTATGGGAATTTGTTGATAATGTGAAAGGTATACTCTGTTTATGCTAAAGCAGTGTTTCCCAACCAGTGTGCCGTGGCACACTAGTGTGCCGTGAGTGATCATCAGGTGTGCCGTGGGAAATTGGAACCTCCAATACCCTTTCTTCCCCCTCCTGCCGAACACTTTTTCTTCTCCACTCGGGCTCCCTTCTTCCAAACTTTCTCTGCTCGCTTTGCCTCGCTTCGTTCACGCTGCCACTTCTGCCCCCATTCTGATCTGAGGGGGCAGCGTGAACGTGTTCAGAAGGGGAAGGGGGAGGGAGGAAGACGTGGGGCAAGTCTGTGCAGTAGTACCCGCACGGGTCACATCAAAGCGGGGCAAAGCGAGCAGAGCGAGGCTGGGAAGAAGGAAGCCCAAGTGGAGAAGAGAAAGCAATTGTTCGGCAGGAGGGGAAAGAAATTGCGCAAAGGAGAAGGGGGAGGAAGATATCTCTGCTGAAAGCTGGCATGGGCAAACTCGGACCTTCCAGGTGTTTCGAACTCCAACTCCCACCATTCCTAGCAGCCTCAGGCCCTTTCCCCCTTTCCCCCTCAGCCACTTAAGCAGGAAAGGGCCTCAGGCTGTTAGGAATGGTAAGAGTTGAAGTCCAAAGCACCCAGAGGGCTGAAGTTTTCCCATGCCTGTTTTAGGGGCCTTAAAGTGGTGAGCCTCCTTCCAACATTGTGCTTCTGGATAGAAAACAAACAACATAACATAACATTGTTTGAGTCCACAGTGCTCTCTGGGTGTAGGTGAACTACAACTTCCAAACTCAAGGTCAATTCCCAAGCAAACCCTTTAGTACTTTCTGTTGGTAATGAGAGTTCAATATGCCAAGTTTGGTTCAATTCCATTGTAGCAAGAGTTCAGGATGCTCTTTGATTGTGTGTTAACTATAAATCCCAGGATCTGTAACTCCCAAATGTCAAGGTCTATTTCCCCCAAACTCCATCTGTGTTCACATTTGGGCATATTGAGTATTCATGCCAAGTTTGGTCCGGATCCAACATTGAGTCCACAGTGCTCTCTGGATATAGGTGAACGACAACTCCAAAACTCAATGTCAACTATATGTATTGCTGTGTTACAGTGTCATTTTGGTTGGTGGTGTGCCCCAGGATTTTGTAAATGTAAAAAAATGTGCCGCGGCTCAAAAAAGGTTGAAAAACACTGTGCTAAAGTATTTCAAGTCTGTTTCACCGAGGCTCCTTCCACACTGTTCCTATATCCCAGGATTTGATTCCAGATTATCTTCTTATCCCAGATAATCAGGCTGTGGGGACTCGTATAATCTTGTTGAAATCAGATAATCTGGGATCATATCCTGGGATATAGGGCAGTGCAGAAGGGGCCTGACTGTGTCTGAGCTAAAGTTTGTTGCTACGTTGTTTAAGGTGCACATGTCTCTCCTTAAATAAAATCCAACTGTAAAAAGTAATTTATAATTTACTCCTTATAAATTACTTTTTACAGTTGGATTTTATTTAAGGAGAGACAATATCAGAGGACAGGTCTTGTCCTGGATTGGAACCTGGCTAAACCGTAGGAAACAAAGGGTGGTAATAAACGGACATTTCTCTGGGTGGAAAGAGGTGAGAAGTGGCGTACCCCAAGGTTCAGTTTTGGGTCTGTTACTTTTTAATTTATTCATTAATGATCTGGATGTAGGAGTGAATTCTGAGGTAGCACTAAATTGTTCAGGGTAGTTAAAAATGAAACTGATTGTAAAGAGCTCCAGAAAGATCTCTCGAAATTGAGTGAATGGGCAACAAAGTGGCAAATGCATTTTAACCTAAACAAGTGTAAAGTCATGCACATCGGGGCAAAGAACCCCAACTACACCTACAAATTGATGGGGTCAAAGCTTTCCGAGACAAACCAGGAAAGGGATCTTGGGGTTTTGGTGGACAGCTCAATGAAGATGTCAGGGAATCGAAAATAGGTCAGCAAATGTTGTATTACCTCTCTACAAATCTATGGTAAGGCCACATTTGGAGTACTGTGTGCAATTCTGGTCTCCGCACCTTAAGAAGGATATAACGGAACTGGAAAAGGTACAGAAAAGGGCAACAAAAATGATCCAAGGGATGGAGCGGCTCCCTTATGAAACCAGGTTGCAACGCCTTGGTCTTTTCAGCCTTGAAAGACGGCGTTTAAGAGGTGACTTGATCAAAGTGTATAAAATCATGCATGGGATAGAAAAGGTGAATAAAGAAAAATTATTTTGTCACAAAACACTAGGACTAGAGGGCACTCCCTGAAGCTCCAAGGTAGGAAAATTAGGACTAATAAAGGGAAATATTTCTTCACCCAGAGGGTCATTGGGTTATGGAATTTACTTCCAGAAGAGGTTGTGACAGCTGTCAGCCTGAACAACTTCAAGGCAGGATCAGACAGATTCATGGATACCAAGTGTATCGGTAGTTACTGAAAAGGACATTCAAGTGCCACCTCGGAGTTGGTTGAGGTAGGCAGGATTTCACTGGGTACTGGTTGTGGGGGGTCGGGAGCAGGTCAGGGTTTTGCCCTCCCTTCTGCTCGAGATCCCCGTGTACAACTGGTGGGCCACTGTGTGATACAGAATGCTGGACTAGATGGGCTGAGGTCCGATTCAGCATGGCTCTTCTTATGTTCTTATATGAAGTTGGGACTGGAAATGAGTGCTAGGGAGAGAGACAAATGGGAGTTTTTAATTAAATTTGCTTTTGAATGGGTCTGCTCTTTGAATCCTTCAATTTCAGAATGAGGAAGAATAAAATACACTTATATATGAACTTGACAGATGGTAAAGTTTTTGTGAAGATATTTATCCTACCCATTGTCAATTCCCACATCTGTAAATGTAGCACATACGCTCCCATGGAAAATATTGAAAAGTTGCAGTGTCAGGGATAAGCATACGTATGTTTTGTCTTTGTAAAACCATTGTTTGTTTTTAATGTTTTTGCTATTACCTTTTAAGGTTTTTGACTAGATGAATACTTCATCAAAATTGTTTCAGTTGAAAAGGTCACGTCATGAAGGCATGCCCCTCCAAAATGTAGGTTATTCAAGAACCCTGTCAGGATTTTCCATACTGCTTGGGCCCAAAGAAGATATATCTGAGGATTCTGTTAATAACCACAACAACAACAACAATTTTATTACCCACCTCTTCTCATGGCTCGATGCACTCCTCGTAGTCTATATTTATTTTTTTTAAGTCACAGCATTATTATTTCACTTGAATTGGGTTTGTAATTTAATGAGACCCAAGAGCTGAGCATTTTAAATTCATCTCCCTAAACTACACATCCTAAAGTTTCATATGTTATTGCCAAGACAGTTAAAATGAAATGTTGTGTGATAGGGCCCTGAATTTACAGGCAAATCTCTGAAAAAATTCCCATGAACTAACAATTCTCAATAGTACACACAGATTCTGCAAATTATACTGTTTGAGATAACCAGGAGGGTAGCACCGAATTCTGATACCCAAACACATTTCTTGGCTTATACATTTTTCATTCTAGGTTTACCTCTTTTGCATTATGCTCTAGCTGCTAGTTTTTAAAGAAAAGAATATGTTTCGTAGTTTGAAGCATACATGTAAAGTCCCACTCTACAAATCTTTTTGGAAGTTGACATTAAATTGTACTAGGCTGCAAGGTTTGTTCATAACTTGCTAATAGCTCTACTGACTGGGGGGTAAGTGCTCTGAAAGTTACAAGGTTCATCTATACCTACCAAAAAGTCAAATCTAGAGCGGGAATGGCTACGGAAGTGTTCAGGTGAACTGGACTGCTTGACTGTCACCCTAACTTTGCCTGTCTTTCCTGTCTCCACAGCAAAACCAGATTTCCCCCTTCTTCTCCATGGTCACATGGGTGCCTCTGCTGAAACTTTCTGGCCATCTGTTATGTCAATGTGAGCAAAGAGCATAGCCACACTGGCCCTTGTGGACAGCAGACCTGTTTACATTGGAGCAGATCCACTGTCCATTGTGCGTGTTTTCTAGCCACCTTTCTTATAATTCAAATGATTCTGGATTTTACAGCATGTGTAGAGGGGGCACAAGTTCCCATGGTACAGTTGTTACAAAGGTCCAGATATAACAGTTTCTGTCCACATTAGAAAGGTACTATTATTTATTTACTGTATTTGTATACAACAAGAGAATACATTACTTTTCTCTCTACTATAGTTCAAAGGGGAAGAGATTCATAGAGGGCTTTTCATAAGTTATATGCTTAATGAAGTGGTGGATGAAATTGGGGGAAACTACTCTACAATCTGGCTTATCACCTACTGCAGAATTCAAGACTTATTTCGCAGTTCATAGATTTCCATTCACAAGACTAGAAAATAATTCCATGATTTAAAAATTATTAGCTATCCTTGGAGTTACCTAAACACCTCCAGATGCAGATAAAGACAAAAGACATTTAGAATTATGAATTTTATTCACTAAAGCAACATTGAGGAATTTTTACAATGCAAGTTTTTAAATTTTTACAAGCAAGATCTGATATACAGTATTTAGATTTTTTTTCAAAGAAATACTATGTAATAAGGGTACTCTGCAGCTAGTACTGAATTTGAGACAAATACTAACACTGCAGGTAATATTTTTGTGGTGCTTTTGATATTAACATAGGCAGTGAGCAGCTTTACCACAGCAGTGATCAAAATATTTTCAAACTTTCCTAGAACATGGTTGTAGATAAATCTACAACCATGATCCTGTGTCAACAGGGCATGATCCACCAATATCAAGCACTTAAGTCCCACTGATATTCACTGTGGAATAACTAAGAACAAACTCTCTTGTTAAAATCAACCGCTCTCAAAAGTGCTTATCTTAAGCTGGAGTTTGTCCATTGTTCAGAGAACCACTGCAAAACAGATGAAAGACAGACATTCCAGAACTTAAACCCATTTAAAGGGTGTAAAAACATATATCTACCAAAAATAGTTGTTAAGCCAAAAAGGTAAGTCTATTTCTCCCAAAACATGCTCATCTACCAGTATTTGAAAGTCTTCATGAATACAGTATACATGGAGTGACATGCAAGGGACAAAATAAACCACAAACACCATTCAAGTATCTAAGCTGCATTATAACAAATAAATATCGGTATTTGAGATCTACTCATGTGGTCAGTGGCTGGATTCGGAGTCTGTACCACATATTTTTCTGTGAACCACTTGAAAGATCTGATGAGTAACACAAATGATTCACTCAACCATTCTTTTTGGGGAAGGGAGGGAGGTTAGTATTGCACATTGGCTTATCAACACTTCAAAAATTATATCTAGACAATACAAACATGAAGGACAGTCCTCTGCAAAATAAAGTATCTGGCAATGATTTCTTTCATTTCAAATTGTTACCAATTTTTCAGAAACACTATGTAGATTGTGGATGCCATATAATTGGCTGCTTAGCATAACAAACCTTTGTGAAACCAAGCCTTGTGATCATGGAACCATGTTGAAAGATAATGAAGAACTGGCAGCATAAACTAGAAGAAGCTACAAGTATTTTATGAACTACATCATCTGTGGTTGGTTTTCATTTCTATTTTTTTAAACCCCCCCCCCAAACCCTAACACCAATAATCAGTGAAAATTGTCTCACTGATTCAACCACAGGTATTTATTTTAATTTTAGGCACAATTCCAAGCAATGGAGCTTACAGTTTAAAGTGCAAATTAGTTTTGCTCCAGTTTTGCATCTATTGTTAAAAGATCAGTATCTTAATTATACACATTTAAGGACTGGTTTAATACTTTAGGAGTTATTGCATAATGCAGGAAAATCCAAAAAGGATAAAATGTACAAATCTTGAAGTTCTAAATATAAACCAAGTCCCCACTGTTAAATATACAGGTAAGCCTTTAAAATAATTGTCCTTCCTAGTACTAAATCCTATTTCTTCACTATAAGTGTCAATTTTAATTGAAATATGCACTTACACCTCTTGGAGTCTTCATTGAAAGCCTGACATTTCACAAAGAACTTCCTACAAATGGTAATGAACCCTCTGATAAACCTAACTAAAAGTTTTCATCTCTTCCTCTGAACTTTCTAAACATACATTTCAACTTCTTTAATATAGGCATTTTCAGGGAAATTTGTGCATCCAGTTAAAAAAGTTAGACCAAGATATGATGGTAAAAGCCATCATTTCCAGCTTGTGATGAGCCTTCCAGAAATGAAATCTGTATGATTAGAGCACAGACCATTTAGACTACCCTTATTAACCCTTACATGCCATCAGTTTGCTATCCTCAGCTTGCCAGTTGAAGAAAAGTATGGTTTGCAATGCTAAAATTATCTTTGGAAAACCTTTGTTTTTCATAAAATACTATTCTTACTGCTAAGGAGCAGAAAACTTGTTTCTCCAGTGCTTCCTCTTCATTAACGGTTGTGTATAATCAAGTGATTTTACTAATATGATATATAGCTTGAAAATCAGTAGAGGTGCATGGCTTGAAACTTATGCAAATTTTCTTTGTTTCAAAAATTGTTTTGCTGCAACTGCTTGCCTTAGGAAAGTGATAACTCCTTCACAAAAACCGCTTATCTGTTCAACTTGTCCTACGACATCAACGTACACTTTTGTGGACTTGTAATTTCTCTAAGTCTCTATAAGGCGTGACTGAAAGTGACATAACAAAGCTAAATACGAAACAGAATTTAGTCACATCAGTCCTGAAACGCTTGGCAATAAAACATTTCTCTTTAGAAAGATGAATCTAAATGGGTGAGTTGATGAAAAATCTTTAAAATACAGTGGTTGACATATTGGAATATAGTTAAGAACAAACGTGGAATATACTGTGAGGTCCTGTTATATCTGATCAAGGAGAAGGCCTTATCTGCATCTTGACTTCAACCAGAATGTAAAAAAAGTTTTACTTAAAACGATACAATAGCTGCCATAACGTCTGAGGCAAACCCGCATGCTCTAAACAACTAGTCTATCACATCTATACAGACATACTCCGTATAAAGAGTTCAGTTTAGTCAGCCCTAGTTATGCTACATGAATCAGTAAGTTGGTCTGTATCTCACTGATATCCAAGATTTATAGGATAACTGCTACATTAGAAAACAGCTGTACATTATAAAACTTAGCTGTCATGCTATCCCAATCAGTTATCACTTTAAGGCAAAGGAACTCTGCAAGTCATATGGGAAGGTATTGTGCAGTTGGGAGCAGCAACTAAGAACACTTTACTGCATGTCCTTGAAAATGTTAGAGGTGTTATAAAGCAAATGCTAGTTCAGTCTTATGATTAACGAACTAAGTTTGATGTGTGTGTGTGTGTGTGTATATATACACACACACACACACACACACATATTCAACATCCCTTTTTGAGGGAGGCAACTATGCTTGACTTAAGAAGAGTCAGAGCTACAAATGCTCTACCTTAAATTCTTTTATCACTGGTTGACCAACAAAGGCTCAGACCCACTATCACAGTGTCCTCAACAGTAACTTCATTTATCGCTACAAAAAGCAGTATTTGATGCTGCCATTTCTAACTTTTGTCCAGCTGATATCACAATATGATGTATATATATGTATATAGATGCATATATATATATGTGTGTGTGTATTTGGTTTTATTTTGGATTATTTTTCTTTCAAAATTTCAATGAATGCTTGATTTGTGGGTCTATATCTACACTTTGTACCATCTGACTGCAAGGCTCTTAGTACAGAGTATCTCTGAAAGACTTTAGTTTACCAGTCATTTTTATAATTTATCAGAAAATCAGTAATATTAATTTCTAAAAGATAACATTTCTATTATGGGGGGGGGGAGAGATTGAGAGAGAATGTGTGCATATTTTATGGAGTTTTTAAAGGTAAAACTTTTATTACAAAAACATATGGTAAACATTTCAAGTTGTCACCTTGAGACTCCTCAGGAGCAACAGAAATCAATTAATACTGTTATAATAAAGTTAATCTCTAAAAGGAAGAATGTGTGTGAAAATCTTCAATATGGAGCATTATTCCCAGAGTTACATCATATACCATTTCACAGGAGTCTATATGAAAAAGGGATTTTGGACTTATATCCTAAAATTAGGTTTCTTTTATACCACAATACCTGTAGAACACACGAGCATTTTACAGATTATATACAAGGCATGAATGAACTGATACTTAAATAAAATCAAAATCCATTTCACCCAGTGAAATTTTGTTTGCCACTTGTGAATAGTGAATATAGATCAAAGAAGCAAAAAAGCAGTCTGGAGATCACCCTGGCCAAAACAAAATGAAAAAAAGCTCAAACTCTAAATATACATTTTTCTAGAAAGTTTTGGGTTGGGTGTTGTTATAAATAGGAGCATTTTGCATAGGATTCTGAGATGCAGAGTCAGAATTATGGCTGAGGATAGAGATAAAAAAGACTAGCTCTGTATAATTTCTCCATCATTTATAATTAAATACATCACAACCAAAACTGTAGCCTTAGCCACCTATTATTATTCAATGTTCCAAATAAATATAAATAGATTTCCCATAAAGTAGCCTGTTCAACTGATAGAAATGGTCTGGCAACCAGTTGTCATTACAAACTTTACGATTAAGCCAAGCTATCCTTAAAAAAAGGTAGGGTCACTGCAGTGAGCGGGTAAAGGCCTTTATGGACTTTTGAAGAATTTCTAGATGGCACAAAATTAAAAGGGATTAGAACAGAAGAGGTTGGTATCAGAGGAAATACAGTCTTTAATGGTTATGTTTTTGACGAAGGATCGTGACCAAGAGAAAAATGGATGATGGTAAGCAGCTTCATAATACAGGACATTGAAATGTGCATATGCAAATTATACTTTCAATATGTCTTTGGTTTAGGGAGGCGGGACTGCCGATTGGAACTCACACGTTCTCCAGGTTGGACTCTTGAATCTTGATGTTGTATATTTTCCTTCGCTTGTGTCATTTGTCTTGAATGGTTTGTCTGCGATGATGGGTTCTGAAGCTCAGGAGGCATCATGACTTTTGGGTTCGTCACTGGTCTGGGCTTAAAGGAAATGGTAGGAGGACGAAGTTTGGAGCTTCTCTGGCTTTTATTACATAAATCAAACTGACTGGATACAGACTGTGGTTGTGCTGCACTGCTTGGTGGCAGCAGCAGCTCAGGATCTTTCGAAGCAAAGGTGCTATTTGAAGAAGCTGCTTCTGCTACAGGTACTGAAGGAGGCACGAACGCATTCTGCTTTGGGAGTTTGGTAGCTCTTGAAGTCTTTGGCAGCAAAGCCTGGTTAGTCCGTGAGCAACTGGATTTTAGAACTGGTTTGGTTTGCCCCCCTCGAGCATTCATTTTGATAGCTGATGGGGAAAAAGAGGGATGAGAATGTAGTGTATTCATTTTTTTATCAGTCAAGTCTTTAGGTTTCTCTCTAATTTTTACATTCTTGACGGAATGTGCATCTTCCTCTGACTTTTTCTCATTGAATTGTGTATTTAAAGTGCTCAGTTCATCTAGGCTACTGGCACAGGAGCCATTTGCAGCATGTTGATATTCTTGGCCACCCTGCTGCAGATCATCTTGATTGAGATGTTCACTGTGGGCCACGATGAGTGATGTTTTTGTTAGATTTCCCTGGGTGAGGTCTGTGAAACGGGGAAGGAGACTGGAAGGCTGTAGTATTTGAGGCTATAGGAGAGAAAGTTGCAAATCAAGAGATAGGGTTAAAAATAAATCAATATAAATACTTCTCAGTAATAGTTCTTAGAAACCCAACTTCTACATTAATGTTTACATACCAAAAGTAAGTGAAAATACATTCCAGACCAGTGCAAGAGCAAAGGAATAAAATCCAGCAATTCCAGAAGAATTATGAAACACAGAGACATTAATTGACAATTGTAGCAAAAACTAACAAGAAGCCAAAACAGGGTAATTTTTAAAAGAAGCTTTAACACCTTAGAAAGAATAATTTCACAAATAAGACAATATAACAATGTGTAAGTGTGAATGAGAAGTTACTTTTATCATTCTGATTAATATTCATATGAAAAGCTATTGTTGGAATTCTAAGCATTTGAGGACAAAAAAAACCCATATTTTACAAATTTGAATTAGAAATATTTCACAATGCATTTCAAAGACTTACTTTTCATCAGAAGTCGATATGGACTGAAGGCTTGATTATATGGTTACTCTAATTAGATTATCAAGTTCAAATAGATTTTTAATAAATGCAAAGCACAACTATTTATACAATGTATATTCTGAAATTCCTGATTTTACACTAAAGTCACCACTTCCTGGAAAACACGATAAATACAGGTTAGAACCACTCATAGCTGAAGAGTGGTTATACACTATTTATTTAGTGTATAAAACAAACAATTAAGGTATGAATAGTATCTGCACACAATGACCTATATTCACCCAGTTTCTCAGGTTACATAATCAGTGATCACAGACTTAGGTTAGATTCCGCCTTAAATTTTGAAGTACTAGTCAGACTGAACCAGGGTTTTTTTCCAGGCTAGTGTCATCCAAAAGTTTTGGACGACAGCTCTCATCATTCCTGCCTCTTGGCCATACAACTTGGGAATGATAAATGTCAAAATCTATGACATTTGACAAGACTTGGAGTTGGCAGCAGTAGCCTACACAAAGCATTATGTTCTCTTTATTTTATATTGAATTGTACCAAAGGAATTACTGACACTCATTCTCCCTTTTATTTATCCACTGTTTTTATTTATCCACTAAAGATTAAAATTGAATGGATCAAGAAATATAAATATGTCCCTGAAATTCATTTTGATTTTGAGTTGGAGATTGAATCATTACAGTCCCCCTGCCCATCCCCCCCCCCCCAAGATTAACAGATTGGTTCCCGATTTTCTAGAGCACTACTTAGATTGAGATATATCAAAAAATAGTAAATGTGGCTTGTAATCATAAGTGAAATCATGGCATTGCAGTGGTAGATATAAGACTATGCTTATTTAGGGATTATTAATTGAAATGAATATGTTTACTACTATTAATATGCTGATTCTATCTGGAGAGAGTTGTAGGTGGGTGACTTTGAAGGCAAAGAGAGATTATCACAATTTTGCAGAGACAAAATGTAGTGTTTTCCAGAAAATTTGGATTTAAAAAACACAGAGAACAACATCCACCATAAATTAGTAACATTAAGCAGCAGGAAAGAGGAACATGGGTACACAATAAAGCACATGCACAGGTCATTGCTTATACAAAATTCCAAAGCAGATGGATACTCAAACAGGGAAGGAGGAGCAGAGGGCATTGGAACATAGCAGGAATGCTGAACTGTTTGGCAAGTACAGATGACAAAAGGCATGGTACCATTTACAGAGGCGGTACCATTGCACGGTACTATTTACAGAGGTGACTAGATAGCTAGATTAGGTCTCAGGCCTGGTGTAGTGGTCCCAACGGCTCATTGTGCTGGGGGACTTCAATGTTCCTGCCGAGACCACTCTGTCAGGAGAGCTCAGGACTTCATGGCCGCCATGGCAACCATGGCCCTGTCCCAATTAGTATCGGGTCCCACCCACAGTGCTGGACACATGCTGGATCTGGTTTTCTGTCAGGGATGGGAAGAAGGTGGCAGGGTGGAGGAGCTGACCATCGCTCCATTGCCATGGACCGACCACTACCTGATCAGGTTTAGACTTATTGCGCCTTCCTACCTCCACAGGGGTGGTGGACCCATTAAAATGGTCCACCCCAAGAGACCTATGGATCCAAATGGTTTCCTGACGGTTCTTGGGGATTTTCCCGCCTCCTCAGTAAGTGACCCTGTCGAGGCCCTGGTCTCTCTCTGGGATAGGGAGTTGACCAGGGCTATAGATAAGATCGCTCCAGAACACCCCCTCTCGAGTAACCGAGCTAAATCAGCTACTTGATTCACTGAGGAGCTGACAACGATGAAGCGAAAGAAGAGTTGGCTAGAGCATGTGTGGCGATGGAAGCGTAGCGGGTCAGTCCAAGCATGTCTAGTTTCCTTTTTAAGAATCTATGACACAGCAATAAAGGGTGCAATCCCCCCCCCAAACCCATCTCCTGCAGCCAATATTGCGTCCACTAAGAACCTTCCAGCTGAGCTGTTCCGATTTGTCAGAGGACTATTAGATCTGCCTCAGAGCGAGATCCCTGACAATTCACCTCTTTCCTAAATACCCTTAATAATTTTAAAACCTGTGCAATCATTTCCAGAAAAGTAGAATTCAACATTTGCCCTGATAAAATATTTGTAACCATACAGATGAAACTGTATGAAGAAATGTGAATACTGCATAGTAGGGGACTAGAAAAAATATGGAATATTCCCCTGCCCCCATGGTAAAAAAAAAGGAAAAATTTAGGCAAGGGGGAATATGCAGGAAAACCTCACATACTTTAGAACAGGCATCCTCAAACTGCAGCCCTCTAGCCGTTTGGCCTCCAACTTCCAGAAGCCCTAACCAGCTTGTTCAATGGTCAGGAATTCTGGAAGTTGGAGGCCCAAATAGCTGGAGGGCCGCAGTTTGAGGATGCCTGCTTGAGAATGAGTGGGATGCTTTTTAATACCAAACGTGTATTAAAAGGTATTCTGTATATTTATATACTGCAAAATGTAGATGCTAAGCATAAAAATGTACATGCTGTACATAAAAATGTACACACTGTACATTTTATGTATAGTATTTTAATGTATACCATGATCATTTCTCTTTTCATACACACAACCCTTTATTTCACTACTCAGTCGATGCCCTCTTTGTGCTTGTCAATCTCCCTTGCCTTCTGTTAACCTTTAATCTAATGAACACAGCAAGCATGGCATAGACATTGAAAGGTTGGACTATGACTTTGAAAAATAGAGTTAAAATCCCTGCTTGACTATGGAACCTCCCTGACTGATGTTGGGCACACCATACTCAATCTCAGAAGAGAGCAAAGGCTGCTGAACAAATCTTTCCAAGAAAACCCTGTAATAGTCTGGAT
This sequence comes from Anolis apletophallus, assembly GCA_030556195.1. NCBI lineage: Eukaryota > Metazoa > Chordata > Lepidosauria > Squamata > Anolidae > Anolis > Anolis apletophallus. The sequence continues at coordinate 151,712,654 of JARBWK010000004.1, forward strand.
GAACTAGCTTAGGGATGCCATAAGTCAGAAATGACTTAAGTGCACAAAACCAACAACAGACATCCTAGAATAATATTGGTTCAGCTCTTCTGACCAGGATTCCTGCTTGCAGTCAGCCAGTTCACTATGCCCATCAACCCACTATGGCAAGACATCCTGCTACATATTGGGAAACAACCAACACATTGGCCTACTCTGCTGGAAAATAATATCTATCTATATATGAAAAAGGAACTTAAGACGATCTGAACCTAAGCAGTAGGGATGAAAATATTAACGTAATTGAAGTAGAAGGGAGAGAAAGGGGCCTTTCAAGTATCTGAAAACCCCAATAAGGAGAATTATTTTAAAGTATTTTTCTTTCCCATTGCCCATGCCACACCTGGCTCATCTATTCCTGTCCCATATTCTTTCCTGAACTCTGCAATATATAAACTTTCTGACCTCCTGTACCCACTTCTTTAAAAGTGTTTGTAAATCTCAAAGCTTCGCCTCCTCATCTGTATTTTCTCAGATATGTAAAGCTGTTTCAAAAGGAATAGAAAACAATTTCATTGGCATTACTTGATTATTTTACCACATTAAAGCATTAAGCAACCCAATATATGGGATATTTATTACAGTTTGCATTTTGATATATATGACTCTGTGTCTATGTTACTTACTCTATATGATCTGATTTAGACACCAACCTGTGTTAGTATACCAATTCACTATTCAAACATTCTCTTATGTTACTACTTCTTATACATCACATTTTTCCCAATAGGAAAGGGAACAATATTCATGTATTTACCTATTTAAGCAACTCAAGATAAACGTCTAATTTTCTAAGGTGTGTTTGATGCTTACACTTCTACAGAAAATCCAAAGTAACAGGGTATGTGGACCATTCTGTGTAGATCTCCTGAACATCTGACAAACTTCCAATTGTCTTATTACATGAAGATGATGAAAGGAATACTACTCCACCACACAAATATACCAGACAGATTTTTAAGAAAAATACTTGTCCAAATTGCTAAATAATTGTGTCTTGACATTATCAGCCTAGCATACAGTGAGCGCATCATTAGAGTAGAAGTATAATTCAGTCCTTTTTCTGACTTATTGGGTCTGTAGACCATAATAAGAAATTGTGATACTGTATCTACTTAAGATATTTTCTTCTCTTTCACAACTTCCTATAATTATCCTCCACGCAGGGATGAAAAACACATCACTAATTTAGAGCCATGGCACAACACTACATGAAAGGAGCCTATCAAAGAGGATTGCACAATAAAAGTAATCTTAAAAAATAGCTCCCTTTGCACAACTTAAGACATATATAACCCATTGGAGAATACAGATTATTTTTCAGCTGGTATGGTTTTTATTTTATTCTGTTCTACATTCATCAAAGTATTGGGATCCATGATCAAAAACCTGTTACCAACTAATGGCTTTATATCAAGCCATTAACATAAAATGGTAACTTGGGGACAGAATCAACTGCAATGACTCGCTGGATCCCAAGATGGATGGCACCCTGAGATGACTACCTGCACTGGTTACAAATTTACATCTGAGAATTCACCCTGCTTTTAAGCCGTGGTTCCTGATATTGTGATTTCTTTTTTTTTCCTTTCAATATTTTTTATTGAGTTTTTTTTTCCATAAATAAAATACAGTTTGAACAAAAGCAGGGCAAGGGGGGAAAGAGAAAGAAGAAAGATATTGTGATTTCTAAGTGAAACACAGAAGACTTCACTCAAATTAATCCAACATTCAAGTATTCAAAACTTTCCTTTCACTGTCATTTCATTTTCAAGTAGAACTGAAAATGTAACTCGCTTCAAGGCAAAACACTCCATGTTTCTAAGGAAAGAAGTTAAAATTTATAACTACTGTTATTGTTTCACGAAGCGTAGGATTGGTGATAAGCCGAGGATGTTATGAAGCTTCTCGGATAACAAAGAACGCTGAGTCTTCAGTATAAAAACAATTATTTTACTCACACACAATAATCCACCTCACTCTACAGCACAATCTCTTCCAAAACGCGACAAGGACAGATAGCATGGCTTTTATACAAAATGCCGAGGGACGCTGGTCCAGACGTCCTTCGTCACTTCCCACTCTACATAACCTACTGGTTAACCCTTTCTGCTCCAGCAGTGTACATGGCATCTTTGCTCTGAGACAACACCAGATATATACATACACAAATTCACATTTCACTCCTATGATACACTCTATCAATTCCAACAACTACAACCTGTCGATTATTCAGAAAAAGAAAATACTGCTGATTCATAGCCATTAAACAATGCTGGGGTGCAGGAGATAGTTGCATGAGCAAAACACCATTATTTTGGTAATAAGACCAGGGTGGCTCCCTTCTTTCTATATTGTCTTTGGCAAGTGAAAACTTTTTCTGCTCTGAAAGATTCTGGGGGCTAGTGTGCTGTTTGCTGAGTTTATACAGTAGACTCCCAGTTAACCAGAACTTAGGCAACCAAAACTCTCAAGCAACTGGCAAAAAAATCAAATAAACACTTTAAATAAAAATTAAAATAAAATCAGTTTCTGCTTCTACTATTGTGCCAGAACTTTTTGCTTCTGTCATTTTAAAGATGATATTGCTTTTTTATTGTTCCATGTGAACGTGCAGGTTTTGCCTTGTTATACTGGCCAACACACATTTGTTGCCTCAAATGTGGTTCCTTGCCACCCCCTTTGTGCTTCTACCATTTTAAAGTTGATATTTTTTAATGTTCCATGTGATTGTGCATTTATAATTATTTATTATTTATAAAGTACATTTTCTTATTTAAAAACACGTAACAAAAATGGGGGGGGGTGTTTGGGGGGCTGTAACAGAATAGTATTTCAATTGCAACATTCATTTTGAGTTAAATTGTTCTTCAATATTAATATCAAGTCAGTACAGAGTTTATGGTATGTTATAGTATGGGATATAGTATTAGGTCTATTTTTAATAGTTCTCAAGCAACCAAAACATTTATCCAGCAACTACCAATCCCCATGGGTGCTGGTTAACTGAGAGTCAATTGTACGTGCTATTACTTTGTTTTAAATCATTTTAATATTATAGATAATTGGAATACATTTCCACAATAACTTTTTGTATTTTTTTACTTCTTGCATTATAAGTAATTTTAACTATATTTGTTTTCATTTTTGTTAGCTCCCTTGGAAACCAAGTAGTGGGGAAAAGTAAGGAAACATTGAATATCAACACTATTACTGCCAACACATATTCTGGAGGTAAACATCTTGTTCTGATGAAAGAACATGAATCAGTGAGAAGAAAGGGGGCAAGTACATGGATCCAAATAAAAGCAAAGTACTATACATAGGAATGCAGTTTTTCAAACTTCCTGTACAAACACTCAGAAATCTAACTTTTTTGAGAAAAGTATGGAGAGGACAAACAGTTGTTGTTCAGGCACTCAGCACCTGCCCCTTCGCCTTTTCCTGCTTAAATTACTGCTGTGAATAGCGATCTTTTGTCCCCCTGTCTCCTGACTTATGGTGTATTAGGGAACAGATAGCTGTGATAACAGAAGTTAATGCTGAAAAACAATATAAATGAGAACAGAAAGACCTAACTGGAGTTGCAACTTGGTTACTTTCTTTGTTCCTGAAATTATTTTTTTGGGTAACTAACTAGTAATTTATAATTCATTCCTTTCTCAAATACAAAATAAAGAATATAACAAAAAGGAGACCTACAGTTGGAAGAGCCATCTGGATACAAAATGGCAAAGACAGTAAAATATTTAAGAAAATAGGTCAGCAAATGTTGTATTACCTCTCTACAAATCTATGGTAAGGCCACATTTGGAGTACTGTGTACAATTCTGGTCTCCGCACCTTAAGAAGGATATAACGGAACTGGAAAAGGTACAGAAAAGGGCAACAAAAATGATCCAAGGGATGGGGCGGCTCCCTTATGAAATCAGGTTGCAACGCCTTGGTCTTTTCAGCCTTGAAAGACGGCGTTTAAGAGGTGACTTGATCGAAGTGTATAAAATCATGCATGGGATAGAAAAGGTGAATAAAGAAAAATTATTTTCTTTGTCACAAAACACTAGGACTAGAGGGCACTCCGTGAAGCTCCAAGGTAGGAAAATTAGGACTAATAAAGGGAAATATTTCTTCACCCAGAGGGTCATTGGGTTATGGAATTTACTTCCAGAAGAGGTTGTGACAGCTGTCAGCCTGAACAACTTCAAGGCAGGATTAGACAGATTCATGGATACCAAGTGTATCAGTAGTTACTGAAAAGGACATTCAAGTGCCACCTCGGAGTTGGTTGAGGTAGGCAGGATTTCCCTGGGTACTGGTTGTGGGGGGTCGGGAGCAGGTCAGGGTTTTGCCCTCCCTTCTGCTCGAGATCCCCGTGTACAACTGGTGGGCCACTGTGTGATACAGAATGCTGGACTAGATGGGCTGAGGTCCGATTCAGCATGGCTCTTCTTATGTTCTTATGTTCTTATATTAAAATGAAAAAAAACTTTATTCCAAGAAAATTATTAAAATACATAGAAAGAAAGAAAAGATTTACGTAACTGGTAAAGTCTCAATCTCTATTAGAAAGGGTATCAGGAATAAAGACTATTATCTTTTCAAAATAATATTTCTTTTTCAAACTATTCCAATTTCTATAAACAATCTTCCTTTCAAAAATTGGCAAAAAGACCGCAATATTTATATGACAAGTTAAAACAAACAAGGATTAAATTTAAGATTCCTCAAGCTGACAAAAAAGAGTTGGTCTTGGAATAGCTGACCTGAAAATTATATTTTGCAAGTTGTTCTTTACTGGCGAATAATAGACTTCTGCAATTTGAAGGTCACAACCTTAGATTTGATTGGTATCTTTATTGGTGGTGTGGTAAAATGAAACAAAACTAGATAATACTGCTTCGGACTCAATAGGCATTGTATAAATTAGATAACAAATAAAATGGATAAGATATAGAAATCTAATTGTTTTTGAAAAGGATCAACAGAAATTGTTGAACAAAGGAGTGGAATTTAACTGGTACAAACAAACAAATTTGTGAAAGTACTTTATTTAAATTTGAAGAAAATAAAACTGAATGTGAAATCAATTTATGCGCAAATGATATTCATTTAATTGGAAACAATGTCCAACAGGATCTCTCAAGTTGCCTCCTCAGAACAAACAGAAGTGTGATGCAGCTTTGTTACTCTCACCACACTGCTCCAAAAGCAAATGAGATTTATTATGTAAATCTGCAGCACCATAATTACTTTGTTTCACCCGACTAGTTAGAATCACTGAAGGAAGAGCAACACAGGGCAAGAAATGATGCCAAAGCAGCAAAGAAAAAAAACTGTAACTGAAAAGCTGCAAATATCCATCAAATGTTAATGTTAATAGAATTTTAGTTGGTTGTCCCTCAGTGCTTTACGTTCACCTTGAAGATGTTTAACAGAAAATATGTCTAGACTTAACTGAAATTATGTAGCTGATTGTTAAACAGTTAGATGGAGGTTTTCATTAATATAGTGCTTGAGAGGCCAGTTTTGCTTGGTCATTTGAGAGAATGGGCTATAAGCCAAACAGGCCACAGTTCAAATGTGATTTGCTGCATACATTCATTGGGTAGTAACAGCCCTTTCAATCACAACTCCTTTGCATTGTAACTATAGATATATACCAGCCTTCTTTACAGTGGTGTTGTAAAAAAAGACATGTAAAATGCATTGAGCACCTAAAATAGTTTCTGTAGTCTAACTGGGAAGGTCTGTTAGCACAAATAAGAAATATCAGTTGGTTATATTTTACACCCACAATGTTACAAACAAATTATAACAATTGTAGCTTCTAGAATATGATACTGGGTTTCTCTAGATGCACTAGTTAGAAAAGACCCAACATACCCTGCCACAATATAGCAGCATCCTGTGAAGATTCGTTCTACATGAGTTGCTGCGGGATGCTCAAAAGTAAAAAAAATTAAATGATGAGAATCACTACTTAAGACACAGTAAACCATAATTTTAAATGTTTTGCAGCTTCACATATAGCTTGATGCCAAGGTGAAGAAAAAATATAGGCATGAAAACTATGGTGATTATCTTACTTATCACAGGTAAAGTGAAACAATGACTTTGATTTTAATAGTTCCAGAGCAGTTTTTCCCTAAAAATGTATGTGAGGCATGGAGCAAAAGAGACAGCTGCATGCAAACTTTGACATACATGCACCATGCAAGAAGCAAATACAATAGTGAAGAAGTGGAAGGAGGAGATGGGAAGAAATCTGAAGTTGTACTGTACCACGCTTTATCATAGAAGTAATGGACTAACTCCTCAACTCCTTGCCAATAGCAAAATGGAAAGCAGAGACAAGAAAAAGACAAGGACAATGATGTCAGAGGACTAAGACACAACAATGAGCAATTGCCATGACCAAAGTGTATCCTCCCTTTTATTTACATGATTTTATTTACATGATGAGGTACATGTGCCTATCCAACTTCTGTTTCAATGTGCATGTGTATTCCTGTTTTAGAAGGATAAATATCCAGAAATTTTAAGCACCTATTAAAACATTTAATTTCTACTCACCTTTGACAGGATCTCAGCAATTACATTTACTTATGATCAGTAGAAGGAGTCCATATCCATAGATCCTCAATAAACTGTCATCTAATTGTTGTTGTCCAAAGCCTATCATACTGCCTCGTCAATGTTTTTACAACCTATATCCCATCTGATGGTTTTTTCTCAATTGAGACAGAATATCTCCACATTCACAATCTTCTAAAATAATTTTACATATAGCAATTATGTCAATTTTTTTTACCTGCTTGCATCATTTTATCTCCAAACATCACAACAGTTTCAAAGAGACTGAAAAAGTACACCTCTGATTCTTCATGTCAAATGGGTTTGAGTAGCTAACATATTTTATGTACTATGTCTAGACCACAGGGGGTACTATTGAGCACATGTGGTGCTTTTTGTCATGGCCTTGGGCCCGTACAATAACTATTTTGATGATAATGATACTATAGCATTGGCTATAGCAACAAAATGAACTTTGTCCACTTCCTGGCTGAGCAAATGCAGCAAAGATTATACTCAAACTACTATAGTCCTAACGAATAGCTTGCTTTTGTGGTGCAATTAATACTGCTAGAATTCTCCCATATGGTATATTCTAGTACAATCAAGCTAATGGACTTAATGGACTTTGAGGATTCAGTGGACACTTAATGGACTCTAAGCACACAGTATAGAGTGTGAAACTCCTATGCTTAATCTCTTCAGTATGTACTATCATTTGCTATAAACTACATTAATAATTTTCTAATGCAAGGATACACTTCTTTGAAATACCAGAAATTCAGTCCAATCCTATGCATGTTCATTAAGAACTGCTACTGCATTTAATGGGACTTATTCATATCCACCAAGGCTATAAATCTAGTCACAGAGAAATAAATCCATGGAAATCAACAGGGCTTCTGAGTAAATGTTTTATGGGACTGCACTGTGAATTTCACTCATGATAAAACAATGGCAAACTCATCCTTCTAATATTTTTGTATGAGTTCTTTTAAAAATTCATTAGTTCTTTTGTTTCCTCATGATTCTGGGCTATTTCTTATATCTAACAAAGGGTTAAACTGCACGGATGATGCAACATGCAGTCTTATTCTTACACTACAACAGTTTCAAGGCTGTGATACTCAGAACCATTAACCACTGGTGTTCTGTGTAAGCATCTCTAATACAAGATTATCAGTGTTCCCATGAAAGCCAATCACCAGAACTGTTCGCAGAGACACATTATTAACAGTTTAGACCATGAATCAGCTGTTAAAGGACATTAAATAAAATTTTATTCTAGTAAAGTTTAATAATATCTAAAGTAGAAACCAAAAATAATACTCTTAGAACAACACATATACATTGGTATTCCTGAAGGTAATCTGACTTCTGGTGCAGTGTGATGAAAGCTGGCTGGGTGCTCTGAGCCTTCTCTGAGTGCCAGTCCCTATTGCAATCAGTAGAGTGTATAGCTCATTCCTTACAGACAGATTGATGTCTCAAGGACTGCAGAGTCCATAGGTCGCCAAACCGATGGTCAGAGAGAGACGCTTCCCCTCAAGGGAGAAATTTCTGAGACTTGGACAAGGTGCCCGCAAGGCGGAGCAGATGGCAAAAGGGACACCAGCTGGTGATCCTAGGTTAACAGCCGTCCTATGCTTATTTTAAAATAAAAGAGAAGAGGCCCTTATCAAGTTTTTCAGTATGTATCCTGCTACCTTTATTTCTGATCAGGGATAGGGGATAAGGAAATTCCTCCTCTTCACAGCGACATTAAAATGAGTACCAAAAAAGACCTTCCAGTGATGGGATTATTTTTAAAGCTTAATTGTTAACTGACCAGCATCTGAGCAGATCACTGTATTATCTACTACTGTATTACAATGTCACCTAATCCTCTTTCTTTTTAAAAATGTATCTTTTTGAACTTCATGCAGGAGATGCCTCATATTGATTATACATAAGCTGCTCCAGGAACTTTAAGTAATAATAAAAGTCTTCTATCTACTACTGCATCGAAGTAAACATAGATAATTTTTAACAACCTCAGTAGTTCTACTTCAAGCAGCAAGGAGAAAATTGATTTTCCTTCCTAGAAAGTAGAGCTTTACTACAAATAGTTTTTTGGGTTTTTTAAAAAACCAACTAAACTTTGCTATTGAACAACGGCTATTGAAAGTATCCTGAGATGTGTGAAGACCTCCACTTTGTCTGCTTTTAAAATTCTCTGACTACATACAAGTCCTAGCTTGTTCTGTGAACTCTAGACAACAGAAAAGAAACTGATGAGATGTCCCCTGACTAACTTCCTCCCTAAAACACAGTAGTCTTTAGCCTACAATATAGCAGGAGCTACATATGGGCAAATCCAGCTCTGCAGCTACAGTTCTCTACCCTCTAACACAGATGCAGGCTTTTATTCTGTTCAAATCAAAACAAAAAGAGCATCTGTAGAATGTTAGTCCATATGTATGCAGTCTTTGCTTATCTCCTGGACAACATCAAAACCTATCTTACCTTCTAGTTAACGTATTTATATATTCCTAGAACACCTGCAAATTAATAGCCAGACTAATTTGTTCTTGACATCCTGACAACACTCTATGTACCTAAACACGGAAAACAAATAGGCTAGAGAATGGGTCACTGGTACTGTAGTTTGGATAAACACATTTTCAGTACTTGGCTAGTGACCTCAATTTTTGTTCATACTGAGTTCCTTTATCAGCATTTGAAACACTAAAGGGAAAATTCTTACACAGGTAAAAAAGGAAAGCTATTAAATAGGTTTTTCTTTTTTAAATTGTTTGCTTTGTAAATCAGCCTTGGGGAGCACTGCTACTTTAAAACTGTATCATCCATTAACACATCAAGATGTTTGTATAAATACTGTTTTCATATTATCCATTTTCTTCAATTATTTAATAAATTAACCCACAAGGAACACATACAGGTTTTCTATTACCTATTTCAGTACAGTACAAATCAGCAAAAATAATGCTTTATGTTGTGTATTAAAAGCAATACAAATAAACAATTTTAGATCAAGCTGCCCATTAAGGAGTGATATTAATACATCATGCTTTGTTGGAAAAGTCACTTGTTCCTTAGTTTGTTAGGCATATTTCTGGACACATTGCTGAGGAGGACACCTCTAAGAAAAACTATACAGCTGAAACAAAACACTAATTTTACAAAGGAAACAATGTGTCATATACCGTTATCAAAGTATGATTTTACTGAAAAACATCACCACAAATATGCAAATATATTTGTATGAAAGCACATGCCAACAATGTGAATGAACGTAACAAACACACACTTTGAAAAGCCAAGGGAGAGGGGGAGAAACAAAACAAGCGAGGTACGTGTTGCAGGATAGATGAAATAAAGCTTTCAGATTTTAAGATCTATTATGGAAACTGGTTTCCATAGAGCTGTAAGTTGCAGTTATCTTGTAAGTAAAAGAGGGACTGGCGTTAGGTCACAGTCCAGCATGTGCCATATGTTTTTGCTTGGAAGAGCAGAATGCTACAAAATGGACAGTGCGTGCAAAGGGGAAATTGCTATTGGAGCACAGTGAGGAATATGAGTGAGAAGTACAGACTCACTCTGTCTGCGTTGCGATGGAAGAGTCCGAGGGATGCCCTGGAAGGAGCCCTGCCAGGGAGAGAAGGAAGGAGCAGAATACCCACCCTGTGCAGAGAAAGATGGGGGAGAAAAAATAATATAAAAAGGAAATGGGGAAAAAACAGCACCAAAAAGCCACATCGTTGCTTCGTTAACAAGAAACCCTTTTGAACCAGGCCACCAAGAATTACTCAAAAGATCAGCAAAGCTATCCAAAAGGTGGACAGAGATACTTTGCACGATATAAATCAGTTTTCTGGAAAACATCCTCTAGAAAGATAATAGAAGGGAATACTGGTTTATGCATTCAAAACAGATTTCCCAAGTGCAATTCTATGCCGAAAATCAAGAAAATAGCCATTAAATCCATATTTAACACCTTGTAAAAGTAAGTAGACTGTTTATCAATTTGTTAAAAAGCCACATTTTAAATAGGACAGGCTTCTCTGAAAGGCTTCTTTTAAACATGTAAATTACAACAAATGACCTAACAGTTATTTTAACAGGAGCTACGTTGTTCCTTAATTTATGAGCCAAACAATATTTCTGTTGTTCAAGAATTCTAATCATACAATGTTTTGAGACTCTGACAAGAATACAACTATGTGATTCCACATCTGCACCAAATGATTCACTTTAAGATTGTTTTGACATTTACTCACCAATAACTTATCAGAAATAAACTATTGTTGTATAAAGTAACCAGCCTAATATTTTCTCTACAAATCCGAAGTAAAACCTACCTTAAAAGAAAAGTGATTTCTTTCAAAATGATCAGAAAAGTACTCCAGAGAATTCCAATTCAATTAAAAATTATGATAAGGAAAATGTTCCATTTCCAAATAAATCTGATTTTTAAAATAATACTGTACTGCCCTGCTACTTTTAAATTAATTTTAAATACAGTTGCCTATACCTGAAAAGGGAAAATAATTTAAATCCTGGAAGGGGAGAATGCACAATTGCATTGATATTAGGACTTTTTTATAATGCTAATTAAAGTCAACGCAACTTCTAAATAGACACAAAGAGACCTGAAGAAGAATAGCACTAGATCAGGGGTCATATCCATGCTGGCATCTGGCTCTTTCGTCGGGTGCCCCCCCCCATTCTTGGGGGCTGCCTGGACACTCGCCTTGATTTACACACTTCCGCATCCAGCGTTCCTGCCTCAATTGGGGCTTTTTGGCACATCCTTAGGCAGGAGAGCAGTCAAGGCCCCCTCTTTCTTCTTCCTCCTCATCCTTTCATCCGCAGCAGACACCTCCCCCCAGGAGGATCCCTCTCCTTTTTTATTCTCTTTCTCAGTTTTTCTTTCTCTTTTTCCCCTCCTTCTCTTTTGTTCTATATCCCTTTCTTTTTCTTTCTCTCTTTCTCCCTCATTTTTCTCAAACTTTTCCCTTACTTTTTATATCCCTTCATTTTCTCCCTCCCTCCTTCTGTCTCTGGTGCCTCCGCCGAGGCAGCTTTCAGGAAGAAGAAGAGAAGGAAGGAGGAGAGGAAGGCTGGTGGGCAACCGAGGAGAGGAAGGCTGGTGGTCAACCGAGAGGAGGAAGGCTGCTTCTTCTTCTCCAACAGTGCTGTTTCTGTCGCTCCTGGTGGCAGGCAGGCAAGGGACTTTAGGAGCCCACCCACCGTCCTCCTCCTGTTTCTCTCCTTCCTCCTCTTCCAAAGGAGCAGTGACATCTGCAGCACCAACATCAACACAATATTTAGCCTGCAAAGGCTGAATGGCCATCTGCGAGGAATGCTTTGATTGTGATTTTCCCTTATGGCAGAAAGTTAGAATGGGTGGCCTTTGGAGGTCTCTTCCTACTCTAGGAACCTGTTGTTGTTGTTGTTAGCAGAGGCTGAATGAATATTATCATCATCATTATTATGAATAAATTCAGAGGCTTATTATACTCACATTTAGTTGAATTCAGTCTTAAAATATATTATATGGGTCTCACTCAAATAAATTTCCAAATATTTTACTTTTATGGCTCTCTGAGTCAAAAAGGTTCCTGCCCCCTGCACTAGATGATAGTTGCATCCAGGAAGACTGACATGGGAGTTGGTGCTGTCGACTTTGGCCAATTAGAGTCTGAAAGCTCAGTGGGTTGTGGGAAATCTGCCATTCTATTCCCTAAATTCTGGAGGGGCATTTCAATCAAGAAATAGTAGGTACTCTAGGCTATATTTCAAAGGAGGAACTGCAAAATCACCTCTGAATATTCCATGCTGAAAAAGCCCTAAGACATTCACGAGGACATCATAAGTTGACAAGTGACTTGAAAGACATAAACATGCAAGTGAGCACACAGAGACACATTTTCCCAGTGAGTTGTGCTAAGTCAAAAATATTATACCTACATTCTGAACTATGTGTTGCATTCATATTATGTCCAATAATAGCTCTGCACAGTAATAAGCAAGTAATCACAAAAACTAACAAGAGAGAGGTAACCTGGTAGTTCTGTAGGGTTTCTGACATCTTTTATATTGTTGAATTTTCAAATCAAGTTTTTATGCTGCTGTTCCACATATTAAAATCTATTCAGGCATAATATCTAGTGTGTTCAATGAGTTTTACTTCCAATATATGTACATGGTTTTGCAGCTTCAATTGAATGAGAATATGAAGATTTTGTTAATTTGAAACAAAAATAGTTTAGATGGTATAGTAATGGGAAAATCAATCCTGCATGTATGGATCATATACATAGTAAGTACCCTTAAATATGACAAAACACAAAACATTCAAGGACATTACCTGAAGTTATTTTTTAAACAGATGGCAAATATAGTAATGGGTTTTGCAAATACAGTTTGAGTATTCCTTATCTAGGAATCAAAAATGCTTCAGAATCCAAAATTGTTCACATTGGTGGCTGAGACAGTTTTTGGATGGTTCAATATATACAAACTTTGTTTCATGCACAAAAATATTTAAAGTATTGTGTATAAAATTATCTTCAGGTTATGTGTATAAGATGAATATGAAATATAAATCCTGCATATGCAAACATTCCAAAATTTAAAAAAATATCAGAAATCCAAAACAGTTCTAGTCTCAAGCATTTCCAATAAGGGATACCCAACCTATATCTACTCAGCTCGTTGTCTATGGAAAGTTACAACAACAGTGATTTAGAGAATAGGCATTTGAGGAATGATACCCAGCTCTACCTCTCTTTACCAAATGATGACAAGGAGGCTATGGAATTCCTGCTATCTTTTCAAGGGCAGCCTAGAAAGACTGGTAATTAAGACTTGAACTCATGTGTTTTTTCTAGGGAGAAGAACTGGCACATCAATAGGAGCTAGGGAAAGGCACTCCTGGTCACAGCAGCCCTGTGGACCGATAGAAGTACAGTTGTGAACCTCCACTTTTGTAGGTTTCACATTCATAGTTTTGATTATTCACTAGTCAGAAACAGCACTAATTCCTGAAGTTAGGGCTGTCACGTGAACATTCACATAGCAGCTTAATCCTCAAGAGATGAAAATCAGGGCTGTTTGGGAAGTGTATCTGCTATGAGTGTCTGTTCTGTCTCGTATCTTCCTTCCCTTTCTATATAAAACAGACACACAGGCAAGAGAAGGAGGTAGCCCCCTCTCCTCTTTCTATTTTCCATGAATCTCTGTTCCCCTTGAACAAAGAAAGACAAGTACTGGGGGTGGGGGAGGGGCAGAAACACAGATCCATCAGAGCCAGTTCCTCTTCTTCCGCTTTGCTCCATGTTTCTGGTTCTTTCAGTATCTTCCTGAAGTCATTTTTAAAACCTGATAGTACTTCTGAAAAATATACCTATTAGTACAATGATCAGTGGAACAGATGGCAGATATACTAATGGGTTTTGCATGCCATGTAGGAAGAGAAAAATTTCTGCAAGATCAGTGGAGTGGAAAGTGGGGCCAGCTCTCCCCCGACATCACTCACAGCAATGGCACCCTATTGCCTCTTCCCCAGAGTTATTTGCAGTTTTTCCACTTTTGTGAAGGAGCTGTGCCCATGACCTCCCTGAAAATGGAGAGGCAACTATAAACCTTGAGTCCAACAGCACAAATCTCAACTTTTTGCATCCAGAAAAGGTCGTGAGCACAATTCCAGCCTGGTTTTTCTCCTCTCCAGCAACACTTTTGTCTGATCTGAGCTGACCCTTAATTTATTTGGAAACACCCACATTCAAACTGCAATGGATCCATTAGTTTTATCTAAGAAAGCCTGGAAATGTGATGTGATCATTTGCCACAAGTCCTTATTTTTCAAAAGAAAGATTAGTAACTATATTATAGATAACTATCTAAAGTGGTGGGGTCCAGCAAAGGCTTTTTCAAACTGCTTTTTAAAAAGAAGCCGCTTTCAAAAACAAAAACAAAAAAACATTCCCAACCCCCACCACTCCACTGTACATCCTTCCACTGACATCTCTGATGTACAGGAAAAGAAGCTGTCTTTTTTCTCCTACTAATGTTTCATCAGGCTGAACAAAGTGAAAGGCTGGACAAGTGTTTGTCATAGATATCTTCCAAAGTGTAGTCTTAAAGTGAAAACCATTCAGAAAGAGAAACAAGTGATTATGACAAAATTATTTTGCCAGTTCATCACTGAAAGTGTCTGAGAGCAGCTCCTCATTACACTAAGGATTTGAATGGGATGGGGATCATACAACCCTTCTAAAATTGGGACTGTTGATTCTCAGCATTCAACAGTACTACGAGTAGTGTGCTACAGAAGTCCTGGGAATTGCGGTCCAAGAACAATGGGAAAAGTCATGTGAATCCCAGTCTCATCTAGAATGTAATTGTTGATTGCTTACAAAAGCTGTACTGGATGAAATTCAGCTGATACAATGAAGAAACAAAGAACAGTTTCTATGTTGTTGTAATCACTGCAGCACGAGTCTTAATGTGGGCTTTTGGCCGTGTCTGATTATATTTCCCCAGATTTTATTCCACTGTTACTCTAGAAGTACTTCGCTGCCTTGAGCTTGTCAGAAAACCAGTAAGTTCATGCTTTCCATTTAAACTAAAGCGCTTGCCACAGTAATCAGAGCTGTGGATCACCTCTCTATTGCACAGGGCAACCAAGGTATCTACAGGATCACCAATTCTAAAGGCTGCAAAATACCCTGGAACATCCAGCAGTCTTTCTGGATCAAAATTAGTTTCTAATAGTAGATACTGAAAGTCCTAGTAAATCTAAATCTTACAAGATCCTATCCTACCAAAGATCATCCTGATAGACAATAAAATACTAAGGGGACACATCTAGAGCCAAAATGTAGTTGAAATAGTCACACAGA
The DNA here is from genome assembly GCA_030556195.1 of Anolis apletophallus. Classification (NCBI taxonomy): domain Eukaryota; kingdom Metazoa; phylum Chordata; class Lepidosauria; order Squamata; family Anolidae; genus Anolis; species Anolis apletophallus. Next base: position 151,728,175 of record JARBWK010000004.1, read on the forward strand.
ATCACAGAAGAGACCAAAAGTTCCATCTAATCCAACCCCTGCCATGCAGGAAAATACAATCAAAGCACTTCCAACACATGGCCAGGCGCTGTTTAAAAACCTCCAGAGAAGGAGACTCTTAATCAAACTCTGAGGCAACATAGAGTATCTTACTGTCAGGATACTCATCTATGGTAATCTCATGAGTACAATGGATGTCATGAAATCCTGGACTGTGCCTGATAAATTGGGCTCTCTCTCTCTCTCTCTCTCTCTCTCTCTCTCTCTATATATATATATATATATATATATATATATACACACACACACACACACACACACAAACACTAGCAGAATTAGTTTGGTGAAACCAAAATCATTAATGTATTAAATATTATTTTTGAGTTTAATTGTTTGTAAGCCATTTTGCCCCAAACAATGGGACATAAATAATGCAATACATTGTGATTGTGATTTATCTATCACTGTATTTGTGCACTGTTTGATTGTATTCTTATGTTTTATTTATTTTATTGCGGTTTATTTTGTGATTTGTGTTTTTATTTTGTTGTAATGCACTTCTGGGATTGGCCTCATGTAAGCCGCCCCGAGTCCCCTTTGGGGAGATGGTGGCGGGGTATAAATAAAGATTATTATTATTACTAAATGGGATTTTTCTAAAGCGATACTGCATTCTTATTTTAAAGGATAGATAAAAGGGTGATCAAAATGGGGTCAAACTTTTTTTCAACTGTTATACAATTAAGATATCCTAATGTGTGTTGGGGTGTGTGTGTGTGTGTGAAAAAGATAGCAGCAGATATATTCAGAAGCAATAGAGCACAGCTCAGGAAAAGTGGTCCAAATATAATGAGGATTAAGGGTGATTATGTTTGTCCTGCAAATGGAGGCCCACATCAGATTTTATGGAGCTTATATATCACCTACTATTACTTTGTTTTATAGGCCAGCTACAATTTACTTTCAAGCTTATATGTGTACCTATATTATTTATTTTAAGCACAACTATACAATTGTATTAAGAATTATAAAAATGACATTTAGTAGTACGAGTATACATAAACAAAACTTCACACAAAATAAAATCTCTCAGAGTCACTTCACATGATACAAAGAGAGAAGAAAGGGGAGAGAGGGTTCTAAAGGTTGCCTTCAACATAAGGGTCTCAAAATATCAATTACATAAATTCTCTGAATAGGTACAAACTCATTATCCCAGATGACAAAAAGAGTGAAATAAATGATAGCATTCTACAAAATTCATTGCTAAACTTGTTTGGGCCACATGTTTTCTTCCAAATAATATTCAAATTAAAGTCAAAAGTTCAAGAACAGTTAAAATCTCACCTTCAAGTGTTTCTACATTTACGTTAATCATATCATTTGTTTCCAAAAAGCAGCTTCAGCACAACCATATTGTACTGTTATCTATTTTTCAACAAAGATATAAACACAAACAACTACAAAAGAAGCTGAGATTCTAAGGAATGATTATGTATTTTTCATATTATATTGGATAACTAAGGTCCATTCTAGATTCACTGCACTTTTTATGAGTTTGTCTTGCCTCTGGGCATATACTTGTTCCATTATTGTCTTCCGTGCCACATGTGCACACAAGTATGAGTGAACTGTATTTTATAGATTTGGCTGTAGTTTCAGATAGGTGTCTAGGGTTATCAGAGAAGAAGGAGACAGCAATAATGAAGAAATGTTATATTAAAAACCAGTTAAAACAGAATTTAACAAAAAATGGAACTAGGAAAAATGTTATTTTGTTTACAAACTGGTTCACAGAAATCACATACCCTTGCATCAAGTATGGTTTCTAGTCCATAAAGGAGACAAACAAACAAACAAAACAAAGGGAAAAAGAAAGCAGTATTTGCTAGCAAATTTTGGAAATGGTACTGATGATCTTCCAGTTCTGAATGTTGTATCAAACTATTAGGCCCATATTTTATTAGAGGTCACACGACAACACATTGTTTTAGGGCAAATGTTTCAGAGAGCTTTTAACTCTTTTTGCTGAGCAATTAAGCAGCCAGCAGTACAGGTCAACAAGGCTAGAAGCTTAACTATATCAAGACTAGGTGTGCTGATCCATTTCCCAGAAGCTAAACAAATCCTCATAATGCCCGTACCACTTGCAGCATTTACCTAGTCTTGAAGAACATGACTTACATCTGCTATTTAAAAAACAAATAAACCAACAAACAGTAAACTCCATAATTTAGGACTATATTGTAATAGCCACTAACTATTTGAAATTGTCTATATTTTAAAGTTGACATAAAAAAGCTTTGCAATTAGCATATATACACATATATAAGATGGACTCGTGTTTAAGTCAAGGGCACGTTTTGAGGCAAAAATGATAGATTTTGATACAACCCATGTCGAGGAAAAAGGCCAGGGACATGGAACAAGCAAATATTTTCCTCTCCTTTTCAAAATGCATACAGGCAACCTACTTAAAGAGAAGGAGAGGATCCATTTATTTGAGGGACTGCAACTGGGAGGGGTAAACACAGCATTGTTGATTTTAAAGAAATACAGACAGGGAAAGGAAATTATTTCAGTTTTCTACTATGTGTAGATTTCATTCTGTTATATGTACACTCTAACACTACAAATACTGATGAGTGATAATGCTCTAATCAGTATTCATCATATTTGCAAAGAATACTGCTTCCAACATAGTAATATTTACATTCCAAAATTAGAAAGTAATTTCCAGACAAGATATCAGAACTTTTGAAGTAGCCAAGAACAGAATGTAATTTTGTAAGAAAATTGGTATTTACAAACTATTATGATGAGATTTGTGAAGAATGTGTCAATTTGAAATCATACTTAAAGAAGATGCAACTAAAATTAATTCAATCATCAGTTTAAATATTTTTCAGATTCTGTCATGCTTGAAGTTCTGCCATTCTCTGTATGAACCAAACCAACATAATTAATGCAGGATTGTAGAGGCATTCTTCATTGGACTTTTCAGGAAATAGAAAAGACCAAAATACATCTTGCCATAATAATTTCTGTAAGATTCTAAGCACAAATTTGATAAAATGTAGCCTTCCAGAAGCTGGACTGCTGTCAGTCTTATCACCAAGCTAATGATGACAAATCATGAAAACTGTAGTTCAACTTCAAAAGGACCATACATTCCCCTTTCTGGGATTAAGCAAAAGAAAAAAAAAAGAAACAAAATACTAGATTTCTCCTTCATTATATGGTGCATATAATATATAAATACTGACATACTTATTTAAATTTACACAACATAGAATGTTTTTTGAAAGATGGGAATAATTTGAGAAGATGAACATAAAAATGGATCTGTACAAGCAGCCATCTTAAATAAAGGACAGAAAATCAGATCAACTACTCACAGCACTTTTTCTCCAGGATGTCTGTGTGAATTTGTCAGCAAATGTACACATAGCCCTTTCAGTCCGCTTGCTGTCATTGCTGCAGTTACACCTAATGGACTTTATGCACACAGAAAAGACAGATATTCAATGAATATGAATAACACATGCATCTGATATTGAGATTCAAAAGCTGACTTACATAGACTGCAGTACAAGTTCTTAATCAAATGTGAACTGTATGTAAAACCAGTGAAAATGTCTGTAATTTGTACAGTCTCCCGAAATAAAATCTACCCAAATCACTCATAAGCACCTGGGCAATTCTTAGTCAACAGCATGAAAAATGTCCAAATGTTGTAATGGCTGAAATGTTTTCGAATTTTAATTCCAATATCTCTGTCCAAATTAGTTCATTTGCATGTTTTAAGATTAAATTTTAGCTTTAACACACACACACACATATACAGTGTTCCCTCGCTGTTTTGCGGTTCGCTTTACACAAACTTGCTATTTCACATTTTAAAAAAATTAATACAAATTTATTGAGTCAGGTAAAGAGGAGAAGAGGCTGCCACCGAGAACAAGGGAAGCATTCTGCTGTCTCCTTCCTACTCCGACGGCTCCATGGACAGGCAAGGAGGAAGGGAAAGAACGCAGCTGCCTGGCTGGCATGCTCTTTGAAAGGCATGGCCCCAAACCACAAGAATATTAGATGCAAATTTTTTCTTCCTTCCTTGCCTTCCCTGCCTGGCCTGCGAGACACCCCTTCCCATCCCCTCAGCCTGGCTGGGCCAAGCTCCAAGTGCGCCACATCTTTCTCTCCCTGACATGGCCAGGCTCAAGAGATGGGCGTGTGTGGAGACCAATCCGCTCCCAGAGCACCTGGCGCTGTCGGCAGCTCTTATCCCTTGGTGGGGCTTAGGGGGCGGAGTCAGTGGAGTGCGCGAGTGATGCGCGGGAGGCCATTTCCCTTCGAGGCACTGACATGAGAGGATCTTGGTGTGATGATGCAGCTCTGGAGCCCAGCGTTGCTGAGGGACCTGCTATAGCTGAGCCAGGGTGGCCCACCGGGGGGAGGGTGGAGACTGGAGGCTGCTACCGGTGGTCTTCGGAGCTGCAGTGGCTCTGCCCAGGACCTTTTGTCCATCTTGTGCTTCGCTCCTTGTGCAACCACTCGGAGGGGATCCTGGGGGAGCCCAGCAAAGGCCCACAGGCCTCCTCCTCCTCTTTGGAAACGCACAGCAACAACGACGGACACAGCACAGGCCAGGAAGCTGGTGGATTGGGGGACAAGTGAATAATGAGGAGGGAAAGAAGGAAGGAAGGGGCTCTGGAGGGGAAGGATGCTCTCTCTCTCTCTCTCTCTCTCTCTCTCTCTCTCTCTTCCTCCCTTCCTCCCTGCCTACCTACCTACCTGAGGGTTGGGCCTGGCCATTCTTCAGTGGCCTCACTTCAAATCCCATTAAAGGCGATGGAGATTTAGGAAGAAGGAGAACAGGAGGGGGGAGGAGCCAGGCATCCCTACATCACAAATTTTCAATTATCGTGGGTGTTCCTGGAACACAGCCTCCGCAATAAGTGAGGGTGAGGGAGGTTAGGTTGCTTACCTGTAACCGTGTTTCTTCGAGTGTAAGGTCTGTGAAATCCACACAAATGGGGTTTACTCCGCGCATGCGCCAGAATCTCGGACATACTAGCTAAAGATAAAGATTTACATATGCCCCTCCCACTCCCCGCCCCCCCCTCATCCCCTGATTGAGCTACCTCGGCAGTTCCTTGCCGCCAGACAGCAGCAGAACGAGGCATGACAAAGAGGGGAGGACGGGCGGGTTTTGTGTGGATTTCACAGACCTTACACTCGAAGAAACACGGTTACAGGTAAGCAACCTAACCTTCTTCTTCGTGTGGTCTGTGAAATGCACACAAATGGGTGACTTAACAAGCTTGTACCTTGGAGGTGGGTCATGCCACACAGGAAAACAGGACGGCTCTGCCAAAGGATATATCCTTCTTGCGAGAACGTCGAGCTTGCACCGAGCTGTAACGTAGAGGATTTAACCCAATGTCAGTCTTAGAATTTGTTCAACAGGAACACCCCGCGAAACACTAGGGATGTTGAAATGACCCTCGCGGAATTGGCTTTAAAACCAACAGGTAATTCTTATGGGTTAATAGATAAGCCAATCGGATTGGTAGGGCTAGTCAAGAAGCCAAATGTTGAGAGGTAAGAGGGAGTTCTACGGAATCCTCCCTATGTGATTTCGTATAGGAGGCTGTTGTACGTAATAGAGGACAACGCCCTCTTAATCGAGAAAGTGGAGAACAACCTCCAGGGAGATGAGGGACAAAAAGAAGGTTGAAAGGACAATGTTCCAGGACATATGGAAATGGGAAACAACTTAGGAAGGGAAGTGACATCCGTCCGAAGGACCACTTTGTCTTTATGGGGGCGGATGAACGGGGAATCAAAATGAAGTAACGTGAATAGTAGCCCTAGGCTGAAGTGATGGTCACGAGGAAGGTTGTTTACAGGACAGGCGGAAAATGTGACATGTCAACTCCAAACTCCAAGATGAAGGAGGAGAAACCGGGGGAAAAATTCTGTATCCCTATAAGAACATATCCACTAAGGGATCCTGAAGAGGGATGGGACGCCAAACTTTTCCCTGTACCAGGAGAGGGATGCTAAGTAGCAATTGATGGAAGAAGGGGAAAACCTATAGGGTGAAGGTCGATCAGGAATTCAAACCACAGAAGTAGGAGCCGACTATGGCAAATGGCCAAGCGGCTGAGCATATTTACGGAATTCATCCCACTTGTAGGTGTAAGCCTTTCTGGTAGATACCTTTCGGGCTGCCTGAATTAAGAGGCGGACAGGGTCGGAAAGGTGGGACAGGGCCCGATCCTCCATGTTGTAAGGTGGAGAGATGGCAGGTCTGGGTGTAGGATGAGCCCCTGTTGAAGGGAGAGTAGGTCGGGGCCTACGGGGAGACGAAGGAAATCTCCCTAAGAGGCCTGAAGAAGGGGTGTGAGCCAGGGTTGACAGAGCCACCCCGAGGCTAGCAGAATGCAGTCCGATTTGACGGACAACAACCTGGCGACCACTCTTGGTAGGAGTGGAAGAGGGGGAAGGCGTAGAGGAGACCTGGGGACCACAGGTAGGGGAATGCATCCCCTAAACAATCTGGGGATGCGTGAGGGTGGAGTCCCGTGCAATACATGAGACAGTGAATGTAAAGGTGTGGAGCAAATAGGTCTATTTGCGGAGTGCCCCAGCGCCTGATCAAAGAAAGAAGTGGGGGGCTGAGCTGTCACTCGTGAATGGTGGACGAAGTCCTGTTCAGTGAGTCGGTTAGAGAGGTTGTAACCTGGAAGGAGAATCGCCAGGAGAAAAGTGATGCGGTGAGCACACCCGTCTCATATCCGCGGGGATACCGAGAGGAGAATGGGGTAGCGGGTGTCCCCGTCTGTTGATGTAGTATTTAGTTTAACTGTACGTGGACGTGGGTGGGGGGTGGAGGATCATGGCTTGGATGTCCAGCCCAGGCTGGAACACCGAGAGGAACCACGCTTGGAGGGAGGCGGAGTCGGACGAACGCGGTAACGTTCGTGGTGGAAGTCCGATGTATGATGAGGATGACTGAGGCATTGTTTGCCTATGGTCTGTTCTATTCAATATGACTTTGCAGCCAATGCAATAAAACTTGCTAGTGATAACATTGCCTTACGTAAAGTTGAGGGGTGAACCCTCTTGCTGGCATTGGAGGTATCTGTAGTAGATAGAGAAGGCTATTTACTCCCTAGGGAGATTAATGCATGGGCTGAGGGGACAAGTGGATGCCCATAGACAGGGATGTCATTGTAAGGTAGTGACTGAGAGAGTTTGTCAAGGGTGTCAATGATTTAGAGAAAGACAACAATCAAGGTAAGGAATTACCTTATTTTAACGAAAAAATGGTAAGTATACAACTTTGATAGTATGCCCTGCAGGCTGAGGGATATAGTTTTTTAGTCAAGGCATCATGGTTTTTCCCTCTTCGTGAGAAGGGGAGGATTTGGCTATTTTGTCTGAAGCAGTAAAATCAACCTGGATGGTCGTAGGTCACAGGAAGTGAATGAATGAATAAGTTTACCGTTCTGGCCATAGGCCATGATAATTTAGTATACATAACAGTGGCATTAAAGTATATAGTACAGTAAAAACTTCAGTAGGAAGGTAGCAAGGGCTTCAGCGGTTTGGGGAGCCAAACCAGCAGGACATTAACTTGGGTGAATGAGTAGAGTTGTTGTAGTTAGTCATAGGCTCCATTGGAGGAGTATATGGGCTGGGGAGTGGCGCCATCTGGTGGGGAAGAGTAGAAAGTATATTCAAGCTTAATATTGACTGGAGAGGAAAAAGGTTGCGGTAACCGGAGGGCACCCTCGGTTACCGGAGAAGGGAGTTGCTGCAATGCCAGAGATTGGCCTGGCTGCAAGAAGGGAGAATAGGTAGGTTGAGGCTGAGCAGCTCAATGGAGTTACAGAGGCTTCTTGAGCTCTAGGAAGGAGGCTGGGAAAATCAAGTTCCATTGTAGTTTCTCAAGCTGGGGAGGCGGTAACCGAGGAGAAGGACTCCTCAACGCATGTTTAAAGAGTTTATATCCCCTTGGCTTGTTTGTTTTATATTGAGAGTAGGCTGTTAGATGGCCTGGTCTCTTCTAAAGGACTCATCTAGTATGTGAAGTGCCAGCGCCACGTGGAGTCTCTCTGCATTGTGCAGGGGGAAGATTGCCGCTCTCCTGAGAGAGGAAAGGCACCAAAAGGAGTTGTGGCACAAGGGAGGCCTCAGGGCAGTCGCCGAAGAGCTGCCATCCCTTTCCATTTGTATCTCCCCAGGTCTACTCCAGCGAATAGACTGTATAGATGGCTTAACCTTCTGCGAGGCAGCTCATCCGGCAAGGGCCGTGTAGGCACCACAGAGAGCCTTAGCATTGTGCCGGGAGATTGCCGCTCTCCTGAGAGAGGGGACGCATCAGAATGAACTGTGGCACAGAAAAAGGTCTCGGGGCAGTTGTCAAAGAGTTGTCGCCCCTTTTAATTTTCTACATATCTAGCTCTATTCCCGCGAATAGGCTGTTTTAGGCGGATTAGCCCTCTGAGAAGCATTTTATCCAGTAGGGCACTGCAGGCCCACAGAGGGCCCTTCCGCATGTTGCGGGGAGGAAAAGGGTACTCTCCGGAGAGGGGAGAAGGGATCTTGCTTGAGAGGGCGTGCGAAGCTTGTACGTCTCCTATGGTGGCAGTGTTTGGTCGCAGAGGGGCTGTAAGCCAAGGGATCTGGCCAGCCTGATTAAGAGTGTAAAAACTTTTGTGTTCTTGCCTGTATAAGGTCAACCTCAGGCTAGGTAAAAGGGGAATGGGAGTCACATCAGAAACAGACTCCATAACCAAATAATGCCATTATCATTGTCATCACTGGGAGGATGAGATTGACCACTGGGGATTGAGAGAGGGGGCTTGAGTGGGAGGGGCTGGGGGGCTGGAAGGGCTGAAGAGGGAAGAAGGGGTGCCACGGATTACAGGGCACAGGTGGAAAAGAGGCCACGGATAGCAATAAAGTCAGGAGGATAATATCAATAGTGAGGGGAAAAAGGGGGTAGGGGGGTATCCATAAGGATACCCATAGGAGGATCTCAGGGGAGAGCTCGGTCACCGGAGCCCTCCTCCAGAGGGCTCCGTAACCGAGAGCAATGAAATTTTGTCAAGTAGAAGCAGCAGCAAGAGGAGAACGCCGCTCGCCGTGCGGCACTGCCAGGGCGAGCTGGCCAACAGCGCCCTGATAGAGCGAAAGCAGCTGGCCAACAGCAGCAGCTGATCAGAGGGACGAAGAGGAAGGCCTTGAGGTGCTGGCTGGCCCACGTGGCGCGGCTCGGTCTCCGAGGGGCCGCGCCACTGCAGGAACGCAGCAGCAGCAGCTGACAGGGGAGGAAGAGGGAGGCCGTGTGGTGCTGGCCTCCTCGTGGCGCGGCTCGGTCTCCGAGGGGCCGCGCCACGGCAGGAACGCAGCAGCAGCAGCTGACTGGGAGGAAGAGGGAGGCCGCGTGGCGCTGGCCTCCTCGTGGCGCGGCTCGGTCTCCGAGGGGCCGCGCCACGGCAGGAACGCAGCAGCAGCAGCTGACTGGGAGGAAGAGGGAGGCCGCGTGGCGCTGGCCTCCTCGTGGCGCGGCTCGGTCTCCGAGGAGCCGCGCCAGCGGGAGCAGCAACAGCAGCTGACTGGAAAGAGGGAGATGGAGGCCGCGTGGTGCTGCCCTCCACGTGCGCTCGGTCACCGGTGAGTGGAAGGAGGGGGGGGGGGAGAAACAAGGGCAGCTCAAGCTCGGGAGCCGGCGAGGAAGAGTCTGAGGGAAAAATTGAGGGGGATTTTCAAACCCCGAAAATAGAGTGCTTTCTCTGTTTAAAAAGTTGCAGCGTTCCAGCTGCACATAGAGCAAGAGAAGGACTGGGGGGCGCAGGGCCAGCCAGGAGCCTCTCTGCATTTTATGCCATAACACAAGGACTGGAGGGCCGAAGACCAACCAGGTGCCTTGGAGTCTTTTGAGCCAGAGGCTCCCAGATTTGTCAGTCAATTTGCCAATTTTGGCTGTTTTTAGAGAAGGGCTGGGGGGCGCGGAGCCAGCCAGGAGCCTCTCTGCATTTTGTGGCATAATACAAGGACTGGAGGGCCCAGGACCAACCAGGAGCCTTGGAGTCTTTTGTGCCAGAGGCTCCTTAGATTTGCCATCCAATTTGCCAATTTTGACTGTTTTTAGAGGAGGACTGGGGGGCGCGGAGCCAGCCAGGAGCCTCTCTGCATTTTGTGGCATAATGGGCCGAAGACCAACCAGGAGCCTTGGAGTCTTTTGAGCCAGAGGCTCCTTAGATTTGCCATCCAATTTGCCAACCATGGCTGCTTTCATCATTTATAGCACTCGAGGGGCTGGGATTCTGAGTCCCAGAAGGCAGAGAGGGCTGACTCGTGGAGCGAGAGAGCCCAGTCTCTGAGGAAAACAAAGCCTGCTTAAAAAGGGTGGCTTTGAACTTAGAATCCCTGTTCTACAGGGTTCTATTAGAAAAAGGATCCTGCATATCTAGCAGGACTGGGGAATATAGGTTTTGGGCAAGGTTGTTCCACAGTCAGAACACCTTAAAAGAAGAGAAAAGATCTTAACTGATAGTCGAAGCGATCCGTGGACTTTATCAGGAGCTAGTAGTCGGAGAACCTTTCGCTGGCTAGGCGGAAAAGGAACTGCCGAGGTAGCTCAATCAGGGGATGAGGGGGGGGGGGAGGGGGGGGGGCATGTAAATCTTTATCTTTAGCTAGTATGTCCGAGATTCTGGCGCATGCGCGGAGTAAACCCCATTTGTGTGCATTTCACAGACCACACGAAGAAGAAATAAGCAAGGACTGAACCCTGGTCTCCAGAGTTGTAGTCCATCCTTCAAACCACCACACTACACAGGCTCTCAAAATTAAGAAATTATCTTATTAAAACCAGTGCTAACTGATAACAGTTTAAAAGCATTTGATGTATAATAAAGTGAATACAATGTATAGCATAATCACACAATTAAAAAGCTTTGCTGCAATAATCCATTAATAGCTAAATCCTGTCTAAATAAAAAAAGTACCGTATTTTTCGCACCATAAGGCGCACCTGCTGATAAGACGCACCTTGATTTTTGAGGGACAAAATTGGAAAAAAAATTGGGGGCTGGCTACACTAACATGGAGGGGGAGGCTGGAGCAGAGGGAGGCGCGATGTACTTACGCTATATTCGTAACAAACCCGAGGAGGAGGGAGGCCACGAGGGCGGCCCCACGGGCGGCGCAGCGGCAGCCGTAGCAGCAGCCGCAGCAGCAGACGGGCCCTCGTGGCCTCCCCCCTCCTCCTCGGGTTCGTGAGTGGCGAGGCCGCCCCACGAGTCCCGTCTTCCGCCCCCGTTCCTCCTCGCCGCCGGCTGGATGCAGCGACGGCGGCAGAGTATGGGCATGGGCAGGAGCCGCCGGGAGCCGCCGGAGGGGGTGCGAATATAGCGTAAGTACATCCCCCCCCCTGCTCCAGCGCCTCCCCCCCTCCATGTTAGTGTATTCGCTCCATAAGACGCAGCTAATTTTTCTTCCTACTTTGGGAGGAAAAAACTGCGTCTTATGGTGCGAAAAATACGGTATTTGCCTTCTAGTGGAAGGAAAAAGACTAAGATTGGCCTCCTGTGGGATGTTAATGTCAGTTCATTTTACAATACAGTTAATGTGATTCTAATCATATCTCACTACTTGTTACAAGTTTACAGTTGCTATAAGAGTTTTTAAAATACATGTTTGCAACAAATGTAAAGTAACTAGACACCATAATATGCTAAACTTGTATTTCAATGTCTAAATTTTAGAGAAGTTTTTTTTAAAGTACTTCCATATTCAGAACAAATAAACATCACAAACCACCCAAAATAACATAATATTGATCCAGCTTGTTGTTCATTTGTTCAGCCACTTCCGACTCTTCGTGACCTCAGGGACCATCTCACGCCAGAGCTCTCTGTCGGCCTTCACCTCCCCCAGCTCCTTCAGGGTCAAGCCAGTCACTTCAAGGATACCATCCATCCATCTTGCACTTGGTCGGCCCCTCTTCCTTTCTCCTTCCATTTTCCCCACCATCATTGTCTTCTCTAATCTTTCCTGTCTTCTCATGATTTGGCCAAATACTTCATCTTTGCCTCTACTATCCTTCCTTCCAATGAGCAGTTGAGAATTATTTCCTGAAATATTGACTGTTTGGATCTTCCACAAAGTTTTTGCTGAGCATCCATTATATGAAATGATTTGTCCAGAAGTGCTTTGGATTTCGACTTTTAAAAAATGGGATTTCCTATATTTGCATATATGTACCTCAAGCACTTTTTCTTGATGAAGGGACCCTAATCTGAAGATGAAATTAATTTATATTTGATATAGACTATACAAATAATCTGAAGGTAATTTTATACACAGTATTTTAAATAGTTTTGGACATAAAACAAACTTTGTGTACACTGAACTATCAGAAAGCAAAAGGGTCACTATCTCAGCTGTCCATGCCGACAATTCTGGATTTTGGAATATTTTGAATTTTGGATAAGGGGTGCTCAGCCTGTACAACTGCAATTTTTTTTCATTATGTCAGTCTTTATGTCGCTGTAATCCAAAACATTAGGAGGCTTGAGAAAGGATACATGTACAGGGTATAACATACTTACAAGTCGATGTTCTAGTTGCTTTATCGTATCATCTTTTTTCTTTAAATCTTCCTTAAGTTGGGTGATCTCATTGAGCAAATCTTCAGTCTGATATATAAAACAAAAAAGCCATTAGTGTTTCATTAAGAGAAGTACATAAATCAATCTGTTGTGAGTGGGCAAGTTTGAAAGCTCTCACAAAGACATGAAACACCTGTTGATAGGAATGCTATCACCCCTGAACATCCCCTCTCGTCACACAGTTAGCTCAGCCCCTTGGTTCTCTGAGGAGCTGAGACTGATGAAGCAGACGAGGTGGAGACTAGAGTGCCTCTGGCGGAAAACTCAGAGTAGGCCCTAAGAGCCTTTGGTCACCTTGATGGATGACCTCCGGAGATAACTGGACAGGGAGAGTATGTCCTTGTTGGTTCCCTTTGATATGTCAGTGGCTTTTGATACCATCGATCATGGTATCTTTCTGGGGCGGCTCTCTGGAATGGGCCTTGGGAGCACTACATTATAGTGACTCCACTCCTTCCAGGAAGGCTGCACTCAGTTGGTGAAGCTGGGAGACACCTGCTCGGATCCCTGGTCTTTGACCTGCGGGGTTCTGCAAGGTTCTATTCTTTCCTCCATGCTTTTTAATATCTAAATAAAACTGCTAGGTGAGATCATCCTGCGCCTATACCTCATGAAGTCTGACTTGACAATAATGGTCCATGCCCTAGCTACCTGCAGGTTGGATTGCTGCAATGTACTCTATGTGGGGCTGCCTTTGAAGACAGGCTGCAGTTCGTTCAGAGATGGGTGGCCAGGTTAATAACAGAGGCTGGCTACAGGGTGAGGTCCACCCCCTTGTTTAAACAGCTCCACTGGGTCCCAATAAGTTTCCAGTCCCAATTCAATGTGCCGGTGATTACCTACAAAGCCCTAAATGATTCAGGGTCTGCCTATCTTCGAGATCACATCTTCCCCTACAAACCAGCATGTACTTTAAGATCATCTGGGGAGGCTCTGCTCTCGCTTCCGCCGTCTCAAGCTTCGCTAGTGGGAACGAGAGATAAGGCCTTCTCATGGTGGCCCCTTGGCTCTGGAACTTGCTACCCAAAGAGATCAGATTGGCCCTTACCCTTTCCACAAGGAGTTAAAAACCTGGATGTTCCACTGTGCATTTGATTAGGCAGTTCTACCAGAGAATTGGATCAATCTCACCATAGTTCCTTGCACTTTTGTTGACCCTACCATCTGTAATCCTATTATTGTACACACCTAAGGACATTATCTTTCCAGCTGTGACCTTAATTTGATTTGAAGCATACCTGGCACTTTCCCTGGATTTTGTCTAGAATGTGTAAAGTGATTGTAATGTTTCTCTGAAGTTACAGTTGATTTTATTTTGCCTTATTTTATTTTATTGTGTGTGCTTTAATCTTTATTTTTGGACTTGTCCCCTTCTAAGTCCCTTCGGGAAGATATTGGCGGGATATAAAAATAAAGTTATTATTATATAAGAAAAAATTGTTTCTAGTTTTTCATTATCAAATATTTCATGTAATGTACCAGGAGCTTTCTGCAACATGGCAATACTGTGTCATTTTTGTTATACTGTATTTTCTATAACTTCATACTCCAATTTAAAATTCCAATGGTATTTTGAAAAAGCACCAAGACAATATATAACTGGCAATTTCCTTCTCTCCCTTCTCTAGTTCTGCACTGAAGGTCTCTCCTTTTTACCTTGCCTTCCAAATTCAGAATGAAAAAGATTTCTATTTCAAATTTTACATATTTCTTAGCTTGATTATCCTGCATTATAGTATGAACTGTGGAATATTTACTGTGGAAGCATATTTACTGTGGAAGCGAATCCTACAGAAATAAGGGATCCTCTCTAAGAATCTGCTAAGTCCTTCAGGGCAACACTATGGTCATATACCTCAAACAGTAATACGCAATGCTAACCCAGGCAATTTAAAGGGGTAGACCTGTAGGCGATGCTAATGAAGAGACTCACTGATACAAAAATATCAAAAAGTGTATTCTAAACAATCTCAGAGCTGTAGAACAATATTACATACAGTGTAATGCTATGTGCATATATCACAATATATCTTACAACATATATCATGTATAAATCAATATGCCCGTGTACTAAAAGACCTTACATCTGAGGGCTAAAGTGACAACATATATCATGTATAAATCAGTATGACAATATACCAAAAGCCCTTACAAACATCTGAGGGATAAAGCGACGCGCTAACAAGATCCAGGTAACCCTATGGGGAGTCTGGAGCCTAATAACTCACAGACTGGGAGATAGAGTCTGTGGGGGAGCCTTGGTGGACGAAAGAGCTGGTAAACTGTCGGGTGGGCAGATCATTGGGATGGATGAGCATAGCTAAAAGAGACTTCCCCTTCCCTGCTTATCTGCTTAAATCAGACTCCCGATCCAGATTCATGCTATGATTGTAGGAACACTCTCATCTTGAACTATATATTCATGGTTTGCTGTACAATTCGCTTGTGGGTGCTACCAATGAATAACAAGCTGCTTTTCTATGATTGTTCCTACAATCATAGCATGAATCTGGATCAGGAGTCTGATTTAAGCAGATAAGCAGGGAAGGGGAAGTCTCTTCTAGCTATGCTCATCCATCCCAATGATCTGTTTAGCAGCAGAACAGGATCAACAGTAGAAATGATGCTTTTATATAGTCTATTTATTTATTAAGTTTATTTATACCCCGCCCCATCTCCCAAAGGAACTTGGGGCAGCTTACATGAGGCCAAGCTCAATAAGACACAATAACAACACAACAGCATTTATAAAACAATACACTCAATAAAACTTAACATAAGCAATAACAGACAAAATTAATAATAATTTCGAGCTGGCCCAATGTGAATTAAAATTAAATAAATAAATGTTGGATACAGACAGCTGTGAATTGTATATCAGGAAGGTTTCAAGGACAATGTGGGGTAGACACCAAACAGGTAATTAAAGTGCTTCTGAGGACGTTTGCAGGATTGCACACAGCAGAGCATTTACTTTATTCAGGGAAGGCACATTGGAACAGCCACGTCTTCAAACTCCTCCTAAAAACTGCCAAAGTGGGGGCTTGTCTGATGTCCTTGGGAAGCGCATTCCAGAATCGGGGGGCCACTACAGAGAAGGCCCTCTCCCTCGTCCCCACTAGCCACACCTGCGAAGGCGGCGGGAGCGAGAGTAGGGTCTCTCCAGATGAACTGAGAGATCTCCTGGGTTCGTAGACAGAAATGCGGTCACGCAGGCAGGCAGGTACGACCCAAACTATTCAGGGCTTTGTAGGTAAGAACCTGCATCTTGAATTGGGACCGGAAGATGAACGGCAGCCAATTGAGCTCCTTAAACAGGAGTTTCTCTACAAGTAAGTGCTAATGTGACGTTAAAGGAAAGCAAAGCAACTGGAATATTTTGTTGTATTGGCCACCCTACTTCCCCAATTTTACTATTATAGGAAGCAACATACTAAAGAAACATATCAAGTTATTAACCAAAAGGGGCTATTCTTGAACAATCACACTGACAATTGTTGCAGGTAAAGAATATTGAAACTTAATCATTTTGAAATCACATTAAATTTGACTATTAAGATTTGTTTAGGTAAATATAACCTCTACATTATCTGCTTTAGTGGGACATTTACTTCAGCTTTTTCACTTGAAAGTCTCCTTTCCAAAACAATAATAGTAGTTTACCTTATATATTAGTTCAGGCTCTTGCAGTTCTGGGCTTGAGGGCAATGAAAGAGTGATGTTGTGGAGTGACACATTTTCATCATTCTGTAAAAAAAACAAAAGAAACCCTCCATTTTTTCTTTAAATCTTGATTTTTTCAACTATAACTGTAATTACTAATTATTGAACTAGTCTAGTCATTTTATATAGTTCTTGAGAGTTATGAGATATCCCAGTCAAAGAGATACTTATAAAAGGTTCTCTTACAATCTTGATAATACAATCTAACTGGAACTTACAGTACCTAAAAAGTTCAGTCTTCTTAGTATGTTTCACAAGTTTTCCAAACTATATAAATATATACAGGTATTTCAGCTAAAATCAGTGTGATATGTTTTATATTGTTAAAGGAATAAAATATGTTTTAAGATTAATAAAAAGTAATTACAGCGCATCACATATTTCAGTTTTACACGATGTTTTAAATTCTTCCACCCCTGTAAAATCATCCATTATTTTTCTGGAATTTTACATTGTTCAATGAAACATCTACCACAGAATAGCCTTTCCAAAGCTTCTTGTCTAATGCATTTCTGTAATATTTTTGTTGTCTGATAAAAGCCCCTTTGTTCACCAAAGACTTTTAAGCAATCTTGCACTTGGTTGTTAAGAACCCAGTGATTCTGGCCATGAAAGCCTTCAACAAAATCTTGCACTTTCTCAGAACAACTTTAAAGGTCTAACGTTTTAAATTGTTTCACATTTCTTCAGTGTTTTGGGATGCATTTTAATATTTCCCTGATTTTAATTATTGCATTACATATTAATATTCTATAATGTTACACATCTCCTAAATTGTACATAGAATTGTACATGGTCAAAATTCAAAAACTTGTCATGTTAGTCTGGCATATCAATATGCAAAGGGATCATGTAGTACCTTAAATCTACAGTTTGAAACTGTTAGAATCGCCTTGTTTGTTCTTAAACTGGCAATACGTTGGCTGAAGATATGTTATGAAAGTAACATGAGAGAAAGGATTGTGTGCCTAGGGAAAAGTTTGTCAATTTCTCTTCATTGAAGTGTTAGATCACCTGAACTGATTTTTAGATGCAGGAAACCCAACATTTAATCACGATATTTCCTGAGTTATACAAATCAGGGGCAAGTGATATAAAAGATGTCTGCATGAAATACTGTATAGCTACTACAAGTTAGAATACATAAAACTGGAGGGGGAATAGTATATAGCAGCTTTCCATGTTCTTAAAATCAGTAAAGGCTCCATTACAGATGAACTGAAGAGTACCTAAACAATATTTTGAAAGTGTGTTAACACAAAGGCATTATATAAACATGAACTGTATCATTTATGAGGGCTAAATTAAAGCATTACATTTCCAGAGTCTCCTTAGAGGCATCCTCAGTACTATACACCTTTTTTTTTTTTACCGATTTTACTTTTCGCCCATGTGGCCTATATTTAATTCTTCGTATATTGTTCAGGGTTGTTGAAAGATACATAATCTCTCTGACTGAAGGCTACATAGCTGCATTAAGGGACAAAGAATCCTGAGCTCTATTAGTCAAACGGGCATCACCAATGACATCATAAAATATTTATATCAGGTAGCATTCCTTTACAGAACACTAGGAAATATCATTTAAATTAACATTAAACTTAGCCACTAATATAGCACAATCATTGTCAACAACACATCTCCCAGCTGCGTCTGCAGCATACTTCGCCATGGTCTTTTGTGCCTTTGACATAACTATTGCCTCCTGATGAAATGCCTTGGAAAAAACTCTGCTTGTCTGGAGTGAGAAAAGAAATGTAAGAATGTATTGCACTTCCCCTTGGCTCTCCCAAGGAATCATTGCACTTACTCTGAACCTGAACTCAGTTTCAAAATGGCCAGCCAGGGTATTGTTTTTATGATGTTAATAGATTTTAAAGTTTTTATTATTTGTTGTTATTGATTATTTTTACTGTGTCTGTTTTATTTGTAATCTTTGGTCTTGTCCCTCTGTAAGCCACCCCTAATCCCTTTGAGGAGATGGAGGCGGGGTATAAAAATAAAGTTATGATTATATTATTATTATTATTATTATTATTAAGAACTCATTTATTTCCAAAGATAAGTTTGGAAATAAAGATAGTAGGATGCCATATAGGCAGAGTGAGTGAGACGTGCAATGAGTTTGCCACCAAGGTGTACCATTTTTCCAAGTGACTCAAGTTTCCTTCCCTCCTTATCAGCAGGTGTTGCATGCATTCATTGTGAACATTTTCCTTGCATGATCTTGACCACTACTGAATTTGGCTTTGGTGATCATGTCACCCATTGTGCCCTTGTGAGATCGACACAGTATCTAGTGTCAGCACGCCTAGAGGTTGCAGAGGCAGCTATAGGAGAACTATCTGGTGTTTTGGTAAGTGCAACCAAACAATGCAGAGAAGGTAATATTGAGGCTACAGCTGCTCATCAGAAGGAAACAGTGCATCTTGCACTGATTGTGGCTCAACCACAACTGGTAAATTCAAGGCTTTAATCATTCTAATCATTAAGACAGAAAAAGCTACATCTGCAAGGATGAATGCAGGTTCCCCAGATGTAACAGGGTCCCCTGGTGCTGGAGGAGATGATGATAAACCATCAGTGTCATCAGCCAATATTGGTGTTGATAAAACATGAGGGGGTGCTGGAGGTGTTTGTGCAGTGGCATATGGAAGACTCTGGGATGACTGCTGCATTGCAGCATTGGATCTTGGATAGGCTGAATACAAGGATCATCCTGGGGTCCAACATAATAGGCCCAACCTCCTGGTGAGCAACAGCTGAACCTTAAGGGAAGTGGCTGCACATAACGGGCATCAATATGAGGCCATACATAGTAATAACCATCATCACGATAGTGGTAAATGGGTGGTGTATAGTCAGAGGCCTGGAAGCCAGACCCTGTATTGAGGATGTTGAACATGGTGAGGGAGAACACCGATAAAGCAGCTGGCTAGGCTTCAGAGCTGCTGAAAGTGATCATGCCACTGATGCCAACTCTATTTTTCCCATTGGGTATCTGCTGCCTCCAGAGAGAGTCTAGCAGGGATCAGTTGATGAGGCACCAGCACCGGGCAGGCTGCATTCACCAAGGGGAACAGGGCCTTGGCCAAGCACTCCTCCCGCAGCTCCTCCCCTTGCTGCACATTTCTGGCAGCAACAGGAGCAGCGGGACATTCTTCCAGGGAGAGGCCGTGTTCCTGGGTATGGAGCCCCTCAGCCAGAGGACACAACAGAGGACTGCTTCAGGCACAGGAGGCTTCTGTGAGTGCCTCTTCTTCGGCCCTACCATCTCCCTTGCCTGTTCAGGCACCCAGGGAGATCTGGAGCAGCAGCATTTGTACACTGCTGACATCTGCGCTTATAGCTAATTGGGAATAAGACACCAGAGCAACATGGGAGGAAGGAGGCTCTCTGCTGCGTAGCAGCTGGTGGAAGGAGAGCCTTTTCAACAAGTAAGGTTCCCAACTCCTTTTGGCAGGCTTTCAGAGCCTGGGGAATAAAACCACAGCACACCTCACATCCCTCCAGGGAGTGAGCTTTCCCCAAAGATAGCAAACACTTAACATGTATGTCCAAGTCAGGGAGGTTGTCCCCACAAGACACACACTTCCTAATAGGCATATTGGCCTTATCAAAACCATCATCAAGAAATCCAGGTCAGGGCCACTAGCAGACAAGAGTAGTCACCAGTCCGAGTTCAAGTCAAAGTTGCAGGAAAATCCAAAGTCATAGTAAAACAATCAGAAGTCAATTTACATAATGAGTTAGAGGGACAGAGAGAAAGTTCCTAACACTGCTGCTGCAAGGCGGGGGGGGGGGGGACTAGGGCTACAGCTCTGCCCAAGCCCTATATGTCTTCTGTGGAAGACAGGCAGAGCCGTAGCCATCTAGAGTTAGAGAGCTTGTTAGAAGTTGTCAGCCTGCTGTGCAAGCGCATCAATTACTACCATATGTGTGCATTTCACAGGGACCATGAAGAAAGAAATGCTGTTGGTTAAAATTGTCCTTCATTTTAAATATTATATTGTTCTTTGTTTCCTTTATTTTGGGCACTACAAATGAGATATGTGCAGTGTGCATAGGAACGTGTTGACATTTTTTCAATTAGTTCACACAAACACCATCTGCCACTAGCCCAGCCCATCTGTCAAATTTTAAAACGCAATGCATCAAAAAGTTTCCCCATGCCTGATATATATATATATATATACACACATACATTATATATAATAATGTAATGTAATAACATTTACCAGGGCTCCACAAGAAACTTTTGCTTCAAAAAGGGCTCCACTGCTGAAAAAGTTTGAGAACACCTGTTGAAGGCAATCATTAATTCATCCATTTCCTCCTAATACCTTACAGGAAAGGGTAGTTAATGTTTATATGAAGTAATATGCACTATAAAAATCTGTTTTAAATATTTTAGCATTGCTTTACCATTATTTAATTCAAAACTATCCAGATGCCTTGTTCCACAAGTTTCCCATCACCAAATCTGTGACTTTGCAGTTCATGGATGTAGTTAAACACAGAGAGGTCAGAGATGAAATTCAATCCTTATCTCCACATGTTTGACTAAAATCTGAGTGCCGATGACTATAGTATCATTACTGTTATCAAATTCTAGAAACCATGGAATTTTCTAAATATAGAGTAGTGCAGGGGGAGAATAACTTCTGACAGTATCCTCTTGTAATTCATGAAGTTTTGTGATTAAAAAAGGTCTCTTAATTTTGGATGAGAAATGGTAAAGGTAAAAAGGATACAATCCCTTCATGGTATCTTTGGATCCTAACAAAAATGTGTGTGTACTTGTGCTGTATTCAAACAGTGAATTGGTTCTTACAATGAATTACTACATACAGTTTCAATAGCAACTACCATGAGTGATGTGATGTTCTACTTGCAAAACAGACCTGCCCTGGTTACAGCATTCAGCACATTTGGAAACGCAATTCTAAATATTAGACATTCCTCAGAAATAGTATCCAACAGGGTGTGCCAGGAAAAAAAACCCTAGAAGACATCATAGATCTCTTACTCTTCTCCTTGTATGTACTTTTCTCCTCACAGTAAACACTTTTACTTCCCAATCACAATCCAGAGAAAAACAGCTTTTAAATGTTACTGTCATAACACAAGCTTTAATAACCATCTCAGTCTAGCTTTATATTGTATGTTGAACTTACTGACCTGTTGAAGTATCCTTTTCATTTTTAATAACTGAGTTTTCACAGCAGTACAGTCTTGAACCATATGTTGAAGGGTCATTTCATCCAACATCACAGTGTTCGCCGGGAAACTTCTCAGAGGTGGGTACAAGCTTTGTGCTGCATAGCCTTCAAGGTGTCCAACAGGAGGGGGATCTAAATAGTTGCAGCTCCTGAAATACATTTTAGGAAAGTTACCAGGAGGTAGCCATATGAGTGTGTCACAGGAAAAAAAGTTCTTGTGCCATCTTAAAAACTAAGTATAACATTTCATGGACAGCAGTCAATAAAGTTTTATGCCAAACACAACTTCTTGTCTTTCATGTACCATAAGAATTTTGCCTTCTAAAACATAATTATTACCAATAATGTGGCAGCCAAGCCTTTTGATGTGCAATAAAGCTATGTTTTGAGAACAGTCCACACTTCCTATCTGCTTTGATAGGAAGCATATTCAGTGAACTCATGTATCAGAATGATACTAACCTCATATCTAATTTAAGATCTTGAGATTGTCAGATACTGCTCTGCTCTGTATACTCTTCCTTTAAGAATTTGTTTTGCTGCAACACGCAATAGAACCTTTTCAGTACTAGTAACCTTGGCAACTCCTTTCCTCAACAGTACATTGGTGCCAAGATGTCTAGTACAGTACCAAACAAAAACCTATTTGTTGTAATATTTTAAGGTTTGTATACTTTTAGTTCATTCTGCCCCTTTAAAAGATGGTTCTATTGTATATCATGCTAGTCGTCTTTTATTCATCACTCTGTTACTTTCAGATGAAGACTGGATGAAAAGAATAATGCTTACTAGAGTTGTCACCCAATCATATATTTGAGTGAAACAGATCATTTAAATTAAAAGGTATTTTATTTTTGTGACATGTTTATGTTAAATCAGGGAAATTAGACAAGGTCCCACACTTCATTGGTTCCCAAGGGAGTTGAAAACATGGCTTTTAAAGCAAGCCTTTAACAATGGCTAAGATAACGGCTAAACTAGATGACCAAATAATATCAAATGCTGACTCTGGCACTTTAACTTTGCTTTTAACTTGGTTGTGGCTGGGATGTTTAATTTGCTCTTCTTGCCCATTTTAATTAGTAGCTATTGCTGTTTTTATTGAATGTTTTATTTGAATTGAGTGGGGTCATTATTTCTGTACATGTTATTTTATGTTAATTGATACTGTTTTGTCATGGACATTGATGTACTTTATATGTTATGGCACTATTTTGTAAGCTGCCTTTTTGGGAGATTGTGGCAGGATATAAATAAAATTGTTGTTATGAGTCATACAAGGTGAAACCTTAACAGTCTTTTTATTTTCCATGCAAATGAAAGAATAATGCTTTTAAAAATGTATTTAAAAACTCAAATTTGTTGATATCCACTTTTGTATACTGCATCTGCTGAATGGTCATTTGATAGACTTAGGTCTACAAAAGCTTATGTTGCCAACCTCTTCTTCTCAATTTCAAAGATGCTACAAGATCGTTTAATTTTACTGTGCAATAGTACAATGACAATAAAGCTATTGTATTCTATCTATTCTATTTTGCCTTCTAGATCATAGTTATCTTTAATGTGGCAGCAGAGCCTTTTGATGTGCAATATAGCTATGTTCCATGGAGTGGAGATAAAACACTTTTATTTTCAGAGTTCAGAGTCAGATACCACATAGAGAGCTATCCAGTCTAAACTGAATAAACCAACATTCCCATCCATACAGAAAATTAGCTAACATAGAGATGTAGGCCCTTCGCATTCACAACAAAATACTTGTATTACAAGACTTTTCCCAGGAATACAATGCAAATACAACATAGAAATAATACAGACATGTTGTCTTTTAAGCACTATAGGTGGTTGCCAAGTTACAAGCAAGATAGTTTCTGCAACTTTTATCTGAAGTTGAATTTTTTTTGTAATTCAGAATAGGTGCACTTTTACTGTAATTCCAGCCAAGGATATGTCTAAAGCTTTGGATAAAATAGGGAAGATTTTAACACCCTTGTTGTGTTTTTTTCTGTCAGTGCCCCTATTCAGAAGATTTCACCTCACTTTCTGTCCCTGTGATAATTAGATTTTGAAAAATGTGGCTTACTGTGGAAAGAAAGCTTCAGTTGAGACTCCTTTTCCCCATAATCACCTTTTCACGAATTAATGTCCCTTCTGAGGGGTAGATTTATCTCCTGTTGTCTCAACCCCATTTGTAACTACGAGTTGTCTGTAAGTCAGATGTTTGTAACTTGGGGACTGCCTGTACACTAAATAAACTATTATAGGGTTTGGTATTTTAGCTAGCATGTTAAAAGCACATACAAACGCATAATGAATTGACTCATATGTGCTGAGTTAGCCAATTTGTTTATATCCACTAGGAATAAATACCATTGACCTATTTAATTATTTTCACATCCTATTGGTTGGATGTGAAAATAATTAAACTGCTAAGTTGCCAATACACCAGTAAATATGCACATGTATGTGAGCTTAAGTTCCATTAAGATGGACAGTAGTAAAGGGGGGTGCACTAAACTAATCCATCTCATATTTAAATAGTATTTATAGAAAAGAGGGCATAATGGGAGTATTGTATTAAATAAAGCTTCAGCCTCAGCTTCCTTTGTAATCTCCTACTATTACTTCCCCTACCTCTAAATTTGTATTTTAAGTTACTTGGGGTAGCAACCATTCTTCTTTTTAAAGTACCAAGCTACTCCAATGGCAGAACATAAAATTATCATCTAGTCTTTATACACACAAAACTTGAAAATATTATTTCTCTGAGTATCTTACCTGTTAAGATCATTTTTACTGTGGGCATACTGGTCAGGATGTCCAAGGTGATAATGGTCTTGAGCACTCCATCGTTGTGGCATCCTCTTCCACAACCCCTCTTTCTGCTGTCTGATATTTCGCTCTTGCCGTTCATAACGGTTCATATTTTCACAATTCACTACAGAAAAGAGTAAATAGTTCAGCCTCAGTCTATAAACAGAAATGTTCTCACTCAGAAAGGCAACATAGCTATCAGACCTTATCCATTTCCAATTTACAATGATGTACCTAAATAAGTACAAAAACTAGATAGAATGTAGAAAGTTAGCTACTGGTGCTAACTTGTTAGTTTTCTTTGCTTTTAATGAAGAAACGAGAATCTGTCCATGATTTTTTTTTAAAAAAAACAACTTATATACATTTTTTTTAAAATCCACAAATTTTCCACTCCCAGAAATTTCACAGTAGACACCCTTAAACTAACATAATCCCACAAAACTGCTACTTCATCAAAGCATTTAATTCTTCAGTAATGAAAGACTGCATACAAATTAAAACTTTTATTTTTAGGATCTAGGTACTGTTGATTTGTTTTACACAATAATTTCTTTGGTATCTGAATCTGAAAGTGATTCAAACACCCCTTTAGTCTAAGAAGCCTCCTTTTACAATATTCATATTACTAACTACTCAGACCAATTTTTTTACAGAATTTTTTTAGAAAGTTTCAAGTTGAAACAGAAATTTTAGGACTGTCAATATAAGTGAGCAGCAACAGTTTCTTTTTGAAAGCTGTATCTGAAAATTATTTACAAAGCCATAACATAAATTTTAGATAGACAGAAAGTTTCAAGAAGCCCTTCAGGCTTTCCACTTACCGAATACTTTCTCTTCACATTATCAGGCCCTGACTACGAGGAGCTTTTCATAACTGAACAGTCTGCTATTCTGCCACCTACTCAGACAGTGTTTTGCATAAGACAGTGGTAAACAGGCCTTGCTTCCTGCTCATTCTCTGCTTGCGTATTGCTGGGAAGGGAGCCCAGTTTGACCCTGTGATTTAGAACTACCATCCTCCTTCACTGAGCACATACTTGTTCCACTAGAACAATCACTATAAATAGAGTGCAAGCTCCTTCAGATGCCAAAATGGAACAAGAAAACAGGCCTATGAACTATTATATACTTGGTTGAGTCAATTCAAGAATACTAAATCGTCTGTAGCTTGCAAGGTGCATTTGAATGTATTCATGAGACATGTATTCATGTAATCTTGCCCAGTTTAACAATTTTCACAGTTTCATCTAAAGATATCTGAAAGTATTTTTAAAAAGCATTTTTCACTTAGCACCCACCCTGTCCACTTTCCGCAAAGAGTTAAAGACATGGATGTTCCATTGTGCCTTTGAGTAGAAAATTCCTTAGAAAGCAAGCCCCAGATAAGACCAAAAATCTGTCCTGCACTTTATTATTGCTCTTCTCCTTACTGTTGCTACATGATCTATGCACTTTACTCATTAGCCTATCCTTTACATTATTGTTGCACTAGCCTGCCCACCTGTGACGATAAATGGAATTTGTTTACTGGTTGTTGGGTTTTGATGCCTTTTTATACATTGTTATATTTTTGTTGTTTTATTTTGTTATATTGTTGGGTTTTTTTAATGTATTACATTTTAACTGTGTTAAGCCACCCCGAGTCCCTTCAGGGAGATGCAGGCAGGGTACCAAAATAAAGTTATTGTTATTATTAGATGGCAGAGGGGTTTTTTTTACAAAGAGATGAGTGCATTTAAAATAACTATATTTGCATTATATAGAATACACTGAAAGTTTTTTAAAAGCTGAAATGTATGGCATAAGGACAACTAAACATATAGAAAACAGTGGAAGAACTGAAGGAAAATTTCAGTTTAAAACAAAAACAATTCTGACATGGTGCTATAGAAAATTATCTAGCAGCGGCTGTATTTTTCCCTGAACATAGATATGAGGCTGAACTGCAGAATCTAGTGTTGCTACTGATACCTATAGGAAAGGGGTGTCAAACACATTTTCATCAAGGGCAACATCGGACTTTGGTTGCCATCAAAGGAATGTTGAATCTATGGATAAAGTATTGGTGAATACAGAGAGCAAACCATTTTTTTCATAATAGTCAGTGCTCTTTAGGTTTTTCTCCCCAATTTGGCTCCCCAAATTATTTAACAACTGCCATTACTTTTTTATTATCTGCCATGCAGACTGGGAATGATGGGAATTGCAATCCAACAGCACTTGTGGCCCTGGGATTGGAGAAATGTCAAAGGACACTTTAAAGTCAGACATCATAGCGACAAGCTTTGTATTTAAATTCAAACCATTATCATGACTAAACAAAACTGCAGCCTTCCAGATGTTACTGTATCACAACTCCCATCAGCTATAGATGCCTGATGATAAGTAATACAGTTGTAGTCCAGCATCTGGAGGGCCACATAAAAATGATATGGCAACCCTTGTGTTTCACATGTCCTCTAGGAGTATCTCACGTTCATGAAGAAAAGGTGATGAATGACAAGGAAAAGGCAAAGAAGAAAGACCAGTCAGATACCAGCAGTAAATTGCAAGACAGACACCACCAGAATTGTTTTACTAACCATTATCACAGGGTATATCTTCAGGTAAGTCGACATCAAGCATAAGATCATCATCTTCCAGATCACATGAATCAAGGTTGTTCAAGATATCCTACAAGGGGAAAAACATGCTGCAAGTTTTGTATATCTGCGCTGTTTTTTCCCAGTTTAACAATGTTTACACACATTTTGAAATAAAAATGTTATGGCAATTCCTGCAATAAATAGAAATTAATTAGCTCCAATCCTCTAAAAAGGCGATTCTCTTTGTTTCTTATGGAAGTACCAGAACAACTACTGTGTTTCCCCGATAGTAAGACACCCCCAATTATAAGACGTATCGGGGGTGTCAGGGGGGGTCGGCTAATATAAGCTGTACTCCGAAAGTAAGCCGTACCTCGTCGCCACGCCGCCGCGCCACCACCGGCTTATCGGCCGCGGCACACCTCTGCGGCGCACCTTTCTGCCAGGCCTCTGACGCGGCGCCGCTTCGCCACGCCTCTTGCTCTTTTCCCCCTCCTTTCCTTCGTCCAAGGAAGGGAGGGGGAAGAGAGCAAGAGGCGTGGTGAAGCGGCGCCACGTCAGAGGCCAGGCAAGAGGTGGTACGACTAGTGTGGTACTACTAGTACTACTGGGTGAAGAATTCTTTCGGGGTATGTCCAATATAAGACGTACCCCGAAAGTAGGACGTAGTGGGGCTTTTGGGGGTAAAAAGAAAGTAAGACGCTGTCTTACTTTCGGGGAAACACGGTAGCTTTCTTCACGATTATTGTGCAAGTTCTAATTTACTGTTTGAGCTTTCAAAATATGAGTAAAATAAGTCTGAAACTGGGAAATGAAAAAGTATAGGATCTCCTTGTACTATTCACTTACTCTAAAAGATCTATACAGAAATTTATAAAAAAAAGGGAGGGAATAGTTGCAACAGTTTCATCAGATCATTTTGCCAAAGTCTAGCTCCAGATATAGAAGCAAAAATGAAAATTCTGACAATATCTCTCTATGTACCCTTAAAGTCCATTTTCCAATTGAAATACATGGTTCCTCTCACAATTGTTCTCATTACAAATTCTATTTTACAGCAATAAGAATAATTGTGAAACTCTATGTTGTAAAAATAATTCATATACAACTGTCATACATATTGCATAATGATCCAAAAAGCTATAAACCCAATTACCTGGGAGTTACCCTGGACCATTCTCTAACCTACAAGAAGTACTGCCTGAATATAAAGCAAAAAGTGGGTGCTAGAAATAATATCATACGAAAGCTGACCGGCGCAGATCACAACCAGATACAGTGAAGACATTTACCCTTGTGCTTTGCTACTCTGCTGCTTAGTACACATGCCCAGTGTGGAACACATCTCACTACGCTAAAACAGTGATGTGGCTCTCAATGAGACATGCTGCATTACCACAGAATGTCAGCACCCCACACAACTGAAGAAATTATACTGTTTAGCTGACATCCACTGGGAAGTAGCAGCCAATAATGAAAGGACCAAGGCAGTGACATCTCCGGCCCATCCCCTGTTCAGATATCAGCCAGTACATCCAGAGCCGGCCCTATGTAATTTTCAAATGTAAGCGGGGGTGCCTAAAGAGTGCCCCTCAGGGATTTAGCACTATATGCAAATACATAACTTGCCTACTGCTTTAGCCACCCTTCAATTTAATGCAGTTCACCCTCGTTGCTTGGGATTGGGCTCTTATAGGAGTTGTGAAAACTACAAATAACTGTTTTCCACTAGGTTTGAAATTGGAGAATGGTCATCTGATTTAGAGCAGGGAATGTGCGCATGCGCGCACACACACACACACATTGGGATCTAAACCGGCAGATATTTGTGTCTCTGAAGGCTTTAGATTTCGCTTTAGGGCATTATATCACACATGTCTGATGTAAGCCACTCTGAGCCTCCAGGGAGTGGTGGCCTATAAATTTGAAATAGAATAGGTCTGGAGCCAGGGAGGAAAACGGCCACACTGATCATTTCATACAGTTTCAAAGGCGGTTTTGTTGTGTGCGGAGGGTTACATAGGAAAATCAGCTTAAAGCTGGGATGGGGTTTACACAAACAGCAGAGCACTGATGCTCATGAAGGACTTGCTTTTGTGGAAATTTTGTTGCTTGACTTTGAAGTGCATATAATGCTCAGTGTGGATTGAGGCCCCTTCTACCACACTACCATATCAAATACCGATGGTCTGCATTGAACTGGATTATATGGCAGTGTAGACTCACATAATCCGGTTCAAATGAGATAAAGTAGGTCATCTGATTTAATAATCCAGATTGTGTGGAAGGTAGAAGGAACCTGGGAAACCTGGGACCTCAGCGACACTATCATATAAAATCTGGATTTATCTGCCTTGAACTGAATTATATGTGTCTACATTGTCACAAATTCCAGCTCAAAGCAAATTATTTGGATTTTATATGGCAGTATAAATGGGGACTGGGAGCCCTTCCACTCAGTTATATAACCAGAGTATCAAGGCAGATAATACACAATATCTGCTTTGAACTGGATTATATGTGTCTACACTGTCACAAATTCCAGCTCAAAGAAAATTATTTGGATTTTATATGGCAGAATAGATGAGGACTGAGGGCCCTTCCACACAGCCATATAACCCAGAATATAAAGGCAGGTAATACACAAAATCTGCTTTGAACTGGATTATATGTGTCTACACTGTCACAAATTCCAGCTCAAAGAAAATTAATTTTATATGGCAGAATAGATGGGGACAGGGGCCATATAACCCAGAATATCAAGGCAGATAATACACAATATCAGCTTTGAACTGGATTATATGTGTCTACACTGTCACGAATTCCAGCTCAAAGCAAATTATTTGGTTTATATATGGCAGAATAGATGGGGACTGAGGGCCCTTCCACACAGCCACATAACCCAGAATATCAAGGCAAGTAATACACAAAATCTGCTTTGAACTGTCTACACTCAGCTAATGTGGGATTTTTCTGCCTTGATATTCTGGGAAATGGGGCTGTGTGGAATGGTCCTGGGTGGTATGGAATGGTGGAAGGTCTTTCCTTCTCTGACTAAAATAACTGGTGCCATTACACCAAGCTAACCAATCCCAGGGCATTCAGCCCTAGCAGTTCAAGCGGTGTCAAACTGCGAAAGTGTACAGTGGGGATGCGGCCTGGAGGCAGAGGGAAGAAAGGGCCGGCTGACAAGGCCAGGGGAAGAGTCAAGCCACAGCAGGCTCGATCAAGGGGAGTCTGAGGAGGGCTCCTTTCTTTTTCCATGCCAAGGCTGAACCCACAGTTATCTACCTGGGTGCCTAGCTGCCTCTCTCTCCATCTATCTATCTCCCCCCTTCCCCCTCTGTCTGCCCTCCTGAAGTGCCGCCTCCCTGCTCCTGGCTGCACATGGGACCGGCTCAGCAAGGTGAAGGCAGAGAGAGAGAGAGAGAAAGATTGAGATTGAGAGAGAGGAAGAAGAGAACCCCCATCGGTCTTCCCCTGTCCTCAGGGGCCATGGCGACTAAGGTGCCTGGCTGGCAGAGCAGTGCCCACGGGCAAGTGGCGCCCTAAGCAAATGCTTAATTTGCCTAATGGTTCAGCTGCCCCTGAGTACGCCAATGGCTTGAATCAAGAAATAGTTTTCTAAGATGTACAGAGATACTCGCAGGAACACCTCAGCAAGTGACAGTCCAAAAGTGGCAGGCTAAAATCCGGATCCTCAATCCATAGCTGGCCAAAAGACTTCCTCCAGGGCTCACAGAAGACTGGGCGACCTGGAAGACGCTTAACAGGCTGCAGTCTGGCACCATGAGATGCAGAACCAACTTTAAGAAATAGGGCCACAAAGGGGAGTCCACGACATGCAAGTGTGGAGAAGAGCAAACCACAGACCACCTATTACAATGCATTCTGAGCCCTGCCACATGCACAATGGAGGACCTTCTTATAGCAACACAAGAGGCACTCCAATTAGCCAGCTATTGGTGAAAGAACATTTAATATGCCAAGTTTTTAAACTTTGTTTTTTTTTAAAAAAAACCACTACAACTGTACCCTTGGTTTGCTCCTGATACGATAAATAAAAATACATATTACACATATTTTATGTATACGAGATATTCTTTACTTCACCTGGCTCCGATATCAAACTGCCTTAGACATGAAAAGTAATAAGAAGGAAGAGTAATAAGAGGTCAGCTAGTAGAAATCAACATTAATTAACATTATCTGAGTGATGCAATCCCTTATATTACCCCTAAGCACTGCCACAATGTCAAGTTCAATGATACCCTGTACTCAAGTGAGCAAAATAAAATTGTGGGTATGCTACTGTGTTACAATTGTTACCTAAAATGTGTGACATAATTACAGAAAAGTTTGGCTAATGACTTAAACAGTGGCACTATATCAAGATAATATGATTAAACTATTTTTAATATATGGAGCCTTAATTTATGGTGTTGTCTTTGTTGTATTATATCCCATATACTATTATTTTCTGGTGCTAGCCATAAAGTTAACAACACAGGAATATCCATACCTTTAAGAGAGAGAAAAGTAAGATGAAAAGCTTTTTCCCCCCCACAGTGGTTCAGTAACAAGATGTAAAGGATGAGCATTGGGTTATTATTGAAGCTACCATGGCAATCATATTAGGTCAGAGATTACTTCCAGCCTAAGAAACTTTCTGTCCAATCAGGAAGCAGCAGAAGCGAGTGACATCGTAATCAGCATCTTTAGTCTCCCTGATGTTAACTAAACAATCACATAGTAAAAAAGAAAGAAAGCCTAATGTTTTGGAAGACACCACCTCACTATCCTTTCTTACTATCTCTTGCGAGCAAAAAGCACTGCTTAACCCAATTACAATCCCTTCCCAAAGAAGGATGAAGTAGAGGAAGAAAACGAAGAAGAGACCGTGTAAGACTAGATTTACTCAACTGATGTAATGCTCTCTATTTCCATTTAACAAGACATTTACTATTTCTTGACTGAATTTTCTCTTCAAGTTAGCAGTTTGGGATGCCAAGCACCATGATATCGGAATCATCCAAATGTGTGCTGTTCATTTCTCTTTCTGGTTTCTATATTTATATACCATTTCTGCATTGGGCTTTATTTCTTTTTGTGTTCACTAGTAAGACTTAAATACATGTGTCCTTGCCAGCCCCAGCTTACTCATTTTTTTTGGTTTTCAGTTACATTCTTCTCACATTTCTTTTTAGAGTTTTAGATTTGACCCGCGTTGCAGGGCGTGGCATCTATGGCACTGTGTTATACATTCCAGCCAAAAGCAACATCTAAACTTGGAGTGGGGGGTATAGGGGCAGATTTCAGATTTTTGGAAGTTTGGAAAACACAAGTGTTTTTCTAGTTATGTGCATTTTTACCATAGCAATGAACTACTTTGATTAATTTAAAGAATCCAGCATATATTCTCTTTTTGAATGAAAACATGGATATTATTGAATTGTATGAACTAGCATATTGCAGAGCTCTGGAGTAGAATGACCAATATTTCAAAAAAAAAAAATGACAAGAAGAGGACATAACAAGGGTGGTTTTCCTCCTGGTTAAGAGGACTGCAACTCAAGTACAACTGCTATAAGAATGCTTGAGGAACAGAAAAATGAGAAGTGATTTGAGTAAAAATATATGGTGCTTACACTCAAATTTAAAGGAGACGGGTTTTTTTATGAATACATGTAAGAAGGGCGCACACTGGTTTCTCCCTCCTGTAGCTTCCATAGGCCACAAGAACCTTAAAAGCATAGCTTAGAGCACTGGTTCTCAACCTGGGGGTCGCGGGGTCATTTTCCAGGGGTCGCGAAGGCTCCTCGGTTAGCCCCGCCCCCTCTTCGAAATGGCTGCCGGCCCCTGTGCCAGCCAAGCAGCCAGGCACTCCAGGTCGTCTCCTCCTCCCCCCCTTCTCACAGGGCTGGATAGAGTTAGGAGGAGGAGCTTAGAGGCAAAGGCGCACAAGGGAGAAGGTGCACCAGCTTATGTTTGGGTCAAGCCAGCAGCGGAGCCTGGAGGTGCGGCTCCAAAGCCGGCTGCCCATGGAGGAGGAGGACAAGTGGAGGAGGACACAGGGGACCCCAGGCGAGGTTCCTATGCCGCCGCTCTTCCTGACCATCCTCCTCCTCCTCCAGCTGGCCATGAAGGAAGGAAGAAGAGGGGGAAGAAGAGGAGAATCCGAGGAGGCCGCCCAGGGGCCATTGCCGCTGTTTCTCCTCTTCCTCCTTCTCCATCTGGCCATCGAGGAGGAAGAGAAGGAAGAAGAGGAGAAACTGCAGCAACCCACCCCAGTCCCTTCTCTTCCTCTTCGATGGCCAGCTGGAGAAAGAGGAGAAAGAAAAGGAGAAGGGGCGCTGCTGTTGTTTCTCCTCTTCCTCCTCCAGTTAGCCATCGAGAAGTAAGGAGGAAGAAGAGGGGAAAGGGCAGCAGCACCCTATCGAGGCAGGCAGGGAGGCAGCTGGTGGGTCGCAGGAGGCGGGGGCGCCTCCTCCGTGCTTTCATTCCCCTCCTGCGATCCACAGCTGCCTGGGGTCCCCGCCTCTTCCTCTCCTTTCCGCCCACAGAAGGGAGACCTCGAAAGCAGGGAGGGGAGTGGAAGCGTGGAGGAGACACCCCCTCCTGAAAACAAGCAACTTCCTCCATGCGTTCATTCCCCTCCCGACTCCCTGCTTTCCAGGTCTCCCTTCTGGGGGCGGAAGGGAGAGGAGGAGGGGGAGGAAGAGGAAGCAGAGCAGGCAGGTAGCTGCCCCTCTGCTCCAACAGGAGTTCCTTGAATTTCTTGCAAAAGCAGGTAGCTCTCCCAGACAGCCCCTTCCAAAGACCCAAAGGAAGAATCCCTCACCCACAACTTCCCTTCCCAGTCCTTCCCCCTTCTTCCCTTAATTTTCCCCAACTTTTCCAGAACCCTTTGCCCACCCCAGTCTTCCCTTTTCCCAGTTTTCCCCTTCCTATCCCAGCCTTTACTACTCCCATCCCCAGCCCCTCTCTCCACTTTCCATCCCAGCCTTTCCTAGGTTCCAGCCTCTTTCCCATTCCAGTCTTGCCACCTTTCCATCCCAACCTTTCCCACCTAAAGCTTTCCCCCTTCCCCAGTTGCCCTCTTCCCATCCCAATTGTCCTAATTTTCCATCTTACCCCCTTTCCACTTCATTTTCCCACTTTTTCAAACACCCCTTCCCATTCCAACCTTTTTCCTGTTTCCAGTCCTTCTTTCCAACCCCCTTCCCAAGTCAGTCCTTCCCACTTTTTTATTTATATACACACAGCATTTCCCCCAAAATGTATACTGTAATTAAACTATAGTGATTATTGTATTATTATTGGTTTTGTTGTTACATTTATTATTTCTCAATTATTGTTATTATTACATTTATTATTTTACTCTATTTATTGTTATTGTTATTACATTTATTATTTTATTCTCATTGTTATTACATTAATTATTTTATCCTATTTATTATTATTACTGGAAGGATACGTAAGCAAATTTACGTTGAAAAAGGTTAGAATAATGGTTTCATCAGAGTTGGACAGTCTTAACTTACAGTTTTATGTAAACATTCAAAAACATTTAACCTACGAATGCCTCAATTAATGTAATTTTATTGGTATTAATTTTTATTTTTATTCTTGAAATTGACCAGAACTAAACATCCCAGCAAGACCCAAATGCCAGGGTCTATTTTCCCCAAATCTCTCCAGTCTTTTATGTTGGTCATGGAGTTCTGCTGGCCAAGTTGGGTCCAATTTAATTGTTGTTGGATTTCAGAATGCTCTTTGATGGCTGGGGAACTAAACATCCCAGCAAGACCCAACCCCTTCCAGTATTTTCTATTGGTCATTGGGGTTCTGTGTGCCAAGTTTGTGTAATTTGTGGGGGTCTCGGTGGTCTGTGGAAGTCAGAACTGCATCTGTTGAAGATGATGGGATGCAAATCCCATCATCTATTGTCCATACTCCCCCAAACATATTGTTTTTGTGGTTAATCACTATACCTAATTATGTCAATTTGTAACAATGAAAATACACCCTGAATATCAGACATTTGTATTACAATTCATAAGAGTAGCAAAATTATCATTATGAAGTAGCAAATTCGGTTGGGGGTCACCACAACATGAGGAACTTTATTTAGGGGTCACGGCATTAGAAAGGTTGAGAACCACTGGCTTAGAGAGTTGGTTATAAGTTCAAAAGAAGTCTATGGAGAAGTATAAAAATTCTAATGCCACTTCTAGTATGACAGTGTATTAATTATTAACACCCAAGCTAAAGGAGAAGTACTTGCAGTCTTTATATACTTCAAGTAATACTATTGCCAAACAACTGACACTTTTCAGGGAAAAAGTGTCAGAAGATGCATTGTCAAAGGCTTTCATGGCTGGAATCACTGGGTTGTTGTGTGTTCTCCAGGCTGCATGTACATGTTTCAGAAGCATTCTCTCCTGACATCTTGCCTGCATCTATGGCAGGCATCCTCAGAGGTTAAAGTTTGTAGAAAACTAGGAAAACTGGGTTTATATATCTGTGTAAAGTCCAAGGTGGGAGAAAGAACTCTTATCTGTTTGAGGTAGGCGTGAATGTAGCAATTGGCTACCTTCATTAGCATTTAATGGCTTAGCAGTTTTCAAGGTCTGGCTTCTTACTGCCTGGGGGAATCCTTTGTTGGGAGGTAATTAGTTAGCCCTGATTTATTCTTGCCTGGAATTCCCCTGTTTTTGAGTGTTGTTCTTTATTTACTGTTGTGATTTTAGAGTTTTTTAAATTTTTAATACTGGTAGCCAGATTTTGTTCATTTTCATAGTTTCTTCCTTTCAGTTGAAATTTCCCACATGCTTGTGAATTTCAATGGGTTCTCTGTGTAGCCTGGTATGGTAGTTGTTAGAGTGATCCAGCATTTCTCAAATAATATGCTGTGTCTAGGTTGGTTCATCTATCAATCTATCTGTAGGAAGGATTGCAATTTTATTCAAGGACTCTCAGTTAACTGAAATGACTAAACATTCCAAAATTATTGCAATAGTTCGGCAAACATCCTGTAAAATATCATTAGGTTTTGTTCTATTTAAAGGTAAACTAAAACAAATCAAGCAGAACTCAATTGCTGTATTCCACCAATTCATTTAGATTTACAAAGGAAGGGCTTCCAACTGCATTCCAAGAGTTGAAATCTACACAATGTCTTTGAAAGTCCTCAGTACACTCCCTTTCCTTCCTGAAGGGATCAGTTCAAGGACTATCATCTGTGCGTTCCTTCCAACATCTCAGCAATCAGTAAGCACTAAATGGTCATAACCAAAAAAAAATATGTTTCTTATACAAATTGTGATTCCAAATGAAAATTGCCTTTAACCTAAAATCCATTTTTTAAAACTAATTTTATCACATAATTTGTAACAACTCAAGTGAGTTAGTCTAGATTAGGAAGATACTTTTGAAAGTGCTCTGGGCTACAGGGGGGGGAAACCAGATTATTTTGTTCCCTTAGACTTTACATGGAAGGCAGATCAAAATTAATATACTGATTATTATTATTTTTTTTAAAAAAACCAGCAGCAAATACTTCCTATGTTGGAAGAAAGGTGAGGTATAGTAATCAATCAATCAATCAACTAACAGTTTTGCTTATGCAAGTAGTATGCTGCTGCCCTTTTTACACTGCCATATAAAATCCAGATAATCTGTTTTGTACTGGGTTATATGGCATTGTAGACTCAGATAATCCAGTTCAAATCAGGTAATTGTATTATGTGATTTGATAATCTGGATTATATGGCAGTGTAGAGGGGGCCTAAACTGTATCCCAACAAAGAGCATAATGTATATTTTGTCAATCTTTTCTATTTGTAAGTAAAAATCTAAAGTTATGATAATGAGTGCAAAGTTGATGGAGTAATTTGTTTATATAATACAAAACATGGAAACATACATTTTCAAGTTGCTCAAAAGTGTTCATAAACTATGAAGCAACACAGAAGATTGCCTCTTATGATACCTTACTATTCACTTAAAATGGATGTCCCTGTCCTAAAAGCAATCAGCATGATAGCTCTTTGTATGGAAAAACTGAATAGAATTATAAAATATCACTGTTTTAGTCAACATAAATGGGGCCCGTTTGCTATAGTTTTGTACATGTTAACAGTATTGATCTAGAGGCAAATCTCTGGCTGAGGCTCTATCTACACTGCCATATAAAATCCAGATTATCTATTTGAACTGGATTATATGGCAGTGTAGAAGGGGCCTGAAAGTTTTAACAAGTATGTAAAAGAACAATATAAAAGTTTGGTAACGGCTAGGTAATCACATTTTTAGCACAGTGCTAATTATGAAAAGTATACAAAAGCACAGTCAACACTAGATCCTAAAGAGCTAAAATGGCCCTTCTGTGCTGTGCATTTTGATATATAATTAGATAACAATACAGAAAGCAGATGAAAGCAACCATTCCATCAAGACTTTTAACGTTTAAACCAGGAGAATATTATCTGGTGCTGCCACCTAGCATCTTTTTATGAATTTACCAGAGAAATGTAGGAACTTGTTCAGCAAGACATGAAACTTAACTAGTTTTGTTTTTAAAAAAGAAGTTAGAGGTTCTGGAGTAAAGTTTTTTTTTACCAAAACTACTAAGAATAAGCATGAAAAGATCACAGATGCCCATTTTTTAAACTATTACACACATTTGTTTTTATATACACTTTCACATGCATATATGTATGTTTAAACAATTTATTTATATACACCACAAATAATAAAACAGCCAATAAGATAAATGAATTATTAATTGAACAAGTAGTAGAAGAATTTTTATAAGGAGAATAAAAAATTTACAGAGAAGGTGTATTGCTGACATTTGTCTTTATTGTGGAAATAGTTAACTGATACTCAACGCTTATTTAAATTTTGACAAAAATGTTCTCTTGGCACTCATCCAAGAGTTCTAGCAAATTCAGATGTGAACTGCTGACATACTATGCGATCTCTCCCTAAAACTAGCCCTGATAGCACATGATTGGAATATAATCAACATCAATCTCTAAAAAATGTAATTTCAGAAAATCCAGTGATCTAAAAGACTTTTGCACGGCTTGTAAAACGTGGCTGTTTGAGGGGGCGTTCGGCTGAGAACGGTTAAGAATGTTGTTTGTAGATGTTTTTAGATGTTAATTGTTTTTAGATGTTTTTAGATGTTAGATACTTTGATGTTTTTAGATGTTTTAAGCACTTAGCTGTGTGTTTTACTGTAAATCGCCCAGAGCCATCTGGGATGGGCGATTAATAAATCCCAAAATAAATAAAAATATTCAGTGCTACACTCTGCTACATCTGTCCAGCTCAACAGTCTGCATTTCAGATCTGTCGAGAAATTTAGTCTTGACTGGAAAACACTGGCTTCTGTCCAACTGAGCCACATCAGCGAGTAGATCTATGTTTCATCATGTTCATATGGATATGATCATATTTTCTGTGCTCATTGACACTGTGGATCATATGTGGAAATGCCAGTAATGATAGCAGAACAGCCCTCCTCCCCAATCAGTTTATGTGGTGTATTTCACTTGCCCTGAAGTAGCTTACGACCAAAATGGGCTGATTAACCACCGAGTCTGGCATCCATGGCAGCCTAGATTTGTGCCCATTCAAGAAGCTATTTTGCTACAGCAACCTAATTCCATCAGAAAAGAATGTCACAACGAGATACATGTCTCTGAGCTGTATTGCTCAGGAGCCACTGTCGAGAAAGAGTCCCAATAGATATGGGATATTGCTTACTATGGAACTCATTGGGCCACGCATCTGCGCTAAGAAGTCT
The DNA here is from genome assembly GCA_030556195.1 of Anolis apletophallus. Lineage (NCBI taxonomy): Eukaryota > Metazoa > Chordata > Lepidosauria > Squamata > Anolidae > Anolis > Anolis apletophallus. The sequence continues at coordinate 151,767,035 of JARBWK010000004.1, forward strand.
AGAGATGATATTCTCTTTGCACTGTTCACTTTATCTTTTCTACTTTATAGAGAGAGCAACAATGCCATGTTTTGCAATTAGGAGCATACCCAAATTGTGAATTACGATGGAAACCTGCAAGAGGCTCCTCTTGTGCTTTCTTTAATCATGCTTTACTAGGGCCTCAAGCAATAGTTGACAATTTGCTGTCCCCTGTATCTGATAAGAAATGGAATCAATAGATTGGATAAATATAAGCCTCTTGCATCTCCAGGTGTCCCACCAAAGTCACCATAATTTTACAGGTATTGATTTGGTGAAAGCTGGCTTGCTGGATCAGAACTTTCTGTGGGATGCATAATCTTGGACATGAAATATAGAACCAGTAGAACAATTTTGTACAATTTCTGTGCTATAATTGATGTTGCACATGACACACAGGTAGACAAGTAAAACATCTCAGGGGACTGTCCATCTTCCCAACCTCTATTGTGCCTTCTATACTTTTGGCATATACTGAACTTGGCATCAAAACAGTAATTGGAAAATGGTCCACCAGAATGTGTTACCAGTTGTGGTGCCAGACAGAAATGATATAAAATCTGATAACTAGGCAATGAGGTGACTGGCTTGTAGCATTCTTCCTAAACTGTACCCATGAAATTTCTTAGAAAGGAAGAGGGAAGAATGGAATTTTGAAATAGCACCTTGGAGCTGTGAAGCAGGTCAGCGTCTACCAGGTGAGTGAGCAGTCTTAAGTAATAATATTTTGATCCTCAAATCTCTCTCTTCCCCCATTCAGTGAGCAGCTGGATGGAGACAGATCTTCTGTGATGGGAGACTTATGGGCTAATAACTTTTTCTCAATAGAAAGATACCTGATGACGACACCTCAGTCCTTGAGCACATTTGTGTCCAAGGTGGAGGTGTTTATACCCTGTTTGACTTTCCAAGAATGAAGTATCTGAATGTAGCAAAATTCAGCTGAAAATTTCCCCTCCCTGCTGTTACCACCCGAAAATAGGAAACATAGTTTGAAGGAGAAATCCCTCGAGATCATCACCATCAGAGAGATTATTATTATCGATGCCTAGGAAAAGTCCATCTGTTCCGTCACAGAGTCTATAGTCAGGATTAAAGGTGGACTCAGCTTTTCCTGTGAAATAATCTAAACCACTGATTCTCAAAGTGGGCGGTACCACCCCCTGGTGGGCGGTGAGGCGATCCAAGGGGGCGGTGGGAGGCTCAGGAAAATTTGGGGGGTCGATGAACCCCTTTAAGGGGGGCAGTGAACAATTGCCCATTTAAGAGCAGGTCGGGGCCCTCTTCTTTGGCCCCGCCCTGCCCCCTTCGCTTTGACCTGCATATTAGATATTTGGATTACAATTCGTAAGAGTAGCAAAATTATTTATGAAGTAACAACGAAAATATGGTTGGGGGTCACCACAACATGAGGAACCTTATTTAGGGGTCATGGCATTAGAAAGGTTGAGAACCACTGCATTAATACATATATCTTTCTGTTTAATTGCTATTAAATTTTTTTTAAAAAAAAATTCTAGGGGGGGGCAGTGAGTAATTTTTTTTCTGGAAAGGGCCAAAAAAGTTTGGGAACCACTGATCTAAACAAACAAAAAACTCACAACAGTGCAATTGCCCAGATACATTATCTGTTCATAACTAGGGAAACAGGTAGCCCTTCTTTATTCGCTCTCTCTCTCTCTCTTGCTGATGCTTACGATTCCAACCATCTTCAATGTCCAGCAAGAACCAAAAGGAACACTTACTTAAAATGACAAAGTTCCTGATAGAATTCTTGGAGTATATGGGACCAGTGCCATCCTCCTAGTTAGAGCCCACTGAGAGTTCCTTCAAGTCATGGGCAGACAGAAAGGGATGGGAGTCATCCAATTTACTTATATTCATCTCATCCCTGTATTTCTTAGGCATGGTCATGGTGGTGTAGAGTGTATTCAATGTTTAGTCTTTGGGGTGGGTGGGGAGGTTGTGAAGGCAAGAAACTTAAAGGTCAAACCTAGAAAAGTTATATACCTAAACAAGTGACTGGATGAATAAATTGAATACATTAAACACTGATTTAAATAAAGTTGAAGGAATTGTCTTGCTTAAGGAAGCTGCTTTCTCACATTAGGAAATTTGGCATTGGAAGACTTAAGTTCTAGTATTATTCAAAATACTATAATGGGCAATTTATTAACATATCACTAAATCCACTTACATCACTAGTGCATTATCCATGTGTAGTGAGTGCTAACATGAATTAGGAAACTGTTCTATACCCTCTCCTTGCTTCCTTTTTTTTGCACAGTACAATAGGACATGACAAGGAATGGAGGTCCCTTTCCACTTTTCCTATCCTCAACAGCTCTTCATTGCCTTGGATTTCAATTCAGTTATGATCCAAGCAATTGACAACTTCACTGCATGCAAACAAATGGAACAAACCTATATAGAAAATTATTAAGTATAGAAAATTATTAAGTACAAGACTGATTTACAAGAAGAAAATACATACTGAAGACAATTTAAATAATTTGTGAGTCAAACAGTAACAAAATGTCCTTCACTACATCAATTAACAATAACCAAAGTAATCATAATTTATTCAGCACACTGCTTAAAGTAGACCATAACATTGGCAATAATTTTAACAAGGACAGTTTCTTTCCATTAGTAGTGACACTACCAATTTTTACATATTGTAATGAAGTATCACTACCTAGCATGCTCTAGTCTTACTTTTGATTATTTCTGTTTCTTTTCTTTCTATGTCTTTTTGCTATTTACACTGCAAACCTTACCAGATATTAATTGCACTTTGAATTATTTTCCTGTTTATAAAAACACTACACAAATAATTGAGATAAAACACAAAATCTTGAGTACTTACTATACTATTCATTTCTGAAGAATCATAACTTCCACACGGATGGATGCTTCCAATGGGCTCCAACCCTTCTTCATCCCACATGTATGTCCCATCCGAGCTATCAGATGGAGAAAGTTCAAAGGAAGAGCCAGCTCTGTAGTCCATGTCAGAGGAAATCACATTGTTTCCAGCTGGATGTTTTGTACTTTCACTCCTGTCATCTGCTATTTAAACAAAAGCAAATAAATCAAACTACAGACTCATATCTGTTTGTTCCAGTATTTATGTGCATACTAAAGAAAACTCTCGAGTCAGACTATACAGTGCAATACAGTATGATTCCCACATTTGTGGGAAAATATGTTCCCTGATTTTGGGAGGATATACAAAACTCTTGATAACAGCAAATATTATTGAAATGAAAAATATTACAGAGTCATGCTGGAGGAAAATGTCTAGCTAGGGCATTTTGTTAGACATAGACAAATGAAACCATAGGTAGCAGTTTCATGAATATGGAGGTTGTACTGTACTGAAAAAACAAAAGACAGATAGATAGATCATTAAAATAAACCAATTAAAACCACGATCCATATTGGAACATTAAACTTTGACAAAACAACAATTTAAAACAATAGAGCACACTAGGTAAATGTGTTTATTTGGCTGCTGTGCAATTCACAAGTAGCTGAGAAGACCAGAAGTCTTTCTTTCCCTTTTTTCTTCTGCTTTCCCTTTTTCCTAAATATTTTGTTTTATATTGCAACATTTGATTATGTTGTTTTAGAAGGTGATATATAACTTTTACACAAAAGAGCTAAATAGCTGCAAAGGTGCTAACTGTATTCTTAGAATTTTTGCAAGATTTTTTTAAAGTTCTGCATTTGTCTTTCCTTTAAAAATGTATAGTTGGGCTGAAGGGATGAATCCTTAACAGAAAGGCTTACACTACACAACTGGATAGACTGGGGCAGTGGTTTCCAATCTGTGCTCCGCAAAGCCCTTACGGCTCCGCATGCACTTCCCAGATGCTCCGTGGCCACTCAAGAAAAATAAAATAAATAAAAATGGAATAATATTAAAGAATAAGAAACACAAAGTAGAACCAAAATTTTAAAAACTTAGAAATTACACTCTGAACAGAAATTTGATATTGTTGCACTACAGTGCACTCTAGTTTTGTTGTAATGCGAATAGTTTGCTTTATTGAACTTTGGAAGATTGTTTATGTATGACCAAGTTTTAACAATAAAACTATCACCAGTACAACATGTATACTGGTGATAGTTGAGATTAAATTGAGATGTTATGGTAAATTTCTAAGTTTTTAAAATACAATTGTATTGCATGGACATTGCATAATTGTTTAGATTATCTCTTTAATTTATATTCCCTTACTATATATCCCCCTTCCTCCCCACTTAACACCACTCCTAAACAGCATTAATTTGCAAGACGTCTGTCTATATATGTCTGTCTATATATGTTGTATGTCAAATGGCATTGAATGTTTGCCTGTATATGTGCTTTGTGATCTGCCCTGAGTCCCCTGCGGGGTGAGAAGGGCGGAATATAAATGATGTAAATAAATAAATAAATAAAGTCTTTGCCATATGCATTGGTTCTAAAATGCTTCAGTGAGTCAAAAAGGTTGGACACCACTAGACTAAGATATGCCAGGAGGTTCATCTTGTTGCCAGCCTATCCAAAACTCTTTTCTTGGAGAAGCCTTGTAAAAGATCTATTAGTACATTAACTCATCCTGACTTCCAGCACTGAAGCAAGAAATAACAAGCCTAATTTATTTTTATGGATGCAAATCATGCACATACTTAATTGCTATAACATTCAGCATGACTTAGACCATACCTAACTTTGGGTTAACTGTTTCCACTGTTTGAACACTAAATTTACATCAGCACATTTTTCAATGGGACATCAATGCTAAAAAAAAAACTAAACACTAAGCTTTTAGAAATCAGACAGTAAGAGACAAAGGCATAAGAATGAGAAAATTATGATAACAGGTACAAACTGATCCCATCAACTTTTAGAATCAGTTTTTTTAAAGAATCAGATTACAGGTATATCTTGTTAATGAGTGTGTAAATCATCAAAAACTGAAACTGGCCCATTTCACTGGCAGAAATGAGGGAAGAATTCAGTATGATTTTCTGTTGTATAAAATGGTTCGTACAATTAATACATGGAAAAACAGCATAGACTGTCTCCTGTGCTGCCACTTGCAAAACTATTAAATCCAGTTTAAGCATACTAGCTCAAATCTTGAAACTCATTTTTACCAGAGGGCACATTTGCATTATAGTTGCCTTCAAAGGACCATTCATAATTGTATAAAAGCAACTATACTGCCTCCTCGCTGAAAACCTCATGGGCCACACAAAAGGGTATGGTGAGCTGGATTCGACCCATGGGCCTTGTATTTTATTTAACATGTGTGCTCTAGTGCCATATTAGATCAAGGTCCAAGTCTTCTAAAATTGGCTTAAGCCAATTTTATGTTAGGGACTGCCTGCACACTTTAAAAAGATATGGAAGGTTTTACTCATTTGTTATTCACAACCTAACTTTCAGTCTTATAAATATATTCTCCAAAATAAGTCCAACTGAGTTCAATCAGGCTTACATCCAGGAAACTTCAATCCAGGAAATTGGAAACAATGTACAGGGACTGCAGCCTATTAAATGATAAAAGAATGATAGCAATACCTTTAAGGCAGTGGTTCTCAACCTGTGGGTCCCCTGGTGTTTTGGCCTACAACTCCCAGCCAGTTTACCAGCTGTTAGGGTTTCTGGGAGTTGAAGGCCAAAACATCTGGGGACCCCCAGGTTGAGAACCATTGTTTTAAGGCCATCACATAAATATATCATATCATATCATGCAATAAGATTATATTCTTATCTTTTAAAAATATAACCATACATATTTACCAGATACGTGTCTATCCATCCATTCATCAGAATTACAGTTGGTTTTTTCACATTCTTTAAGAGACACATGTTCTTCTAACGATATTCTACTCCCATGCTCCAGCTCTTGAACAGGAATGTCCTCTTCTTTGATTTGTATTGTTCTATTTGGATCTTCTAAATCTATGAAGTCATCACTAAAGTCTTCACTCAGATCATTTTTCTCAGAAGAGGATAAGGAGGATATAGATATTTCATCCACATCACCATCCATGCATATTTTACAGCCACTTCCTCCAAAATTATTATATACACTTTCTCCCTCTTTTGTTCTTTCACAATCACCTGCACCAACACTCCCAGCAATATTGATTGAAACTGAGTCCTCCACTGCATAACTCCCAGTATCTTTAATTGTACTTCCATCAACAGGGATCTTTCTACCCAAATGCTGATTGCTAGGCTTCAGTAATGAAGGCCGCCCTGTCCTAAATCTGAGGGAAGGTGCCTCTCCAGATCCATTTGATAGTTGCTGTTTCTTCAAAGCAGGGGGGACTAAAGCAGAGTATGTTCTACCAAACCCATATCTTAAAGGTTCATTACCATTGGGCACATCCAGCTGCCGTAAACTTCTTGACAACAGATTTGATCTCTGAGATGTTCTAATAGCTAGGTGTTGGTTTTGATAAGGCCTTGTAAGATCCACAGCTCTATTAAAAGAGTGTGACCTGGTTAAGGATGCAGGGGGCACAAGAGAGCTTTGAATGGAATGTGAAAAACTTTGTGACCTAATCATTTTCTCGCAAGAAGATTTAACATTGTCTGTTGACATTGACAGACTCTCCCCTGAGCTGCTCCTTGAGGCAGTACAATTTCCTCTACCCCTCTGCAACCCTACAATTGACCGATTTCCACAAATTCCATTTAAGTGAGATTTTGGAGCGTTAAGTGCCGAATACGAAGTTCTGCCTAATAATGTACTTTTGGTAAATGTAGCTGTGCTAGAAAGTCCAGGCAAAGACTTTTGGCTTAATTCTTCTGAAGATGAAACAAACATGTTATTTTGTTTTGCTGTTTTGGAAAAAGAGTTTTGTGAACTCAACCTGAGCACTTCTTTACCAATTGCTCTGTCAGACTTAGGGCACTTTTCAGAATCAGTCAATTTTTCATTGGAACTTGGATGGGAGCTAGGTTCACTACTGATCTTATCGCCCAGTTGGTACTTATTTGATTTTCTCCAATTAAAAGAGAAGGAAGACATATTAGTAGTGCCATTGTGCTTGCTGAAGTTTTTATCAATGCTCTGAGTATTCCCTGATAAATTAAGAGCTGTTCCATTTGAAACCGTCTGTAGGATGTTCCCAGCAGGTTTTGTTCCATACTTTGGTAACCTGGAGACCAAAGTTGTTCTGATATGATTTTTCTCTTCCATGAGCTATAGTCCATCCATGAGATATAGCGCTCCAAGACTCTTTCAATCTATAGAGAGAACAAAGAAAGGGAGATGACCATCAACACACATTGAGATGTTATAGAAGAAATAAAAGATTGTTTAAAATAAATGTGATACCATTGTGTGTGTGTGTATATATATAATCTATACATTCATGTTGGATAAAATGCAACTGACTTTGGTACTGTTGAGAAGGGAGAGAAATAGAAGCACTGAAACATAATAACTATATGGTGTATATTGTATTAGATACTTATCATATTTATGATGTATTGTCTGTGGGCACTTGCTGCCATTTTTTCACCGCCTTGAGTCGCCTTCAGGCTGAGAGGGGCGGTATAGAAGCATAATAAATAATAATAACAAGGGGCACATTTACACTAACCATTTAATGCCATTCGAAGGCAGAATGCAAGTGCAGGAGCTAAATAAGTAATTCAGCAAAAGAATACTCCAGCATGCTTTAAATCAAATATAAGAAAATTTGGGGAAGGGCCCAAAATAAAGCCTTTAATGTACATGAGCATGTTCTAGAATCTAGTGTAAAGCACATCACATGGCAAAATCAGCTCCAGAGAATTCAAGTAGTTGTGCAGACACTCAAAGCATTCCACATATGTGCCCATGGGCAGGGAAAATTGGGGGGACAGGAGGTGGGAGACGGACAGTATTCTTCCTGGCTGTCAAGGCATGGATATTGAGAATCCTGGAACCAGTTCAAGGTCAGCCTCTGAAATTTGTGTAATCACCATCCTGGCCTCAAACCAGGCCAGAATGTCCAATGTAATCATCTGCACACCAAAACCTCTTTCTTCTATACCAGTTTCAAACTGACATAAGCAGTCAGTGTAAACATGATCTGGTGTGAATCTGGCATGAAATTTCACACCTGGGATGTGACATACCTGAGTGTACCTGATTCATCAGAAAAAAAGCAAATCTAAAAGTGTTATATGGATTGTAGCCAATACAAATCCTTGGTTTCACATTAAGGCATCTTTTAACCTTGGATAGGTTGACAAAATGAACTGTATACTGTCCATTATTAAAATTCCCCTCTAAATAAATATATGCAACTTTGAAAAATAGGATTAATGTTTAGTGACTTTTTAAATACCACTTAAAATTCAAGAATAAATATGTGAATAACCGACAATATAGAGATTTGTGTTTTGACTAATATAGCTTTACAGGAAAGATTTTATTTTATTGCTTTAAATTTTGCACCTCTATTTTCTGCTTGCACAAATGGTTTATGATCTACTATAGACTGATTTAGTATTTATCAGATCAATATACATGCCTCATATGTGAAATAAAATTGGTATCACAAATAGCTTGGGTTAAACAAACATTTGCATCATGAATTACCAGTAACCTTGAATTGAAGTAAATTGTTATTGCTGGCTTCATCTCACTAAATTTAGTAAATGTTCTAAACATGGAAAAGATAATTGAAAACTAGAAACCCTTACCACAATCTTTTACAGAAAATGTACAGGAATCGACTGCAAAATAATTTATAATTTAGAAATTAATTTAGAAAATAAAGGTATAAGAAAAAAAGGTAAGAAAACATTAAATGTCTTACATTGATATATACCTTCTTTCAACTAAGCCTTAACAATCTTACTAAAGAAAGTCAAGCTTTTCAAACAGTTACAGTCAAACTGCAACAGTCAAATCAATCTCCAACTAATATATTTGCTGTAGTTTCCAGTTAGTTATGACCTACATCTGTGCCTGTGAAATATAGGTCACATGAAATAGTCATTTCATTTAATGAAGCTTTGCAAACAGCCACTATTCAGCCATCTCCAATCTGCAGCAGTTCCTTCTTATATTTCTATCAGTTGCATTCCCCTTTGTAGAATTATGCTAGCTACACATCCAAAAATGTAAAGACGACACCCAGCATCCACGTTAGGATACAACTGAGAGGCTACTGTAGCTCTATATTTGAGGAAATGAAAAGTGATCACATAGCAGTTTTTGCACACCTCAAACAACCATAGATTTTATAGGCAAGGAATACTCAGAAGTGGTTTTTCCAATTTGTTCCTCTGAAATACTACCTCTAACACCTGGCATACACTGACAGTCTTCCATCTTAGTACTAACCATACTTAGTTTCCAAGATCAGATGATATTTTATGCCTTGAGGGTAGTTGCTTTTTAACAGCGTGGTTGATCACCATTTAACAATAAAATTTCAGTGCCTCTATTGAAACAGCCTTCAAGTATAATGTTGCTGAATTTCATGTATTAACAAAAATGCACAAAATACATAATGCAAGTTTTTGAAGCTCCTAGTTTCCTTATCAGGTTCAACATGTTTTAAAAAATCATACAGAAGAAAGAAGATGGGAAGAAAAGTTGATAATGGTGTGACATTCCTGAATTTTGTATTAGATGTTGCCTCTGTTGAAATTCAGGTAATCTAGGACTACAATTCAGGCAGGGACTGCTCTGGACCAAGTAGAACCAAGACAAAAACAGTAAAATTCAAACTCAATTAGTAGCAGTAAAGTAACCCCTTCTGGGAAGTAGGGCACCTATGTTTTTAATGAACCCAATGTATTGCTCTTCTTTGGATTTTGTTTTATTTTGTTGTATAGCCAGCACAATTACTCCACAAAAACAACATCATCTTAGCAATGCTGTAGCATTGGGTACCTTCAACTGCGCTTGCATTTTTGTTTTACATGTTAGAAATAAATTCACAAGTTGTATGTGGGTTCTGTATCTAGAACAGCTGAACTGTACTGAGCAATACATTAATCAAATATATGTAGGAAGCACTGACCACTTTTAGTGTTGTGGATCTTTCTATAAGAAACAATGTGTATTTTTTCCAGTAGTTATGAGTGATAAATGTAAACATTTATTTGGGAATAGTAGGCAGCAGCCAAACCACTGTTTTGGGGCTTAGAATTGGATTATACAGTTCTTCTTTAGGCTCTGAGAAATGTGAAGTAAATTTAACAATTTCCCTCCCTAGTGCCAATGTTCAATGTAATTCTAAATATTTCCCTATGGCTTTTCTCATGTAGCTAATCATTTCGTTGAAAACATAATAAATTTAATGCATTTGGAATTATCTAAATTTTGAAAATACTACTTCAAAAAGATCAAGCTTGACTGTTAACAAAGGACTGAAAACCTCATAATGATGTAACATAATATATGTAATTAATAGGCATGAGAAAAAGTTATGAAAATGATTCGTTTCGTAAGAAATTCGTAAGAAATGCTACTTTCGAGCGTTTCCGCACCTGGAACGCCAACCAGGAAGTGGACTTTCTTTTTCGAACTTGGGGGGCCAGGATTTTCTTAAGTGTCGTTATTAGGTCGGGGGGGGGGCATAAGGGGGGGCACCCTCCTTCTCTCTCACCACCCTCCCGCCTCCCTTGCCAATATTATGGCAAGGCAAGCCCTAAACTCGCTCCTTCTTTCGGCTGGAAGGAAGCCTGGAAAAAAATGTAAACAGAGAGGATTACTCAGAAGTAAATCTGCAAAGGAGGGCACTTTGGATTTACTTCTGAGTAAACCTCTCTGTTTACATTTTTCCAGGCTTCCCCGCCTCTCCTGCCTGCCAGCCAGGATCTAAGGCATCAAAGAGTATTGGGGTGAGAAACCAACCTAATGTATAATAGAATGAATGCTACTGTAAGTGCCACTGCCTAATATTATAAGTAATCCAACTGGTCATACCTAATTCCATGCACATGCAATAATACAGCAGTAATAACAATGGGTATAAGAAGAGGTAAAATTCAAACCGAAGTATTCTGACTGGTCTCTCCTCATGCGGTGCAAACGGGCTCGGGAAATTAGCCCAGGGGAAAAGCCAGCGTTTGCCGCTTGGGAGCACACACATACATATTCTTGGGAGGGGGGATTTGTTGCAGAATCCCGGCCTCATAGAGAAGATTCTGCAGCAACCCCCCCAAAGAATATGTATGTGTGTGCACCCAAGCAGAAAACGCTGTCTTTTCTCGGGCTAATTTCCCGGCTCACAGAGAAGAGCCCGTTTGCACCGCATGAGGCAGGGACCAGTCAGAATACGGTTTGAATTTTACCTCTTCTTATACCCATTGTTATTACTGCTGTATTATTGCATATGCATGGAATGTAGGTATATGACCAGCCTGGGCAAACTTGGGCCCTCGCTCCCTCGGGATCGGGGTGAGAGAGAGGCAGCGAGGAGCGAGGGGGGGGGGCTCCTCCTCCTTTTCTTTTGCTGCTTCCAAGAATAGAATACCCACTCCCTCCCTCCTTCCTATTTGGAGAGTCCCATCTAGTATTCAGTGTGATTTATTCAAGTTTTGGCCTACAACTCCCAGAAATCCCAGCCAATTTACCAGCTGTTAGGATTTCTGGGAGTTGTAGGCCAAAACCATCTGGAATGTGCATGCTCTGGCATACGAACTACTAACGAATTTCGTTAGTAATTAAGTTACATTTTAGAACTTTTTGGAAATTTTTTTGTAAGTCTTCCTATTACTAATCAACCCCCCCCCATTAGATTTACGATTTGCTATTTTTGGGTTCTAAACCATGCCTAGTAATTAATATTACAGAACATTTGTACTAATGGGTTCATAGAAGTGTAACTAATCTCCCTAGTGAAACGTTTGCTCAAAACTACTAGACCTCTAAACACAATTCTTAAGGTAAATAAGAGTGAACCATATCCAGTTAGTCCTAACTAAAGTAGACCCACTGAATGAATTGGATTTATTTAAATTTTGTTTTCATTTAGTAGTGTGTTTATTCTAGTTGAGATCAGCAACTGGATTTAGGTAAGTGTTACTTTCTTTCTCTGCTCACTGACAGTGCTACAAATATCCATGTACACAGTTGTCTGTAACCATTCTGAATTAAACATATTAACAGATGAAATTTGGTATTAGATCTATTTTCATGGGATACAAGCAGTTTTTTCCATCAAACATTATGGATACAATACAGTGAAAACACAATACTTTTAGGTACAATTTATTCCAATGGAAGAATAAAACAACAGTTGGATGTCATCATTAACAGGTTACGGAACTACAGTGTTCCCTCACTTATTGCTGGGGTTAGGTTCCAGGACCTCCCACAATAAGTGAAAAACAGCAATGCAGGGATGCTCTATTTTAATATTTATACATTGTTTTAGTAGTTATACACTATTTTAAGTCTTTATAAACTTAAAAAAAAGTGAAGGAAAGGAAGGAAAGGCCCTTCAAGGCTATAGGGAGGGAGGGAGGACTGAGGAGGGAAAGCGCCTTGGAGAGCGGTGGCGACAAAACCCCACAAAACAGCTATATATATTTTAAATTAATATTTTTTGAAATCCGCAAAACAGCGAGTCCACAATAAGTGAACCGCGAAGTAGCGAGGAAACACTGTGCTTAATTTAGGATGAAAATGTCCTACATTTTTAAAGCTGGGAACACATCCTACATTATTAAATCAAGAATTACTAATTCATAATTATAGTCAGGTGGTTTATTTACTCCTATTTCATTTGCTAGATCAGACTCATTCTTGCTTTCCTAAGATTTCGTCTCTCTACAATAAAGTATTTTGGGACTATATGACCCTCAGTGGATTTTTCCTTTAAACTGCTAGTTAAATTTCATATGTGGGATATGTCAAATTAAATGAAACAGATTATATGAAGAATATATAATAGTAGCTAATAAACCAATAGTTTGTTTTTAAGTTTTTATCAAAATGAAACAGAAGTAATTCATAATAACTGAAGAGGATAATTATAGGTTTTATACAACTATAGATGTGCAAATATCAACCACTAGAAAACTTAGTTCTTAGAATCAGTTAAGTTATAACATTATACACTGCAACCAATTTAGTGCACCAATAAGTAAGTTGTTAACTATGTTTTCTCCATGTTGTCAAAGGCTTTCATGGCTGGAATCACTGGGTTGCTGTGAGTTTTTTGGGTTGTATGGCCATGTTCCAGTAGCATTATCTCCTGATATTTCCCTTGCATCTATGTTTTCTCCCATTACAATTCCATCAGCGGTTTACCTCCCCTTCTCAATTATGTAAATAAACACAATTAATAACTACTGGAGTGCATTTTTTTCTATTTTTGGTTGTGTTAGATCATCTATGTCTTAATTTGAATAAAAATAGCACTAGGATAAGCCGCTTTGAAGCACTGACAACCTGCTATCCACAAAGTTAGTTATTATCCAGCAAAGTTAACTATAATCCAGTATTATTTTCCTTTTGCAGACTATTTTTCAGTAAATTTATTTTCACTATCAGCTTAACAGTATCCATATTAATACTGAAGAACATTTTGATATTTTTAAAGTCAGTCATGAGGTAGCTATTGTAGTTGTGAATACTAGAAATAATTGTTCTCAAGGGATAAATATTGAAACAACCTGGGTACCGTTTCATTATCCAGGCAGACTTCAAAAGGGGACCTAGCCAGAGAAGGGTAGTCAATTTTATGGAGGATAGGGGTAGTTGAAGGTGGAAAACCATTTTCCCCATTTTCGCTAGTTATTCCCCCTCCTTCTTCCCATATCATAAATGATGGTTGTTTCAACGATTGCAACAATGGGTGGGGGGAATAACAGGAAAACAGGGGAAATGGTTCAACTCCTTCGAACTCCTTTCCCGCCACAAAATGAACTATTGTTCTCTGTCTAGTGCCCCCTTGTGGCTTCTGCCGGGATAATAGAACGATACTACAACCTGCTTCCCTTCAGATAACATAAGCAGTCAAAGAGATCAATTTTGGAAATAGTTTTTCCCCAGAAAGAATCATATGAATGAAATTAACTTCCTTCTGTTTTAGTCTATTTAGTAGATCCCTAGTGCCTACAGAATCTCATCATCATTTACCATTACTGAATCAAGTTCAAGGCATTACCATCAGACCTATAGACACAGAAAAAGTAACTGCAAAACAAAGTAAAAGCAAAAAGAAAAGATTCTAGTATCCTTAGTTGCCATAAAAACCACTGTGTTCCAGTGAAATAAAGTTATTAATCAAGCTGTTATCTTAGGTAGACAAAGATTTCATGCTACAGGGCAACAGGGAAGCTACAGGGAGTAAGATACTTTTCCAGCAAATTTACTGCATGACAAATGTCAGTAAGTTTTATGAAGAACCTTCAATATTTCAAAACTATGCCTTTAATTTTCCACAAATATTTAAATTCAAATTGGGAAAAAATACAAGGCCATGCCTCATATTCTACAGGCATTAAAATGAGCAACTATGACAGTAAGAAAAGATACTTTACTTTTGGAAAAACTATTTTTGTAACTGAAGTAAACTGCTATTCCATGAACATTATGTTCTCCTGTTATGTTTTGGTTTTTATGCTTCATCATTGCTTTTTAGCAATTGTATCATAATCAACATGACACATCAACTGCTTTTGTAGTTACTACTGCTGCATTTCTGATTTGGCACTAAAAGCACTGGTTTGGCAGCATAAACCACAACCAGACACACCAGACTTTCATCTCAAAAACTAGAAAGTCATTGCAGCCTAATCTGAGCAGAGTTAGGTACATCTAATTATGGTGATGTGAAAAGATTCTGGTGTATTCTGTGGCTATGTTAATCTTACAGACCTACTAGTCATCAATTTCCAAGAAAGGATGTAAAATTTCAAAAAGAAGTCCTGAGCATGTCATGAGTCATACCAGAATTAATTTTCTCACTGATAAAATATTCAGGAAATGTCCTTTGGTAGACATCTAACATTGCTTTTTTAAAAGCCCCCCTAAATATTTATGATTTAAAACTTTAAGGCAAACCTATTATTCACAACTGACAAACACATTAATTAAACTGTTATAAAATATTTATTACATTTCATATTTGGAGTTAAAACAAATTTTAACATATAGTTTGTTATTTTTCATCATCTATAAAATCTGTGCTTCTGTGATTGGCATTATCTGGTCAATAAAAATATATATTAACAAAATTTGACTTTTTGATTCATTAAGTTTAAATCAGACTAACTATGTTTCTACTGCAAAATAGTGGGAAAAGGCTGTTGTATTGTTGTTACAGGCAAGACACTTAACCCTCTCACTAAATGCCTATCCTATACGGGAAGCCAGAAAAACAACACCCATTTGATTACCACAGGGAAATTTCCTTCCCTCCAACAAAAGCAACTGAGCATGAAGATCAAATTGTCCTATTCACCTAAACATCAATTAAACAACGTAAGTATTACTACCATAATTATGTGCCAACATCATAATGTGAACTTTAAAACAGGCAGTGGTGATGTGGAGATGCTATCTATTACATTTTCATCTCTTTAACATTCAGATTTAGAAATGTATCCTAATTTCCAAGAACCATAACTTCCAGAGCCTGTGTTTGTCAATGATTTGCAAAATTAGACTTTATTGCAATGCACAGTTAAATGAAAAAATTGCCTTGCAAAGCCGCTTAAAACTATGGTTCAACAGCCTCTTAACAAACTGTAGCTTGTGAACAAGCATTTTTTTAAAAAAAAAAATCAGTTCACCATTTCATATGAACACAGCCCCTGTCTCTTACATGTGGATTAAATTGTCTAAAGCCAACCCCTCTCCCAACACCAGCTGGCAGGAAGTTGAAAGGATCAGTGAGCAGAGAGATTGGGTTTTTCCTTTAAGTGATCTTGTACAACAAAAAAGAAAATAAACCCCAGGAAAATGAATGTAGAAATAAGGAATATTGTTATGCTATTTCAGAAATTCTCTCAGAATGGACTGAATGATAACAAATATGAGGTTTCATTATTGTTATCAATTCACTTTGCTATATGCTAGGTTTAGAAACTGTAATTGTTTCATAGTCTCTGAAGTGATGTGAGGGGGGGGGGGCATGGGGAACTCTCAGTATTTTCTTCCCCAAGATGACAAGTTTACAATGAGCCACTATACAAGAAAAACGGAGGAAAAGAATTAGCACTACTTTATTCAATGTCCCATGTCCACAAGTAACAGTCTCTGTGGAATTTTAACCAGTTCAAGACCAAAAAATATATCATCTGCCCTCAAACAAAAATAAGTTAAATCATACACACTGCCCGACACATAATACCCCCAGACAGAATGGAAGTGTCAGACACTGAGACACCCGTACCAGCAAGCCAAATCAACAACACAAGGCCACCTCCTGCTGTAACTCAATGATCAAACAAAGGGAGACAGGGAAAGAAGTAAAAGGACTGAAATTCTTATATACTTGTCTTCTCAAAAATAAGCCCCAACTTTTAAAATGGGATTTACTTCCAAGTAAGCATTCTCAGTATTGACTTCTCTGTTAGGACCAACTATAGGCTTGACTCATACTAGAAATAATCCTGTCATTGTTGCAGTGTCTGACCTAAATCCAGGAAAAATAATGTAAATAACCCTCACAGGGCCCTTCCACACAACCATATAACAGAATATCAAGGCAGATAATGCACAATATCTGTTTTGAACTGGATTATCTGAGTCCATACTGCCATATAATGCAGTCCAATGCAGATTTTATACAGCTGTGGGGAAGGGGCCACAGACTCCTAACACAGACCTCCACAAATTCCAGATTTAAGAGTGAAGAAGTCTTCCGAGTCAATTTTCCAGATGGTTGGGACTGAAGTCAGTCTTTCTTTCCCGAAATTAATCACTGGCTAGGAAGGCTCGTGTTTACATAGCAGTGCACATTGTGAGAAAGAAAGCCACCCAGCCACTGTCCAGTTTTTTTCTCCTAAAACATGCCACAGGCCATCTTCTCATCCTGGGATGAGGCAGGGTGGATGGTCACGATGAGAGGATGATGCAGCTGTAGAGGCAGAGAAGCAGCATCCTCACGAGTCACGGGTGCGGTGCAGCCAATCACACCCACTGAGCCACCAGGAGATTTGGAGGAGGGGAGGGAGAAGGAGATGGGAGAAAGGGGGGAAAGACTAGGGAGATGAAGAGTGGGGCCGGGGAAGGGAGGGAGAGACAGAGAGAGGCAGCAATGGAGAGAAGAGGAGGGAAAGGAAAACAAGAGCGGGGAGGGGGTCCAGGGGCAAGTAGCAACGAGGAGAAGAAGATGAGGTTGGCAAGGAAGAAATGCCAATGGAGGGCAGAGGGGAAATGTAATTGTGATGTAATTATTCTGTTGTTTTGTGTCTAATTATGCTGTATTGTTTATGGGCTTGGCCTCATGTCCCCTTTGGGGAGATGGTGGTGGGTTATAAAAAAAGTTTATTATTATTATTAAATGGCAGTGGGCAGGCATGTAGCCCCCCCCCCCAAATTCTCAGGGTGGTCCGCGATAAGGCCTTACTGGTACATTATTTAAACTGCTATGTGTATTTATACCATGATCTGATCACCATGCTCAGTATGCATGGGGGTATTGGGATAACAATACAAAAGGTTTGCTAGGGTAGACCCTCTCTCACTCAGATTCAGCCCCCCCCCAAAACAAAATCCTGGCTATGGCCCTGGCAGGGGGTTGAAATGGCAATGGAAGGAAGGGGACAGCAGGAGATGAAGGCAAGGAGAAAGGGGCAAGGAGAAGCATCAATACAGGAGATGGGGGTCAGGGGAGAAACAGCAATAAGGTAGAAAAGGAAGGGGTTAGAGTCAGGGCCGTAGCCAGGATTTTGATTCGGGGGGGGGGCTGAGTTTGGTTCGGGGGGGGGCTGAGACAGGGTGGAAGAGGGTCTACCCTAGCAAACCTTTTGTATTGTTATCCCAATAACCCCATGAATGTGGGATATAATGAGCATGGTGATCAGATCATGATATGAATAAGCATAACAGTTTAAATAATGTACCAGTAAGGCCTTTTCGCGGACCACCCTGAGAATTTCGGGGGAGGGCTGAAGCCCCCTTAGCCCCCCCCCCCCCTGACTACATGCCTGGTTAAGGGAAGAAGAGGGAGCAAGGGAGGGATGCCAATGGGGGGTTGGGGGCAAGATGAAGTGGTCAAGGAAGGTAATTGGGGGTCAGGGCAATGTCAATGAGGGGGAGAAATGGGCAGGGTAAATAATGAGGCGTCTTCCTGTTGTCTCAGTCCTGGGGAGGGGGGGAGAGGGAGGGTGAAAGGTCGAGGTTCCCACAGCATTAGTTTGGGGCGTTGGAGAGGAGGGCCCTCTTGGCCCTCTTTCCTCAGAGCCATTCTGTGGATGTATTCCTCCCTCCCCCTTTCAAACACTCACCGCAAGGGCAAGACGGGCAGGAGGAGAAAAGAAGCGCCTCACAGTGGGGTGGACTCCCTTCACAGCTGGGACAAACGCTACAGTCCAGAGGGCGGCTCTCTCTCTCTCTTTCTCCCTCCTCTCCGAAGCCCGCCTTCCCCTCAGACTCACACGCCCCGGAACTGGCGGCCGGCCTCTTGCCTCAGCAGCAGCGACTGCTGCCGGGCAGCGCGGGGCTGACAGCTGACGCTGACGTAATGCGACACGCACTGCGCACGCGCGTCGTCCTCGCCGCCGCCGCCGTGGCCTCGCTTTTGTCCTTCCTCCTTCCCCGGCTGCGCTCTCCTCCCCGAGGAACAACGCACAGGTGTGTGCGCGTGCGCGCGCGCGCACCTTTCCCCAACGGGAAAGGGCTTTGCCGTTGCTGAGCGACGGGGCCACGCGCCCCTCTGTCTTCCCCTCCCTCCCCTCCCTCTCGCGCGCTCAGCCAGAGCCTAACGTTTTAAATCAGGGCTCCTCTCTCTCCTGCCACTGAGCCTCCAACGCCTTTTCCCGCTCAAATTTCAAAACCAGCTCTCTTTGGCACCTTTCCACACAGCTGAATTAAATCCCCACATGATCTGCTTTGAAGTGGAATCTATGGCAGTGCGGACTCAATCCAGTTCAGAGCAGATACTGTGGGATTTTTTGCCTTGATATTCTGGGTTACATGGCTGTCTATTATACCGATTGTCTGTATAACACAGTGTTTTTCAACCTATTTTGAGCACATTTTTTACATTTACAAAATCCTGGAGCACACCACCAACCAAAATGACACTCTAACACAGTAATACATATAGTTAATAAGTTTTTAAATGCATTTATTCACTCAGCGTGAAACCTGGGCCTATTTCGATGAACACAACATAGATATCCTGGCAGGAATGGCAGAAAGACACAAACTTCCCACACAGAACTCCCATAACCAAGAGAAAATACTATAAGAGTTTGGTGGGCATTGACCTTGAGTTTTGGAGTTGTAGTTCACCTATATCAAGAGAGCACCGCGGCCTGAGACAAAGTTGGATCAGGACCAATCTTGGCATGAATACTCAATATGCCCAAATGTGAACACAGATGGAGTTCGGGGAAAATAGACCTTGACGTTTGGGAGTTACAGTTTCTGGTATTAATCAAAGAGCATCCTGAACTCTTGCAACAATGGAATTGGGAGTTACAGTTTCTGGGATTTATAGTTAACACACCATCAAAGAGCATCCTGAACTCTTGCAACAATGGAATTGAACCAAACTTGGCATATTGCACTCTCATTACCAACAGAAAGCACTGAAAGGGTTTGCTTGGGAATTGACCTTGAGTTGGGAAGTTGCAGTTCACCTGAATCCAGAGAGCACTGTGGACTCAAACAATGTTATGTTGTTGTTTGTTTTCTATCCAGAATCACAATGTTGGAAGGAGGCTCACCACTTTAAGGTCCCTAAAACAGGCATGGGAAAACTTCTGCCCTCTGGGTGCTTTGGACTTCAACTCCCACCATTCCTAACAGCCTGAGGCCCTTTCCTGCTTAAGTGGCTGAGGGGGGGAAGGGAAAAGGGCCTGAGGCTGCTAGGAATGGTGGGAGTTGGAGTCCAAAACACCTGGAAGGTCCAAGTTTGCCCATGCCAGCTTTCGACAGAGACCTCTTCCTCCCCCTTCCCCTTTGCGCCCTTTCTTCCCCCTCCTGCCAAACACTGCCACTTCAGCTGCCATTTTGATCCGAGGGGGCAGCGTGAGCGTGTTCAGGAGGGGAGGGGGGAGGGAGGAAGATGTGACCCGTGCGGGCGCTACTGTGCAGACTCGCCCCAGAGCAAAGCGAGGCAAAGCGAGCAGAGCGAGGCTGGGAAGAAGGGAGCCCGAGTGGAGAAGAAAAAGTGTTCGGCAGGAGGGGGAAGAAAGGGTATTGGAGGTTCCAATTTCCCACGGCACACCTGATGATTTCTCACGGCACATTAGTGTGCCACGGCACACTGGTTGGGAAACACTGGTATAACAAACACATCAAGTAGCCTCATCTTTTGGGGGTTTCCTTCCATAATTGCTTCTTGACTGAACTTTTCTCAAATGCAGGTTTTATTTTTGAATGTCCAGAAAAGAGTGTGTGCCTAAAAGCATATAAGGGGGCCTTTCCACACAGCCATATAACCCAGGAGTTTGACACCATCCTGAGCCTCCCCAAACTACAAATTCCAGGATTCCCCAGCCTTGAGCCCTGGAAGACCAAGGGGTGCCTCACTGCATGAATGCTACGGTGTAGATCCGCCCCCAGGCAGCCGGGGGACCCGGGGAAGTCCCATCCCAGGATCTTATCTCTCTCCACGTGGTTCTTTCTGCCTGATGCAGTCCCCACCTTTCAGCTCAAACCCTTCCGGGGCTGAGGAAGGAGCGGAGGGGTGGAGGAAGCCCAAGAAGGCAAGTGGTGAGTAAAGGCTGTGTTTGCGGGGCACAGGCAAGGGATCGAGCCCCAGCTAGGTCTTCCCGGTAGGACAGGAGGGCTCTCTCACTCTCTCTTCTATCTCCAATTTCCCATGGCACACCTGATGATCGCTCACGGCACACTGGTTGGGAAACACTGTTCTGGGCTATATGGCTGTGTGGAAGGGCCCTGAGTCTGCACTGCCATATAATCCAGTTTAATGCAGATTTTAGACAGCTGTCTGGAAGAGTACTAATTCTGCAGTTTTTGTTACAGTTTCTCCCCCAAGACGTATACGCCCTTAGCAAAAATATTTATTTCTTTATTTGCTGTATTTGTATACCGCCTTTCTCAGCCCGTAGGCGACTCAAGGCGGTTAACAGGGTAAAATTCAATGCTTACATTATCATAAATACAATTAAAAACATAACATATAATAAAAACTAAACAAATAAAATATAAATTCATAGTTTCTCCTTGTTAAAAACGTTGTCCGGTCTCATTGTCGTCGTGCCATTTTCCTATGTCAGTTACTCTGCATTTGGAAACGCTTGCTCAAAAAGCCACGTCTTTACTTTTTTCCAGAATGTTAAAAGGGAGGTGGCCGATCTAATATCTATAGAGAGGGCGTTCCATAGCCAAGGGGCCACCACCAAGAAGGCTCTGTCTATCGTCTCCGCCAAACACACTTGTGACAAAGGCGGTAACGAGAGCAGGGCCTCCCCAGATGATCTTAAGGTCCTAGATGGTTCATAAGGGAAATGTAAGTTGGGCCATAACCATTTAGAGCTTTATAGGCTAACACCAGCACTTTGAATTGTGCCTGGTAGCAAACTGGCAGCCAATGGAGCTGGTGCAACAGAGGAGTTGTACACTCCCTGAGTGCCCCTCCTGTTAGCAATCTGGCTGCCATTCGTTGGACCATTTAATAATAATTTTTAAAAAACTTTATTTATACCCCGCCACCATCTCCCCCAACAGGGACTTGGGGTAGATTACATGAGGCCAAGCCCAAACAACAAATTACAATACTGTAAAATACAATAAAATAAAAACCAAAAGCGTGAACAACATAGTAAATTACAGAAACATAATAAATACAATAAACAATGGACACAAAGCATAAGAGTGCAATGAACAATCACAATAACAGTGAGCGGGTCACGTGTATGATAAAATGATTAAAAACTCAGGGTGTGATAAAAGGAGCAGATTACTTGCCGGGGTGATCCCATAAGGTAATGGGGTAGTAAACAGGCCTTCATACAAGGGGGAGATGTATTCCAAGGACAAAAAGTGTTGAGGGGAGCAATAGCATAAGGTTGTGTCGCTACTCTCCAAAAGTGCAACAGCAGAGCCAGGTCTTGAGATTCTTTTTAAAGCTTGCTAAAGTTGGGGCTTTCCTGATCTCTCCATGCAACGAGTTCCAGAATCGGGGAGCCACAGAGGAGAAAGCTCTCTCCCTTGTACCCACAAGACACAACTGGCAGGGGTGAAGAGCTCAGGCTGGTTCATGGAGAGAGATATGGTCACAAAGGTAGGCGGGTCCCAAACCGTTTAGGGCTTTATAGGTAAGAACCTGTACCTTGAATTGGGACCGGAAAATGAACGGCAGCCAACGAAGCTCCTTAAACAGGGGAGTTGACCGCTCCCTGTAAGTCACGCCAGTTATTAATCTGGCTGCCTAGCTTTGGACAAGTTGTAATTTCTGGGTTGTCTTCAAGGGTAGCCCCACGTAGAGTGCATTGCAGTAGTCCAGTCTAGAGGTAACTAAGGCGTAGACCACCATGGTCAAGCCAGACTTCACGAGGTATGTTCGCAGTTGGTGCACAAGTTTTAATTGTGCGAAGGCCCTCTCGACACCTGTGCATCAAGCATCAGCGCTGAATCCAGGAGAACCCCAAACTGTGGACCTGCGACTTCAGGGGGAGGGCAACCCTGTCCAGCACAGGTTGCTACCCAATAACCCGGTCAGATGAGCGACTGACCTAGAGGACCTCCTTCTTGTCAGGATTGATCCTCAGCTTGTTCGTCCTCATCCAGATCGTCAAAGCGGCCAGACACTGGTCCAGTATCCATGGGGCTTCCTCAGAATCTGGTGGAAATGAGTAGTGGAGTTGGGTGTCATCTGCGTAGAGATGGCACTGTACTCCAAAACTCCGGATGACCTCTCCCAGCGGTTTCATGTAGATATTAAACAGCATGGGGGACAGAATAGATCCTTGCGGAACCCCACAGGTCAATGGCCAGGGGTCTGAGCAGGGAGTTCCCCAGCTTCACCGACTGGGAACGACCCTCCAGGAAGGACCAGAGCCACTGTAAAATTATTTTAAGCTTCCGGACAGTCTTCAAAAGCTAGATTGCATTGCAGTAGTCTATATGGGATGTAACCAGAGCATGTACAGCTTCCAACAGGTTTATAACTCTGCTTCAAAGACAGAATATGAATACCTCGCACAAAATTGTTGTTGAAGTCAGAATTTATAACTGATTAAATATTTATTCAAACATTTATTCCTCAATATACAGGCAGTCCTCGAGTTACAAATGACTCATAGTTAAGAATGGGGGTGAGACAACACAAAGTGAGGGACATCTACCCTTCAGAGGGAAAATTCACTCTTGAAAGGTGTCTCCGCTGAAGCTTTCTCAACAATCCTTGTTTCCACAACAAGCCAAATTTGTCAAAATCCAGTGAGGCAAAATCATCTGAGCAGGGGCACAGATAGAAAAACAATCATCACAGAGGACACACAGCTTAGTTATAATTGGCCAAAGGTGTAATGTATTCCATACATTTCATGTTGGTGACACACTTTTCAGACATGCATCATTTTGCGACACAGTCATTCTGTTTTACTAGCAAGCTTTACATTAAGCCAATCTTTTATAACAGATATGGACACATACATACATTGCAATAACAAAATTTCTGGGATCACAACGTATCTTTTGAAAACTGCATTTATAGTTTTTTTAAAAAAAAGAAATGCTTTGTAAAATGATAACATATATTTCCCAGAATTTTTTTTGTCATTTGTGAGTAACAAAATTGAAGTATGTGCAAGACATTTAAGAAACTGTATAAAACTAATTATTATTATTATTATTTATTTCGATTTGATAAACCGCCCTTCCCGAGGCTCAGGGCAGCTTACAACATATAAAACACATATAAAACAGCATATAAAACACATGGTTAAAAATTAAATTCATCTAAAACAGTCACATAAAATCATAGCCAGACATAGCTGGTACATGGAGAATGGTAGTGGTATGGCAGGATGACAAGCGTTAATTAGGCGCTGTCAGACATCGAACACCTGTCTAAACAGCCAGGTCTTGCAGGACCTGCGGAGCGCCATCAGGTCCTGCAAGGCTCGTGTCTCTGGCGGCAGCGAGTTCCATAGAACCAGCGCCGCCACTGAAAACGCTCTCTGCCGCGTGGTAGAGAACCTGCAGGACTTCATATCCGGGACTTCAAGTAAGCTAAGCCCCTCTGAGCGCAGTGATCTTCTGGGCGCATATGGGGTAAGCAGCTCCTT
The DNA here is from genome assembly GCA_030556195.1 of Anolis apletophallus. Classification (NCBI taxonomy): domain Eukaryota; kingdom Metazoa; phylum Chordata; class Lepidosauria; order Squamata; family Anolidae; genus Anolis; species Anolis apletophallus. The sequence goes on from JARBWK010000004.1 coordinate 151,791,462, forward strand.
CAGGTACACTGGCCCCAAACCATATAAGGCCTTGAAAGTCAAAACTAACACCTTGAAGGAGACCCGGAATTAAATAACTACTTATCATTTTAATAAGTCACATGAGATTGATGGGATGAACACAGCTTTGGAATATTTGGTGGAACTTTAGAAGAAGACACTTTTATTTCATCGTCAAGCATTTTTAATGATGTCAAACACAGACACACATCCCTCCTCATGTCAAGTTATATTACAAGTCCTTGTAGCGGGACTCTCCATTTTTCCCACATTAACTTCACCTTTAACTCCGGTATCCCTGTGCCATCTCCAACCCTCCATGGATGCCCAGGCCTCTGGAGTCCTCAGGTCCCCCTCAGTATCCCTGTGTATGTTTACCCTTGCCCCACATATACCAGGCCTCCAGAGTTGTCGGGTCCCCCTCGGTATCCATAGGCCCCTCGTGTGTAAGTAATAACCTATTTTATGTTTCATATAAAACTTAGAAGTATGCCACCAATTAAGACCTTTTGGTGACCTTTCATCAGTACCTCTTGAGTTGGGAAATTCCCTCAAGTGTTTTCCTGGGCTTCACCTTACAAAACAAAGGACTCAAGCACCCATCACCCTTGGAGTCAGTCAATCTCTACTGGCCCCATAGATCCAGCTACACATAGAACAGTAGTTCTCAACCTGTGGGTGCCCAGATGTTTTGGCCTTCAACTCCCAGAAATCCTAAGCTGGAAAACTGGCTGGGATTTCTGAAAGTTGTAGGCCAAAACACCTGGAGACCCATAGGTTGAGAACCACTGACCTAGGACAACAGAATGCAGAGTTGGACCGCCTGCCCTTTATACAGTCACTTGAAGACATCAATGCACATTTATCACCTGGCATTCTCTTCTCTGGTGTTGGGATGGTTTGCCCCATTTCCCACAATGCCATTTCCCCTTTTCCCAGGAATGGACTCTTAATCCTATCATCATGGACAATATGCTGCTTTGCAACACAATGAATACCGATACAGAATCACCAGATCTGCGCGGTTGGGGCTCATTAGAACAATCACCAAGTCAATAACCCCATGGGCCCTTTTGTCCATTCTTTGTTTGTCCTGGAGTTGGGACAATGTAATCCAGTCATAAAACTAAGTCTTCTTTATCTGAAGTTTCCATCCTGCCACCCCCCCCCCCCCCACTGGAGAACAGAAATCTGCATTGGAAGCCAGGAAAACTCTCTGATTGGCTGACGAGTCCCGCAGTCCCGCCTCGCCAAGGAATCCCGCCCAGCTGATTATGTTATCAAGAGTGCTCAGCCAATCTTGGCAAAGCTGACTCTAGCTGGGATGGAAGCGGGAATTTCGAATAACTATACTGTACTAAAATGTCTGTTTTTCAATGTTATGGCATCTTAGCTTACTTTGGTGGACTACCGTGTGCTGGCATCCACTTCAGCTGACTTGAATAAAATAATTCGGCAGCTTCTTCAACTTGGTGAGATTTATGGGTTGGGAAATATTGGGTTGTAGCTTCTTTATCTCGCCAGGTGCACTGATACATGGACAGCCCACTGCCGCTTCTGCACTGCCATATAAAATCCATAATATCTGCTTTGAACTGGATTATATGGCAGTGTAGACTCAGGTGATCCAGTCCAGAGCAGATAATGTGGATCATCAGCTTTGATAAACTGGATTGTCTGGCAGTGTAGAAGCCTAGTGCATTTCCTGTTCATCCTGTTTTTTTAAAAAAAAATAAATTACTATATTATGTCACTGTACATTTCATCAAACTAGGGAGAAAAAATCCCCTTAAAACCCGGTTTCTGCTTCCTGTAGAATTCTGGGGTCTGTAGTTTAGGGAGGAGCATGTAACAGCCTTGGTATTATTATTATTGTTGTTGTTTTTTTAAAGGGCTTTAAAACATACTTACATTGTGTACTTTTCACTGAAATATTTTTACTATATTTGTTGAAACTGCTGCATTCTGGCCCTAATCTGTTTTTATTCTGTTTTTAACTACGTTGTGTTGTGTATTCATTGTTGTGAACCACCCTGAGCCTTTTTTGGAAGGGTGTTATATAAATCGAAAAATTAATAAATAAATAAATAAAATCTTTAAACTACGGCCAAGAGCTAATGGTGAATCCCAGCCAGACATTGGTTGCTATATTATGTCACTGTACATACTATGGCCAAGAGCTAATGGTGAATCCCAGCCAGACATTGGTTCCATCTACACTGCAGTAAATTGCATTATATAGCAGTATAGATGGGGCTACTGAATCAATGAGAATTTATTAAGTCAGCATTTTATAAGCCCAATTGATTACATAAGTCTATATTAGTCTGGACTTTTAATTTGACTTAAGTCACTATTTTGTTTCTTTGATTTTTTGTTGGTTCATTTTAAAATTGTTTAATCTGAAGGGCATTTTATAATTTATCAATGTTGACATTTATTGCTTCATATTATAAGCTGCTTATACAGCCTTGAACATCAACTTGGAAATGTATTAAATAAATCTGATCAAATACATTTTAAAGTGGCAATTGGTAGTAATTGAGAACATTTGAAATCGAGCTGCTCTACAGGCATTGAGTGAAGGCATTTTCAAGAGGATGATAATACTGAAGAATGTTGAATTATCCTTTCATTTTTCATTTGCAAGTGAGACCACATCTGACTCTAATTTTTTTTTTAAAAAAATCTGTCTTTGAAATAGCTGAAAAGACAAATCAAATAAAGATGCTATGTGTTTTTTCTTTTCATTAACTGCTCTCAAAGAAACAACTTTCTAGATTCAGTATACAATCACACACACACACACACCATATGGAGGAGGTTGGAGTGTAGGCTCCCGTCATGGTGACTTTCTTTTTATCATTCATCTTTTCACATTCACTTCAATTCAAAAATGTAGACAGCTAGGCTAACTGAAGTTGCCATGACAAGCATGACCCATTCACTGAATTGGGAATTGAGTGTGACTAAAAGTTGTCTGGGTTTGATAGGAATGTGATAATTTTTTAATTCTCTTTCATCCCACATTTCACATTGACCATCTTCAAATCTTTAAAGCATATTGTGTTTACATCGAAAGCTGATACATAACCATAGCCACATATAGGTTCAACTGTTGCCCGTGAAAGGAAATTATCTTGAAAACGTTACAACTTCAGAGCATGATGGAGGGCAACCCATTTCTAACATTTCCTGCTGATTAAAAAGCAAAGATAATGAAGATCAAGAATAGATGTGGATCTTCTTGCAATCATCTGTGAGTATATGAATTCCAATCATCATTTAAATGATCTGTAACTGAAAACAATTGTGGGCTGAATAACTAATGCTTAAGAACTGAAATCATGATCAGCAGTGAAAGTTGCTATTGGAGGTATATGGCATGTAATGTTAGAAAAAGCAGTTATGTTGGAAACAATAGAGCAGGCAGATTGTTCTTGATTGTACATTTGGCCTTCTTCCATTTCTAAATTGCTTTCTGTTATCTGTTCAGAAGTATTTTGAGCCACAAATTGTAACTGAGTTGCACTCAATTCTGCTCTATATTTTATAGCCACTAACATCCTCCCCCCCCAAAAAGAAAAGATTATGGACTACAGTGAATGCAGTGAGATGAACAAGACGTTGAGTGTCTCAAGCGAACACTGCTTAATTATGTATGGCCAGCTGCTTTGGTTGACTATGATATATATGTACCAGATGAGAACTGGAAAAGAGAGTAAGCAAGGGAGGCAAAATGCAAGTCTGCATCATTGTTTGAAGGTAATTTCAAAGTTATTTTTTATATTTAAAAAAATCAGCAGGATTCGAATGCCTGCCGGAATAAGAATGTTTTGCATACCCTCCGAAAGGCTAAGCTTTGCAGAGCTCGGATTTCTGCCGGCAAGGCATTCCATAGGTATGGAGCCACAACCGTGAAGGCTCTGCGCCTGGTGGCCACCAGGTAGAAGGTCTTAAAGTTGGGAACTTCAAGCAAGTTTTGGTCTTCCGAACGAAGTGATCTCTGGGGTTGGTAGGGGGTGAGGCAGTTCCTCAGGTTCACCGACCCTGGACCATATAAGGCCTTAAAGGTGAGAACCAACACTTTGAAGGTAATCCAGTGCTCAATCGGCAGCCCGTGAGTTGCTTCTGAACTGACAACCCTACATGTCAGGGATAGAATCACCAATTCCAGGCACTTGATAGTAGGATGGGAGGGTTGGCAAAGGAAAACTGTCTTCTAAATAATGAGCTACTAAACCAACACTGGTATATCTGAACCAGGTCAAATATATTACAACAACAACATAAGAATGCAAAGTTTACAAATTTTGTACAAGAAATAGATTCAATGGAAGGAGAATAATTCCTTTGTATTGCACTCTTCCTCACTGAATTTTTTGTGGTGTACAATGTTGTTGTCTCCTTCCCCTTTTTAATTTAATGATGCGAGTTGTAGGCCAAAAACATCTGGAGTGCCGTAGGTTTTTAAAATATTGTTAAATGGTTCACAAAAATGACAGCATAATTATTTTTCTTGAAAGCTGGAGGCTGCAGTAGAAATGTCTCAGCTATGCAAACCCAGTAGTTTATTTATTTTATTTATTTATTATTTCAATTTATATACCACCCTTTCCAACAAGCTCAAGGTGGTTTACAACATGTAAACATACATACAATTGCACCGGGAATGTGGCGCAACTGGCTAAGTGTCAGCTGCATAAGATATCTCTGACCAGTAGGTCATGTGTTCGAGGCCTGCCTGGGTCGAGGTGGGTGCTCGGCCTTTAAGTGTAGCCTGCTGTCGACCTTTGCAGCCCGAAAGACAGTTGCATCTGTCAAGTAGGAGATAAAGGTACCACATTAAGTGGGGAGGCAAATTTTGACTGAATTATGAGGCCATAAAAAGAACTCCAGAATACGGAAGGAACAACAAGGATGCTGGAAACGCTGAGAGATGAGGTCCCCCTGGTGACCAGATTTGCCTCTGTTCGTTTATATGTGTGTAATATGTCAAAGTATATGTACTGTATTGTGATAAACGGCAGGGATTGTCTGCTTGTATGTGTACCTGTAATCCGCCCTGATTCCCCTTCCGGGTGAGAAGGGCAGAATATAAATAAAGTAAATAAATTAATTAATAAATACAATCAGTAAAATAGCACTAAAACAATAAAACACCAGATCACTAAAACTACTGTATATATTATACTATCAGCACACAGAAGAAAATGGCTAAGAGTTAAATGCCTGCCGAAAGAGAACTATCTTGCAAGCTTTCCGAAAAGCAGGTATCTCATTAATCGCTCGATTAATCGCTAGTTTAACAACTATCTCTGTGTAAGATCTCTGCAAGTTATTTGACTGCTTTTTTATATTTATTCATGTTTCCTCCTCCAAAATGATGTGTCTCTTAAGAATGAATACATTAAGTCTACATTCCTGTATACATTTACTTGAAAGGAAGTAGGTTACATTGAATTCAGTGAAGCTTATGATTCCACTATAAATAATCTCAAGTGATTATAGGTAGATTATAAACCAAACATAAATGCCTTGAAACATCTCCTTGCGTTTTCTTACAAGAAATATTTTTAAAGATATGTGTAATTAAATGCTTTTTGCCAGTGTACTACCTGTAACTGCCATTACACATGATGACACTTTTAAGTTCTATTGATTACAGCAGGAGAGATTTATGTATATGCTTATCACTCTCTGTAGAATCAATGGAGCTTAGAAAAAATATTAAACTGGGAGGCATCTAGTCCTAAATAAATTATTTGTTTGGCCACCAATGCAACAAGGAGAATGTTTTGTTTTGCATTTTTCTAAGAGTAAACAGAGGACTTCATGTCTATGATACAAAGCTCCATTGAAAGTCTTACACAACCCCTTCATAGTTTGTAGTCTCTAGGATTTTGCCATCTGGCAGAGATACTTGATAAGCTTCTGTGCTAATAATAGTTCTTGATTATTTGGAACAAAACAGAGCTTATTGAAGGTATTTATTTGGACTGCAACTCCCAGAATTTCCCAACACATTCTCTGCACCGTTGTACCATTGGAATTTATGCAGTAAAAGTTCAGCATCTTATATCTAGAATTCCAAAATCCTTAATGGATGCCTGAGATAATAAACCAAATGGAACAGGCATCTAAGACAGATATTTATTTAGTGACAGCAAGAACTCACAACTGAACCATACTGAAAATGGTTCAGTGTAGCTGGGCCCTACAGCAACCCCACTTGTCCTATGTTACTGCTAGTTACAGAAGCAACACAATCACTCTTTGATCTCGAGGGTTTCTCCTTCCTTTTTTCCATGTCATTATGATCCACAGAGGAAGAGAAGAGGGAGGGAGGAAAGCCCCCTTTCCTTCCTCCCATCTTCAATGGGGGTCATGCAACCCAGTTTTAGGAAGAATAATCCCTCCAGGATCAGAAAAGTAACTGCTGCAGCCTTCAGCAATACAGGCAGAGGGTACAGGAGTGGATACCCATTCTGTGTGCCCATGTCGTCTGAGCCTGGGGGAGTGCAGAATGGCTGTTGAGACAGCAACAGCCAGTTCTGTTGCAGTACTCTGGCTGGTCCCTAGCACAGGGAAGGACCCAACTCCTGCTTCAGTAGTAAGGTTTTCTCCCAGAGTTAATCTAATTCATGGTGAAAGCCACATAATGTGGCTTTTCCCAGGTTAATATGGATCAGTATGTATATATTATTATTATCATTATTATTATTTCAAATTTTTAGGCCGCCACTCCCCGAGGGCTCGGAGTGGCTTACATCAGACATGAGTGATACAATAAAACAGTAAAAACAGTAAAATATAAAACTGATTAGCCAGGTGGGAAGGCCTGCCTAAACAGATAAGTCTTGTATGCTCTCCGAAATGCTAGTAAGTCTTGGAGCGTACGGACTTCAAGCGGAAGAGTATTCCAAAGAGACGGAGCCGCAGCAGAGGTGTGCTCATCATGGTGATCGGGAGCACCTAGGTGATCTTTGGCCCTCTTCCAGGTGATCTTTGGGCCTCACCAGCTGGATGGCGCTCTTGCCATGCGCGCGCACATGCGCTCCCGCCGCCGCCTTTGTGGGGCTTCTTTTGCCAAAATGAGGCTTTAGCGAAAGCACGCAGCAGGAAGGGGGAAGGCAATGAAGACATTAAGAGAGAGCATGCGTGCAGGCAAGGAGGATCCCCTTCCCGGGTGTGGCGTTCGTGGGCGGCAAGAAAGTTCGTGGGCAGGCAAGAAAGAAGCCCTAGCGCGGACAGAAGGCTGCAGTCTCAGGGTGGCATGAAAAGGCTTACTGGCATTATTTAAACTGTTATGTTTATTTATATCATGATCTGATCACCATACTCATTATATCCCACATTGCTAGGGTAGACGCCACATGCACAATAGGTGATCTTTTCAACTTGATTGTTCATATAGTAGCTCGCATGATGAAAAAGTGTGGGCACCCCTGTTGTAGATCATATGATCTTGAGACTGGGAACTACAAGCAGCATTTGATCTTCAGATCGAAGTGGTCTCTGGTTGATAAAAGGCAAGTCGATTTTTTAGATATAACGGGCCGGGGCCGTGTAATGCCTTGAAGGTGAGGACCAGTAGCTCAAAGATGATTCGATAAATGATCGGAAGCCAGTGAAGTTTTTGTAGAATTGGAGTGATGTGGCACCTTGCAGGGGCCCCCTCCAAGAGTCTAGCAGCTGCATTTTGGACCAGTTTAAGTCTACGGATGGTAGACCCTGGTAAGCCGATGTAAAGAGCATTGCCATACTCTAGTCTCGAGATGACCAAGGCCTGGATCACTGTGGCCAGGTCATCTCTACGGAGGTAGGGGGCCAAGCGTCTGATACAATATATGCCCAAGAGCTGATCCAAACCCACCCCAACCTGTGTAGTCAGTGTCAATGGGGCCAGTGACAGCGTTGCTTTCTGGCAGTTCAGTGTATGCAAACTTTTCTTCAACCACAAAATTATTTAAAATACTTTGTATAAAATTACCTTCAGATTATGTCTATAAGGAAACATATTCTTAGGCTTGATGTTAATATTCAAGATAGCTCATTATGTACATATATTCTAATACAAATATTCCAAAATCATGAAAAAAAATACAAAACCAAGCTTTTTGGATAAGAGATAGCTTGTTCTTTAAAATGTTTATCTGAATTCATGTAGCACAAGGCATTCATTCTCCATTTCAGCATAATGCAGTGGTAACTCCTTGTATTGATTATAGCTTAAAACACATTATTTTCATGTTAAACATTTTATGCTTAAAACTCTTAATAAAAGAGTTGTCAGGACATGTGTGCACAGTAAAAATGTTCCTGTGAACTAGAGAATGAATATATCTTATTATTCCTAATGTGGCTAGCTACAGATCCTGTTTATTTCTGCACCCATCTTCTCATCATCACACATGTTGACATCCTTTTCAACTTGAAACATAAGGTGAAAATATCCTGAAATCCTCAAATAGGTCAATTTATGATTCTATCCACTATGAATGTAATCATGTGGTATTCCACATTTTTAGTATGCAACTTCTAGCTTTCATCATCAGTGATTATGTTGGCTAGAGCTGCTGCAATATGCACTCTACCAACATCTGAAAGGCTGCCAATTCTCACTAATTGTTATGACTTATTTTGATAAAGCTGCAGTGCAAGTGTGTATATATAGAGAGGGAAAGGATTCAGCACACCTGCAGGTCTGTGTGTGATTTTACACATCTGTCCTTATGTGTGCATCTGTGTGTCTAGACCTTATGATAGGCCATCCACCACACTTGTCTTTGAAGGTCATGTTCCCAACTCTTATCAACTGACCTTGGTCACCTCCCCATATGTAGCTGTTTATACTGGATCCTGAGAAGACACAGATTCTTCCAAATTATCTCAGTTTTTACAGTCTAAGTAACTAATAAGGATTTCCAAACATGTGTGAAGTAGAACTTCTCAAACATACATAGAGATGGAGCACACCATCTAATTCCTTTTTACAATAGTATTCCATTTATCTTCCTATAAAGAGCCTAGTGGGCGATTAAGGGTAGTGTATCAGTTACAATAAGTTTACACAAGATAACAAGAGTATCCTCCAAACATGAACGAGAATAAAACCTATGGCAGGTGATATAATGGTTGATGGAATGAACTAACTGATGCAATTAGACTGGATGATAGCAAGAACTCAAGATTTAACTTTGCATAATCTGTTTATATTATTTCCAATGAGTTGAGTGGAGAAGAAAAACACAAATAAAGACTACTAGTGATATCACTGGATAGCTGGAACAGCCAATAAGCTGGACAGAGACTTAGGATATAATAAAGGATGGAAGGGGATATATCAGTTAGACAAATTCTGCTAATCTCCAGTTTACAAAGCAGTGACTCCAAGCCACTAATGTTGTTCCTATTTGATAACAGTCCATAATGGAGATAAAGTTTCCATTATGATAAAAGGGGAAGAACTGCTAAAGCTGTATGGTTTAATATGAAAGCATAACTCTTAACTTACCATGTGATATTATGTGATAAAATGAGTGCTTTAACAGATCTTAAGGAACATATGAAATAACTTGATAAGACCATACAATATGTGCTATCCTATATAATAATAATAATAATAATAATCTTTATTTAGAACCCGCCTCCACCTCCCCAAAGGGGAGAAGGTAATACAAACCAAGCACCGTCCTAGATATTACCATGTCTGTGTGTCTCCTTGAGGTGAATGCATATAATTATCTACACACACACACACACCATCTAATGCATAGATGAATAGCTTACCAAAGCCGTGCTAATAATCTAATTTAAACATCATGCAGTTTCAACCCTTAAGAATGATTAAGTGAAGTGTTGATTTTAACTGTGGCCATAATGATGTGGCCACCATCACAAGTTGAATGTTTGGGCAGCCAAAGGCAATAAGGATGGCTCTGGGCAGAAACAGGATGGCTGATAAATAACAAAGGACCCTCAGTGTCTCAGTTTAAGATGTGGTTGCTAACTAGGCCTGCTTCATTTGCTCGCTGAACTGCTAATTAAGTACTCCACTCCCCTAATTTCCTATTGAATTACAGCAGCTCTGATGTAAAATATTTATATACTGCCCTTCATTAATGGATATTTTTAAAAGACATTCCAAATAATTGGTCTCAGTAAAAGAACAAAGACATTTAAGTAACTGAACTAATTCTACAGGATATCTCTTCTCTGTGCAAGAATCCATTTTAATTAGAACTTCACAGTGATATGATAAGAAATGAGCAAGCAAGAAAACATTACTGGAATGAGAGATCATCCATAATAAGCAAAGGATCTTTCTGGTGTTGTCTTCAGACCCCTGGTAGACTGGCTTTAGTGTTCCAGTCCCAGATCTATGTCACATAATGAATATAATTGATGTAATGCTGATAACAAAAGAAAGCAATTTAAAAATAAGACACATATTTTAACTGACCTAGCTTTCGCTACAATATTCCAGGGATCCACTTCTGCCACATATCCAAAAGGACATTTTCATGTTGCTCCTATTCAAAATGGTTTGTCTTTGTGTTTGCTGAGATCATTTCCAGTTCCTCTATAGATAGAAAAATATGTTCTCCCATAATTATTGTACTTAATGTGCTGGGATTCAAGGCAATTATAAATATGAACCAATAGAGGCAAAGCTTAGCAACAAGCTGTACAGAGTAGGAAGTTGTAAGAGTATGCAGCAAGTTACTTGTTAGGCACTTCTGTTTGATATAATTTTACATTAACAATCCACAAGGAGCTTTGATTTGACAGCTCTTTTGTAGCCACTTAGCAGTTCGTGCAGCTGTGAAAACCAAATGAAACTATGTGTCTTGAATATTAACCAGACAGAGCCATTTTCAGAAATTGAAACATTTATTTCTTTTAACAGTAGATGATTGTTTCCTAGCTACAATACCACCAGTCTGGATATAGTACAATGTGCAAAAACGATATTTAAAAAATCAGAGACCTAAAAACAAAGGAAGTCAAAATAAATATTGAAGTTTGGTAAATAGAATATCAAAAATAATAATAGACAAAATGATCAGTTATTTCTTCTTGAATATATTATTTTAATAGAATTGAATTTCACACATCTCAGCCCCCCCCAAATTCTCAGGGTGGTCCGCAAAAAGGCCTTCTGGTACATTATTTAAACTGTTATGTTTATTCTTATTTCATTTCCCTTCACTAGGGTAGACCCTCTTCCACCTAGTCTCAGCTCTGAATCAAAAGGTAAATAAGCTCTTTTCCTTATTTCAGTTCCCTTCACTGTTGGTCTATCTACATTAGTATCCTTCAGGAAAACAACAGCTTCAAATAAGGAAGGTGTAGAGCAAGAAATTGGCACCTTGCATTTTTCCAACCACTGCTTGTTCACTACATATTCAGATAAAGAGGGTACTGTTCTTTATAATAATCTTTATTTTGCAGGCTTGAATCTCAGTGGAAAAACTATGAAGTCTTTAGGCTCATTACTTATTTTTGTTCGAACAAATGAACAATGCACCACAAAACCATCATGTTGTGGTATCCCAGCCTAGCATGGTGTTCGTGCCTAGTGGACAGAGTCAGCCCCTGGGGGTCCCAGCTGTTCCGGATCAAGGGGATGATGGATGGCCTGATGGGTACGGTTCTGGAGAGGAGGATTTGGAATGGGACAATGGCTGGCTTCAGGGTTATGACACTACAGGAGAGGAATTTGATGACTCCATGGAAGTCAGCTATGAACTGGATGATGAGAGAGTAAGCGACCTTGATTCCCAGGAGAGGTTCTTTACTCCTTTGCCAGATGCGGAAGATGAAGATTGGGACGTGAGGGAGGCTCCTAGTTCCCAGCCATCGAGTTCTGCACCTGGTCAGGCTAATGAGAGGGAATTTGATAGAAGAGCTTCTATCCGGTCTTCAAGGAGAGATTGGGGCCTGAACAGGGGGGTGCGTTGTACACACAAGAATTAATTTGCTTTATTAATTGGGGCTCGGACCGTCTCTAGTCAGATCCAAGGCTACGTTGGTAAAGGAAGGACCTTTGCTAAATTCCATGCTCTCATAAGGCTGCAGGAGCAGCCGGTTTCCAGTTTCAAGTCTCAAGCCCTGGCCGCAAGGGTGGTGTTTATGCTTTTGGATTATGGACTCTTTTGGTTTCAAGCCTCTTGGTTTTCATGCAAATAACTTTTGGACTATTTTATTGTTTGATTATTACTTCTTCTCATGGACTATATCTTTACTTATTCTAAATAAATATTATTCATTGTATCTGCCTGGTGTGTGTGATCTAGGGGGGACTGCCTGCGTTCTGAGGTGCAACACATGTTTTGAATTCCTGTGCCCTCACTACCCATTATAACCCCCAACTGCACCCTCCAAAAGAAAAAAACCCCAGTGATGCTTCATCAGAATCCCAAAAACAGAAATGATGTACTGTCACAAGTGGAGGACTGCAAAAGGATGATTCCCAATCTCTCCCCAACCTCTTCCTGTACCAAATGCATTATTGACATAAATATTAAAATAGTTAGTTGGTACCATCATTTGTTAAGAGACAGAACTACTTTTCACTACTTTTGTTTGAAGTCCCAGATGTAGTAAAAACTTAGAAAAGTTGTTTAAAATAAAACTAAACAAATACCATCAAGCATCCATAGGCTATAGATCAGGGCTGTCCAACTTCTACCGGACCTGTGGCCGGAATTCCGGTTACTGATGACCTGGGGGGCCGAAGGGTCTGCCTCCGCCCCCGGCTCCGCCCCCTCCCCGGCTCCGCCCCCTCCCCACCTTGGAGGTGTCTGTGGACGACACTGGGGCTTTGACTTGGAGATAGAGATTAACACCAAAATCCCAGTCTCAAGTCCCAGTCCCTGCTTTGAACTGGATTATATTGCAGTGTGGACTCAGGGCCCTTCACACAGCCATATAACCCAGAATATCCAGGCAGGAAACCCCACGAAACCTGCTTTGAACTGGATTATATTGCAGTGTGGACTCAGGGCCCTTCCACACAAACATATAACCCAGAATACCTGCTTTGAACTGGATTATCGGAGTCCACACTCATATAATCTGGTTTAAAGCAAATAAAATGGGATTTTATTCAGATGTGTGGAAAGGAAGTCAAATAAGAAGCCAGTGCCCTTCCACACAGGCCTATAACCCTGAATGATAAGGCATAATATTCATTCTGCCTCTGCTAATAATAATAATAACAACAACAACAGGTTCCTGGAGTAGGAGACCTCCAAGGGCCATCCAGGGCCATCCAGTCCAATCTCCTTCTGCCATAAGGGGAAAATACAATCAAAGCATTCCTCACAGATGACCATTCAGCCTCTGATGATAATGATAATAATAATAATATTAATTACTATGGGTTCCTAGAATAGGAGACCTCCAAGGGCCATCCAGTCCTACCTCCTTCTGCCATAAGGGGAAAACACAATCAAAGCATTCCTCAGCCATGTTGAATCAAACTTGGCAGACTAAACTCTCATGAGAGCAACAGAAAGTACTGAACCTTGAGTTTGGGAGTTGTAGTTCTCCTCCATCCAGAGAGCACTGTGGACTCAAATAATGATGGATCAGGACCAAACTTGGCACGAATCCTCAGAAGAGGAGGAAGCCGGAAAGGGAATGTATGAGCACCCTCCCCCACCGCGTGCTCTGAACTCAGCCCCACGCCTATTTTGCTCTGGCCACACCCCCTCTCGCTTGGTGCACTCTCTCTCTCTTTCCCTCTTTCATTCAGGTGGTGGAAGGGGGAAGGAATGAAAGGGGGAAAGAGAGAGAGAAGGAGGGAGGGAGAGAGAGGGGGGAGGGAAGTAGGAGGAGGAGGAAGGGAGCCTGCTCCTCCACCCTGCCCCGCCCTGCCCCTCACCCCCCCGCCGCGAAAAAAATAAATAAAAAATATTCAAAAAAATATTCTAAAAAATATTCAAAATCTGACCCGGCTAACAAGCTGACATTCCACAAGATTGCAGATAGGGTGAGAACCAAGGACTCTTTCCCCGTTCCTGTGAGAGCGGCCAGGCGAAGTCAGCGCCTTTTGGAACTAGGTAGCTGAAACCTATAAAGGTTCCGGCTTGAATCCCCTCCACATCTCGTGCCAACTTTTGAACTGCCTTGCCAAGCTCCACGGACGGGACCAAGGGGGTCCTCCTTGTTTTGGGACTTAGATCACCAAGTCGGGGCTATCGAGCCCTTGGATTAGCCTTTTGAGGCATCAAGAGACTTTGTCCTTTTGGAACATCCAGAGACTGAACTTTGATACCTTATTTGCTACAAGCCTTATTGAACTATTTACCTTTGCCTTTACTCATCTACTTATTCTAAATAAAGCATTTAACCACAGCTGTTGTGTGTGTGGGTTACTAAGGGTTCTGTCAAGCCTATGGTGCAATACATATAGATGAACAGAGACAAACTCTGGCCACCAGGGGGAGCTGACGCATTCCTCATCTCTCAGCGTTCCCAGCGTCCCTTGTTGTTCCTTCCGCATTCCTCAGCATTCCTGGAGTTCTTTTAATGGCCTCATAATTCAGTCAAAATTTGCCTCCCCACTTAATTTGCTTCTCCTACTTGACAGATGCAACTGTCTTTCAAGCTGCAAAGGTCGACATAAGGCTACACTTAAAGATCGAGCACCCACCTCGACCCGGGCAGGCCTCGAATTCATGACCTATTGGTCAGAGAGATCTTATGCAGCTGACAATAGCCAGCTGCGTCACATTCCTGGTGATTGCAATCTGATCCCTTGTGAATGGGTGCAGTGCCCCTGGCACTGATGTCCAAAAAGTCCAAAGCAAAAGTATTGTCCATCCTCATAGGATTAAGTGACAAGTTCCTGGGAAATTGGAAATGTTATTGTGTGACAACTGGCCATGACCTCCCTGGCATACTGGATGGTCATGCCAGGTGATGAGTGGATTAATATGTCCAGATAACATGGACAAAGGATGGGCAGCCCAGCAGATAGATCCTGTTATCTGCCCAGTGGGGGTCTATGGGACCAGTATAGATGGACTGGTCCAAAGGTGATGGGTTATTGAGTCCATTTTCATCTAGATGAAGCCCAGGAAGATAGCTGGCTGGCCTTCCCAGGTCAAGAAATGAGGGCAAAAGGTCATTAGAAGACGTGATCGGTGGCAAACTTCTCCAAAAGGATTTTAATAGTAAAATAGAACACAGAACAGGTTAAACACACACATACACATGAGGGAAAGCTAAAGATAATCCTTTTATTTGGGGGGGGGGGGGGTTTCAAAGCACCCTGGGCTCTGGTAGCTGCTGGTGGGCTCCTCCAGACCACCAATTATTTGTGGAAATGGATTTTTAAGTCAAAAGGGCTCCCACTACCTGTGGAACTCCCCACTGCAGTGCCAACTATATTAACATAGTATTTTGTCCCTGGGATGGGGTTGTCCTGAACAACACCAATGCTTCAGAATACTCCAGATTTTCCAGCAAACTATTAAGCATTCCCCAAATTGTCCTGAAGCAAGGCAAAGCTGGTTTAACCCAGGATAACCTGCAATACTTACAGGAAATATTTGCATTTCATAAGAGTCAACCCTTATGAATTTGAATTGCCATGCCCATGTAGATTCACCCTCTGCTAGCTTATGCCTAGTGTAGTCTCTAGAGTTGCTCTGGCCTAAAATAGCTCATTGTGTCAACAAAAATAGTTGCCGTAATCATGTTCTCCTCCCTTGCCTTTCCTTTCCTTTCATTGCCTATTAACTTTGAATATAAAAAATAATCCTTGGTTTGCATCAATCTGAAGCTTCTCATCACATTCAAATCAAGAAACTAACTAAGAGCCAAAATTTCCTGGTTTGGACATAATGTCTTTTCTCTAATCATTATTTGCATGCAACAGTTTTAACAAAGAATTCTATATAGTTTTTAGTTACATGGTTTATATCTATTTTGCATACATCTCAAAGAACTGTTTGAAAGGCTATCTGATAAATAGAATGTGGGCGCGCTTTATGCTTTCATTTTACAACTTTTAGAATTTTACCCAAAAATATAATACATCTCATTAAAGTGAGATCCTCGAAGGAAAGCAATATTCTGACTAGTCTAAAATACTATCTTTTATTATTCTGGTGAATTTCTTTTATGGAGAAGGATAATAAATGTCTGTCTGGAGCAATTTCCACTTTGGAAAATAAGTTTGAGATAGGTTTGTAATAATATAGCTATTAAATTTGAGATTTCAAACTCTCATCCCATCATTTTTATTTTGCAAAAGGACTGGGAAGTGCTTAGCATACATATGCCAATTTGCAAAATGGGAACAACTTGGCTAAATGCTTTATGAGGTGGTATTTCCACCACCTAATCGGCCTCTGTTAAAATATTTACAATAAATTCCTTAACATAGTTTAGGGGAGAAACCACTTCCTCTGTCCCGTTTTTGCGATTTAAATCACATAAAGGTCCCTTCCTAGAGGAGGGGGAGGAAGTATTCAATAATATCCAATTGCAGCTTAATGTGATAGTCTAGATATGGATTTGCATCCTTAATGAGATCAAGAAACAGGTTTGTTGGAACTCAAAGAGAGAATCATATATGTGTGTGAATGTCTTGTTTGGTCAGTCACAGAAATGCTGAGTGGTGCATTTACCTAGGGAATTATGCAACCTCTAGACTTGAATTGTCCACCCAAGGCAGTCATTTGATTTCTCTAGGCAAGAAAAACTATAAAGAGATTTATTTCACAATTTAGACCTTGTTCTAGCAACAAAATCTTTACAATTCCTGTGCATGCAATGTGTTCTTCACATATCCTGCAACATTTCATGAAAACTAGGAAACATATGACCAAAACATTAGGGCAGTCTTTTTCAACCTTTTTTGAGCCGCGGCACATTTTTTACATTTACAAAATCCTGTGACACACCACCAACCAAAATGACACAAAATGACACTCTAACACAGTAATGCATATAGTTGATATTTAAATGTATGTACAGTATGCACTCACTTAGTGTGAAACCTGGGCCTGTTTCGATGAACACAAAATATATAGCATATTATTATTATATTGCATTACATTACAACATTATCAATATATGTATACACAATATACGTATACCATACTATATTATACTATAATATCAAATAGAACATACTATGTCATTGTCACAGTACAACAATTACATATACATTATATTATAACAATTATATTGCAATATTATTCGCAATATTACATATAACGTAAATATACAATTATAATATCTTAATTTTCAATTGTGGTGCCCAGAATAGGACACAGTGTTGGAGTTGAAGTCCAAAACACCAGGAGGAAGGCCCAAGTTAGACCATATCTAGTCTAAATCTTCTTCCAAGCCCTTAATAAAGATGCTGCCTACCTTAATGTATAGCCAGAGTCTCCATGCCCATCTGCTGGGAGGGCTTGGATGGTGCCTTCCTGCTTGGCTGAAGGGGGTCAGGCTGGATGGCCTTTGGGGGACCCATATTTCTCCCACGAGTTCCCTTCCCTCCTTTTTCCTGTTAGCTGGCTGACTCCCTGCCTGCCTGCCTACCTACCTGCCCCTCCGGCTGCTTGTCTGCCTGCCTGCCTTCAGCGCTCGGGCTCCGCTGCTCTCTGACTCACACCTCGCATATCGCCAACAGGGCTGGGCTAGGCTGGACCAGAAGTGCTCCCCGCCGGAGCAGAATGGAAGGGAATGGGCCCAAGCAGGTCCTCCCGGAAACAGGGACCTGTGCACTGAGGTTCCGGAGACAGAGTAGCAAACTTTATACATGACATCAGATAGATTATAATCTAATTTCCCACGGGACACCTGATGATCTCTCACGGCACACTAGTGTGCCGCGGCACACTGGTTGGGAAACACTGCATTAGGGTGTGACCAAGATGCCAAAAGTTATTACAGATGAAAAACACATAAGCAAGTACAAGCTTCTGCAGTCTGCTTTCACCTGAGCCTACTAGTAAAGGCGAGAGGCTATCCTATCCTCTTTTATTTCCCTGATTAGTTAATTGCGTGCAATCTCCTTTTGCAGTTTGGACTCAGAAGCAATTGAATTCATTTGAGAACAAAGAAACAAAATGGGAGGAGAAGAAACAGGACAATGGAAAAAAATGTTTAAAGTGAAATGATAAAGGATTAAACATAGCTCTCCCAGCCAAATCAAAGTGAGATGGTATTGTCTTCAATATTCTCTTCAGTCCTTGGCACAAACCTATAACCTACTCTCATGATTTGGTCGTATAACCCCCCATCCCCCTTGAGATTTAACCTACTTTGAATTTGAAACAGATATACAAGTGGGGAAGTGGCAACAGACACCTAATAGTCAGCCAAGTTCTCCATTAGTTCAGTAGATCAGTTAAGGCTCTGAACAGGAAGAGGAGCTGAAACATCTGGCATTTCTCCCCCCATTTATGGGGGGAAAGTCTTTGTTGAAGAATTTTGAGTATCACTTTGCTCGCATCCCCATTCTTGGTTCAAATTTCCTTTGATTTCTTGGATCTTGTAGAAGAAGCCTCTTGTTCTTCCTTTTTTTTATTGGCATCGTCTATTTCTCTGCTTAGCTTATTATAGTAGTTCTTGTTCATGGATACAGATTATAGAATAATTGCATTCAGGATTCTATTTCTGTCACCTTTTAATTTTGGCCTTAGCTGCTGCTTCTGTGATCCATGCAGTGGTGCCCAACCTTTGGTCTTCCAGGTATTTTGGACATCAATGTTGGAAAATCTGACCAGGGCTACTGTGAGTTGGAGTCCTTTTTTATTTTTAGCTGCATATCGTGGGGGTTTTTTTTGGGAGGGGGGCTTGTTTAGGCCCTCCATCCCTGACAATGTCTTTGGCTTGAATCTAGAAGTCAGTAGAATGTTCTTCTTCAGATTTACGTTATTGTTGATATTAACAATTCACAGTCTACGCCACAATCTGCCTCTGAACTTGTTTTTGCAGAGAGAGCAAAGCTTTTCCATCTTCTGCTTCCAACTAAGAAGCCCATTTAATTTCTATATTGGCTATCAGGTGATTTCCATGTATGTTTTTATACCGTAGCTTCTTGGGTTGCTTAACGAATATGTTTGCAATGAAAAAACCTTTGCTCTCACAGAATTCATTCAGTCGATGTCTTTTTTCATGTCTTTACCCTATGCCAATTTTTCTGCAATGTTTAGTTTCCCTCTGTTTCCTATATTTGGTTATTAAGAAATCAGTTTTTCCTGGACTCTGTTATAGAATCTTTCAGTTTCATCTTGGTCTGTCTTTGTAGTTGGAGCACAGACTTGGATTATTTTTTTCCTGAAACCTTAATGACATGATTCAGTCAAACATCTGTGTTATATCTTTTGTCTGCTTTTACTATGGCTGGATCTACATTGTGCTATATCCCATAATCTAATCCCAGATTATGTTCTTTGAACTGATTATATGAGTCTGCACTCCCGATAATCTAGAATAAACAGATAATCTGAGATCAGGTCCTGGGGCTATAGCACAGTGTAGACCAGGGGTGGGCAACCTATGGCCCGCGGCCTGGATGCGGCTCGGCAGCAGATTCTGTCCGGCTGGGGGAGAAGGGCGTTGGGGGCGGGGCCAAGAGGAAGGGGTGCCACTGCTGCCATCCCATCGCGGGCTCTGTGGGGCCTGTGTCAGCAGACAGGCCAGAGGAGTGGCGGCTTTGGAGTGCCTCCCATCCCTGGAGGCGATCCGGGCCTGCAGCGGGAGCATTCGGTGACCTACGGCGGCTAACCACCCTGGCGACCTGGAAGACTTGATCGTCTTCCGCGTTGCCACGGCGATCAGCCACTTCAGATTGCCGACTTCTCCCCCTGCAGGTCCGGATTCCTCCAGTGATGGCAGGCACTCCATAGCAGGGCGATCAGCTGGGGAACTGCTGGAGGCGAGAGTGGGTGGAGGCCTGCAGCCTCCAATCACCTGCTGCTCTGCTCTCCTCTGCTGCAGCGGCAGCAGCTGGGTCCACTTTGCCATCCTCTGGGCTGGGTCCATTGGGCCATTCCATCTTGGTTCGCACCTTGTCTTCTTGAATTAAATTTTATTTTATTTTAGTGGTTTTTATTATTTTATAATAATTTTATAATAATATAATAAATAATATAATGTTATATTATATTATAATTTCAAGATATTATAATGTCTATATATATACTATAGTATAATAATTATGATATTAGTACTAATAATATATGAATATTTATTGATATATTAATATGTTAATATTAATGATGTGTAATATATAGTAAATATAGCCAATAAATAAATCAATCAATAAATTATGTAGATTAGAATGTAGTTCCGCCTCTAGGTGCGGCCCTCCATAATATTTTTTGGCTCTCGTGTGGCCCCTTGGAAAAAATAATTGCCCACCCCTGGTGTAAATCCAGCCTGAGTCTCCCAGAGTCCTAATCCAGTGCTTGAATTACTACACTACAATCACTCAGAGAAAGAATAATGAACAAATACTCGTACACTAGCAAGTTAAAAAAAAGAATAAAAGGGTGTATATGCAAGTCAAGGGCCAGCACATAGCTTCAAATAAAATATTTTGAAAAAGAAGCTCAGGTGCAGAAACTACCATATGTGTGAATTCACAGGTGACCATTTGGGAAACTACGGTTACAGGTAGCAACCCATATTCCCCATGCAGTAGTGTGCTGAGCTCGTTTTTTTCACACTTGCCTGCTCTAATGGCACCAGCAGCTTCTTTATTTTGACCTCTCACTGATGTAGATGCAATATGACAAACAACAGGCTAGAGGAAAAGCATTCACCTGGAACTGCCTTTGGATTTACTGCATTTATATGCAGTGAGGCATATCTAAGTGGTATACAGAATGAAAGCAATTTCCAGAGCCAAAATGTTGAATACAGCAAGGCAAAAGGTTCCATTTGTCAACACTACATCTCCGCTTGTTTAATGTGTATGTACAATGGGTCTGGTTCTTTGCCAGATTTGTTTATTTCCTTGTTTAGCAATCTATTTAAAGCAGCAGAATGCTGCAAGCTAGGAAATTATGCTTGGCTAATAAAGAAGAATCTACATAAATCTGAGACTGTGTGATTTGGAGAAATCACATAAGCAAGTAACTTTTCTTAGATAGGTTTTTAAAAAAATCATGTCAGAAGTGACTTGACAAACTGCAAGTAGCTTCTGATGTGAGAGAATTGGCTGTCTGCAGAGACATTGCCCAGATGCCCAGACGTTTTACCATCCTGTGGGAGGCTTCTCTCATGTCCCCACATGGAAAGCTGGAGCTGACAGACAGCAGCTCATCTTGTCTTGCGGATTCGAACCGCCAACCTTCAGAAGCATGGCTAGGCATATGAGGCAGTTTCATATCTATATATATAAAAAGAGAGCTGTCGTCCAAAGTAGCCTATAGACAGCAAAACCACACAAGGCAGAAACACAAAAACAAGCCACACAACCCCCCACCGGAAAAGGTATGTTTACCAACAAACCCCCTCAAATTAAAAACAATGGAAAAAAACCCAAAAACAAAATGGACTACAACTCCCATGATACCCCACGGGACAGGCATGCGCAGTGGCTGCTCACTTCCCCCCTCCCAGATGTCAATCAGAAAAAGGCAGCCCCAATCAGGGGCTAGCAGAGGCACGCACGCTCTCCTCCCCCCTCCCAGAGGAAAAAAACTACCTCAAAGATCACGCGCCAAACGGCCAAACGGCCGCAAACATCATGCACACGAACACACAGCGCCCCCCCCCCCCAGATGGGAAAAACAAACAAACTGGGCAGCCAGCCATGGGGATCCGTGTCAAGTGAGTCCGGGCACCAGGGAGGAGAGAAGGACAAGGGGAAAGAGGAGGGACGCTGCTATTGTGTGCGCATCCAAACCCCTGCTCTCCCCTCCCCCCCACCATAAAGGTAGCCAACCCGGGAGGAAAGGGAGAAAGACAGAAAGGAAGACAGAGGGGGGGGGGAGAGAAAGAGAGAAAGAGAAAAGGATGGAAGGAAGGAAAGAGGTAGGGCAGACAGTACCCCACCCCCAAGCGTCATGGGTGAAAAGAGGCTCCCTTCCCATCAGGCAAGTGCAGTAGCCGCCCCAGCGCATCACACAGCGGGGGCCTTTCTCCGCCCCGGCAAGATGGCGGCGCGCATCAGGCTCGGAAACAGACTCGGAAGAGGGTTTGCTCGGCGCTCCTGGCGGCCTACTTGCTCTTCTCCCGCTGCATACAGTGTCTTCCCTGCCTCCTCCTTTACCCCACCCCCAAGTGGCATGGGTCGGAACATCCTCGGCCCCTCCTCCTCCTCCTAAGGAAGGGAGGCGGAAGAAGGAAGGAAGGAAGGAAGGAAGGAAGGAAGGAAGGAAGGAAGGAAGGAAGGAAAGGATGGAGGATAAAGGAAGGAAAATGGAACGATACCAAGAAGGAAAGGAAGGAAGGATGGATAGAAAGAAGGAAGGAGGGGAGGAGAAAGACAGAAGGAAAGAGGTCACACAGGAAGGAAGAAGAGAAAACAGATAAGGCACTACAAGAAGTAGAAGCTGGTGAAGAGAGCAGCAAAAGGGTGGAAAGAAAGGAAGGAAGGGAATGGAGGGAGAGAGACAAGGGGAGCAAAGACTGATACAGAAAGGGGAAGGATAGCAGAAAAGAGGGAAAGGAAAGACGGAAGGGAGGGAGAAAAGGCAGGAGGACAGAGAGAAGGTAAAAGCCAAAGGATGAGAGGGAGAGGGAGGAAAGGAAGTACTAAAGGCAGGAACGGAAGTTACTGTTGGTCTTTGCCACATGCACATGCACACACACACACAAATATATACATATATACACATGCATGCACATATATACATCCACAAATATACATAAAGACATGCACACATACACATATATACATGCACATAAATATACACATACACACATACATACACACATCTGTAGTTACACACATCTACACGCATATACATATACACATATACATAACTACACACACAGTCCCCAAGTTACAAACATCCCACAGCAACGCGTGGCCGGGTCAGCTAGTTAAATACAAAATATTTTGCTCAGCTTGGAAGGCTATATTGGTTTCTTTATAAACTACAGAGGAGAACAAGGATGAAACATGATTCTCTTCCTCTCTCATTCACACAGAGAAGTCAGAGGAGAGCCTTTGCTTTGTTTCGGGTTAATGGGATTACTTTGCAATTCTCAGATAAAAAGATGGGACAGAAAGCCTAGCCAAGCTTTGATGTTCTTTGAAAAATATCTTCATTGTTTATTATTTCAAAGTACAAATGACTTGCAAACAACTGCCGTCCACAAGTGGAATCTTCCATAATGCAGGATCGTTTGATTTTTTTTTAAAAAAAAGAAGCAATGTACTGCATGAACCCTTTAATACAGTGGGTCTAATACTGTCCTGGGACATTATGCAGGCAAGTATCTCTCCTTCTCAATCTTCCTTCTATAACACCATGTAACAAAAATTGAAAAAATATCTGTTCCTGGTTTAAAAGTATTATTTCCTGTCTAATTGTGTACTACTTTCTTTGAAAGTGGTTGTTATATTCAGGAAACTTCATTTTTGTGGCTGCCGCAAACCATGTTGTATTAGTTGAGACTCTTTGACAGGGGTGGGCAATTATTTTTTCCAAGGGGCCACATGAGAGCCAAAAAATATTATGGAAGGCTGCACCTGAAGGCTGAACTGCATTCTACATAATATCAATTAAATTCCTTTAATAATAAAAAAGGCACTACATTGCGTTTTTGATATATTAATAAGACTGATAAGAGTATATGTTATGAGCAATGAAAAAGAGAGGTTGATGACATTTATTCACAAAATGACATTTATTCACTAAAAATTTACAAAACAAAGGTTAACAAAATGTGAACATTTGTATCATTTGTGATTCATTATATTAATGATCATTTTCAGTCACATTCGCTTCAAAGCACATTTTGAGTTTCACTTATTCCTGGAAAGAGGTTCTTGGTTTTCTACAGACATATAAAAAACATTGCCTACATCATAGAGGAACGAAGCTTCGGCCATTGGTCTGGACATAGAAGTACGCATGTTCCTCTATGATCTAGATCAGGGGTACTCATTAGGTAGCTCGGGAGCTACTAGTAGATCTTTGGCCCTCTTCCAGGTGATCTTCGGGCCTCACCAGCCATATGGGGCGCTCCTGCCATGCGTGCGCACACTCTGCGCGCATGCGCGCTCCTGCTGCTGGCTTCCGCTCTCACGGTGCTTCTTTCACCTGCGGGGCATTGCAGGAAGAAGGAAGCATGAGGCGGGGCCTCTGGAGGGAGCGCCCTGCTTCTCTCTCGTCCAGAAGCAGCTGTGCAGCCTCCGTTGCCGGCGAGACAGGCAGGGTGAAGCGCTCCCACTGGATGCCCCGCCTCATGCTTTCTCCTTCCTGCAATGCCCCGCAGGCGGAAGAAGCGCTGCGCAGGTGGAAAACAGCAGCAGGAGCACGCGCGGTGGCAAGAGTGTGCCGCGGCAGGGGAGAGCGTGGGAGCACACGGCGGCGGGGGCAGGTAGATCTTTTGGACTTGGTTGCTTTAAGAGTAGCTTGCATGCTGAAAAAGTGTGAGCGCCCCTGATCTAGACCTATGTACCTGCTTTACCATGGATTGTGAGTTGATATGTGTTTGAAATGTGGCCTTGATAAAGACCCATCTTAAAGGGTCGAAACGAGAGTTGGTGCCATTATACATTGATATCCTCGTCGGCCTTCACGTATATATGTGTGATCCGGGCATTGTGGAATACTCCAATAATTTTATTATATCCGGGAACCCAAGGATCAAGCCTGCACACAACTCTCCATGACACCCGTATTGATGGATCAGTATACAGGTGCTGGTTGGTGGTGCGCTCATGCCACGCTTGACTAAACGGAGATTTGGATGTTGACATTGCATGGACCCTCTTGGTCTAAATAATCTGGAATTTATCAAGTTCAGACTACCTTTAGGAACTTTACAAACAAGAACACTTCTTATAGGAACACTTTCTCTTGCGGATTAATATGGACTTACCAGGACTATTGTCGATGCTTATCCCGCGATAAGGGTAGGAGCCTACTACGTGCGTGAACGATACCTACTTTTGTAATTATTGTTTATGTATATGTTACGATTGTATTTACCCACGATATTATAGTTTATATATGAAATTGACTCTTTGTGTTTCAGGTCTCCCTGGCCACTTCCCTCCTTCCTTCCTTCCTTTCTCCCTTCCGCCCTCTCTCTGCCTCTGCCATGCCCTCAGCCGCTCACTGCAGGGAACGAGCACGAGGCAAGAGGGAGGGGGGAATGAGCATGAGGCAGAATAGAGAGGGGAGAGAGCGCAAGGTAGGGGGGAGCGCGTGAGGAGGAGGGGAGCAAAGGAGAGCGAAGGCATGATCTGCGGCGGCGCTTTCTCCTAGCCTCCTCCTCTTCTCCCCCCTCTCTTGGCTGCTCTGCTTGCCTGCTTGCCTGCCTGCCGGGCCCTTATGCGGGCCGGTCAGAATAGGCCAATGGGCCACATCCGGTCCACGGGCCATAAGATGCCCAGGTTCGCTCTATGAGATATTCATTGAAAAACTATAGCAAAATGTTCTATAGGTTAATAATCTTTTCCCATGTTTTTAATGATAGAACCAATTAGGAAATGACATTTCTAGCCTAGAAACAAAAATAATGTTGCATAGTATAATATGTTATTACCGGCCTTTGTAAAAGAGCTGAGGTGGATGGATAAGTTGAGGCATTACAGGGCAGTTCATTTCTCTATTATTATTTTTTGCTCTATAATACCCATTGGCCTCCACTCAGCACTGTCAGTGGTAGAATAGTCTAGGACCTGTACAAAACATTCAAGGTCTAGGTTCACCATTCCTGATTTAGAGACATACATTTCCCCCTCTGTCTTTCTAATGATAATAAAATCCGATAGCCTCCCCCCGCCCATGACTGAGAACATATGTACAATATTTCAATGAATTGGCAAGTTCATGTGAAAACAACAGAAGAGGCTCCTTTTCTCCTAAACACGTGGAAGATCTGAGGTAGACCTGTTGTTTACCTCTGTCTGGACCCTTACTATTTACTATTATCTTATTTCCTACCCACCTTTCCATCAGGCGAGTGCAGTAGCCGCCCCAGCGCATCGCACAGCGGGGGCCTTTCCTTATGGTCAAGCTTGCTCACCATGGACTGGATGTGAAAATATTCCTCCTGCAGCGACGCAAGCCTCCTCAGCGGGTACATGCCAATGTGGCGAACGCCGGTGCAGCCTCTGAAGAAGCCGCGGGCTCCATCCACCACCCAGGAGCCCCCCCCCCGAAACGGTTCGAGCTCTGCACAGTAAACCGTCAGGCGAACCGCGTAGGACTCCTCGAACATCTCTGGATCCACAGAACCACAGCCTCCTAGCCCACCCCATTCTGCCACCCCAGCGGAGGGCAGACGCCCAGCATTTAGCAGCTATACTGAACTCCAGCCAAGCGGCATTTGCTTCCCAGGCGGTGCAGCAGTTTATTGTTTACATCCAGGGATCTTCCCAGCCACACTACATGCTAACATTAGGAGTGAACTTACCCTACGGTGGAAATACAGGTTTATACTGTTGGTTCTGTTATAGTTACACCAGTACCTTGCTTTAGAATTTATGTGATATTAACACTGTGATATCCACTTTGTGATATTGTTATATGCATACTATGAATGATTGATATATGGTCACAAATGTGAATGTATTATGTGAACACTGTGAAATTATATAGTGAAATATACCTACACCTTGCACCATACCTGAATGGTATACTTGGATACTTTTATATATAAAAAAGTGAAAGACACAATTTTGCATACTCTTTATTCTTTGCTAGCTTTCATAGCGTGTTTGAATGCTGTTAGCATTAGAGCCTTACTCTGTGTATAACGTTTGTGGGATTAACATATCAAAACGCCGCTGGACGAATTAATACAAAATTTGGATGCTACACCCCTAACAGACCAAGTGGCCATCACTCATAAACCCCTCCCAAAAAAGCTAAATGATGATACAGCACATGCATGAAAACAGCAGCTTCCAGCATCCCCTAGACCAGGCCCTTTAGGGGAGGAGGATGCTCCAAATGCACTGCTTCCAAGCTGTAAGCTTGCTTCTCCTTGGATTTCATTGACAGCATCCAAATCCATACATATTTTCTATTCCTGGACTACAACTCCCAGCAATCATCCAGATAAGATATATAGATTACATAGAGAAAGATGGTAGGCAATCAGGAGGACTGCTGGGAATTACAGTCAAAGAATAGGTAGAGAAAGAAGAAAGGGGAGAAAGAAAAAGGGAGGGGAAGGAAGGAAAGAGGTAGAGAAGGAAGGAAGGCGAGAAAGAAAGAAAAAGGGATGGAGTGAGTATATACATATTAAAACAAATTTCCATAAAATACACAAAACAAAAGTTAGAATGAAAGTTTAAAATTTGTCATTGAGACTGTCTGGGTAGACCTGCTGGAAGAGATAGGTCTTCACTTGTGTCTTAAATTCCGACAGCTCATCTAGCTGTCAGAGCTCTACTGGCAAGTTGTTCCACAGTTGTGTAGCGGCCAATGAAAAGCCCCTCTGGGTGGTGGCTGCCAGGAAGGTTTATTTATTTATTTGTTTATTTTGTTTATTTCTATTCCGCCCTTCTCCCCACAAGGGGGACTCAGAGCGGCCTCACATAAGCATCAGAAGATGCAACAACATAAATACCATAAAAATTACAAAGCACAATAAAATCATTTAAAACATTGTCCAACAATACATTAACGTGCCAGTAAAACCAACCAAGCTGGGAGAATCCATGTCACAAAACCCAATTTCCTTCCTATTGCCACTGGCCTCTAATCAAATGCCTGGCCCCAGACCCAGGTCTTCAGTAGTCTTCTATAGGACAGGAGGGAGGTGGCCAACCTGATGTCCTTGGGAAGAAAGTTCCACAGATGGGGGCCACTGCCGAGAAGGCCCTTTTTCTCGTCACCACGAACCGCGTTTGTGAGAGTGGTGGGATCGAGAGCAGGGCCTCTCCTGACGATCTTAAGCTTCGTGATGGTTCATCACAGGAGACAGATTCTTACAGGTAATCTGGGCCAGAACTGTTCAGGACTTTAAAGGTTAAAACCAGCACTTTGAATTGTGCCCGGAAGCTGATCGGGAGCCAGTGGAGCCGGCGCAACTGAGGATGGTACGCCCCCTGTACGCCACTCCAGTTAACAACCTGGCTGCCGACCGTTGGACTAATTGGAGCTTCCAAAAGGTTTTCAAAGGCAGCCCCACATAGAGAGCATTGCAGTAGTTTATTCAGGGTGTAACCAGAGCATGGACCACTGTGGTCAAGTCAGACTTCCCAAGGAACATGCGCATCTGGCGTACAAGTTTTAATTGTACAAAGCTCTCCTGGAGGAGGACGGCAGCAGCAGCGGTAAAGGCGTGCACAGGGCATGGGAGGAGGGAAAGGCTAGCACCTTTCACTTCTCCCTCGCGCACCTTTCCTGCCTCCGCCACCGAGGAAGGTGCGCTCGGGGCAAGAGAGGAAGGAGAGACTCCAACACCAGGCTCAAGACCACCACAGCTAGCTGAGGTAGGGAGACTGTAGTGCAGTGAGGTGGTCGGTGCACTAACAGAATCACTATTCTAACCCAGCCACCAATCCTCAGGTGGACATACTTGAACATAGTAGACTGTGGGATTGGAGCACGTGATCAAGGAGATAGAGTCCCCATGACCTCCAAATGACCTCCAAATCTTGGCTGGTGCTGTACTGAGTATCCTGGTGGGCAAAACTGGGAGAGATTAAACCCCCCAGCCTCATCTAGCCAGGTTCTGTCAGACCGGAGCGGATGCCCCTCAGAGGATCTCAGTGTTCAGGGGGATTTTACGGGAGAAGGCGATCCTTCAGGTAATCTGGACCCAAACCATGTCGGGTTTTAAAGGTCAATACCAACACCTTGTATTTTGCCCATATAAATATTTAAAAGCATTGAAGATAGAATAGCTCCTGGTGCTATGGCACATAACAGGTCCTTTTTGAGAAGCATCTATCCTCAAGCACCAACACCTGGAACCTGCCTGAGAGGTATGACCAGAACGACTGCAGCAAAGTACATCTGATTCCCAGCATCTCCAGGCGTTCCAGAAAGATACTATAGTTGATGGCACTGAAGACCACTGAGAGGTCTAGAAGTCTATATTGTCTGCAATAGGACTTGTAAATTAGAAATAAGTTTGATATGATTTTTTAACAAAAGGTTAATGGGACAGTCAGTATAGATGTTGCAGAACATTAGACCAGTGTTTTTCAACCTTTTTTTGAGCTGCGGCACATTTTTTTACATCTACAAAATTCTGGGGCACACCACCAACCAAAATGACACAAAATGACACTCTAACACAGTAATACATATAGTTAATGTGTTTTAAATGTATTTATACACTCAGTGTGAAACCTGGCCCTGTTTCGATGAACACAACATATATATGACTTCCTCTCACATATTTAAACATGGTTATCATGTCTTCTCTCAGCCTTCTCTTCTTCAGGCTAAACGTGCCCAGCTCTTCAAGCTGCTCCTCATAGAGCTTGTTCTCCAGACCTTTGTGAAATTATACCCTGAGTGAAACTTGCTTCCAGTTAACTATGAATGTAATGAAGCTGTTATAAACAGTTCCTGGAGGGGGGGAGGCAACTCTTAAAAAAACCAGTAAAATAGTAAAAAAAACCCCACACATTTTCAAGAGGAGAGGCTCAATGTGTTTCTTGGAAACCTGTGAGGGGGTTGCTAGGAGGGGGGAGAGTACCAATTTCCCAGGGCACACCTGATGATCGCTCATGGCACACTAGTGTGCCATGGCACACTGGTTGGGAAACACTGCATTACACAGTAGAGAAACAATTTTTTTTACATAATAATAGAACTAAATAATGAAATTAAAATGCAGAAAGTTTAACACATAATCAAAATTACATTCAGGAAACCAACTCTTTAACTAATCATGGCCTAAACTAATCACAACTATCATAGATTTGTTGAATCAATATTTACATCAGCGTTGACTTACCATTCAGCAATTGATTTGGTGAGACACTCTTACCTGGAAATAGTAATTTGATTTGGAAATGGCTCTAATACAATCTGACTTGAGAGGAAGCTTCATTACATTAAGTGGGACTGAGTAGAAGGATTGCACCACAACCTACCAATTAATGGATCTCATTCAGTTTTTCACATTGTCACATCAGCTTTATAATAGCAGTGGGCAGCTATTACTCAATTTTGAATAACTTCAGTGATAACACAAGAAAAAAATGGAACAATTGGTACTGTTCCATTATCCAGGTGGAGGCTACGAAAGGGTGCTAGAGAAAAAAGGATAGCACAGGGGGAGTTGAAGGAGGAAAACCATCTCCCCAGTTTTCACTCATTATTCCCTCTCCCTTCCCATGTCATAAACAAGGGTTGCTTCCACAATGGGGACATGGGTGGGGGAATAACAGGAAAATGGGGAAATGGTTTACTCCTTCAACCCATCCTCCACCCTCATAAAATGGACTATCCTTCTCTCTCTAGCACTCTCTTGTGGCCTCCTCCCGGATAATGGAACAGTACCATACAATTTAATAAACAAGAAAGAGTACTGGTTGTCAGAATGCTTTATTAAATATGTGTAATAAACAATTCTATGATCATACAAAAGTACAATATTACAATTTAGTATGTACAAGAATCACCACTGTTGCACTTCAGACACGGAGCACCCCCTAGTCACACACACAATAGACAGTCTCTGAATAATAGGCTTTTATTGAAACAAATATAGTGTCCAATAAAAGAAGATCAATAGTAGAATATATCAAAGGTAAAATACACAGTTCCAATAGTCCCAAAATCCAAAGGCAAAGATATAATTCCAAAATCCAAAGGCAAAGATATAATTCCAAAATCCAAAGGTAAAATGCTTGATGAAAATCCCATGAATAATACAAGGCAGCTATGGAGCAAAACATGCACAAAGGCCTAGGCAAAATCAGGAACTTGGAGACAAGACAAGATCTGGCATATAATCTAAACCAGGCCTGTCCAACAGGCGCCCTGGGGGGCCGCACACGGCCCTCCAGCCCCTTGGATCTGGCCCTCCTATCCTCCTGCAAGAAATCAGCTGGTTTTTTTTTAAAAAAAATGAAAAATTGTAGCGGCGGCACACCTGTCCGCCATTACCTGTCCTGGCTCTTCAGCAGACAGGAAATGAGCCAGGACAGGAAATGACGCCGCAGAGCCAAAGGACTGCAAGTCCCAGCTTCCCCTCCGCGGCGCCATTTCCTTTGAGACTAGAAGAGTACAGGAAGTACTCTTCTGCTGTGTCTTCGGCTCCTGCCTCTGTGTCTTCGCCTCTCTCGTGCTCCGGCTCCGACTCCGGCTCCTGGATCCTCATTGGAAGAGAGAAGCCGGACCGGAGCAAGGCTGTGTGGAGCTCCGTTTGGGCAGCGGTCGTTTGGGAAGGATACCGAACTAAGGTAGGCTGAAGCATAGGGCTGTTTTGCTGGGGTGGGCTCCTTCCTTTGTTCCTTCCTTCCTTCAATCCTTCCTTCCTTGCTTGCTTGCTTTTATTCTTGCTTTTATTCTATTCTATTCTATTCTATTCTATTCTATTTTATTTTATTTTATTTTATTTTATTTTATTTTATTTTATTTTATTTTATTCTTGCATTTATTCCTCCCTCATTTCTTCCCTCTATCCATCTTCCTTCCTTCCTCTCTTCCTATCTTTTATTCTTTTATTTTATTTTTATTTTCACACTGCAGCCCTCCAGGTGATCAGTGACCGGAATTCCGGCCCTTGGGTCGGTAGAAGTTGGACAGCCCTGTTCTAAATGAAGCCTTCTAATATAAAGACAAATCCGTTTCAGTTTGCAAACCGACTGCTACGACGCAGGCTGGCAGCCTGCCTAGATTGCCAAATGCTATCTCGGCGGTTAAATGTAAGCTCATTAAAATTTCCAGGTGTCCCGTTATCAATGTCAAGATCTTCAGAGTCCTGAACACAAGAATTCTCATCTAATGAAGCCCTGGGAAGAGAACTATTCCCAGGAAAGCAACCCTCATCTGAAAGGTCACTTTGCATCTCAGAATTCTTACTAAGTATTCCATCTTCAGCATTTGTAGGAACAATTCCCATCATCCCTAGCATGTACATGAGCACCAGGCGGAAACACCGCAACCACTAATTATTAGAAAATGAATTATTTCCTTTCTCCCCCCAACACCCCATGTCTTTAAAGCTGTGAATGGAGAGGTACAGCCTTGAGATCATATGTGGCCCCTGAAGCCTATTTTTATGGTGTCATCTTCTCCAAATTCTGACAAAAAGGTAAACTGTCTCAGCTGGAATCTTCTAGTAGTGGTAATCTAATGTTTAAAGAGGTTTGGAAGCATTTATCATTTTTTTAAAAAATCACTCATTTTCCAACAAGAAAAGATTAAGAGGACTCTCTGCAACTTTGGGATTGTGAGCATTGTAGGCAATCCACACAGCTCTTAGATGAACCTATGACCAGAAAAGTGGTCTACACCTGCTACACCAATTTTATAGGAGTACATGGGAACCAAAAGACCTTTTAAATATAAAGGCTGTAAATGAAGAAAAACAACAACTGATATGTCAAGTAAAGCCCTCTATATTAATTTGCCAATTACATTTGCCAACCAAATTTATACCGCTTGTCCTGCAGTTGACTTACATAAATCATTGTTCCATGAGGCAATCATGACTAACAGTATATCTTTGCCTTATGTTCCCACCTCTCACCATTTACTTTTGCTCTGCAGCTTGGTGCAGCCTGATAAACAGCTAATCCATAGAAGGAGAAAAGGAAGGAGGGAGGGAGGAAGTAAGAGACTGCCTATTGTGTGGCATACAGTTTTTCAGATTTATCCCATTTTAAATCAAAAGCCATAATGACCCTAAAATGGTGAATCATAGAGTTGGAAGAGACCTTGTAGGCCATCCAGTCCAACCCCCTGCCAAGAAACAAGAAAATCACATTCAAAGCACCCTGATGGATGGCCATCCAGCCTCTGTTTAAAGACTTCCAAAGAAGGAGCCTCCACCACACTCCGGGGCAAAGAGTTCCACTGCTGAACGGCTCTCACAGTCAGGAAGTTCTTTCTCATGTTCAGATGGAATCTCCTTTCTTGTAGTTTGAAGCCATTCCTCCATTGCGTCCTAGTCTCCAGGGCAGCAGAAAACAAGCTTGCTCCCTCCTTCTTATGACTTCCTCTCACATATTTATACATGGCTATCATGTCTCCTCTCAGCCTTCTTTTCTTCAGGCTAAACATGCCCAGCTCTATAAACTGCTCCTCATATGGCTTATTCTCCAGACCCTTGATCATTTTGTGGCCCTCCTCTGGACACATTCCAGCTTGTCAACATCATCTTGTAAATGTTTACAGATGCAAAACTTACGCTGGCCATAGTACAGGGACTAAGTTTGGATCTACACTGCCATACAATCCAGTTTCAGAATGTCGATTAACTGCATTGAACTGGATTATGAGTCTACACTGCCATATAATCCAGTTAAACTGTATTCTGAAAATGATTGTTTGACAGTGTAGAATCAGTGGGCGGTACCACCCCCCGGTGGGTGATGGGGCGATCTAGGGGGGCGCTGGAAGGCCCAGGAGAATTTGGGGGACACTGAACCCCTGTAAGGGGGCATTGGGGGCGGTGGTGTGAGCCAGGCGACAGGCTTCCATCCATCCATCTGTGTGTGTGTGTCTCTCTCTCTCTCTTCTTCCCTCCTTCTGCTCCCTCCTCCTCCTCTCGCCAAGCAAGGGATAATAATAATAATACCTTTGGGGTTTCCTTCCAACTGGTTGAATCTTATAACAATAATAATAATGGCCTTCAACATATTTAGTGGAACATGGATTCAGTGCCGTAACCAATTTATTAACAAAAAAATAAACCAATTACAAAATAGTCAATTGTGATGATTTGAGATTGCTGCTGACAAAAATAGAGCCAAAGATTACTAGATTGGTAGCAGCATACCAGGTTAATCCTTCTCATTAAAATGCTTTCGAATGTTTTAACTTTTTTTTGTATTGCCTTTCTATTCTAAGTTCAATAAATAGTTCCATAATTTCAAACTTCAATGTTTCTAATTTACAACGTTATTATATTTTTACAAAAAAGGTTGAAATATTAATACATATATCTTTCTGTTTAATTGCTATTAAAAAATTTAAAAATATTTTTTAGGGGGGCCGTGAGTAAATTTTTTTCTGGAAAGGGGGTGGTAGGCCAAAAAAGTTTGGGAACCACTGGTGTAGATTCAGAAATGGGTTAGATTAATCAGAATAATTAGCATGTATTCATAGATGTGGGAACTAAGCTCTAAAGAAATCCACATTATTTCACATGTATGCTTCAGATTGACATGTTTTCTTTTGCAGAACTTATTCTGATATTGCTGATCATGTTTAGGGGACCCACAAATTTAAGCAAGGAAATGAAGTATTTTACTTATTAACCAGAAGTCTTGTTCACCACTGTTTACTATGAATTCAACTGGCACTGCAATGTACCTTACGGCCATTAGGGCTAGAACCTGATCTATCCATTTTAGAAAGTGAAAATGCTCAAGAAGCTGGACTTTGCACTCAACATCATTTGTGGCTGCTTTTCAGCACTGCCATTGAATTACAGCCTACACCTAACCTTTTTACAAGGAATTCAACTATGGATCCTCCCTGACTTTAGTACTTGTGTGGCACTGTGCACAGTTTTTTTTTATTATGCAGTATCAGCTAAACACAATAGAGCCATATATTATGAGATAGCAGAAGGAGTGCCAGGAGTGAATAGGTCAGTAGTTTTCCATTCACCTAACATACAGTACAGAGTTCAGGTACTAATTTCTCCATCGTTGCAACCAATTTATTTAATTTTCTAGTAATTTTACTAATTTCATTCAATATCTGTTTTTCATATTGTAATTTGTGCTGATCAGTAGGATCACAAAAAAATGAAATTTGGCTCCTAGACTGTCTCTAGTTGCCTACATCCACCTTCTCCTTAGTCTGATGTTTGTAACTTGAAAATATTGTGTGCCTTCACTTTGTTTCCAACTTATAGCAACCCTAAAGCAAACCCATCATGGGGTTTTCTTGGCAAGATCTGTTCAGAGGATTTGTTCTTGCCTTCTGAGACTGAAAAAGTATGGCTTGCTCAAAGTCATCCAGTGGGTTTTCATGCCTAAACAGATATTTGAACCCGACTCCAGAGTCATTGTCCATTGGTCAAATAAATGTACTGCACTGTAGAACAGTGTTTTTCAACCTTTTTTGAGCCGTGGCACATTTTTTATATTTACAAAATCCTGGGGCACACCACCAACCAAAATGACACAAAATGACACTCTAACACAGTAATACATATAGTTAATATGTTTGTAAATGTATTTATACACTCAGTGTGAAATCTGGGCCTGTTTTGATGAACACAACATAGATATCCTGGCAGGAATGGCAGAAAAACACAAACTTCCCACACAGAACTCCCATAACCAAGAGAAAACACTATAAGAGTTTGGTGGGCATTGACCTTGGGCTTTGGAGTTGTAGTTCACCTATATCCAGAGAGCACTCTTGACTGAAACAATGTTGGATCAGGACCAAACTTGGCATGAATACTCAATATGCCCAAATGTGAACACATATGGAGTTTGGGGAAAATAGACCTTGACATTTGGGAGTTACTGTTTCTGGGATTTATAGTTAACACACAATCAAAGAGCATCCTGAACTCTTGCAACAATGGAATTGAACCAAACTTGGCACACTGAACTCTCATTACCAACAGAAAGTACTGGAAGGGTTTGCGAAAGGTTTGGGAATTGACCTTGAGTTTGGAAGTTGTAGTCCACCTACACCCAGAGAACACTGTGGACTCAAACAATGTTGTGTTATGTTGTTGTTTGTTTTCTATCCAGAATCACAATGTTGGAAGGAGGCTCACCATTTTAAGGTCCCTAAAGCAGGCATGGGAAAACTTCGGCCCTCTGGGTGCTTTGGACTTCAACTCCCACCATTCCTAACAGCCTGAGGCCCTTTCCTGCTTATGTGCCTGAGGGGAAAAAAGGAAAAGAGCCTGAGGCTGCTAGGAATGGTGGGAGTTGGAGTCCAAAACACCTGGAAGGTCCAAGTTTGCCCATGCCAGCTTTCGACAGAGACCCCTTCCTCCCCTTTCCCCTTTGCACCCTTTCTTCCCCCTCCTGCCGAACACTTATTTTTTCTTCTACACTGCCACTTCTCCCGCCATTTTGATCCAAGGGGGCAGCGTGAGCGTGTTCAGGAGGGGAGGGGGGAGGGAGGAAGACGTGACTCGTGCGGGCGCTACTGCGCAGACTTGCCCCAGAGCACAGTGAGGCAAAGTGAGCAGAGTGAGGCTGGGAAGAAGGGAGCCCGAGTGGAGAAGAAAAAGTGTTCGGAAGGAGGGGGAAGAAAGGGTATTGGAGGTTCCAATTACCCACGGCACACCTGATGATCGCTCACAGCACACTAGTTGGGAAACACTGCTGTAGGAGATATTTAGTTGTAACTTGTACAAGAAAGAGAGAAACCAATACCTCATGCCATACATTATTTAAAAACACATTGGGATCCGTATATTAAAACTACATTATTATTGGCCAGCCAGAATGCTAAAATAACATACAGAATGGCCCTTTTCTTATTTAAAGCAACACAGCTAAGAAATGAATATTTAGAGTCGACTGGAGTAAACTGTATTTGATCTGTATTGGAGCATTTTAACAGCTTGTTTATTTTAACTTATGTTGTACTGTATGTGTATGTGTTTGTCGAATGTTTTTGATATGGCTATAATGGGCTAACCAATAAAACGTACTACTACTGCACTGACTCTAAAACAGTGGTTCTCAACCTGTGGGTCTCCAGTTGTTTTGGCCTTCAACTGCCAGAAATCCTAACAGCTGGTATACTGGCTGGGATTTCTGGGAATTGTAGGCCAAAACACGTGGGGACCCACAGGTTGAGAACCACTAGTCTAAAGTCTTGTAGGTTGCCCTTCAAATGCCTAACTGTGGCTCAAACACCACTTCCAAATTGAAGTTGGTCTCCACAAGGTGGGAACAAGCATTAGGCTTGCCATTTTCAACATTTGGTTGTTGTTTTTTCTTATAGGACTAGCTCCCCTTATCCAACAGGACAATGTTCATCTGTATGTATAAATTAGCATATACAAATTTTATACAAATTCACAATCTCTTTTTTTAGGCAAAGTAATTCCTTTCTTCCCCTTTGATGCCAAAGGCCCTTTCTATGCTGCCATGTAAAATCCAGATTATCTGCTTTGAATTGGATTATATGGCAGTGTAGATTCATATAATCTAGTTCAAAGCAGATAATGTGGATTATCTGCTTTGATTGTCTGGATTATCTCTGGCATTACTTCGTGAACGAAGATTTTTAGGAAGAACTTATCCCATGCTTTCTACAAGTGTGTTGATGACTAAGGAGGTTGGATGTGTCCTTCGAGCCTGTGCAATGGATTTTTCTGGTGGAGCGCAGTGTACACAAAACTGGCCTCATCCTTTAAACCAGAGGTCCGTCTGCCAGCGCCTAGCAAGCTTAGGATGGTGGCAGCTAGGTCCTCAGGTCGTAGGTTTGATTATAGTTTCCTTCTCTAGATGGTTGACCTTAGACGAGCACCATCTGCCTGGGTTTGAAATTAGAGTTTTCCTTCTCTTAGGATGGTTGCCAATCCTACCCGTTGACGCTCTTTGTCAGACCCTTTGGTTGTGACCTATCTGGCATGGGAGGTCCTACCGGTGGCTATGCCACCGGCAGCATAGCTCACAACTTCATTAGGGTACACAAGCCTCTGCCCCACGACAAGGGGGTGCCAATGGAGAGGTGTCTGGATTATATGGCATTATCAAATGGGCCTATGTGACCATGTCAGAAACAGTCCACAACTGCTCTTCCAACTAAAATAACTTCTCACTTAAGCAATGGGGATCTCTCCATATGTATGTGAGAACTTTGCCAACAGCACTGCTTCTTTAAAAATCTTTTTTTTAAAAAAAAAAAACTCAATATGCAAAGGAAAGAAGAATAGAGCTAATGGCCACATTATCAATATCAAGAGGAAACCATGTCATGATCATTCCATTTCTTCCTGTTATTTCTCTGGAACCCTCTCAAGGGAATCCTCATCAGCTAGCAAGCTTCTCCTGCTACAAATGAGACACTTCTGTCAAGTGCTTTTTAGAAAGTGGAGGCTAAAGTGGTTTCACTGAATCTAGGGAAGACAACCTACAAGGTTGTGTATCACACACTGTCCAGTCACTACGGGGCAGGCTAATGGTTTTTTGTGTCACACAGAGCTCAGAAGAATGACTTTTCTGAATTAGAATTCAACCCCAAGCCCCCAGAAGCCAGCTTTTCCAGGAGATGCATTGTATTCAACCAATATTCTGAAAGCTTATACTATTCCTAAATACTCTAAATACTCATGCCTTAAAGGCACCAGATCACATTTGATCTGGAAAGATAAGCAGAATTGGACTGCCAATCAGTCTGACAAAAACCATCCCGAGTATTCTTTGCCTGAGAAAATTCTATGAAATTCATGGAATTCTATAAAATTTGCCATTTGTTGATAGGGAAATTAAAAACACTCTCACACACAAAATGCAAAGGGAAAGGATCAACAACTAAAAAGCAATACCCTGTTCAATACCTCTGTCTCTGAGGTGCACATCGGCACTTAGAAGACAACAAATGCTTATTTCCCTCCTCAAAGACAGTCAGATTAGTGAGAGTCAGCAATGCCGTAAAATATATTTTTATTCCAAGGCGGTGGTAAGAGCGCTGTACTGTTCCAAAATTCAAGGTATAGTGAGAGGGTTTGTGGAGGATTAATTTTTAGTTAAGTCTAGGTCAGATAGAGCAAACGGCAACAAAGATAAGGAATTGGCTTTGCTCTGAAGCTAATCACATTAAAATGATAAGGCCATCTCCACTGTTTTGTCTGCAGCTGTCGTTTCTCCTCTTCAATAGAAGGTTCTGTGCTGCTGCAGCAGGATTTTTCACTCAGAGAAATAACAAATAGGATGCAAAACACAGGCAGTTTAATTGTAAGTTTATATGTTGCCAAGATAAAAAATGTGCATTTTACTGCAATAAATACTGAGATGCGCTCACACTCATAACTAATATTAAGAGCAGATTATATGATTCTTGGAATGTTTATTTAGCTCATCTTGGATTTAATTTTTAAAAAACCTGTTGAGGGGAGAGAGAGAACAATGAGGAACAAAGCAATAACATGTGATGAAAGAATAAACCCTTCCTGAATCCAGGGAAAATTACTCCCCTATCAATGTTCCCATTCCTCCTAGGGCAAATGCAAAGTGAAGAGGTTAACCTTATTCTCTATATGTCACGGGCCTAATTCTGATTTACTCCCTGGTCGTAGCTTTTATTAAGGAAAAGGTGAACTGTCAAAGGCTTTCATGGCCAGAATCACTGGGTGGTTATAGGTTTTTCGGGTTGTATGGCCATGTTCTAGAAGCATTCTCTCCTGATGTTTTGCCTACATCTGTGGCATGCCCTGTGGGGTATGTTGGCAACTAGGTATGTTCTCCCACCCTGAACCTGCCCCAATTCTGTTGTTGGTGGGGTTCAGAATGCTCTTTGATTGTAGGTGAACTATAAATCCCAGCAACTACAACTCCCAAATGACAAAATCAAATTTTTTAGTGATGGTCACTCCTTGTAGGTGTCTTGTGGCCAAATTTGGCAGCAATTCGTCCAGTAGTAAGAAATCAGTTTGTGTGTGTCAACGGTAAAATAGGATGTGTGGAAGGGCCCTGTGTTATCTGAGGTCCTTTCCACACAGTTGAATAAAATCCCATGTTATCTGCTTTGAATCAGATTATATGGCAGTGTGGACTCAGAAAACCCAGTTCAAAGCAGGTATTGTGTCATATGTTTCACATTTTGTAGTGGGTCAGTAGATCATTTTGACTTGGTTGTTTTATAAGTAGCTTGCATGCTGAAAAGGTGTGAGCACCCCTGGACTAGAGGAACAAAACATCTTCAAGCACCACAAAAATTCTACACCAGTTTTATAAAAGAACTAGCTGACCCGACCACGCTTCGCTGTGGCTTTTTCCTTTCTTCCTGGTGTCTTTTCCTTCTCCCCTTCTTCTCCCCTTCCATCCTTCTTTTATTTTCTTTCCTGCTTCTTACTTTTTTTCTCCGCCTCCTTCTCTTTGGTGCTGTCGTCACCAGGGCTTCCTCATAGGGCGTGTGGAACAGGCCTCCAATGGTGTTTGTGGTGGGCATGGGGGCATGGAAGGGCTGTGGCTTCCACCTCTTTCCCCTTCTTTCCCTGCCCTCCTTTCTTCCAGTGAGGAAGGCTCCAGCCACATTCCGGAGCTCTCCACGTGGCCGCCGCTGGTCCCTGGTGGCCGCCATCTTGCTGTGGAGGACTTCGGGGCGTAAGGGGCGGGAGTTCCGGTTCCCTGCAGCCATAGTGTTTTGTCCACGTTTCCAGGCGGAGCCTTTTTCTTGGCGGACTAATTTCCGGCGGAGCCTTTTTGTCCGGACCGGAAGTGGGTCGGGTGCCATTTTGTGGTCGTTTTCTGGCTTTTTTGTTTCTTTTTGGCCTCTCGGTTCCCCGGTCGCCCAGAGAAGCGGCGGAGATGGCCAGGAGAGGGCCCAGAGCCCAGAAGTAATGGAAGCGGCCCAGTGGGAGGTGGCGAATGAGGGCGAGGAGGCAACTTTGCGGTATTGCAGATGGGCACCGGCATGTAGAAGGAAGAGGAATCGGTGAGGGAGGACGAGAGGCTGGGGGGGGGTCTGAGTTCGCCACCACCATTGTAAATGAGGATTTTCCCCTCCCCTCCTCGCGGGGGAAGGAGGCCATTGGAATTCACCAAGCGCCGCTACGCCAGCTCAACGCCAGGTTACAATGGCCGTTTTTGGGGGGTCGTGTTTAGGGGTCTTCTGAAGTATCTAGGGTGGATTTTTGGTGCCCTGTAGGTACCTCGGGGTATGGTGGAATGTGTTGGGGGGGTTTAGTGGTTATGGGGCGTATAGTTTGGCTGCCTATATACGACATTGCACGGACCTTCTCTTTTTATATATATAGATCAATATTTTCTCAATGTACTGTGCTTTCAGTGAAGGAGGAGGGATTCAAGCCTGCCCAGCCACACCAAACACAGTTCGACAGCTACCCTAGCCATTTACCACACCCTGTGTTTCATCTGTATTTAGCTTAGCTCCCCTTGCCACCCTCTGTTAGCATGCCAGAACTCTGAAAAATATGATAGGTGAAGTATCACAGGAGACTACCATCCAATTTCCCTGGGCCACATGAGCCTGGGGAAATGCAGGATGTCAGTCGGCACAGCTGATTGGTTTTGGTTAGGAACCAGTCTGGCTGTCTTGACAGCCCTAAAATAAGCTGAAAGCCCAAATCTTGGCAAAGTTTGTGTTAATGCAACTTTGCCTATCTTAAGATGGATCAGCCCAATGAGGTGTTTAACTTCTGTTGAGTTGAGGGGATCACACACCGACCAAAATTGTCAGGAAAGATGAGTTTAAATATATGATAATTGGGTAATATGATATCGACCTCAAAGATTGGATTCTTCAAGCATCGCTAGCACTAATTCAGTATATTAAATGCTACAAATATCACATAGCAAATTATAGCAATGAAACTCATTCTGATCCTTCATTTTGCAGTCAGTCCAAAAATGGTCTAGTTACGGTCACATTTCTCCAAAATTTATGCCACCTAGCAT
Organism: Anolis apletophallus; assembly: GCA_030556195.1. Lineage (NCBI taxonomy): Eukaryota > Metazoa > Chordata > Lepidosauria > Squamata > Anolidae > Anolis > Anolis apletophallus. The sequence goes on from JARBWK010000004.1 coordinate 151,833,346, forward strand.
GAGATACTTCTTTAATTTAGCATTGATTGCAGTATGGTTTATTGTTATTTCTGTTCTAAGACATGACCTTTAGAGGCAGAGAAACATATCAATAAGATGGAATGGATTTCATTTTAGATGCAAAGAGATGTCTTTGCTCACCCAGAAGAAATACTGTCTTTGTCCAGGACAAGATGACCTCTTTTGATCTGTATAGAGGAGCAGACTTAATTATTTCCCTTGCCTTCTTTTTTTGCTACGGGTTTTGAACATATTATTACTGAACATGTGTCAGATAATCAATGGCATATTTAACAGCTACTCCATGAAATAAAATTGAGAGTCTATCAATTTGGGTCGGGCAAGGGAATTGTTAGTTGATTAATATAGTGTAAATAATATCATGATATAAAATCCCTAGAAATATATTTCAGAGAGTCAAAAAGAAGAAAAGGAAGGAAGCCATGCTTTGACATCATTTGATTCTTTAACTTTGCAACTTTCCAAAGGAGTTGCCATGTTGGTTTATCTTATATATATAAAATCCTTCATGTGGTGGTTCCAGTCTTATAAACAAAGAAACCACACAAGGCAGACACACAAAAACAGCCCACATACCCAGAAAACCCTACAAGGTATGTTTACCAAAACACCCCCCTGCCCAAAAAAGAGCCAATGGCCACAAATCAAAAAAAACATTATGGACTACAACTCCCATGATCCCCCATGCCACCTCCATCTGGCATTTTAGAGCGTCGGAATGTTAGTGGAGCTGACCAATTACAGTCATTATGCAAATACTCCCTCAGTTAGAATGTAGGCTGGGAGCCCCCCCACCCTCCTGGCAGTTTAGAGAATCGGAATGTTGGTGGTGGTGCTGGCCACTCATAGGCATTATGCAAAAAAGACAGGTAAAAAGGCAATCCAAGAGATAGAAGCTGGTGAAGGGACTAGCAAAAGGAAGGCAAAAAAGGTAGGGAGGGAATGGAGGAAGGGAGACAAGGGGATCAAGAACTGAAACAGAAAGGGGAGGGATGGCAGGAAGGAGGGAAAGGAAAGAAGGAAGGGAGGGAGAAGAGGCAGGAGGACAGAGAGAAGATAAAAGCTGAATGATGAGGGGGGGGAGAGAAGAAAGGAAGTATAAAAGGCTGGAAGCGATGTTACTGTTGGTCCTCGCCACATGCACACACGTAGGTACATATAGACATGCACACATACACACATATATACATGCACTGAAATATACACATGCACACATACATACACACATCTGTACTTACACACATCTACACATATACACGCATATACATATACAAAAACACACATATACATAAGTACACACATACTGTATACACACATATGCATACACACATATACATAAGTACACACACACACATGTACACATAGACACAAATCCATATATATATATATATATATATATATATATATATATATATACATACATACATACATACACACACAAAACACATATATATAGACTGGGACACAGGAAAGAGAAAAAGCCACAGCAGCGCGTGGCCAGGTTTAGCTAGTTTTATATATATATATAAAAACAGTTTTAAAAGCCCTGTCATCACTTAAAAACTAACATTACAAAAACAGTTTGTGCCTATAGTCTACTTTTTCAGATAACATGGTATTTAATTTATGGATTAGTACTCATAGTTGCTGAAGGGAATGTAAACAGTGAAATCAGTGTGGGACAGAAGGTATTGATAATGCTGTTAATTCATAACATGCTTTCTGATAACTGAAACATCCTGACACTTGGTTAGTTTCAACTAGAGTAGACCCAAGCAATTGTTAAATAATGAGTCACCATGTACGGAAATCCCATTCATTTTATGAACATACTATAATTAGGACTAGCAACAAAATTCATTGTCCCAATTCAACTTTTTGGTGGTAGACTAGAACTCCTTGAACTCAGGAGGGATAACCCAGCATTCTTTCACTTCCATCTCCGTTAGAAGTATCATGAACACACAAAGGCACCACTGGCTTTAAAGCTGACTCAGTAAAATTGCAATTCAACATAATATTTGGAGATGGTTTTTTCTTCTTCTTCTTTGATTTGTGCCTAGCTTTTTGTGATGTTTAGACGGCATGGAGATCCTCTTCTGTTTCTTCTGATGAAGCCTGATGTATTTGGTACACAATCCAAATAATCTGTCCTGGAGTGTCTGGTGGTCGTTGTCACTGGTGTGGTGAACTGGTTGCGATTTTTAGTCCAAATGTGAAAGAAACTATCCAATGTGCTGGACTCATTTCAGGGATGCCATTGAGTACCATACATAGTTTCTTTCGAGGTCTGATTAAAATTCAAAGGAGACTCTCTGGCATGCTAACATGGAGACCATCAATGGCCACTAGTCTTCCTTTTCCTATCTGTATGCAGCATGTAACCTCTTTGCTGGCCATATTGTAAAAGATCTACCATTGCAGATGGCATGGATTCTCCCATGTACTTCACTTGGGCCCCATCTACAATACTATTATAATGCAGAGTGAACTGGATTATATGGCTATGTAGATTCATATAATCCAGTTCAATTCAGTTCAGTCTGTATTATATGAGTTTACACTGACCATATAATGCATTTCAAACTGCATTATTTTGTAGCGTAGATGGGGTCACAGTGTACCCCAGTGCTTCCTTCTAGTTTTCCCTGAATGTATCAATCTATATATATAAAGGAACAGTCGTCATGTGAAGACTACCTGAAACAGAGAAACCTTACAATGCAGAAACACAAAACTTGCCAACAGAAATAGGCCTCAAGCAAGGTACGTTTGTAGCAAAGAAACTCCCCCCCAAACCTAAAAGGCCCCCAAAACAACGAGTAAAAATAAAACTACATTTCCCAGCATCCTCCGGGGCTGCCATATACTCTCCCAGCCTCTACATTCTGACAACATGATTGGCTGCCAATAAGGGCGGATTTGCATAACTGCTGTACTGGCCAGCCAACATGAACATTCCGACCCATAAAAAACTGTCAGATGACTGCCAGAGCCTCCTCCAAAACTTTCAAATCAGAAGACTGCAGGCAAAGAGCTGAGGCACAAACATAAAACACCCAATTCACTAACAACAATTCCAACCCTTACATACTCAGACTTTCTCGCATCTCCTAAATAGGGCACAGCAACACGTGACGGGTACAGCTAGTTTTATACAAAGGACATAAATGTGCAGCTTACTAAGGTTCTATAAAGAGACAAAATATTTTTACACCATATTTTACAGTGTTGGGGAATGCCACAGGTCATACCATTAGTGGGGATGAATGATAGGATTTGCAAGCCAATGACATCTGATGGCCATGGTCCCTACCTTGCATCTAATGGAGAGACAACAACTGTGTGCTTTGTGTCTGGGCCTCTATCTGGAACTATGGAGGTCAACAGTCGTATTCTGGAATTACTCTAACATTGTTGGATAGTGCTTGTTTTCTGATTTGTTACACTGTGCTCTAAAATCTAAGTTAATTAATGCTTAATTTAGATTAAGCATTAATCTAAATTTCCTGTTTCTGAATATATGCCACAAGAGCAAGTTCCCAAATGATGTTTCAGAATTATGATTTCAACACACATTTTCATTGAGTCACAAGACATTGGGTGCAATCTGAACTTATTCCAGAGGTACATGCCACACAGGCCCGGATTACCCATAAGGCCAGCCTAGGCCATGGCCTAGGGCAGCGCCTTTGGGGGGCCAGCAGGTCCGGACCCCCCAAAAAAGTTTTTAAAAATTAAAAAAATATTCCAAACAAATTCCAAAAAAGGGTGCATGCGCGCGGTGGCGTAAGCGCCATCCATGGCCGCCGCCCCTTTGCTCTGCTCCCCTCGGCTCTGCCCCCGCCCTCGGCTCCACCCCACCCCCGGCTCCACCCCGCCTCCTCGCCAGCGCGAGGAGGAAGGAAAGCCCCACCTCCGGAGCTGATGCGGGGCCTCCCCACGGCTCCTCCCTCCCTCCTAAAGCCGTCATGACTCATGCCGGCATGAAAAGGGCAATTTCGGCCGCTTCTCAGGCTGGCATGGTGGCTTTAGGAGGGAGGGAGGAGCCGTGGGGAGGCCTTGCATCAGCTCCAGGGGTGGGGCTTTCCTTCCTCCTCCTCGTGCCAGCGAGGAGGCGGGGCGGAGGCGGGGGCGGGGCAGGGATGGGCGGAGCCAGGGGCAGGGCAAGGAGGAGCCGGGGGCGGAGAGGGGGCAGGGCGGAGCTGGGGGCAGAACCTTTGGCCTAGGGCGCCAAAAGGGCCTGATCCGGGCCTGATGCCACACTGCCTATTTGTCTTTCTTTCTGGAGAACAAGAAGCAAAGCTCTCTTCAAAAAAGACAACAACAACAATGATGATGTTGATGATTCCAGTGCAAATTTGAAGTGCTAAGTTAAGTTTTGACGCAGATAAACATCCCTCAATGTTTTTCTTACTTGCTGGGATATTAGCCTAGTACTGATTGAGAGACAGATTAAAACAATTTGTAAGGTTGCCGGCGTGGTTCAATATATTTCTAATAGCCCTGTACAATTTGTGCAGAAGGGGGGAGTAAGTGTTGTTGTTGTCAAGAATCTGAAGGACCAGATATCACATGACTTCAAAGCATTGTTCAGCCCATATGCTCATAGGTTCTTGTGGCCTAATCAGTAAATGCATTCTGCTGAAAACATCAGTTTTCTCTACAGAGGCCCTAGTCTCATGTGTATATGACTACATTTCCTTCTAAACTCAATTGGAAAAATAACCCAGAGTTTTTCATTCTGACTTGAATGTTCCTTGCTTGTCAGCCAAGCTATTCTTAAAACATTTCCATACAAATGTCCATCTATATCATGTGCGACACATAGCATTAGAACTAAAAAATAAATGAACGCTACAGGATCTTGAAGACATAATGTGGCAAAGTGTTTCACAGCAATAGCCTGTGTTTGCAGAAGCTTGAAGTAATGAGGCAAATAGGCATAACAGTTTAAAAGTCAAAATGAAAATAGTGTTGCTGCTATGGACTATCACAGCTGACATTTTACAACAGCAGAATATATGATACTTCAGATTTTCTTGAACTCCAACTTCCATCAGCCCTAGGAATAAAAAGAGCTGCAATCTAACAATATCTGGCGGCAATGGTAGCTCACATATCCCATGTTAGGCCCCTTCTACACAGCTGTATAAAATGCCGATTATCTGCTTTGAAATGTAGACTCAGATAATCCAGTTCAAAGCAGATAATGTGCATTATCTGCCTTGATATTCTGAATTATATGGCTGTGTAGAACACTGTTTCTCAACCTGGGGGTCGAAACCGCCATGGGGGTCATTTGGCCATTTCTGAGGGTTCGCCGCTTCCCCCTTTGGCCCCTCTCCCTCCCCCTGGAATGGCTGACCAGCTTTTCTGGAGCCTCGGGTCAAAAGAGCCACAACAAAACAGTAATTAATTCATTTCGTTCTCTCCTTCTTCCTCCTTCTCCTCCTTCTCCACCTTTTTTCAGCCTCTCAACACATGAAAAGCTTATCCGTAGAGCCTCCCCCCCCCCCCCCCAGGATCTGCCTGGATCTTCCTTCTTTTCCCTCCCTGCCCACAGCCTGTGTGCCTGGCCGTCCCTTCCCTCCAATCAGACCTCCTCCTCCTCACTCGCCCTCTTCACCCACAGGGGAGAGAGCAGCAGCACCATGGCTTTCTTCCCCTCTGTGTCCAAGTGCCTCCTGACCCCACCAGTACCACTGGGGCCTCCTATATAACAGTGTGCAACTACACATATATTTGGAAAAGTAGTTGAGACAAAATTCTTTAAAGGAAATTATAGGCCAGTTAGTCTAACCTCAGTTCCAGGCAAAGTGATGGAAACCATTATTAAAGAAAAAATCACTAAGCACATAGAAGAACAGGCATTGCTGAAAGAAAATCAACATGGTTTCTGCAAAGGCAAATCATGTCTTACTAACTTGATAGAATTCTTTGAGGGTGTAAATAAACACATAGATAAAGGGGACCCAGTCGATATTGTTTACCTTGACTTTCAAAAGGCTTTTGACAAAGTCCCTCACCAAAGGCTCCTAAATAAGCTCTTCAGCCATGGAATCAGGGGACAGGTCTTGTCCTGGATTGGAACCTGGCTAAACTGTAGGAAACAAAGGGTGGTAATAAATGGACACTTCTCTGGATGGAAAGAGGTGAGAAGTGGCGTACCCCAAGGTTCAGTTTTAGGACCGTTACTTTTTAATTTATTCATAAATTATCTGGATGTAGAAGTAAATTGTGAGGTAGCAAAGTTTGCAGATGACACTAAACTGTTCAGGGTAGTTAAAAATGAAACTAACTGTAAAGAGCTCCAGAAAGATCTCTCGAAATTGAGTGAATGGGCAACAAAGTGGCAAATGCATTTTAACTTAAACAAGTGTAAAGTCATGCACATCGGGGCAAAGAACCCCAAATACACTTATTAACTGATGGGATCAAAGCTTTCTGAGACAAACCAGGAAAGGGATCTTGGGGTTTTGGTGGACAGCTCAATGAAGATGTCAACCCAGTGCGCTGCAGCAGTGAAAAAGCAAATTCTATGCTTGGTATGATCAGGAAGGGAATCGAAAATAGGTCGGCAAATGTTGTATTGCCTCTCTACAAATCTATGGTGAGGCCACATCTGAGTACTGTGTACAATTCTGGTCACCGCACCTCAAGAAGGATATAACGGAACTGGAAAAGGTACAAAGAAGGGCAACAAAAATGATCCAAGGGATGGAGCAGATCCCTTATGAAATCAGGTTGCAACGCCTTGGTCTTTTCAGCCTTGAAAGATGGCGTTTAAGAGGTGACTTGATCGAAGTGTATAAAATCATGCATGGGATAGAAAAGGTGAATAAAGAAAAAATATTTTCGCTGTCACACAACACTAGGACTAGGGGGCACTCCCTGAAGCTCCAAGGTAGGAAAGTTAGGACTAATAAAGGGAAATATTTCTTCACCCAGAGGGTCAGTGGGTTATGGAACTCACTTCCAGAGGAGGTTGTGACACAGAATGCTGGACTAGATGGACTGAGGCCCGATTCAGCATGGCTCTTCTTATGTTCTTATGTTCTTATGTTCTTATGTTCTTATGTTCTTATGAAATGAAAATGGAATTAATTTATGAATGAACTATTATGAAAAAATAAAATATGCTTGCTTTTCAAAGAAGAGGATAACAGAAATTTTAACTACAGGAAATCCCAACATCATTTTTTCCATTAAGAAACAGACAGGAAAATTCCATCAGCTATCAGATTGATCCATAAAGGAATAAGGAAATGGTCGGGTTCCTTCTCCTTTGTCTCCAACTTTTTACATGCTGCACTGGAAAATGCTCACTTTCTGTCAAAATGTTGAACAGACCCAAGAGCATCCAAATTCTTTAGGAAATAAAAGGTGTCTTGGATATTACTTATGGGCTTGTTCTGCAGGTCAATAGATTGTCTTAGGACTTATAAAGCTGATGGATGTGATGTTCTAGTATAGGCTTACATGGAAATTAGGTGTTTATGTGCTATGTGTGCCTTCGCTTAGCTCAGAAATTACATATGGTTCCCAGCAGCTCTCAAATATGGCTTCTGAATAAATTGCTTTTTAGGCTGTTATTCCTAGAACATGCCCTATGGTTTTGCTTTGTGGGGTTTTCTAGGAGTTATTGTCTGAATGAGTTACTTTTCCAAGTTCTCTTTCTGTATAAGGCCAATACTGGAGTGTTGTATCTTCTATAACAGGGCTGTCCAACTTCTTCGGGCCCAAGGGCCAGAATGCAGGTGACGGATCACCTTGGGGGCCACTCGCTGGGGCGTGGCGAAAAGCGGGGCATGGCCGCTCACGGGGCAAGATGCCCGGGCATGCCCAGCGCCAGGGCGGGAGGCGGGGTGACGTCAGGCGCCACGCCTCCACCCAGCCCTGCTTGGGGCGGGTCGCGCCTGAGAGATAGGTAAGCCAGGAGACGGGATCGGCAATCCGACCTCTGCCGTGTCCTTGGCTCTTGCAAGGACAGGAAGGTAAGCTCGGGCTTGCCGATCCCGCCCTGGCGCGCATGCCCAGCATCCCTGCGCGGCCCACCCTTTCAGCCCGGGGTGACCCGCCCTTTTCGGGCGTTTACGTCACCCCCCGAAAAAGGGCGGGTCCGCTGCAAGAGCTTGCGGGGGCAGGATCGGCGAGCCGCCTTTTGCCGTGTCTCTGGCTCTTGCAGCGGCCGCGCCTGAAGGAAGGTAAGCTCCCTTGCGCGAGCGAGGAACAGGCGGGGGGAAGTCCCACCCCTAGGGCATCAGATGTGGCTTCCCTCCGCCTCCTCCTCATTCGCGTCGGCCCCGCCCCTCCCCCCCCCCCCGAGATCAAAATTTTTTGGAAATTTTTTTCCGAATTTTTTTTTTTAAAAACCTGATGTCTTGCAGGGGGTTAGGGGGCTGTAGGGAAGGGGCTCGGGGGCCGTGTACGGCACCCGGGCCGCCAGTTGGGCAGCCCTGTTCTATAAAAATGTCCCATATGTCTGTGAAAGTACAAACCACATCAGTCCGTTCTCCCCACTTTCTCCTCCTAAACTGTTCCTTCAGTGCAGTCAGGGCAGAAATGATCAGAGAACTAAGAAGGATTAGTAGAAAATGGAGCATTTGGGATAGAAATCCCCCTTAACAAATGCCCTTACTGATATCAAGCAAGAATTTGGGGGTCTTGCTGTGAAGACAGAGACCAGCCAGACCCACCAAAGAGAACCCGGAATAACCCTGGTGAGAAAGGAAGTGACTAATTGGATTTTCCCTGCATTTCCCCAAATAAAATCTCACCAAGTTGAAGAAATGCCACCAAGTTGTTTATTTTGTTCCAGCTGGAGCGGATGCCAAACTGCAATCATTTGCCAAAAGCTGACATACCGTACAATGCAAAACATTACATTTTTATAGAGAAAAACAGAGCTGTCAAAGTTCAAACTCCCCGCCCCCTGCCCCCTTTGCCAGCTTTATGCTGATTGGCTGGAGTCATCAGCTGGCGGGGAGGCATGGCCAGCTTAGCCGCGCCTCAGCCAATCAGGAAGCTAGTGTCACTTTAGGCTCGCGACCAATGAGAGCAGAGGAGGCAGTACAGGCGGGAAACAATGAACTGGGAGGAAATGATGAGTGGATTAAATGACTTAATGTTTGTCCAAGTGCTGGTGATTACTCTCAAGCTAGCTTTTTGTATTGTCCCAAGTGGAGGAAATAAACATCTTGGTCTGGCGCAGATGACAGACCACGGTAGTCCTTAATCCTGAATATGGGATCCATTGATGATATCTTGCCTTTGGTATCGGCCAAGGGAATGAAAACAATGGGTGAGGCAGATGAGACATCCAAATCCTCCCGGAGGCAGGATGTCCCCTTTGTGAGGACTGACAAAATCACCATGGGACACGTCCTCCAGATGGCCATGCTCCAAGGCATATGCTCATTGTTTTATTATCCATGCAAGAGTTTTGTCGGGTCCTTTGTGTTAGGAGATTAACGGACCCAGGAAATGAGAGATTCCCTGAGCCTTGGTATGCTGGGTTCACAAAGAGGTGACATTTCATATTTTCATATAGGGGCACAGGGAAGGGGAAAGCATATAGGGAATACATTCATACTGGGGTTACGTGGGCCTCTGTTGAACATCGTAAATAGCTCCCTTGAGCAAGGAGTCTTCCCAGAGTGCTTTAAAGAGGCGGTGGTAGCTCCATTACTGAAGAAACCGTCACTAGATCCTGCGGTTCCCTCCAACTACCGACCAGTGTCGAACCTCTCGTACCTGGGCAAGGTAGTTGAGAGGGCAATAATGGAGCAGTTGCAGTCCTTCTTAGATGATGCAACATGGCTAGCCCCTTCCAGTCCGGCTTCCGTTCGGGCACGGGACGGAGACGGTCCTGGTCTCCATCACAGATCAACTCCGCTGCCAGCTCGACCAAGGCGGGTCTGCGCTGCTCGTGTTATTGGACCTCACGGCAGCGTTTGACACGGTCGACCACAATCTACTGATCCACCGCCTGGCCATGGCTGGAGTGAGGGGACAGTTCTTAAATGGCTGACCTCCTTCCTCCACCAGCGGTCTCAGCGTGTGAGGAGGGCGAGGTGGTCTCGAGGACTCCTCATTAGTTTGTGGAGTTCCGCCAGGGCCATTCTCTCCCCTCTGTTATTCAACATCTACATGCAGCCGCTTGCACAGCTGGTGCGGAGTTATGGGCTGGAGTGCCACCAGTACGCTGATGACACCCAGCTCATTCTGAGATGGAGGGCAGGCCGGGTTCCGTCCCTGATAATTTCCAACACTGCCTCGAGGCCGTTACTGGATGGCTGCGTGCCAGTAGGTTGAGGGTGAATCCGGCAAAGACGGAGATCTTGTGGTCGGGCCGCTCGGGTGGTGTAGATGTCCAGCTTCCGACCCTGGACGGTGTGGCGCTATGCCCATCGCCTTCCGTTAAGAGCCTGGGGGTCCATCTGGACTCCCAGCTGACCATGGAGGCCCAGGTCTCCGCGGTCAGCAAGGTTGCTTTTTTCATCTGCGACAGGCTCGGAGGCTGGCCCCTATATCTCCGGAATGACCTGGCCACGGTGATCAAGCTACGGTCATCTCAAGGCTGGATTACTGTAACGCGCTTTACGTTGGCCTTCCTTTGTCGGCGACCCGGAAGCTCAAGTTGGTGCAGAACACTGCCGCCCGGCTCCTGTCTGGAACCCCAGCAGGCCGCCACATCACACCTGTTTTGCAGGATCTGCACTGGCTCCCAATCGAGCACCGGATCTCCTTCAAGGTGTTGGTTCTTACCTTTAAGGCCTTGCATGGCCTGGGGCCAGCGTACTTGAGGACCGACTCACCCCACACTGTCCCCGAGATCACTACGCTCCGAGGATGCTAATTTGTTAGAGATACCCTCGGCGAAATCGGCTAAACTGACATCTACTCGCCGGAGGGCGTTCTCCGTTATAGCCCTACGCCGTGGAACGCCCTCCCGGCTGGACGCGGGCTATAAAGGACCTGCTCCCGTTTAGACGCGCCTGCAAAACTTATTTGTTTAAGCAGGCCTTCGGTGAGTAGGTCCTGCCCATGTTCCGCTTTAGCCGCTGTCCTGGGGTGTCACGCTATCTAATTTCTGAACTGTACCTGGGGGTTTTGTATTTTGCTGTTTTAACTGTTTAATTGTCTTAGATGTTTTATCGCATTGCTTGTGTGTAGTTGTACCTTCGGTTCCTGTGAGCCGCCGCGAGCCTCAGGGAGTCGGCGGCATAGAAACCCGAATAATAAATAAATAAAATAAATAAAAATGGGAACCATATCATCTCATACCAGCCCAACTCATCTACCAGAGTCCATTAGAATTCATAAATCATGAAGAGGGTTCATGGGATTCGTCAGCCAGTCCGCTGTTGTCACACGAAGAGAGCAGGCAGTAAAGGTCGTCACACAAAGAGAGAAGACAGCAGCGAATCACAGAAGCAGTCCCAAGTCAAACCAAAAGAGCAGTCAGTGTCAGGGAGAAGCCAGGAGTGTCCAGAGTCAAAACAGGAAACCACAAGAATCTAGCACACAGGGATTTAAATCGGTGTAGCCGGTGAAAGAGTACAATATGCAGACCACACACGATACGATACCAGGAGGAAGTCCAAGGTCCAAAATCCACAGCAGTGCAGCAACGCAGGGCAGAGCACAGCCAGCCAGAAAGACTCTTTGCCAGCTACAAAGAATCATTATTCCCAACCCCCCTTTATTCAAAGTTCTTCATCAGAACTAGATTAAGCCAACACCCAATCATCATTCCTCTCAGCTGCCATAACCTCTTCACGTGCTGCCTTTTGCTTTTCACGCCAAGCCATTAGTCTTCTGCAATGACTTAGATCACCCCAAGATGAAGGATACTCTTTGGTACTCTAATTCCAATCCCCAGCAAACCCCACAAATGAATCACTACTAGTAGGCTCTTCACAAACATCCCTTATCTGCTGTACTTTAGTCCAATCCATATCACTGGACACTTCTTCAGAATCTCCATCCCATAGACTGTTCCCCATCATCACACTCATCATCCCCTGACAAGCCCAGAAATGTATTATCATCAGAGGACTCATTAAGTATTTGCCTTATCCTTTTCCTCTCTTGATCTTCGTCTGGTTCAGACTCACGAGCAACCCGTTTTGCGTTCCTGACCCCAATCCCCCCTGTCTCAGCCTCAGGCTCAACTACAGCAGCAACCTATTTTTTAATCTTACATTATCTTCAGCAAAAAAATGATTTGTGGTTTGGTGTTCATAAACAGAAAAAAAAATATGTCATTCCTACATACACCACTTCATGATTTGTTTCCTCATTCTGTGGTCTCAAGAATGAATTCCATTAAAAAAAATCTTACCCTAGTTTCTTATTGTAAAAACATTTCCTAAATATTAAAAAGAAATACATATGAATGCTTATTTATTTACAAACACACACAAACACTCATTCATTATTCAATGTGACCTACTCCTCAGTCTGCCAAGGAGACAAATAGAGATCTGCATAAGGTGCTTGCCTTGCAAAAGAAGATACATTCAGATTTTAAGAATTGGGACACTCTAAAGAAATAATGGGAAGTGTACATTTCTGTCACTCAATTGAATAGCAAGCTTCTGACAAGAGAGTCTCCTTTAGCCCTGGGTACTCCACAAAACTGTCACAGTTGAAAACCAGGACATATGTAGCTAAACAACATCAGAATGGTAAGAGTTATTAATGAGGAAGAACACACAAGCTAGAAGACCTCTGCTGCAGTTTGCTTCTGCCTGAGTCTACTGGGAAGGTTTTTCTTCTCCGCTGCAGAGCTCAAACTTTGAACTTAGTGTGCACCAATGAAAGTAAGCTGAGGATAAGAGGGAGCAGTGGGAGGGGGAGAAAGAAACCGGGAAACTTTAAAAGCAGCTTAAAAAGTGTTGCAACAGAGGATTAATAGGGACTGCCAAATTTGAAAAGTTAAGAGTTATGACAAAGCTGCTGCTGGATTATAATCATGTTATTATTATTATTATTATTATTATTATTATTATTCGAGTTTATATACCACCACTCTCCGAAGGCTCGGAGCGGTTTACAACTGAATAATACGATTAACAGTAAATAACATAATACATCACAAAACAATACAGACAACTATAAGGGGTCATCTATTGGAAACCCAGAGTTCACCTAGTCCCTAAAGAGAGGGGCAAGATAGAACCCGATGGAGTATGGTCATGGGTATGGCCAACTGGATGGCGCAGGGTAGGTGTAAATGCTGGTTCGCCTGGCCAGACTTGGAGGCATAGTGATAGCCTGACAGGTCCGAAAATCCCAATTGACTTGACCTGATTCTGGGGCTGGGGACCTCCCGAAGGTCGCCCCCAGCTCCTGGTGGTAGTATTCCAGAAAGTTCTGGTTCAGAATTTCTTCCGCTTCCTGACTAAGATAGAGTCCTTCCCCCAATTCGATGAAGGAGCCTTTGAAAAGGCCTCAGAGGCAGCATCGGTACCAGCCAGAGGTGGAGCTCTTTGCAGGGACCACAGGCCAGTCTGAATGTTCGTTGATCTAGGAACAGTAGTCCTCAGGGCTGAAGTCATATCCGGAGATATGACTGCCAGTTTCTGTTGGATTGCAACTCCCAGCTTTCTTTACCACGGGCAACTGGAATTTGAAGTTCAGCAAGAGCTCAATTAATTCTCACTCCCGCAGTAAAGAGTGAACCTGCACTGCAGGCCCAATTGCTTATATCATCTGTACTCCTTTGAAGGAAAGACCACTGCCACTTCATGGTTAAGAACTTGAGGTATCGTAAGTCAGAATCCTCTGTTCCACATCCAGCTACAGGAGAGAACAACCAGTTGTTCTCAATGTTTGGGTTTCTTGGGTTGGTGGCATTAGATTAAAGTACCTGCAGATGTTTCCCTTTTAACTTAAAAAAAATTGAATATGTATGTAGGATATCAGAGTTCACAATCACATCACTGAAATGTCCAAAGAAATAAACAGGCAATGATTTTCCATTAAATTCTCATTGCGTATGCAAGGGTGACACACCTCGCGCCAAGAAATAACACAGACACAAGTGGTTGGATGAAAATGGCCACAACTCAATTTATTGAAAACAGGAACCAATGGTTGGCGGCCATGCATGGGTCCTGGATCAGGGTCGGACAGCCCCCACGAATGTCCAAAGGCGTTTGCAAGCCTGGGGTGCGAGTGGCCCAATGCCAGTCCACGGAAACTCAGCACCCCAGGGGGCCTGGGCGTTATCCCCCCTTACAACCAAGGGGGTCATAAGCCAGCCTGATCCAGGGGCCATGCCACACGCCACATGCCAAACACGAAGATTGTGACAATGAACATAATAACGCATAGCCATGAACAGTGCAACAAAGAAGTAAGTAAAAGACAAAAAGGAAACCACAAGCAATGAAAAAGTAGGGAGGGTGGGAGGAAAAACCAGACTGGCCCCAGCGTGTGGCCTGAGCAGTCCCAGGCAGCCTTAAGTAAGCTGCCTGGGCGGAAGTGCAGGCCGGCCAGCTGCAAGGAGGGGGCGGGGCAGGGCCAGCCCTGTCATTGGCCAGCCGGCTTTGATGGCGGGAAACCTTCCCCCACCCCAGGGGCTTCTGGGGAGAAGAAGCCCCTTCTCCATCACCATGATGGCGGGAGGGCAACCCTGCCCCGCAACCAGCTCGGCCGGTAAGTCGGCCAAGCCCCCCCCCTTTTTAGTATAGCCTATTCTCTTGACCTTTCTATTTCCATACATATCTATTACTTATATCATTCAGTTTTATCCACCTCCCCCTCTCACCCACCACCTTCCAGGAACAATTGTATCTCTATTTCCAATATTATTTTAATTGATTGACTATGAAGATAGTCTGTTGTAGTTCGTTATATTTTCTTTTTTCTTTGACTCAGGCTCTCAGAGTTTTCCATTTCAAATTCCATTTTGCATTGGGATGACAATTTGTTTATTTGATTCTCCTTTCTTGGCAAATGTTTCCTTATACATAGCAATTATCCACTTTGGTGCAACGGGGTATGTGTTCAAAATTATTTCCAAACACACACACACACACACACACACACACACACACACACACACGATGGAAAAGATGTAACTTTGATCTCAGTGGATAAGAGGACATTTCAGCCAAAAGCCACTTTGACATAGTGCCATAATGGATCATTCAGTATGCTTTGCAAAGACAACAATTATTCTCTTTGGTTTTTCCAGTTATAGCAATCTCTTTACTAATAACATGATAGTAAAGATAATTAGAGTGTAGCCCCCAAAATGCCAAGCATTCATCTTCTTCTCATCCATTTTCTAACTGATCAGGGAGGAATAAACACAAACATCTATTAAGAGGAAATAGGGGATTTTAATTCAATTAGCTGCTTTAATCGTAGAATGCAAAGACAATTTACATAGCAAGGCCATTTTAAGAATATCTATATGCCTAATCATTCTGTGCTCTCATTATGCAAGAGAGAAATGCAGCTTTCATATTAAGTATTTATAGTGCTGTGTAATGTAAGGAGGGAAAACACACCACAGAAGTGTATTAAGGAGAAAATTATTGGTTTGCCTATTTGGATAAATATCTTAGCCTTTCACCTTCTGCCCTCTGCTGGTTGCAACACAAAATGACTTCAGAGTAGCGACTCTATAAAGACAGTGGGATGTATCCAGAGAGAGAGAAAAACTCTAGGAAGTTCCAGATTTTGTTCCCGTTCCTTTTGATGTTATATTGTGTTTATCCCCAGAATATTTATTTCAGCTCCTAGTATGATCAGAGACGTTTTATATCAGATCCCTAGATCAGTTTAGTTGAATCCAATATAAAACTCTAGAGATCAAGGTCTGTCTCAGGGGCGGTCTAAGGTAATTTAAAATGGTAAGCGAACATTATTTTGCCCCCGCTCAAAACATTCTCCCCCGCGCATGTCCAGAAGCTCTCTTGACAGGGTGTCAAAAGGTCGCAAGTTTGAATCCAGGAAGTGAGGTGAGCTCTCGGTGTCAGCCCCAGCTCCTGCCAACCTAGCAATATGAAAACATGCAAATGTGAGTAGATCAATAGGTACCGCTCCGGTGGGGAGGGAAAAGGTAAGGGCCTGAGGCTGTTAGGAATGGTGGGAATTGGAGTCCAAAACACCAGCAGGGCCCAAGCTGGCCCATAACAGTTTGACACCGCTTCAGCTGCTCTGCTTTCAATGCTGGGAGTTGCAGTCGGCTGAGGAGCAGCCTGGGCCTCGTACTACCCTCGGGGCCCTCCCTCTTTCCTTGTGCTGGGCTTCCGACCGCGCCTGCGCAGAGAGGCGCGATTGTGGCATCTGCGGGGGAGTTTCCTTCTCGCTCCCTCACCCAGGGCGCGCCTCCTCCTCCAGATGCACACATTGCAAATGTCAGACTCAGGCCTCAGTGGCACGGAGCAATGGGAGTTGTAGTTTTACATGGCCTCGTGTGTGCCTTCTCCCCCAAAGACTGCTAGGGCCTCACCAAAGTGCAACTCCCATGTGTCTGGCGGGCGGGGGAATGTGCCCTTTACCCAGATGGCATCCCACGCAGCGGCGTCATTTGCCTTCCGGTAGGACCACCCCTGGTCTGTCTCTCTGCTTGGCCGTAGAAACCCACTCAGTGACCTTGGTCAAGTCACATACTCTTGGTCTCAGAAGAAGGCAGAAGAAATCCCCCTCTTGCCAACTCTATGAAAGGTTTGTGGTAAGGTCACAATAAGTTAAAAATGACTTGAAGATGCACAACTACAACTACATAAAATCAGAAGGCATAGTAGCAAAAATTGGGACTTTTCAATCAGTCAGAAAAGTGAGAAAGAAAAAAACTTAAGGGTCTGGAAAATTGTCCTAATGGGAAATTGAAGAGTGAACAAGCAATCCCATATAGAAGACATGACTTCTTTTTAATTTAGAAAGTCAGTGAAATACTGAAAAATTGATACCTATGGATGGATCAAGCATTTGGACCTAAGTCCAAAGGTCAGTCCTAACTTCAGGCAAAATGAGATGACTAACTCGAGCAGCTGATTTTCAGTGTCGCAAAGAGGCACAAAATCATTAGCTATTTGTTATCGCTGTATTTTATTGCCAGCCTAAATAGCCCAAAGGCACAAAGTCTCATTTTATCTTGTAAGCTAAACATAGCCAGCTCTGGTTAGTAATTGAATAGGAAACCACCAATGAATGTCTGGTGCTGTATGTTATTTTTCAGAGGAAGAAACTGGTTGTTTTTTTTTTAAGTTGGTATTCCTTGCCTAAGAAAACCCCATGAAATTTGCTACCAGCTGAACAGATGACTTGAAGGTACATATGTGTGTGTGCAGGCCTGTAGTCAGGATTTTGATTGGGGGGGTGAGTTTGATTGGGGGGGGCTGAGTCAGAGTGAAAGAGGGTCTACCCTAGTAAACCTTTTGTATCATTATCCCAATACCCCCATGCATATGAGATATATTGAGCATGGTGATCAGATCATGATATGAATAAACATAACAGTATAAATAATGTACCAGTAAGGCCTTCTCATGGACCACCCTGAGAATTTCGGGCAGGGCTGAAGTCCCTCAAGGCCCCCCGGCTACATGCCTCTGTGTGTGTGTGTGTGTGTGTGTGTGTGTGTGCATGTGCACGCAAGCTACAAGAGTAAAGACAAAGATCCGACTAGAGCAAAAGTGTTCTTGCCATACATCAAGAGAACCACTGACCGCATAGGGAAGCTGATAAGGAAACACAACATACAAACTATCTACTAGGCTTGGATTAGAACCCAAAAATTGCGATTCGAAAATCAAATGGGGGGGGGTTGATTAGTAATAGAAAGACTTACAAAAAAATTCCCAAAAGTTCTAAAATGTAACGTAATTACAAACAAAATTCTTAATTAGTTCTAAAGTAGGCAAAGCAGGGAAACAGGACTGACACTGTTTTAAGCACAGGCAAATCAAGGGGCAACATTTACCTTGGTTTCCTTGCAGGGAGATATAATGCATTAATATATTATTAATATTATTATAATAATAAAAAGCCAGGGTTTCTTTGCAGGGACATATAATGCATTAATATATTATTATTATTATTATTATTATTATTATTATAAAAAGCCAGGGTTACTTTGCAGGGACATATAATGCATTAATATATTATTATTATAATAATAAAAAGCCAGGGTTTCTTTGCAGGGACATATAATGCATTAATATATTATTATTATTATTATTATTATTATTATAAAACGCCAGGGTTTCTTTGCAGGGACATATAATGCATTAATATATTATTATTATTATTATTATTAAAAGCCAGGGTTTCTTTGCAGGGACATATAATGCATTAATATATTATTATCAATATTATTAAATAAAATAGTTGCCCGCCTGTGGTCCAGGACTTGCTAATCTGTAGCAAGTCTTCTTACTCCCTCACTCCAGCTTTTCCCCCTATCAGTTTTACCATAGCACTCTAGGATCTCCGTTGGAACTCTATGGCTTTTCTTGATTCTGAACTCTTCCTTCTCCTCTCCGTGCTCTTTTCACCCCCTGCTCCCCTTCTCTCAGCAGTTCTTATGTCCTTCTGCTCTGTCCTTCTATCTAAACCCCCTTCCTGGGGGTTTAAACTGCTTTTTTCCTCAGTCCTCCAGGCCCCTCTAGGAGTCCCGATCTGGTTGTCTATGGTTTCCAGCTCCTTTTTCACTTCCTGGAAAATCTAACGAAAATTTGGGCCCAGGAAGTGCGGAAAAGAAAGTCCACTTCCGGGATCGCCACTGCAATGTGTATAAACTTGAAAGTCCCATTACATACGAATCCCTTCCAATTTCATTTAATTTTCATAACTTTTTTCTCATGCCTACTATTTACAAACCCACTAAGAAAATCCAACAAATGCTACATTCAGCATACTGTATACCATGCAGCTGTGGACAAGTCTACATAGGGACCGCCAAACGCAGCAATGGCCACACATGAATCAAGGAACATGAAAGGCACTGCAGACTACTTCAACCAGAGAAGCCAGCCATAGCAGAGCAGCTGATGAACCAATCTGGACACAGCAGATTATTTGAGAACACAGAAATGCTGGACTACTCTCACAATCACCATGTCAGGCTACACAGAGAAGCCATTGAAATCCATAAGCATGTGGACAATTTCAACAGAAAGGAGGAAACCATGAAAATGAACAAAATTTGGCTACCAGTATTTTTAAAAAAACTTTAAAATTATAACAGCAAAAAACCACCCCAACACAGGGAAACTCCAGAGGAAATAATCAGGGACAGCTAAACCTCTCAACAAAAGATTCCCTCAAGCACTGACAAGCCACACCAAAAAAACTGCCAGGCCATCAAATGCTAATCAAGGTGGTCAGCTGAAACATTCACACCTAGCTCCAACAGACAAGAGTTCTTTCTCCCACCCTGGACATTCCACAGATATATAAACCAAATTTTCCTAGTTCCAACAGACCTCACAACCTCTGAGGATGCCTGCCATAGATGCAGGTGAAACGTCAGGAGAGAATGCCTCTAGAACATGGCCATATAGCCCGAAAAAACCTACAACAATGCAAATAAATAGCTAACTGTGAAATATTGAATATCCAATTTCTTCTTCCATCCATTATACTATATGTGGGTCATCCTTGATTGCCCATGCCAGCTTTCAACTAAGACCTCTTCCTCCCCCTTCCCCTTCACGCCGAAATGACACTCTAACACAGTAATACATATTTCTTCCTCCTCCTGCTGAACACTTTTTTCTTCTGTTCACCTATATACACTGCCGCTTCTGCTGCTATTTTGATCCGATTTGGGGGCAGCGTGAGCATGTTCACTTGGCATATTGAACTCTCATTACCAACAGGGGGAGGGAGGAACTCAGAGAGCACTGTGGACTTAAACAATGTTATGTTCTTGTTTGTTTTCTATCCAGGCGCTCACCACTTTGTCCCTAAAACAGGCAGACTCGCCCCAGAGCAAAGCGAGGCAAAGTGAACAGAGCGAGGCTGGGAAGAAGGGAGTCCGAATGGAGAAAAAAAGTGTTCAGCAGGAGGGGGAAGAAATGGTATTAGAGATTCCAATTTCCCACGGCACACCTGATGACCACTCATGGCACACTAGTGTGCCACGGCACACTGGTTGGGAAATCCTGGTTTAGAGGACTATCAATCACTGTGATGAATGAAATGGCAAAGGATCTCTTTCCTTCATCCTTAGGCCTAAAACTGTAGCCACGGAGCAAAGCAAGTTCTATTTTAATTAATTTATGATGAAGGTGCATTTTGATATAGACGGATGTCTCAAGGACTCTGCATTTGCTTGGGATGCTATTTTTCAGCAACAGCTAAATACAGAAAGAAGCCAATATCTTTTTAGAACTGAAACCATAATAATCAACCTTTTTCAATTTGCACAGCTTTGTATTTGCAGTAGATTATCTTTCCTCCCCTTTCTTTTTTTTTTAAATGCTCTAAAACACAACCAAAGTATTGAGGCTTGATAGGTATTATAGCAAAGAGATTAATGCGATATTATCTTGCTGAATCGAGGGAGCTCAACTGGGTTTTAACCTTTTTGAATCTGTTACATTTGTAGAATGAAAACAAATGTAATCAGTAAAAGCTAAATGTCAAGTGTTAGAAACTGTGTTGTCTCTATTGGAGACACTATTCTGAATAAAAAGGAAAATCTCTTTGCTCTGAGGTTCCTGCTAACATTTTGCAGAATAAGAGTGAGGTTTAGCAGTCTTCCAGCTTAGTAAGTGAAAAATATAGATAATGGACTCCCCCTCCCCCCAGTCTCTCCACACTCCATCTGTGATTGGTTGCTACCAAACTGATAATCCTATTGCCAGGAGCAAGGTTTAATGTCACTCATAGCTGATCCCTTGGATTCCCCCCTTTAATCCAAGGAGAAGTTTTTGCTGGTCAGCATCCTCAATGATGAGTGATCACTGTGACAATAATCCAGACTGGTTTGTTACAGAATGCTTACAGGGGCAGGTTATGATCCATCATTCCCACCCAGACGTCTTCAATTTATGGCTGATGTTAAAAAATAGATCCTTACTTGGAGCCACTTAGCAAGTTCATGGCAGACTTGAGAGTAGAACTTTGTCAGACCTACGCTTCACCGAGATCACATTTACGTGATCTTTGTGAAGGTAGACCTGGAGGAGGATTTGGATCAAGTGTATGGACATGCCCGGATTACCCATCAGGCCAACCTAGGCCATGGCCTAGGGGCGCAAGCGGGGGGGGGGCGCAGATCACGGACCAAAATAACTGGTCCGCGCCCCTCTTTGCTCCTTCTCCCAACAAAGACTCTGCTCCATCCCCTCCGTCTCTCGCTCTCTGGGCTGTGGCGGGGCCCTTGCATTAATCCATTGATTTGCCTGCTGGTCTATGCCTGGCCTGACCTCCTAGCTCCCGGGGAAGCCGTCTCCATGGTGACTCGCCCGGCTCCCCCGGCGGCAGACTGTAAATTCCTGCAGCCAGAGCTGAGCGGCAGAGTCCGGGAGAGGGCTGTGGGAGGGAGGGGAGAAGGAGGAGAAGGAGGCAACTAGGAGGAAAGAAAGAAAGTAAAGAAGAGAGGGAGGGAGGGAGGGAGGGAGAGGGGAGAAAAAGGGTGTTGTCCCCAGCATGAGACCACACCAACCCAGGCTCACTCCTGCGCTCTCGGACCAAACCGGGGCAGGCTGCTTGGCCAAAGGGAGCCGCGGGAGGGAGGGAAGGATTAAGGCCAGGGTCTGGCTCTCCTGCCTTCGGGAGCAGCCAGGCAAAAGCCACACAAACCTCAACCTGAATCCTCCCTCGCTCTGCGGGAGCGCACACCAAGTGGACATCTCTCTCTCTCTCTCTCTCTCTCTCTCTCTCTCTCCCTCTCTCTCTTGTGAGCGCCTTTGGAGCGAGTTTGCACCCATTGCACTCTCTCCAAGCCTCCCGAGGAGACCTTCAGAGCACAGCAGAGCTTTCCAGCCAGTGGGAATGGGGACCTTGGAGGTGGCGGGATGGTGCCTACTTGCCTTTCTCTTCTGCTCTGGAGGCACCATGGCGAAAGCCAGCTAAGTGTGGGTCTGAGTGGTGTGTGGGTTGGGGGCAGGGGCGATAGAGGTTGGCTTAAAGCGGGCGTAATTCCAAAGTGTGGCCTAGGGCGCAAAAAGGTGTTAATCCGGGGCTGTGTATGGAGATCTATCTTTACACTTTAAAAAGAGACAATATGTACCAGACTCAGTGATGAAGGCCAGGGAGTTTTGCAGAAGAAACAGATTGGAACTAGAAAAACCACTAGATGCAAGAAGAGAATGTTTATTTTGTGAACCAAGAATCCGAAAAATTGTTTGAAAGACCTGACATTTATCATTCTGTAATTGGAAGTTTGATGTACATTGCCAAATGGCCAACCTTGAAATTAAAATTAGCACAAAATTTGCCTCCTCTATCTGTCACCAAAGAGGACACTTTGAAAGAAAAAGCTCTTTCTGTCATCTGTAGCCATTGTCTAAAGGTTTTTAATACATCACCTTTGTTCTTAAGGTTGTACACAAAGCCATATCTACCTAGTAATTCATAGGGAGAAGTCATTCATATTGCAAACTATGTTCTTAACAGAGTGTGGTGTTCAACCGTATACCAAACCCCATTTTTGCTTTATAATACACCCCCCCTCCCAATATGAAACACCTAATAATTTTCGGACAGTATGCATATGTGTTAATCCCAGCCCAACAAAGAAGCAAGGGTCAACAAAAATGGCAGAAATTACAGTTCTTGCATCACCGAATCCACATTTCTCAATCAATTGTTCAATCTTTTTCTTTTGACTTAAAAGTATTTTTCCATTTTCAGATTTGTCTACTTCTAACCCAACATAGTTCTGCAAAGTGCCTAAATCTTTTACCTTGAATTTTCTTTCGAATTCTTTCTGCACTTTGGCAATTCTGTATAGAACCTTTTGCCAAAAAAGAGATAAACATGGGATAAAACAGGTATCATATTGCAAAAACAATTTCAGTGATCCATCTGCCAAAGTCACAGAGAGGAGGGATCAACATTAGAGAAGGGAGGGGAAGAAGGCAGAGGGACAGGGACTTGTGATGAAAGAGAGAGAAAAGAAAAGTAAAAAAGAAAAGGGATAGTGACAGTTTTTGGAAATGAGAATATGGATACACTGGCTATGGAATAGGGAGGAAACAGAGAAGAATTTTATTAGAACTATCCCTTTTCTATCTTTGAATTTTGCAGGAAGAAATTTTTTAAAGAATAAGCATATAATTTGGTATTTATTACCATCTTCGCTTATGATTTTAGATGATGATTCTTGCGCTAGAACAGTGGTTCTCAACCTTTCTAATGCCGAGACCCCTAAATACGGTTCCTCATGTTGTGGTGACCCCAAACCATATTTTGGTGGCTACTTCATAAATAATTTTGATACGCTTATGAATTTTAATGCAAATATCTAATATGCAGGGTGTATTTTCATTGTTACAAATTGAACATAATTAAAGCATAGTGATTAATCACAAAAACAATGTTTGGGGGAGTATGGACAACGGATGATGGGATTTGCAGTACGGATGATGGGATTTGCAGTGACTTCCACATACCATTGAGAACCCCACAAATTACAGAACTGGACTAAACTTGGCACAAGGAACCCACATGACCAACAGAAAATACTGGAGGGGTTTGGGAGGAATTGGCAGTGATTTAGGGGACATGTAGTTCACATACATTTGGAGAGCACTCTGAACCCAAACAACCCTGGATCTGGACCAAATTTGGCACAAATACTCAATATACCCAAATCTGAATACTGGTGGGGTGGGGGGGGATTGATTTTGTCATTTGGGAGTTGTAGCTGCTGGGATTTATAGTTCACCTACAATCAAAGAACATTTTGAACTCCACCAACAATGGAATTGGACCAAACTTGGCACACAGAACTCCCATGACAACAAAATACTGGAGGGGTTTGGAGGAATATGGACTACAGATGATGTGATTGAACGTACTGCAAATCCCATCATCTGGTATACTTAACAACTGATGTTAGTTGCGTTATGAACTTACTTTGAAGAT
The DNA here is from genome assembly GCA_030556195.1 of Anolis apletophallus. Taxonomy (NCBI): domain Eukaryota; kingdom Metazoa; phylum Chordata; class Lepidosauria; order Squamata; family Anolidae; genus Anolis; species Anolis apletophallus. The sequence goes on from JARBWK010000004.1 coordinate 151,857,436, forward strand.
CAAGTACCTTTGATGACTAGAACGCACTGGGGGCGAGGGAAAGACCCTCCATCGCCTGCACTCTGTGGGCCCCTGCAGCCTGCATGGATGGCCTTGGTGAGCGCCTGAGGCCCTTTGTTCGCCCCCCATGCATGGAGAAGCCTAAGTTGCCTTGCATGAATACTAGTGGATATTTAGCACTAAGGAGAAGATAGACTGAAGCAAGATGATACTTTCCAAAAGGTTATGATTATTCCAAATAAATTGAATGCAAATTAATATCCCAAAGGGTCACACTTCCAAAAGCCTTAGGAGATTCCTGTTTTTGCCAATAAGATAGGCCCCAAATCAATGAGCATTAGTAGTGTTACATTTCCAGTCTCTTCCTGTCCTACTTCAAGATGCCAGTGGCTGAACCTTCGGCCATCTACATTCAAACCATATAGTCTACCTCTATGTTCTACTCTTTAAAATGCAAACAGAACAAAAACATGGCTGTTATAGTCATATGTACTTTGGTCATGATTCAGCAGCAAAATATGGCTCCTAAGCAGAGCCAAGACATTTAAAGTTTTTTAATTGTGAGAGTCTGAACAGAAAGGTAGTCCTGGCTAAGAGCCACTGCTTTTTCAGTGAGATCCATCAGTCACTCTATCCCACACTTAAGTTCATAGTTAACACATTTCCTCCTCTTAAATGTTTTACTATTTTTTTCTTGTTTTAAAAGGCTTTCACCTGCAAAACTCATGCAATTTAGTATCAAGAATATGGTATTATTTGACTGCTAGGCTCCCATCATAATCGAATAATTGCTAATTAATTTTTATTATTAATTTTTATTATCATGTTTGAAGCAGCTTGAGAAACTGCAAGTCGCTTCTGGTGTGGGAGAATTGGCCGTCTGCTGAGATGTTGCCCAGGGGACACCCGGATGTGTTACCATACTGTGGGAGGCTTCTCTCATGTCTGTGAGCTGACAGATGGGAGCTCACCCTGTCTCATGAACCACCAACCTTCAGGACAGCAGTTCAGCCGGCACAAGACTTTAACCCATGGCGCCACCGCGGCTCCTGCTAACATTAATAAAGCCAAGAATCTCTAGGAATCTCTAGGCCAGTGTTTTTCAACCTTTTTTGAGCCGCGGCACATTTTTTACATTTAAAAAATCCTGGGGCACACCACCAACCAAAATGACACAAAATGACACTCTAACTTACTATATTGTACTATACCATTATACTGTAATATTATTAGTACTATTACAAGTAATATAAAATATATAATTTCAATATTGTATTATTTTTTAAAGTGTTATCTTGTATTACATTATAATAATATAAATATTATAGGTACATACAATATATTATCAGTAAAGCACAGGAGTTTATCCTGACTGTTATCATTACTCTCATTGTCAATAACGATATACACCATGACTATTACAAATACTGATAATATAACAATATAATAGCATATACTAAGGGAAAATAATAATATTATGTTAATACATAGTTCATAATAATAATAATATTAATATAGCCCATGAGGCTTGTTCCACGTCACATCACATCACAGTCTCTGAGGCCCGGTAGGCCACTCGTGTACGTGCCCGGAGACGGGCCCCCTTGTTCCCCGTATGGTGGCAGCATTGGGCGAAGAGGCAGTAGAGCTGCGGGTAGGAGAAGAAGCCTGTGAAGGCGGAGGCGGCGGTGCCGGCCAGGGCCAGGCTCAGGCTCAAGGGATCCATCGCCCTGGCTGGCCGGACCAGCGCCAGGCCCACCGCCAAGCCCAGCGCCGCCAGGCACACCTGCCGCCGCCGCATCGCCTCAAACAAGGCACTTCCGCGCCACTGGTATCCTCTCAGGGAAGGTGCTTCCGGTCCCATCGCCACTGCCATCTTGGTACCGGGCGGGAGTACAAGGCCACCGTGACAGGAATAAAGGGGCATGGCTTAGTCAAGACTCAAAAGGTTCCAATTTCCCACGGCACACCTGATGATCGCTCACAGCACACTATTGTGCTGCGGCACACCAGTTGGGAAACACTGCTCTAGGCAACCGAGTTTGCATTGATGGACTAATGAAGATCTTGAGGAGAGGTAATATAATACTGAATTTGATAAAGAATTCATTTTTAGGATAAGGTAGTTCACTGTATATTCCTGTAGGCAGTCATGACAGTAGACTGTCACATTCTGAAAAGAGATAATTGGAGACTCTTTGATAACGTGCTTTTTGGAAAATACATTTGCAATATTGAAATTTATTTGGGCAATTAAATAAAGAAGGTAATTTGAAGAGCAAGTAATGACATCGGTGTGGTAATGGAGATGAGGTGCATGATTAATGTCATTTGGGTTATTCCTAATGAACTAATCTGTCAACCTCTTGGCCTACCTTTACCCCTGTTGATAGCTCTGAAGACATAAATCCTTCCTGTAAATTTTATTAACTCTCTTTTGAACATATTGTAATCAGACTTTACCATCACCCATATACTTGAAGATGAAAAACACATTTCTTGATCAACTGCCTAAATAAACCATAGTTTGTATGCCTCTTTTATGTATTTAGTATAATAACAGGGTGAATAATGCCTACAAATCCATGGATATGTAAATAACAATTATATGTATTATACAAATGTTTGAGTGTTAGACTATGACAATGGAGACCAGGATTTGAATCCTCACTCATAGAATCATAGAGTTGGAAGCAGGGCCGTAGCCAGGAATAAGGCCTTCTCATGACCACCCTAGAGTTGGAAGAGACCTCATGGGCCATCCAGTCCAACCTCCTGCCAAGAAGCAGGAAAATCGCATTCAAAGCACCCCCAACAGATGGCCATCCAGCCTCTGTTTAAAAGCCTCCAAAGAAGGAGCCTCCACCACACTCCGGGGCAGAGAGTTCCACTGCTGAACAGCTCTCACAGTCAGGAAGTTCTTCCTGATATTCAGATGGAATTTCCTTTCTTGCAGTTTGAAGCCATTGCTCCTAGTCTCCAGGGTAGCAGAAAACAAGCTCCTCCCTATAATTTCCTCTCACATATTTATACATGACTATCATGTCTCCTCTCAGCCTTCAGGCTAAACACGCCCGCTCAGCCATGATATCTTTTGGGCATCTCAAAATGTGTCTCATCTAGACACAGTATAGCTGAGGGACCATGGAAGTTGCAAGACCATTTTCCAAGAATAAGGAGAAATAAAAAAAGGAAGGGATGAATGGAGAAAGAAACAACAGCCGCAATGAATTGACTTGGTCCTTTACATTATTTTTAATCATGTTAAAACAGTGGATGTGGCTCTTAATGAGACATGCCAAATTATCACAGAATGTCTTCATCCTACACCACTGGAGAAATTATACTGTTTAGTCGGTATGGCACCACCTGACATTCACCGGGAGGTAGCAGGCTGTGATGAAAGGACCAAGGCATTGACATCTCTGGCCCATCCTCTGTTCAAGTATCAGGTAGCAAGCCTATGCCTTAAATCAAGGAATAGCTTCCTAAGATCTACAAAGATACTCGCAAGAACACCTCAGCAAGTGAGAGTCCAAAAGTGGCAGGTGAAAACCCGGAACATCAATCAGCTTCTGGTCAAAGGAAACTTAGCATAGTACCAAGTTTGTAACTTTGTTTGTGGTTTTAAAAAAACACATCATAACTGTATTCCGGGGCCGGAGAGATAGCACAGTGGTAACAACAGCTGCGTTGTAATCTGAAGGTTACACGTTCGAATCCCCAGGCTAGCTTGGACACCCAGCTGTGAGCCCTGTCCACTGTCCACCTAACAGATCGAAAACAGCCAGCTGTGAGTAGATAAACCTAGGTACCGCGTATCAGGGAAGGATTTTTAAGAACTTATAACAAAAATAAGAACTACAACAAAAATAAGGAAGATCAGCTGCTGGAAGGTGGAAAGCGGAACCAGGCTCTCGTCTGAGGATGAATCAACAGCACCCCCTTGTGACATATGGAGCGACCACACCCTTCAAAAATGCTGCCAGATGGAAATCCTTCTAACTGTAAAAGTGTCTGCACCAGTTTGTCTGTTTGTCTGTACAACTGTATTGTAATTGTATGTCAATTGTATGTCAATTCAGCAGCGATATATGTAATGTAATCTGCTCTGAGTCCCCTTCGGGGTGAGAAGAGCAGAATATAAATAAAGTGTATTATTATTATTATTATTCTCAATTTGCTTCTGACACAATAACACAAATTATTTTTAAAAAGTAACTTGCTACAATAATCTAGTCCAAATTAATACATTTTAAAGTTATATTCTGAGATATTTTAAGACATTCACTGTGTGTGCACATGTGTGTGTATGGCTTTCTTACAAACTAATTTATGTTCCTTATATCTAGTTCTACATTTGAGAATGCATGTGCTGTATTTTTATAAAATCTGGATATTATCTGTTTTTCTTTCTATTCCACTTTCTTGCCTCTTAGGAACTAATAATTGCCCCATTTTCATAATTTATATTTACTGTGTGATCAAAAGCACTGTATTGCTGTTAAAGATGAAGGATTAAGCTTTGTTCATGCAACAGCTGTAATCTACACAATTTGGGGACCACAATTCTATGCACAGCTAAGTTCACTTAAGGTTGTTGTGCTATATGCACTTCCTTTGAATTTCTCCCTTCAAAATCTTAATAATAACTCTAGCTAATCAATTGAAGGATTGGCGTTGGGAGGTATATCCTTTGAAATAAATGAAGTTGAATTCTGTGTTGAATTTTGGTCCTGTGTTTGAATATCCCTCAGGACACAAAGCAGAATGTTAGATAACAAGCACACCACCCAGTGGGAGAATGGGAGTAATGACATACTTTTAAATAAAATACAGCAATATCAAAGACTTTCTGCTTAATTAGCCTTTGAAAAACTGACTTTTTTTATAAAAAAAAGAGAACTACTTATTTGTGCTCTTTTAGTTTACAAATGGTACCTACCTGCTCAAGCTTGAATGTTTTATTTTGCTTTGTTTAACCTTATTAACAGATAATAAATATGTTTCTTTGGTGATTCAATGAATGCGGCCATACTTTTGTTTAAAAGTAATATAATTTCTTTGTGAAGCATTAAGAAGCAAAAAGGAAAATATTGAAATATGTCAAGTTTCCAAGCAAGTTTACCTCTTGTTAGAAAACCAAAGCTAAACCTAAAAACACACCAGGTTTTTCACAGACTGGGTATCATTAGTAACACGTGCACATATCTTTGTAAGTGCTTATGTGCTTTCAAGTTGCCCATCAATTTGTGGTGACCGCATGACTTTCATAGGGTTTTCTAAGATAATAAATACTCAGAGGCAGTTTTGCCGTATCCTTCCTTTGAAATACAGCACCTAGAGTCCCTATAATTGGGTGTCCCTTGTTATGTGTGATGCTCCACCAAGCCTCTGGTTCTATATGGGAACACTTATCAAAAAAGGGTTTGTGGCACCCTAAAGATTAATAAGGCTGTTATGTCTGCTGCAGCAGAGTTGAACCTACCATAAAACAGACTGTGTCTATTTCAGGAAAGTGATGCTGAGTATTACAAAGAGGCAAGAAATTGTTAGTAACAAGGAGCAAGGGAGAGATAGCAGTATTTTCACTGTCAGTGGGGGAAAGGAAGCATTTTGTTGATTTTCTGTCACAGCTGTCAAAATAACATGTGGTCCTTGGATATACACCAAGGCTAGATATAGACCTTAAGGCAGTGTTTCCCAACCAGTGTGCTGTGAGCGATCATCAGGTGTGCCGTGGGAAATTGGAACCTCCAATACCCTTTCTTCCCCCTCCTGCCGAACACTTTTTCTTCTCTACTTGGGCTCCCTTCTTCCCAGCCTCGCTCTACTTCCTTTGCCTCGCTTTGCTCACGCTGCCGCTACTGCAGGAGGGGGGAGGGAGGAAGACGTGACCCGTGCGGGCAGTACTGCGCAGACTCGCCCCACGTCTTCCTCCCTCCCCTCCACAGTGCTCTCTGGATATAGGTGAACTACAATTCCAAAACTCAAGGTCAACACCCACCAAACTCTTATAGTATTTGTACTTGGTTATGGTAGTTCTGTGTGGGAAGTTTGATTCCATTCCATCATTGGTGGAGTTCAGAATGCTCTTTGATTGCGGGTGAACTATACCTCCCAGCTGTTGAGCAAGACCTTTGTGTGTGTCTTTCTGCCATTCCTGCCAGGATATCTATGTTGTGTTTATTGAAACAGGCCCAGGTTTCACACTGAGTGTATAAATACATTTAAAAACATATTAACTATATGTATTACTGTGTTAGAGTGTCATTTTGTGTCATTTTGGTTGGTGGTGTGCCCCAGGATTTTGTAAGTGTAAAAAATGTGCCGCGGCTCAAAAAAGGTTGGGAAACACTGCCTTAAGGGGCCCTAAGCATTTAAAGGATTTTGGTACTTCCATATATCTAATTCAGTATATTAATAATTACACCACAAAAGTAATTTTTATTTTTCAAAATGAAACAAAACTGACATTAAAATGGAAAATGAAGTTTATTTTTGTACAATTCCACTTTATTTGTATTTGAAAGGTTTTCTCCAACTTTTTAAAATTGCAAGTATTTTATCGCGGGAGCTCCCTTTTGTAGTACCTGGTTTACATGTACCATGTGCAATTTTGCACCACATAATTGATGGCAAATCTGGCGATGGAAAATTCCTTCCCCTGATGCCCGAAGCATGTGCCTGTTTTGTTTAATATTTAATCCATCCTGTGATACACCTTGATTTGGCTAGGTGAGGAAAACATTTGCCTCCAGAAACACAATGTGTTACATTGGTCTTGCCCATCTGGAAAGCGTTTTGTTTCCAAATAAATGCTTGTCTCTTCCATACATTGCACTTTAAGCTATATTTTTAAAAGCTTTAATATCTAGCCCTACACATTTGCAGGTTTGGGTGTGATTATTGTTTTCTTTAGGATCTCCAGGTCCTTCAATGTGACTATATAGTCACCTCCTATCAAAGGTTGACCACAGAATCATGTTGGGGGACCTAGAGATTTCTAGAGAAAACACCTCAATGAGAATCTGTAGGTCAGGGGTGCTCATTAGGTAGATCGCGATCTACTGGTAGATCACAGGCAGGGCGGGAGGAAGGCTCAGTCCCGCCCCGCAGGCTCCCGACGCCACCCTGGTGCAGAAGGAGGTTGGACTGGATGACCCTTGGAGGTCTCCTCCTATTCTAGGAACCCAATGTTGTTATTATTATTATCAGAGGCTGAATGGCCATCTGTGAGGAATGCTTTGATTGTATTTTTCCCTTATGGCAGAAGGAGGTTGGACTGGATGGCCCTTGGAGGTCTCCTTGTACTCTAGGAACCTGTTGCTGTTACTATTATTATTAGTAGTAGTAGTAGCAGAGGCTGAATGTATATTATCATCATCATTATTATGAATAAATTCAGGGGCTTATTATACTCACATTTAGTTGAATTCAGTCTTAAAATATATTATATGGCTCTCACTGAAATAAATTTCCAAATATTTTGCTTTTATGGCTCTCTGAGTAGTGGGTCGGTAGATCATTTTGATTTGATTGTTTTATAAGTAGCTCGCATGCTGAAAAAGTGTGAGCACCCCTGCTCTAGGTGCTTCAGTCCAATTCTAGATTCAACTTCTGATGCTCTTTTTAGTTGCGTTTCCCCCCATATTTGTGGGAGTCGTATGACCCTGACCCCAGTAATGAGGAGGACTGATTGTACATTTTACAGCAGAATTTATAATTTGGCTTCAGGATATTAATTCTGTACAGTTAGAACTGCTTTTCTAGTAAAAATCCTCCACTCAGGAATTGAGTCAAAATCTGGAAATTTTACCTACTATTAGCAACATGATATTTCATTGAAACTCCAGATGCTTTTGAATGAATGAAATGTCACTGCACACCATGGTTAATAAAACAATTTGCAAATGGTGAATATAAACCCTGAAGAGTGGAAAATATTCCGCCTCAATTATACAAGATTCCTCCCATATAAAAATACCATTTACAAGGATGAGATTACCCGCAGGGATTCTGGCATGCAAAAAAGCTGTATCTATGTGCATAGCAACGTAGGATGCTCTCTAATGGCATGTCAGATCATTATCCAGTCTCGAGTTCCTTGGTAATGTCTATATGATAAGCAGCAGTTCCCTGAGAATTCAGAAAGGGCCTCTCCCAGCTGCACACACCAAAATATGTCTGGATAGGCCAGACATTGAATCTGAGGCCTTAATGCAAAACAAATATTCTCCCATTAAACCACAAATTTCCCCCCCAGTTAAGGCTGTTAAGATTCAATATGAGACTGTTTGCATGAAAGGAACCTTGGAGTGAATGGCATGGAAAATGGGGTTAGACCAGATGGAATAAAAACACTAGCCTGGACTAAATATTGAATATGTGAACACAAGTGTGAAAACACAATGAAATGGTATCAAAAATTAAAGCTTATTATTAAAGCAGTATGCAAGTAATACATAAGAAGTGAATACAAACACTATAAAGGGCACGCCCAGTGTCCTGCCGCAGGGTATCCTGAATGGATTGAGGAGTTCTTTTCTGGACACTCTAGAGTCTGGAATGCTTTAAAATCAATTTAGACGCCTTGATAAAACCCATATTGGGTGAAACGGGCGCCTGTTTGGCCTGGGATTAACAGCACCAGTTGACCGTCGGCGTTTTCCCATACCCGCATTCTTCCACAGGAGAATATTGCTCTCCTCTGCTTCCAGCAGCTCTAACTATGAGCAACTCTCCAGCGCACCCCTCTTGGATCCACCACCACACAGCTTTTAGGATCATCGGATCCTACGGATTACAAATCTTTGTTTTCCTGGTTTATTCTTTGCGTTGTGGAACCTTACCGCAATTGGATCATTGGATGCACTGGATTACAATTACTTTTTGATCGTCTTACTTAAGACTCATCCAGAAAACAACTCCTCAATCCATTCAGGATACCCTGCGGTAGGGCACTGGGCACGCCCTTTATAGTGTTTGTATTCACCTCTTATGTATTACTTGCATACTACTTTAATAATAAGCTTTAATTTTTGATACCACTTCATTGTGTTTTCGCACTTGTGTTCACATGTTAGACTAGATGGCCCATGCCGTCTCTTCCAACACTGTGATTTTGTGGTTCTATGTGATGCTTCTCTGCTGCTATTTTTGTAAATATGTATAGAGGAAAGGTCATACTAGAAGCAGATAGTGCATCATTAAATACCAAATATCAACACTAAAAAAAGATGATGAGTTGACTACCATCAGGAGTTGGATCAACCCAGTGAATATGGAATGTACTTGGACATACCTCTGGGCCAATGTGCCTAAAAGGATTATCCTGTCTGTGAATCCAAATTGCTCCATGACTGAACTTTTGACTTCCTTCAAATCAAGCTTTACTTTAGGAAATTCAGTTACATATTTGCTACGAGTGTCACATTTCTTCACAATGAGTAGAAAACTTCCTTTCTGCAGCTTTTATTTGCTGCCAAGCAGCAATATTCTTAGCACTAAATGATTTGCCCAAGGTTGCATTTTACGATAATGCCCAGTAAAGCACAAGAAGATCAAACAAGGGATGTTTTTTTAAAGAAAGAAAAAGTGGGATACTACCCTATTAAGTCCTTGCTTTGATCAAGTCATCCTGCAGAGAGATAACTAGAGGCTTATTTACTGAGACCTCATTAAAGACATGTTCATTCCCAAAGGGCAACAAAATAATCTCCCTTTATTATTTTTACAGGAGCATCTATGCAAACTATCTCATGGAATGCACTTCAAGCATTTAACCACATTTCAGCCCCATCTGTGTTAACAAATAGGGTTTTCTCACCCTCCTAAAATGCATTATTGTAACAAATGCATATTTGCAATTGATGATATTTTGTGTTTTCTCAGTCGAAAGCAAAGATCATTCATAGTCCAACCAAGTGTCTATGTTGTGCATTTTGGATATGTTGCAAATTCAGAGTTACCCCCTCTTGGCATTAGAACTGAACAATATAAACACATGTGCCTTCTGGTGAGAACACTGAAGTCCCTCTCCTCCACAAGACTGAGAATTGATAAGATGTTAAACCCTACAATTTATGGTGTTGTGACTGTAGGCATGTAAAGCAATCATCTCTACATTGTTGAGAGCTCTAACTCCAAAACACTCAACACATCCAAAGCCCTATTGTGCTAATGCACTTCAAGCATTTAACCACATTTCAGCCCCATCTGTGTTAACAAATAGGGTTTTCTCACCCTCCTAAAATGCATTATTGTAACAAATGCATATTTGCCATTGATGATATTTTGTGTTTTCTCAGTCGAAAGCAAAGATCATTCATAGTCCAACCAAGTGTCTATGTTGTGCATTTTGGATATGTTGCAAATTCAGAGTTACCCCCTCTTGGCATTAGAACTGAAAAATATAAACACATGTGCCTTCTGGTGAAAACACTGGAGTCTGTCTCCTCCACAAGGCTGAGAATTGATAAGATGTTAAACCCTACAGTTTATGGTGTTGTGACTGTAGGCATGTAAAGCAATCATCTCTACATTGTTGAGAGCTCTAACTCCAAAACACTCAACACATCCAAAGCCCTATTGTGCTAATGCAAGGCAAAACTGAGAGAAGGACCATGATTTTGGTGTTTTTTCCCTTCCTAGCTCATTGCGGCAGATTTTTGTTATTTATTTATTTTATTTATTGTTCAAATTTGCTAGACCGCCGCTCCACAAGGCTCGTGGCGGTTTCCAACATAACAAAATACACAGCAAGCAAATACACAGAAACATCCTAAAAACATAACAAAACATTCTAAAAACACAATCAATACATCATCGGGCATCCCGATGCAACAGTTAAAATAGCTAAAACAGTTAAACCAATTTTCGGTACGAGGTGGCATAATCTGGTGGCGTGGTTTGTTGGTAAAGTGCCATTCATTCACCGAAGGCCTGTCGGAACAGCCAATTTTTGCAGGCCCTGCGAAAGACCATCAGGTCATGCAGGGCCCGCGTCTCGGCCGGCAGAGAGTTCCACAAGGTCGGTGCAACCGCTGAGAATGCACTCTGTCGGGTGCTGGCCAACCTGTAAAACTTCGCACCTGGGACTATGAGAAGATTCTGACCCTCTGAACGCAGCGATCTTCTGGGTATATATGGGCAAGTCGCTCCCTCAAGTACACTGGCCCCAAACCATGCAAGGCCTTGAAAGTCAAGACTAGCATTTTGAAGGAAATCCGGAATTCGATGGGTAACCAGTGCAACTCGCGCAGCAGAGGTGTTACATGGGCTGCGCTAGGAGCTCCCAGCAGGAGGCGAGCTGCTGCATTCTGCCCCAGTTTAAGCTTCCGGATCGCTGACAAAGGAAGGCCAATGTAGAGTGCGTTACAGTAATCAAGCCTCGAGATGACCGTGACTTGGATCACCATGGCTAGGTCGCGCCGGGATAGGTAGGGAGACAGGCGTCTTGCTTGCCGTAGATGGAAAAAGGCCATCTTGCAGGCACAAGAAATTTGTGCCTCCATAGATAGCTGGGGGTCCAGTCAGACCCCAAGGCTCTTGACTGAGGACTGCGGGCGTAACACCATGCCGTCAAACATCAGCAGCTGGATCTCCCCCCCCCTGCGCGGGCCAGCCACAAGATGTCCGTCTTCGCCGGATTCACCTTCAACTTACTGGCTCGCAGCCATCCAGTAACAGCCTCAAGGCAGAGTTGGAAATTATCGGGTACAGATTCCGCCCCACCGTCCAACCTCAGAACGAGCTGGGTGTCATCAGCTATAAAGGGTAAGGTGCAGTTCAGCATGAACTGAAGATACATGTGTTTGCTCAAGGTGAGTAAGAAAGCAAAATACTCCTAGATGTGTTTTACTTTCTTCCCATCCTACTCTGAAAGGCTTATTGATCTCACTTCAGGTGCATCTACACCATAGAATTAGTATAATTTGAAACCAAATGGCTCATTCTTGTGATATCATGGGGAGTTGTTTGGCCTTTAGGCAAAAAGTTTACTACAAGAGATTCCATAGCATTGAGTCATCAGGCAAACTGAAAAAAGTGTGCAGGGGTGCTCACACTTTTTCAGTGCTTCACCAAACTACAAGTCCTAAGATTCCATAGCATTGAGCCATGGCAGTTAAAGTGGTGTCAAACTGAATTAATTCTATAGTGTAGGTACCCTCCCGTCTCTTTCTCTTTCATTAATCTCTTTAGAGAACGAATGTTTTGACTTTGTTCTTTTTTTTACTAGTTCAATTTTTTTAAAAAATCAGCTTGTTGGGGAAAGGCTATTTTTTGTGAAAAAGGTGATATTTTAGACAAATACATTCCTGTGAAATTGTTATTTTTAACAAAATACAGTATTGTGTACAAAAACTTTTAATGAAAAAAGGACCAACTGTGTGTGTGGATTACTGAAAAATGTGCAGAATCTTTTACAATCTGAAATGTTGCTATATGTTGAGACACCTATTTTCATTAAGGATAGGAATGTTTGTGAATATCATTTACATCCCTAGATAAAACATTCTTATAATCTTTTCATAGATATGTGTATGAAAAGCACATCCTATAAGAAATAGCTGTCATTAGTCTAAATGAAAAGTCTGAGCATTTCAGGAATGTATTGAATCCACTCCAAGATTTAGTCCAGCCTTATATGAACTATGCAGAGTGCTGAGCCCATTTGGAAGATTTGGTTCAGCACTTTGGATAGCTCCTTAATATCTGTACTAAGCTTAAATCACATAGAAGCTAGCCTATTGTTGGTAAAAGGTGCTCTTTCAGGAATGATGATATTCTCTGATAATCACTTTTACAGTGTTCTTCCCTTTAAAACCACGGAGAGGGCACAGTTTTATTCCAGCACCTGGAAAAGAGTTCTGAGCAAAGACTGGAATGACACTTCAAAAAAAAAAAGAATATAATATTTGAGCCAATGTGATATAGTGGATCGAGTGTTTGAATCCCCAGCAGGGAACCAGACTCCATCTCTGCATAGCTGAAATGTTATTACCAAAAGGTGTCCTATTTACCTGACTCCAGTTCTCACAAATATGCCTTCACACATATCCTGCTGAAATAAAACCAGTTGGGGAAGTCACACTATGTTACACTCAAAGTAAGGTAATAGCAAACTCTCTTTGAGCAAATCTTGTTGACAAAGTTCTCATCAAAGGTTCTCCTTAGGTTGTCATAATACAGACACTACTTGAAGGAACATAGTGATGAATATAATCACTATTATCAAAAGAGTGGATGATTGCTAACTGGGAATATGTTTCTTAACCTGCCATGGAAAAAAGGAAACTGTGGATAATAGTGAACCTTATTGAAATGAACTACTTCTCCTGAAAGTTCCCATAGAGACCTTCTGGATAACCTACAAATTTGAAAAAGATTTTGCCAGGGGGACTCTATAGTAACTTCCACCAAAAGCAAACTGTTGTAAGCCACTCCGAGTCCCTGCAGGTATAAATAACATTGCTGCTGCTGCTATTGTTGTTGTTAAAGTAGAATTGGCTAGAGCAGTGTTTCCCAACCAGCGTGCCATGGCACACTATGGTGCCATGAGTGATCATCAGGTGTGCCGTGGGAAATTGGAACCTCCAATACCCTTTCTTCCCCCTCCTGCCGATCACCTTTTCTTCTCCACTTGGACTCCCTTCCTCCCAGCTTTGCTCTCTGGGGTTGCCTCGTTTGCTCTGGGGTAGCGCCCGCAGTAGTCACGTCTTCCTCTCTCCCCCCCTCCCCTCCTGAACACGGTCTTGCTGCCCCCTCGGATCAAAATGACGGCAGAAGAGGCAGTGTAGAAGAAAAAGTAAGTGTTCGGCAGGAGGTGGAAGAAAGGGCGCGAAGGGGAAGGGGGAGGAAGAGGTCTCTGTAGAAAGCTGGCATGGGCACACTTGGACCTTCCAGGTGTTTTGGACTCCAAATCCCACCATTCCTAGCAGCCTCAGGCTCTCCCCCCCCTTCAGCCATTTAAGCAAGAAAGGGCCTCAGGCTGTTAGGAATGGTGGGAATTGAAGTCCAAAGCTCCCAAAGGGTCGAAGTTTTCCCATGCCTGTTTTAGGGACCTTAAAGTGGTGAGCCTCCTTCCAACATTATGATTCTGGATTGAAAACAAACAACAACATAACATAACATTGTTTGAGTCCACAGTGCTCTCTGGGTGTAGGTGAACTGCAACCTCCAAACTCAAGGTCAATTCCCAAGCAAACCCTTTCAGTACTTTCTGTTGGTAATGAGAGTTCAATATGCCAAGTTTGGTTCAATTCCATTGTTGCAAGAGTTCAGGATGCTCTTTGATTGTGTGTTAACTATAAATCCCAGAAACTGTAACTCCCAAATGTCAAAGTCTATTTTCCCCAAACTCCATCTGTGTTCACATTTGGGCATATTGAGTATTCATGCCAAGTTTGGTCCTGATCCAACATTGTTTGAGTCCACAGTGCTCTCTGGATATAGGCGAACTACAACTTCAAAACTCAAGGTCAATGCCCACCAAACGCTTATAGCTAGGGTTGCCAATCAATGTTTTCCAAGTTTTTAGGAAGTGCCCCTTATTTTTGTGAAAAATTCCCTATTTTTAGGTACCTGTCCCTTATTCATATGGCAACCCTACTTATAGCATTTTCTCTTGGTATGGGAGTTCTGTGTGGGAAGCTTGTGTCTTTCTGCCATTCCTGCCAGGATATCTATGTTGTGCACATCGAAACAGGCCCAGGTTTCACACTGAGTGTATAAATACATTTAAAAACATATTAACTATATGTATTACTGTGTTAGAGTGTCATCTTGTGTCATTTTGGTTGGTGGTGTGCCCAAGGATTTTGTAAATGTAAAAAGTGTGCCGCGGTTCAAAAAAGGTTGAAAAACACTGGGCTAGAGGACCTAAATAATTCATAGAGATTATGTTTTTGTTGGATATGGGCAGCTATATTATTGTCATTAGGATAGTGATGATTATGGTTATTATTATTATGTTTATTTATATTTATAAAATTATATCGTTTTCTCTCCACAAAGAAACAGTTGGTCCCACTTCAGCATTTACTGGGTTACTAATATTTTTTTTAAAAAACCTGTAAAAACGTCAAAATGATAAAACATCCTTGTACTGGCCACCCCTAATGCAGGACAATATCCTCCCAAGAGAAATAGGATCCTACTCATGAAGTCCTTTTTAAACCCACACATATACATCCCTTGTAAGTCATCCCTTGTCAACACTCTATGTAAAGTTTGCGTAGGTCCTCCCCACCATGATGCCTGACATACTTTATGGACTATCCCTTCTTAGATATTTCAATTCCATCTAATAAACAAGTGAGGCAAACGTTGCCAAAGAGATGGATTTTAATCACTTGACCTATAATGCTGTGGTCCAGCCGCAGCTCTCTAGAAGCTCAGCCCAGCTGCTTATGAAGGGATTTTCCTTCTTTACGAATGGATTGTCAGCTTGCCCGGAACAGATTGGTGCATCCCGTTTTGTTTATTAAAAAGTGAAAATAAAAATCAAAAGGCCAGGCTGTTAAATTTTACACATAGATGACAGGTGATTGTCAAAATAAACAGTGTGTGGGGGCATTAAAGCTTGCATTCCCCTCGTTCTTCTATTATTATTCTCCTTGCAAAACACAATGTCACTGAAGATTGTACATTTGGGTCACCATATGCCATACAAAACGTTTCCCAAGGGATGACTGGGATAATGCATTTAGCCTTTTCCCATTTTCTCTGACTGGACTGTTAAAATGGAAAGGGAATTAATACGCATAGAGATAAGAGGGAACAGAAGAGAGTTCAGAGATGTAAACATGATACAGCTCTTTGCGGAGGGGGGCAACATGGACTGTGAAATTAAGTTGGAATTACACAGTCTCTCTGTCTCTCGCTCTCTCATACTTTCTCTTCAATATACCTCTTCCCCTGTCTACGAAAGGTGGCAGACAAATCTCTCAAGTTGCTGCAGTCAGCTGGAAAACCATGTCTCTCTTCCCCCCCCCCCCTTTGCCTAATTGATTTTTTTAAAAGAGGGGGAATCAATAATCAGTTGGAGGAACCACCTTCTTTTGACCTCAGCTTCTGCCTCTCCCCCACCTCTGCCTATTGAAATATCAAAGCCTTCTCTAAGCCCCCACAATTTTTCTAATTTATACCCTGGAGTGATAATCATTCTTGCTCCTCTTTCATCTGGCCCCCGTCACAGTGTCTGACATAACCTAAAGCTTGCCTCTGAATGTTTACTGGCTAACACGATGCATAATAACATACTAAAATGTGTTTTATGATATTTCTGTATAAATTATAAGGGCTCACTTGGAATGTCCTGCAGAATTCTATATAAGTGAAAGCTACCATTTTCATATATCCTTCCTGCACTACAACACCCTTAGGCTGCATTTTAATATACATTTCCTACTATTATTACAATAGAACAGCTGTTGGATTGTTAATGTTCCTCAAGAGTGTAATTTAACCTCCTCCCGTCACCATTTATATAAGCCCCTTGCATTATATCCCAGTAGAGATATTTTCAAATTTAATAATAAAGTAGAGCTCGGTATTGTTGTTATTTTACCTTATGTGGGAGGTGGGTTTGTTTTATTTGAGAAAACAGAAAGACCTACTGATCAAGCATGTTCTGCTACGTGTGAATGATTTAAAATCAATTTTAAGACATAACAAATGAAATATATATAGAAAGTTTGGAGCCAGTGTGGTGTGGTGCTTTCAGTGTTCAGGGTTTGAATCTTTGCTCTGCCATGGAAACTCACTGGATGACTTTGTGCAAGTTCCACTCACTTAAACGCCAGAGAAGGCCATGGCAAACCCACTCTAAAGAAATCTTGTCAAGGAAATCCTGTGATAAGCTTGCCTTAGGGTCAACAGAAGTGGAAAATGCCATGAAGGTGCACAGAAACTATATACAAAGTGTACATCACAGGCATTCAAAAATGTGTCATACTGAACAAAAAAAACCCACATGTATCACCTTGGAGTCAATTCATACTACAATCATATTGCTATTACTCTATTTTAACTGCCATGATCCCATCCATATAGTTTGATGACACATTGGCAGAAAAACCAAAATACCCCTCCTTAGGGGAGGATTGACCTCCGGGGGATCCCATTTGCTCTGTGGGGTTCCTCAGGGAGCCATTCTCTCCCCTTTGTTATTTAACATCTACATGCGACCACTCGCTCAGCTGGTACGTGGCTTTGGGCTGGAGTGTCATCAGTACGCCAATGACACCCAGCTCATTCTGAGGATGGAGGGGCAGGCCGGACTCCGTACCCGATAATTTCCATCAGTGCCTTGAGGCCGTTACTGGATGGCTGCAAGCCAGCAGATTGAAGGTGAATCCGGCAAAGATGGAGATCCTCTGGCTGGGCCGCCCGGGCAATAGGGAGATCCAACTGCCAACCCTGGATGGCGAGGTACTACGCCCATCATTATTAGTAAAAAGCCAATTGGACCCACTGCTGTCAATGGAGATTCAAATCTCCATTGTCAGCAGAACCGCATTTCCCCACCTGCGGCAGGTGAGGCGTCTGGACCCCTATATGTCCCGGAACAACCTAGCCACAGTGATCCAGGCCACGGTCATCTCGAGACTTGACTACTGTAACACTCTTTACATTGGCCTTCCCTTGACCATGATCCAGAAACTTAAGCTAGTGCAGAACACCGCAGCTCGACTTCTCTCAGGAGAGCCTGCGAGTTGCCATATAACACCAATACTGAGTGACCTGCACTGGCTACCAATTGGATTCCGGATCACCTTCAAGGTGCTAGTTCTTACTTTTAAGGCCTTGTATGGTCTGGGGCCAGTATATCTGAAGGATCGCCTGATTCCATATAACCCACCGAGATCACTACGTTCTCACGATCAGAACTTTTTGGTCATTCCCAGTGTGAAATCTTTCCATCTGACAACAACTCAATGATGGGTGTTTTCAATCATTGCCCCGGTCCTTTGGAATGCCCTGCCATCAGAAATATGGGCCCTGCGTGATTTGAACATCTTCCGCAGAGCGTGCAAGACGCACCTGTTCAGGCAGGCTTTTGGCTGAGTTGGTTACTTTGTATGCTTTAATCTATGTTTTTATCTGACATTGTTTAATAGTAACTTTACTGTAAACCGCCCCGAGCCTCCAGGAGTGGCGATGTAGAAGTCCAAATAAATAAAAATAAAAATAAATAAAATAAACGGCCAATCCCAGGATGGAACCATGGTAATTAAAGTGGAATCATACAGCTAATATTGTGTAGTGCAAATACATCCCCAGTATTGTCCTTGAGGTAGAAATCTCTTTAAAAGTTTGGAGAATCTTCAAGAGGCTTTCTGATTTTGCGTTGAAAACCACTCTCAACTCACATCTCAAAATGGTGAGATTTCTTTATTTCCCAACTAACAGTTTTCACCCCACAAGGACTAAGCCAGTGGGACTTTGGAGAAGGGCCTTCCAGGGCAGGTGAGTGAGTCTGTTTGGCTTCAAGAACTAACTAGCATATATAGCTGACCTCTTAATCCAGTCTTCCATGGCTATTCTAATGAAGACATATTGTTCACAGAAAGTTATGTCTCTTTGCTTATCTGAAACTGCAGCAGCTTGAAAGGATTGACTCCGCAAACTCTGCAACATCCCAACAAGTACATTCCAATTGCCTATTCCAACCTGCTACTTGGGGGCATGGACAAGAAGTGCTAAGTAGGCTGTCAATGACCTATTTCTTATTGTTAATTCAAAAGTGAAGTTTAGAGCAGACAACTGCTAGGCAAGTCATAAAAATAAATGAGTGAGTTTGGACTGGATAAATCTTGAATGTCAGGCGGCACCAGAGCTAATCTAATATCAGAAATGAGGCTTAAGGTATATTGACTTCAGCAAGCCTGCAGCTGTGTCAGCAGACGGAAAGAAATTACACTGACTAGTCTTCATAGCTGTGTTTCATTCCTGTTTGAATATCTGATCAAAGGATAATAGTAATCCATAGGAAACAGAATAAGAACAGGAGTTTGTTTGGGTTTGCATTGTAAGGTCAACAAGCAGGAGCCAACACAAAATGCTAGAATGTCATGCATTCTGCTTCAAGGTGCCAGCCAATTGTCAGGCTCTTTACCAGTATATTGAACTTCATACTCCAACCCTTACTGTGGATAATCTTCTATGAGTATTGTTCTGGTTAAGATTCCCCTTTTTAAATGTCCTTCTCTGCCTTTTTTTAAATTTTCTTAGACATTGAGGCTTCCCCACTTATGCTGTTCTTATCTATTATTGCCTGAGTGGCATCACTTTGGACACCTAATGACCAGCATCTGAAGAATTATAATTTTCAATACTATTTCATTATCTGGGCAGAGGCCAAAAGGGGGCGCTAGACAGAGGTTAGTCCATGGGGGGGGGGGGGCGTTGAAGGAGTAAAACAATTTCCTTGTTTTCCTGTTATTCCCCCCTCCCTTATCACCATTGTGGAAATAACCGTCATTTATTAAATGGAGTGGAGAGGGGGGAATAACCAGTGAAAGCTGGGGAATTGATTTTCATCCTTCAGCAACCCCCATCTGCCCCCCCCCCCTCCCGCCAACATATATTGGACTATCCTTCTCTGTCTAAACCCCTTTTGGCCTGCACTCTAATAATGCAACAGTACCTAACTTGCCAAATCAGAAGGGGACAATAGCCAGATGAAGGATCTCTAAGTGTTGCATCCCTTTATTCCAGGGGTGCCCACACTTTTTCAGCATGCAAGCTACTTATATTAAAACCAAGTCAGAAAGATCTACCGAGAGAGAAGCAGGGCGGAGCAGGGGGCGGGGCTTGGTGCATCCTGGCTCCACCCCCTCTGGCGTTAGTTCTACCACAGCTTCTCCAGGCTTGAGGAGGGTACTGGCTTGGCACTACCCTCCTCAAGGCTGAAGAAGCCAAGCTCCGCCCCTCCCCCTCTGGCTTTAGCGCTACCACAGCTTCTCCAGGCTAGAGGCGGGTAGTGCCAAGCCAGTGGTGGCATAGCTAGCCACTACTGGCTTGGCACTACCCTCCTCAAGGCTGAAGAAGCTGTGGTAGCGCTGAAGCCGGGGAGGGGGCAGGACTTGGCGTGGCCTGGCTCTGCCCCCTCCACCTCTGGCTTTAGCGCTACCACAGCTTCTCTAGGCTAGAGGAGGGTAGTGCCAAGCCAGTGGTGGCATAACTAGCCACTACTGGCTTGGCACCACCTCCTCAAGGCTGAAGAAGCTCTGGTAGCGCTGAAGCCAGGGGGGGGCAAGGCTTGGTGCAGCATGGCTCCACGCCCCCACCCTCGGGCTTCAGCGCTACCACAGCTTCTCCCGGCTCGAGGAGAGTAGTGCCACGCCAGTGGTGGCATAACTAGCCACTACTGGCTTGGCACTACCCTCCTCAAGCCTGGAGAAGCTGTGGTAGCGCAGAAGCCGGGGAGGGGGCAGGGCTTGGTGCGGCATGACTCCGCCCCCTCTAGAAATGCCCCATCTGGCTGGGATCAACCTCCTTCGGTCCCGGGATCGACCAGTCGATCGTGATTGACTTCCTGGGCAGCCCTGCTTTACTCTCTCTAAAATATCACCCTCCAATTTGTCTTTCTTAGTAGTGGCTGCTGGATGCTGGCTTCCACATCAGCAGAGCTATGAATCCATACCAGCCTTTAGTCTGAACTTTAAATAAAACTGTTCAAGGTTCTGAGCCTTATCTCCCAGATAGGTTCAGCACCCTCGATACTTATTTCAATACTAAGTTTAAAATCAAAAGATGAGTAATCAAACATCTGACATGGGAACCACAACAGCTTCTAGTTTCTTAAACAACTGGTGTCTGAATTATATGAAACTACTCCATTAATATGTATACAGAACTGCCTATGGAGTAATGTCTAAGAAGGTCTCATTCGCACATGAAACACAACAAATGATAAGGCATTTGTGAGACAGATTGTCAATCTCGCAGGTTGGCAGCCTGAAACCCACGATCGTCATATGGCCTTTGGTAGGAATAATATGTGTAAATGCTCTTAGAAATAACAAAGTAAGCACTCAAGAGCATTATTTGTGTCACGTATTGGACTGCCTCTAGATTTTCACTGAGGAGTACAAAGGTGAAGGCAAACCTGAAGGTTCCTGGTTAGGCAGAAGAAAAACTAGAAGAGTGTCAATTGCAGATTTGAACTCAGGGGAGATAAAATCCCTATGTGGCCACAAAACACTATATTTTCCCCTACCATGCAATATATAGGTGTAGCACAGCAGTTCTCGTTCGTGCCTGGGGGGCAGGGGACAGGACCAGGGGTCCCATTGGCATTGGGGCCTGCAGCAGTGGAGATGGATTCTGAAGAGGATTTAGAAGGGTTAGCAGAAGGAGAGTTTCCCATCTCTGGGCCTCCTTCCCCCACAGAAAGCTTGGCTTGGGATGAAGGTTGGCCTGACCCTTATGCCGATACAGATAACCAGGTGCAAATGGAAAGTAGTGATAGCGAAATTTATGAACGGCCAGGGGGGAGAGGTTCACAGGATCCTTTAAGTGAAAACATGGAAGAAAGCAGCTGGGAAGAATCCAGGGAGGAGAGCTCTCACGGAGATAGGGGAGCAGATGTTGGGAGGCAAGGCCGTACTTTCGATAGGAGACGGGGCATCGAGACTAGCAGGAGGGGATGGTTCCATAGCCTAGACAGGCCGAGGTCTGAGAGCAGAGATTGGAGACGAAGAAGCCTAGAGTGTCGGGGACCTCGGCAGAAAGATTAAGCATAGGATCCGTGGGAACGGATCCTCAGTACTTCGGCCACGTCTCATCTGAGCAGACGTGTAGCGAAGCTCGACCACGGAGCCAAGTTTGGCTAGTGGCCTACTCAAGCCTTGTTTTGTATCTTGCAACCTTGCTTTGTTCCTTGATCCGCTGTGCTGAGCGGAGCTTTGCCAAGCCTTTGGAAAATTACCAAGTGTTTTGAACTATTGCTCACCTATTGCCTTTGGATTTGCTCTTGCTATTTTTATGGACAATATACCTTTTGGACTGTTTTTATATATTCAATAAAGTAGTTAGCCTTCAGTCCGTCTCTGTGTGTGTGATTAAGGGGCCGGTCAAGTCCGTGCATCGTGACAGTAGGATTGTTGCAAAGATAAAATTGGAGACTAGAGGATTCTATACCAGTGCTGTCCAACTTCTACGGGGTCCAGGGCCGGATAAAAGGTCACTGATGACCTAGGGGGCCGCTCGGCCCCGCCCCAACCCCAGGCCCCGCCCCTCCTAAAACGGCCGAAAAAGGGCAGAAGGCGGCGCCAAGAGCAGCGCGTCACAGGCCTGGCGTGACGCGCTGCCCTTGGCACCGCCTACTCCTCCTTTTCGGCGCCCCTCCTCCTAGGGGCGGAGGGGGGGCACCGAAAAGGGGGGTAGGCGGCGCCAAGAGCAGCGCGTCACGCCAGGCCTGTGACGCTCTGCTCTTGGCGCCGCCTACTCCTCCTTTTCGGCGCCCCCCCTCCGCCCTAGGAAGGGAGGGGGGCACCGAAAAAGGGCAGAAGGCGGCGCCCAGGGGCAGCGCGTCACGCCCGGCCTGTGACGCGCTGCTCTTGGCGCCGCCTTCTGCCCTTTTTCGGCGGCTCCCGCCCTAGGTAGGGAGGGCGCCGAAAAAGGAGGAGCTAGCTCTCTTCCTCCTCCTGCCCCGCCTCCCCTCCCCCCCGGCCCCTGGCCGCCATTTTTTTAAAAAAAAATTCGATTTTTTTCAAATTTAAAAATGGCGGCTGAGGGCATAGGGGGGGTTGTGTCCAACAGGCGACGGGGCCGGCTCCGGCCCCGGGGCCGCCAGTTGAACAGCCCTGTTCTATACAATAATGTGAACTCTTTGAAGAAAATGTTTTAGGCTGAACCTGTACATAATATAGTAAACCTTTTATCAATACCCAGTCAAGTAACTACTAGTAGTAATTTCCTATTATTTAATGATAAATAATTATTTCCTTATATCCCACCACCACCATTGGTTCGTGGTCAAGAGATGACAGTGTTTGTTCCATTCCTGCTTTCAGTGATATAGTTTAATTTACAATTTCTTTAATGAAAACTGTGTCCAGATCTATATATTTTATGCATCCTCCAAGGTGTCAGACACCATCTGGCTACATTTTTCCCCACATGCTTCCCTTAGATAGATCCATAGGGGGGTGGGAGAAAAACAAGACCATAGCAGTTCATTTATCTGATTTCCCCTGATACCACTTCCACACCTTTTTCCTCAGTATACAATATAAAAGATGCTTTCTCGGTATCATAGGTCTTTAGGATTGAATATTTCTCAATTGTCAAAATATATTTGTAACTACAAGTTAATCCCTCTTTTATTGTCTATAATCAATTTCCTTCTTGGGTTTACTGCAATGTGAAACTCACTGTGTAAGTTTTGCCCTGCTCAGAATTAACATTCTATTCAGTTCAGAAATGTGAAACCCTTGAAAGAGATTTAATTCCTCTTAGAATTTCTATCTCAAATACAGTTGTCCCCACACCGCCCAGATACTCCAATAGTACTTGTGGTGTGCCTTCAAATCCTTTTTGACTGATTGAGTGTTCTGGAGCCGAGAGTGTTTGACTTGCCCAAGGTCATGTAGTAGATTTCTATTAGGCCTGTTTCCAATAATCGGATACTTCCGATTTTTGGATTTTTTTTTGGACTTCCGATAATTGAAGCGATATCGAGAACAGCGTCCCAAACAGGAAGTGGATTTGCCATTCTGAGAGCTCCGTTGCCTTTTTTGAAAGGGCTCGAATGTCATTTCGCCCTTTCTTGCTGCCTCTAATCATTGGCTGATGGCTTAATATTTTGTACCAGTGGCTAGTTTTGTCATTACTAGCAGTCAAAAGTGGATGGAAATGGGATTCCCCATAGTTTTAACTCTCCCTTCTGCTGATTTTCGCACATTGCGCAATTGCGGACACTATTTCTGAAAACTTCCGAATATCGGAATACATCCAAATCCATTTAGATAAAATAATTTTAAAAATTGGAAGTGATTCACATCCGAAGCCAGAGCAAAACCAATATCCGATTCGACTTCCGAAACACATTTTTCCATTCGAAAATTTCTATCACTAAGTCCTGATTTCCAGAGTTGTAGTGGAAGTACTTCGTCACACTCAAAATGGGAAATGGCTATCCTGTATGGATCCTGTGACTTTTGAGGATTGTATAGAGACAATCCTGATCACACCCATGATTCTTTTGCTTCCATTATGAATCTCATGGCAAATGGATGACTTCTCCCAATCCAGCCAATGCTCTCCTACATCACAGCTTCTGGAAGGGCCATCCACCTACCAGCTGAACAGAGAGGCTGAGGGGACTGGGCCAGCTTGAGAGACCCATCCAGCACAATTTATTTATTTCCAGTGTTTATACCCCGCTACTTCTCAACCCCCGAGGGGGGACTCAGTGTGGCCTAACAGACGGCAACAATTTGATGCCACACAATACATAGTAAACAACAGTTAAAATTTAAATACATTAAAATGCACCTAGAATTAAATACATTAAAATACAGTTAATATTAAAAACATCATGTACATTCATCACCATTAAAACAATGTTCCATCCAAAGTCTTAGATCTTAACCACCAATTTGCCAGCTGACCAGTCTAGAGTGCCGTGTCGTGCTAGGGTGCAAACGCTTGGTCCCAAAGCCAGGATTTCACTCTTTTTCTTAATGTTAGGAGGGATGAAGCTGATCGAATATCAATAGGAGTGTGTTCCACAGATGGGGGGCCACCACCGAGAAGGCCCTCCCTCTCGTCCCCGCCAACCGCATTTGAGAGGTTGGCGGGAGCGAGAGCAGGGCCCCCCCGGATGATCTTAAATTATGAGGTGGGACATAGAGGCTGATGCGTTCGGACAAGTAAGCTGGGCCAGAACCGTATAGAGCTTTAAAGGTCAAAACCAGCACTTTGAATTGAGCTCGGAATTGGACAGGCAGCCAATGGAGCTGACACAACAGGATCTTTCCCTCCCTCACCTGCTCCTCCAGCACTGCTCAAGAGACAATGGAGAGTGCTGCACAAGGCCCTATTGCTCCCCCCAAATGCAAGAAGAGCATTAAAAACAAGGAGGCTGATGGTGCCGGGTGCATGCCTCTCTCCTTGCCTCCTCTCCCCAGTGTGTACCTGTCCTCCTGTCCCCATACCTACTCTTCCAGACATGTGTCTATTTCCCTGCCTTCCTTTAAAAAGCTTATGTATGAAAAAGGATCACAAATCAAGTAACCTTAAGAAGCTCTGTCCAAATTAATTTTCTTTTTTAAAAAATTGGGGAATCCATCCCAATGGTAAAACATAAAAAAATATTTCTGTTCCTAAAGAGATGCACAATTCTGACTTTTAAACAAAACAAACAAAACAAAAAAGGAAATAAATACTGTGAAAGTGAAAAACATGAATGGCTATACTCACGTGACCTTATCACAAAAGGGAAGTCGTTCTCTGACTGCTAGTAGAAGTGTACTGCAGGCCAATTCAACAAGAATTCAACTCAATAACTAGGAAAACACTCCCTGAGGACATGTCACTGGCACAGCTGATGAACTATATGTAAAAACAGTTAGGTACCCATCTTCTAAAAACTATAAGCTGCACACTCTTTGCATACATATCACCACAAGATGCAGACAAACAGGTAATCTGTCATGTGATTGTACTCATTGGGTTTCCCCCCCCCCTTTTGGGATAAGGTACTAAAACTCAAACCATTACACCATGATGGCTCTTCTAATGGTTGGACTGAATCTTATTCTACTGAGACTTTACTTGAGTAGAACTACTAATTCATCTGTGTATATCACTTGGTGACAAGTGATATAATGATGTACAAGGCATTAAATAGATTCATCACGAGATTCTTTTAACTGCCCTTGAAATTCCTCCATGTGCTGTGTCTGGCTTGGAATTTCAAAGTTCACCCCACAATTTGCTTCAAGTGAAACTCCATGTGAAACAAGCTCAGTTCTACTCTTTGATTTTGTGAAACCCTATGACCTCATAGAGGGAGATGAATGGGGATGAACTCAAATGTTAAATGTCCTCTACAATGGCTTACTTGAATTCATAGCTACTAATTTAGTGGTGAATGTTTATCCCCATAGTCTTTCTGTCTGACTGATTGACTGTCTGTCTTTCTTTCTCTTCCCCAAAGTATTAGAATTGGAAATTCAACATGAAATGCATCCATAGCAAACTGTGTATCTTAAAATTCAGTCCTTCAGACACCTATTATTATTATTATGATTATTACCTGCCTCTCCTAGTGGCTCGAGGTGGGTTACAGAATAATTATTGTAAAAAAAAACATAGTAAAAAACATTGTAAAAATTCCACAAATAATAAAATGTATTTCTATAAAATACATATTAAAATACACAAAACACAGATTAAATTCCATGCTTAAAAACTGGCTGGGTAAGCCTACCATAAGAGATAGTTTTTTAGATGGTTTAAAAATTGTTACAGCTGATCTATCTATCTGAGCTCTTCCGGCAGGTCGTTCCACAGTCTCAGGGCTGCCGATGAAAAGATCGTCTGGGTGGTGATTGCCAGTCGAATTCTGTCAAAGCCAATATCATGTACTTTGCCCAGAAACTAATTGGCAGCCAGTAGAGTACCTTTAGGATAGGTGTAAATATGATCAGTCCTAGATGCTCCTGCAATAAATCTGGCTGTCATATTTTGAACCAACTTGGTACAAAGGTAGGCCAATGTAAAGCACATGGCAGAAGTTCAACCTTGAGATTCCTAGCACATGTACTACCAACTTAAAGTCCTCTGAATATAGGAAGGAACATATCTACTTTCACACTTCTTACTATCTGTACAAAGATGTCTAGTTGTTTAGGATTCCTTTCAATTTTCGAAAAAGATAATGCAATCTTTTTTTCTTGTAATTGATGCTTCTTGAATTTTTTGAAAAACTTTTAGACAGAACAGGATTAATGATTCCCTTGCTTTTACCATATTAAAAACTAGAATGCTAGCATTATAATTGCTTGCCATTATAATAGGTGGTAAAATCACCAGCATCTGTGCAATGTAAGGCTAGCATATTCATTAAATTCCTACAATCAAATATTCCAATTTACATGGTCCCTATGGAGATAGAGAGAAAGAGAGCAATAGCAACTATCTAACCTCCATGTTGTATAAAATATTCATAGCATTATAAAGCATCTGAACTCCGCTACTTAAAATATAGGACTGAGACAACCAATGTGATTGGATTTCTTATGACCTAATCATTTCGGTCCCATATGTGGCCCCCAATCTGTTAAGGATTGTTAACATTCTTGGGTTTTGTACTGCCTTCCCTAGAGAATGCTGGAAAGAATTATGGATAGTGGTGGAAACAGATGGGATGTTAGAGATTGAAAAAAGAGAAATATTTATTTTTAAAGGTACTGCCTACATTTAGAGGCACCCACCGAGAGAGAATCAACCAGGTCAAATTGAATCTTAGAAAAGTGCCCCACCCCACCCTCAGCCACCATGTTCAGAGATGTGAGTCAGAAAATTAACTTTGCCTAACTCTGCTCCAGCCCATCAGAACTGAAAACTAGTTAATTAACTGAAATAATTATTGCTATTTTATTTTATAATTTTTTTAATTAACCTACTTGAAAAAACCCCACAAAAAACAAAAAAGATAGAAAAGGACATATAGTATGGCTCCCATATTTACATGACCAGTAGCTACGGTTTTGTTTATCTACATCTGAAAATATGATATTCTGGGGTCAGAAGTCCTTCATTCCTGGACTTCACTATTATCTGCAGTTTCACATATCCATAAAAATTCCAGAAACATATCTGGACTGTATTGTTCAGTAAAATAAAAATTTACAAATACAAATAAAAAGTGAGAAATGAAAAGGAAAGAAAAATGTGACTTCTGGTGTTTCTTTTGATGATTATAAATTCATGTAGATATTCTCTTCAAAATCTTCTATCAATGGCTTATTCTTTTTAATCATTAAAACCAAAAGTTACAAAATCATTTTCAAAATAGCTATAAGGGATTCCCAGTTTTTGGAATTATATTTTGTATTTCGGAAATAATTTCTTTCCTTATCCTACAGAGGCAAACCTCCTGTCTCCAAGATGAAACTGTAGGTTCATGACATTTTTTTAGTTTGAAAGTCATCTACGTCAGTGCTACTCTATGTGGGAGTTCATAGTATCAGATCCTAAACTATTCAATGTTGGTCCCTGGCTGTTTCTAGAAAAGAAAATTAACAGTTTAGCCAATGGACACAAATAGGGTGCCAGTCCATAGGACACTGTGAAAAAAATAACTGCCATTCTCCCATAACAGATAACCAAATCCCTATGCAAGAATCTTGCAACTCGACCATTCTTGGCAGACAGCCTCTTTTTAAATAATAATAATAATAATAATAATACACTTTATTTATATTCCGCTCTTCTCACCCCAAAGGGGACTCAGAGCGGATTACAGGTACACATACTTAGCAGACAATCCCTGCCGTTTCACAACATACATAACATATAGACGAACAGAGGCAAACTCTGGCCACCAGGGGGAGCTGATTCACTCCTCATCTCTCAGCGTTCCAGCGTCCCTTGTTGTTCCTTCCGCTTTCCTCAGCGTTCCTGGAGTTCTTTAATGGCCTCATAATTCAGTCAAAAATTGCCTCCCCACTTTAATGTGGTACCTTTATCTCCTACTTGACAGCTGCAACTGTCTTTAGGGCTGCAAAGGTCGACAGCAGGCTACATTTAAAGGTCGAGCACCCACCTCGTCCTGGGCAGGCCTCAAACTCATAACCTATTGGTTAGAGCAGGGCCGTAGCCAGGATTTTGATTGGGGGGGGAGTTTGATTTCGGGGGGGCTGAATCTGAGTGAGAGATGATCTACCCTAGCAAACCTTTTGTATGGTTATCCCAATACCCCCATGCATATGGGATATATTGAGCATGGTGATCAGATCATGATATGAATACACATAACAGTTTAAATAATGTACTAGTAAGGCCTTCTCGCGGACCACCCTGAGAATTTGCCTGGGTTAGAGAGATCTCATGCAGCTGACACTTAGCCAGCTACGCCACATTCCCAATAAAAAAGCTCACTGCCACCTGAGGCAGCATTGTCAACTAGCTCTTAACTTTAAAATATCTCCTAATATTTTTCCAAACTCTGGTTACTTGTTGTTTTACACCCATTAATTTTAATCTTTCTTTCTGGTGCATCAGAAAACAACCCTATTTCAACTTCACCGTGACGGTCCTTCAGGTAGATTTCTCGAAGACTTTGGTCAAGTCTCCACTTAATCATTTCTTCCCCAACCTAACATGTCCAGTCCCTTCAGAGATTTTTTTCATGAGACTTTGTTTCTACATCCAGACCTGTATCAGGACTACGTCCTTTCATAAAGAATGCATATGTGCAAACTCTCCATTTCTACAAGGCAATGGGACATGGACAAATGGATTGAGCGTTATCAGTCTATCAAAATCTGTATTAAACAACCATTGACAAGCCTGGATTATTTGTTTGATGTGTTCCTTCCCTGTTTCTGACTGGTAATTAAAAAGAGTTGTTGCTATACTTGAATTGATATATTGAATGCATGAACAAGGATTTTTGAGTATGTTTATCTATTGGGAGTTGAGGGCAAAGGATTAGTTCTATTTGTGTTAGTTTAATCCTTTGGCATTTATGACAGCCACAATGTAGCTAAAAACTAAAATATAGGATTATCCTGTTAAAATGATGCACAGATTATGGGGATAATGTGGCCTCTTTCTCTGATCATTTGCAATTTCATGATGAGGCCAGGTAAGAGCCTTTTGTTTTCTTAGAGGAAATAAAAAGAAATAAAAGGATAGCAATCCTGAGAATCCACACAGCAAGAAGTGAATACAGCTGAAATCAATGGAACATACTTGCATGCCAATACAGTTTAGGCATTGAGCAGAGAAACAAGCAGAAAGAGCAAGATAGAGGAGGGCCATGCCCGGATTACCCATAAGGCCAACAAGGCCATGGCCTAGGGGCGCAAGCCAAGGGAGGGGGCGCAGATCACAGACCAAAAAAACCTGGTCTGCGCCCCTCTTTCCCCCTTTCTCATGCCCCTCCTCGCTCCTTCTCCTGGCAAAGTCTCTGCTCCGCCCCCCTCGCTCTCTCTCTCTCTCTCACGCTCTCTCTTGCTTTCTCTCACGCGCACGTGCTCTCTCTCTCTCTCTCTCTCTCTTTCTCTCTCTCATGCGCGCCATTGGTGCGAGTTTGCACCCACTGCGCTCTCTCCAAGCCTCCCGACTCCCAAGAAGACCTTCAGAGCACAGCGGAGCTTTCCAGCCGGTGGGAATGGGGTCCTTGGAGGTGGCGGGAGGTTGGCTTAAAGGGGGCGTAATTTCAAAGTGTGACCTAGGGCCCAAAAAAGTGTTAATCCGGCCCTGAGGAGGGCAAGGGGAAAGAAGATGGCGGAAATTGATAGTGGAGCACATGCAGCAAAAGAAGGTGGGTGGGAACATACTCTCATACCTGGAGGAGAAGTAGCATTTGGGAGGAGCACACAATGAAGAGGAAGCACAGGGTATGGTCAAGAGTGACCATAAGATAAAGAAAGACACCCTATTTCACGAGAGGTGAACATTCAACTTACTGAAATTGTGCTACATATTAATGAAAAGTATGGAAAGCCTGTCTTCTTCCACACGTGGCCATCAAAGGGAATGCCCAAAGAGGAGTATAAACAAGGCGGGGGGTTGGAGTCCGTATGAACTGGGAAGGCTCTACTTGTGGAAATGTGAAAGGACAGAAGCGGAGATCAACTTGGAAGCTTCAAACAGACACGTCAATATCACTAAAAAGATCTCATACATTTGTAGTTGTATCAGTTTGGAACCATTTTAACTGATGTAGTTTAGTGTTAAAAATCCTGAGATATGTACTTCTTACATATCTAGCCCTCTCCCAAGAGCTCACCAACAGAGGATTTTAAACAACTTACTTAATTGCAAAACAATGATTCCATTGGATGGAGTCATGACAATCAAACTGATATCAAGTTGGTATAACCTGTGCAATATACCCAATGCAAAGAAGGAAGTGACACGGAAAGGAAATTGTAATGATTTGATAGGTTTAATACATGAAGAACCTGCTATTACCGAGATCAAGACAATTCCACAACAGTACAGCTCTGTTGTACTGCTGAATCATTACTTAAAGCCCTATCATAAAAATTGCACTTTTCCTATGTAATGTGATACAGTAGACTATAGACATGACCTCCAGTCAACTCAAGACCATTACGCTTTCTTTCCTATCCAAGCTGCTTAGGACTGAAATGACTGCCAAAATGACTGCTCTAATGACAAGCTCCTTCTTCCATGTCTAACAGGTATTCATTTTTTTGTTGTTCTGGTATTCTTTCCTCCACTGTTTCATAATCACACATTCATCAGCTGAAAAAGATGTAGCACTTTTGAGGTCTGTTATTGCCAAGAAACTGCATTTGCTCAACAGAAATATTCAACATTGTTGCCAAAACCCTTCTCTGTAGTAGCTGGACTTGAAATGCTGTCTATCAAGATTGGCAGTAAGAAACTAACTATGCCCTATACAAGAAAAAAGCAAGAATGGCAATGAAACAATATAAAAAGTAAAGGTAAAGGTTTCCTCTTGACATTAAGTCTAGTCATGTCTGACTCTGAGGGGTGGTGCTCATCTCCATTTCTAAGTCAAAGAGCCACATTGTCCTTAGATGCCTTCTAGATCATGTGGCCAGCATGACTGCATGGAGAGCCATTACCTTCCCGCCGGAGTGGTACCAATTGATCTACTCATATTTGCATTATTTTTGAACTGCAAGGTTGGCAGAAGCTTGGCCTAACAGCTCAGCCCTCTCACTGGATTCGAACCACCAACCTTTCGGTCAGCAAGTTCAGCAGCTCAGTGGTTTAACCCACTGTGCCACCGGAAACAATATACTGCCCAGTAATAGTAAGTTAGCCTTATCTAATTATACAGATGGAGCCATATTTTTTAAATATATATATCAGGGGTGCCCACACCTTTTCAGCATGCGAGCTACTTATATTAAAACCAAGTCAAAGATCTATCTACCTCCTCAAGGCTGGAGAGGGGAGGGGCTAGGGCTTGGTCAGAGGGGCGGAGTCAAGCTGTGCCAAGCCCCGCCCCTCTCCTCTGGCTTTGGAGCTCCCAGCAGCTTCTCCAGGCTTGAGGATGGCAATGCCAAGCCAGTGGAGGCATAGCTAGCACAAGGCTGGCTTGGCCCTGCCCTCCACAAACCTGGAGCATCTGCCCTCCTCAAACTTGGAATGCCGAAGCCGGGGAGAGGGTGGGGCTTGGCATGGCCTGGCTCCGACCCCCTCTGAGAAGCGATCCGGCTGGGATCGACCTTCTTCGGTCCCGGGATCGACTGGTCGATCGCGATTGACTTCCTGGGCAGCCCTGATATATATATATATATATATATATATATATATAAGAACATAAGAAGAGCCATGCTGAATCGGGCCTCAGCCCATCTAGTCCAGCATTCTGTGTCACACAGTGGCCCACTAGGTTATATATATATTGAATTTCACAGTTCAGACTCAGATCTGACAACACATTCAAGACAGCTATGTATTTCCCACTTCATAATCTAAAGTAGATGAAGGTCACATGAGTGGATTGAGATGTTTCTTTGCAGAAAATATTTTAGACACCATTCTCTAGGGATTGTCTAATGTTTAGGTATCCAGCCAATTCTATGGTTTGCCTCCACTGAAAATTATCATAGAATCATTCTTAGAGAATACCTCTCTAAGAAATTCCTAGGTCCTCTAGGGTGACTCTATGGTGACTCGTAGTTTCCAGCAGAATTCATTCATTTGATAGGATTTACTATTATTCATCATTTTCTGTTTCCATGGTAAGTTCAAGAATGCACTCCCCATAGATAAAGTGGCTGTGCTGTAATCTAAACCAGTGTTTCCCAACCTTTTTTGAGCCGTGGCACAATTTTTACATTTACAAAATCCTGGGGCACACCACCACCCAAAATGACACACTCTAACACAGTAATACATATAGTTAATATGTTTTAAAATGTATTTATACACTCAGTGTGAAACCTGGGCCTGTTTTGATGAACACAACATAGATATCCTGGCAGGAATGGTAGAAAGACACAAACTTCCAACACAAAACTCTCATAACCAAGAGGAAAATTCTATAAGAGTTTGGTGGGCATTGACCTTGAGTTTTGGAGTTGTAGTTCACCTATATCCAGAGAGCACTGTGGACTCAAACAATGTTGGATCAGGATCAAACTTGGCATGAATACTCAATATGCCCAAATGTGAACACAGATAGAGTTTGGGAAAACCTTGACATTTGGGAGGAAGGCTGAGGAAGGCTGGGGAGGGAGTCCCTAATGGAATCCTGCCTGTCTTTCCTTTCTCCGAGGGCCCTCCTGCCAGGCCCCGACCCTTTCCCCCTGCGAAGGAAGGCCCCTTCTCCCCTTTGGGGCCCTTCCTCCCCCAAGGGGGGCTGGGGGGCAGGGGGGCACCCCGGGCCTCTCCTGGGATGCAGGCACCTCTGGAATCAGCTGGCTCCTTCGCTTCCTTCTCCGCCACAGGAATAAGGTGAATGCATCTGCCATCCCTGCGACCTAGTGCGCATGCGTCCAGACAAGCACACTTCCACTTCTGCTTCCGTTCCCTCGATTGGAGGCTGGCTGGGGAAAAGGCTGAAGGAGTAGGAGTTCAGCAGGCGGGGGAAGAAAGGGGGGAAGAGAGGTTTTCCCGCGGCACACCAGGTGATCACTCATGGCACACTAGTGTGCTGCGGAACAGTGGTTGGGAATCACTGATCTAAACTACCATGGCATCAATTTCTCAGAGATCTGTTCAAGTTATACATGTATTTCCCTGTTGTTATTTCATGAGTGTTTGATATCAGTCCATTTCTGCAAGGAATTCTAGGGACCCTGTCATATGGCCAATGGAATTGCCATGCATCGTGGTGAATCCAGGGACCCTTGTGTGTGTGTGTGTGTGTGTGTGTGTGTGTGTGTGTGTGTGTGGTGCATCAGCCAGCTTCTGATTTTGTTGATCCCATGGGGGAAAGTGTTGACTGAGCAGCTCCCCCATTGCTTCCTATTGCAACACGGGAAGTTTTTTGTGTTTCCGTGACAGCGGCATAGATCATCCACAGAGCCTTGCTGGAAGTTCCTCTGTGTCGTCTGATGGGAGCCAGTGGGCTCTATGGATGATTAGAGCTAAATTGACATATGCCACCAGAACAAGTCCTTTCTGATGAGGTAGTATGTCCAGAAAAAGTAGATATAATCATCTGGGGTGGGGGAAGCCCATATGGCATCAGCATTAGTACTTCTTCTCCATAATATCATCTGGGCCTGGACAGGGGCTGGGGATCAAGCCAACCTCTATGATTAAAGCTGCTTCTTTGCCTTTGGTTTTCTACCCCTCCAACATATTTGCACCAGTCTTATCCAGGAGTAATCCTGGTGCAATATTTTCTTTTGTACCCATATATAATATTACACTTCATGTGACAGTGGATTTATTTGCCTATTCTTACATTCCCATAGTCATGATTCAAGCAACTATTGTATGTCCATATACAAATCTTCTTCTTGGCTTTTCTTCATGAACGAAGATTCAGGAAGGACCCATCCCACACTTTCCACAAGCGTTGATGACTAAAAAAGCCAATATCCGTATACAAATATAATGTAATATAAACTACTTTATTTATTTATTTATATTTATTTATTATTCATTTTTATATACCGCTCCTTCCGGCAGGCTCGGGGTGGTTTACATAATTCACATACAATATCACAATACAGTTTAATACATCCTACTAAAAACATAAAAAGCATAAAAGCATGGAAATACAACTACCCCTAAAAACAAGCGTCTACAATAATCACAGATGAATTCTAAATTTATGTCTGACTTCATGAGCCGGTGAGGTTAAAAGCTTGTTTGAACAAGAGAGTCTTACAAGCTCTCCGAAACGGGGCTAACTTTGTGTATTATGTAAAGTTTCTTTATTTCTGAATAGCCAATTGCATATTATCTTATTAACTTCAATAAAATTGAGTCTTTATCAGTTAGATAGTCAATTTTTGGATTTCCTAAACTATGTGGAATTACTGGATGGGTTTAAGAATTGCCCTGAATTATGGGTTTTTGTGGTTCTTTCTTACAATATTTTTGGTTATCCAACCATCCATCTTTTTTGCTGTTGAGCTCATTGAATCATCATCCTGTGAATTTGGCAAATCTTCAAACTGTTTTGATGGTAGGAAATGTTCTTGATTACTTAATATCAAAGATCACATCTGAAAGACAGGTTCTTCAATTCTGATTGAAAACACTGTTGGAAGTAAGATCTGTTTCTTTGCACCCAGTTACTTTCTGTGCAGTGAGATAACCAAGCTCTTGGCTTGCTCATACTATAAAAGGGTTAAATGAACACACACGCACGCACACACTACCTCACAGACACAGGCACTCTTTTGCATTTCTGTCAAAGACCCACTCTCCAAGCCGCATCAGTGGGGCATGATGAGCTTTCACAGAGTAGCTGCATGCCAGACACCTTTCACAAGGGAAGTACTCTTGGAATTGCAACCAAATTGTCACAGTGGGACCATCTGCTTCTGAAGACATCCCAATGGCCCAGATTTAAAGAAAAACAAGATAACTTTGTCACTTTCTTTGCCTCTAAGACTGAAGGCATTTTACATAATCATTCTGCTTGGAACATATGGAAAAATCAATTCTGTGCTGTTAAACACGTTCCCCAACTGTGTTTTCCACCTGCCAGCAAAGTATTCCAAAAGTAGAAGTTGGAGTGTTTCATTTGGATTTCTGCTCTGAAGGAAAGTTGCTCAGTTAACATCTGTCTTAAGGTAAGTGAACTAAACTGTTGTGTCTCTTTTCATTTTCTGAGAGGAGGAGAAACATAACATTGTCTCTAATAATATCTTTATAGTAGTTTGTTTAAACCAAGAAAAATTAGATTTAACAGTGTGATTCTATTTGGATTCAGCCCGTTTTTTCTGTCTTTTTCTGGGGATTTTGCTTGATTTGTGAACATTATTTACCTTTTG
Organism: Anolis apletophallus; assembly: GCA_030556195.1. Lineage (NCBI taxonomy): Eukaryota > Metazoa > Chordata > Lepidosauria > Squamata > Anolidae > Anolis > Anolis apletophallus. Next base: position 151,893,591 of record JARBWK010000004.1, read on the forward strand.
GATATGCACGAGCATAGGAAAACTGGTGCTCTCATCTATCTAAAAGTTAGAGCATTTTGTTCCATTTATAAGATGCGGTTTCAGCAAAATAAATATTTCAATATGTTGCAAGAACAATAATGTGCAGGGTTTTATTTAGTCAAAGGAGGTCTTGCAAGTGTCATACCTTTGCATTCAACCATTTGTTTTTATAAATTATGGGCTATTTATCGACGTCCCTTCAATTTTTCCATAGCATTTAAAAACCTGACGACAGTAAATAACTGTCTATGGTATAAAGCGGAATGGAGCATTTCTTGATTGGTGACAGATGCGAGCACCTCTGCAAACATCTTTAACAAAAATAATTGAATTATACATTCAGTTTCAATGCAGTGATAACTAGTACCAATCTAAGCAAAATTCAACAAAATTGTAATGGCGGAATGCCTTTGGAGTTATTCTCATATACATCAAATCATTTTTGCAAAGTAACAAAAACATTTTTCTTGTCTTTGTATATTTACAGTCTTTGTTGCCATTGTTTGTGAACTGTATTTTTCATTTCCTCGCATCATGTGCTGCTAAGGACCAGCTTAAGGAAGCATTCCCTCAAACTGATGCTGTTCTAAGAGCACCCCCTGCCTACAGACATTTTGTTCTGCAACAGCTATCTGTTTTCCAAACTTGGCAGCTCCCCCTTCCCTCCCTCTCTCAATTTTTCTCTTTTTCAATTTAATGTGCTCTTTTTATTGCAACAAATATGTGATGCTGACTGCTTTGTACAGCCTAGAGAGAACTTTTGTCCTTGGACTAGATGTAAAGATAGAAAAAATATTGAAAACAACCCTATTTCGGCAGGCCTTCAACCCTTAGTGTTTTATGTAATCTATGGCCATAGTTATGGCTTGTTTAACGACAACGGGGGCGATTGTTCTTGTTGTTTACTGTTTTTATTGTTTTTTTATTGTTTTATTACTGTTTTTAATTATTGCTCTTATTGATTTTATGCTGTGAACCGTCCCGAGCCTTCGGGAAGTAGCGATATATAAGTATGAATAATTAATTAATTAATAAAAATGGTCCAAAATATGTTGCTCAATTGTCAAGAAACTTAGAAGAATACTAGACTGAAGAAACTTTATGAACCAGGACATACTACATAAAAATCATGTGTGGCTTTTCTCATCAGGAAACGTATCATTATATGTAAAAGTTTCTGCAGAATAAGTTTTCAACTGAGAATACTCTGTGAAAATAGCCACTTAGTGTCCCCTTTGGGGAGATAAAGTATGGAATAATAATAATTCAAAAGACCTTACCACTAGAGGGAAATTGGTAAAATTACTCATTGTTTCCTCAAAAATTAAATAGTGAAGGATTATATACTTTGTATGGCCTGTGCAAATTCTCCTTCCAGCCACAAACTTCTGTTATCAGATGAGAGTCTATGTAAGATCTAGTAAAGTATGGCAGAACTGCAGGAAACTGCAAGACAGAGATCCCCAGTAGTTGTGACACTGTTACTAGTGAAACCCATATACTAAAGTGAAACTAGTATGAAGGAGGGGCAGATCATCGAATTGTATTCTATATTTAACACTAACATGCCACATCACACCAGTCCTCCAGTGTTTGCACTGGCTTCCCATCGAGTATCGGATTGCCTTCAAAGTGCTGGTGTTAACCTTTAAGGCCTTGCATGGTCTGGGGCCAGTGTATCTATGGACCGCCTCTCCCTGCACATTCCCCAGAGACTACTACGGTCCATGGACCAAAACCTATTGGAGGTTCCATCATTCAAGATTTACCGATTGTCATCGACTTGGCAGTGCACCTTTTCTGTAGTAGCGCCTACCCTGTGGAATGCCCTCCCGACAGAGGCATGAGCAATAAAGGAGTTACAGGCCTTCAGGAGGGCCTGTAAGACCACCCTGTTCCGCCAGGCATTTAATCTCTAAGGTTGTGCTTTCCATTCTGGTCCTAATCTGTTGTTATTCTGTTTTTAACTACGTTGTGTTGTGTATTCATTGTTGTGAACCACCCTGAGCCTTTTTGTGAAGGGTGGTATATAAATCGAAATAAATAAATAAATAAATAAATAAATTATTAGGATAAGATTTTTAAAAATGTCAGAAAGCGTATTAACCTTTTCATTGTTTTTCCAGGCCTCTAGCACAGATGATGTCAAGACTCCAGCCCTGCCTTCTCTCCTGGCTCCTCTTGGCCACATGCTTTTGCCATTCAGTGGAGATGGTCACTAATTTACAGCAAAGCTTCAAGAGTGATCTCCTCCACTTTTATCACACGTTAATTCTTCCAGATGGAAAGGAAACCACAGTCCATCTCATGAAGGATGTACTGAAAAGGTATGGGTAATCTTACATGATTTTTCAGTTTTTTTCCCCATGACAGCCTCATAGGATGCGGAATTGAAATTTTAATTGCTATGAGCTCTTTCCAGTTGTTGTAACAAGTTTATGTGTATATTATTAATGGGGTTATCCAAGTTCATGAAAATGACAGTACAGTACAATCCCCATATCCACAGGTGATATATTCCAATACACACACAGAGAGAGACATGGATACCTGAAACTGTGGGTGATAGTGAACCCTATATTTGACTATATATGGGCTGAAAGCATAGAAAGCCCCACAAACATTACAAGGGGGATTTTTGAGAGCATGGGTGAATGAAATCATAGATCTCTAATCCATGGATAAGGGAACCATATTGTATTTAGTTATGTACTGGATTTGGATCCTTAGTTACTGCAGGAAAGGCATCACTTCATTGCACTTTACTTTTAAGAAATAACTTTTTGATGTTACTCTGTATTGTGATTTTCTTTTTCCTTGTAATCATAGCATGTTATATAACGCTATTAAAATAATTTAATACTCTTTATGCAGGGTTTCTTATCTGAAGAAAGGTTAAACGAGCACAAATAAGCTGCCAAAAGATTGAGTCACCTTTGCTTCCCTTGGTGAGGTGCTCCAAAGCAGATGCTAAAAATGGCATCATCTATCATAGATATGAAACATCTGTCCTGACACAGACCTTGCAGAAGATACAAAAAAAACCCCAACAACTTCCCCAGGCTACTTATGTTCAACCTATTAGTATTGACACATAGTGAGGCAACCATCTTGGACAGAAATGTGAAGGGGGCATGAGAAGCAATCAGCAGCATGCTAGTTTTTTTATTATTATGATTAGGTGTGAGGTGTGAAAGAGAGTAATGGGTATCATAGACCCACATGTCAAATAATTTGACAGGCCTAGGTTACTCTGGGACTTTGGGAGCTAAGTACCTTTTTTGGGTTTGCTTAGGAAGTGGAATGTCTTTATCCTAGAACAGGGGTGCCCACACTTTTTCAGCATGCGAGCTACTTATGATAAAACCAAATCAGAAAGTTCTACCTGAGAGAGAAGCAGGGCGGAGCTGGGGAGGGGGCGGGGCCTGGAAGGGCCTGGCTCCGCCACCTCCCCGCTCTGGCTACAGCGCTGCCACACTTTCTCCAGGCTAGAGGAGGGTATGCCAAGCCAGTAGTGGCATAGCTAGCCACTACTGGCTTGGCATACCCTCCTCAAGGCTGAAGAAGCTGTGGTAACGCTGTAGCTCCACCCCCTCAGAAGCGCCCCATCCAGCTGGGATCGACCTCCTAAGGTCCCGGGATCGACCAGTCGATCGCAAGCCACCTAATGAGCACCCCTGTCCTAGAAGCTGCCAGAGGTGTGTGTGTGTGTGTGTGTGTGTGTGAGGGGGGAGGGGTGATCCTCTTCTTTAGCCCCAGTTACAGTAGAGCACTGAACACCACACATTCCAACAGTTCATAGATGAAAACAAGTACAGAACTAACTGAGCAACATCACAATGTGATCAGTTTAGTGTAGTCAGGCAATAAGTGATCCAAAACCATTATTGAGGAAGAAAGAACAAACTATTGTTTTAAGCAGACTAACCCTAGAATTTATTTATTAAATTTAGAAAAGCTGGGGCATGGGAAGGGGGTGCCCACATAAATACATGCAGTACACTGTATGCTCACAGCATGGCGAATAATAAACACAATATTTTACAATATACTGTTGTACAATCCAAGTGCCTTTGCTGAACCTGCCCAAAATTACAACTTTCTCTTGGTTCCACTTTATGAACTTTGTGTTCACACACACACACACACACACACACACACACACACGAACACATACACATTAGAGCAGATTTAACCCAAGCCTTTCATAACACTCATGTGATCGTCCAGAGCAAATCATAGCCTTCCAGCTTAATGTATACTTCAGAATTATTGTTAAAATGAAAATGGGGGGATGAATAGGGAAAGATAACCCTGCAAACTTTAGAATAGGATAAGAGGGATCCTCTAACTACTGCAGGAGTCTACAGTTGAGTATGCCATGCAACAGTGGACAAGTCTACAGAGTGACCAAAGAATAAGAATCAAAGAACATGAAAGCAACTGCAGACTAATTCAACCAGAGAAGTCAGCTATAGAAGAGCACTTGATGAACCAACCTGGACACAGAATATTATTTGAGAACACAGAAATGCTCTGACAACCATCATGTCAGACTATACAGAGAAGCCATTGAAATCCACATGCATGTGGACAATTTCAACAGAAAGAAAGAAACCATGAGAATGGACAAAATCAGTGGTTACCAATATTAAAGAAACAGTAGAATCAAGACAGTAAATAAGAAACACCAGTCAGAAACAGGGGTAGTCCAGACAGCAAACACTCGAGTGCTAGTTAATACCTCCCAAACAAAGGATGCCTCCAGGCACAACAGCCAGGCCACATCTATGCAAATACTTTTCTTGACTGACTTTGCAGTTGCAAGGCTACTCAATGCTAATCAAGCTTGCTAATTGCAATATTCACACTTGCTTCAAACAGACAAGGCTTTTGTTTCTCCCACCTTGTACATTCCAGAGATATACAGTATACACACACACACACACATACACTTCACTTACCTCACCTCCAACAGACCTCTGAGGATGCTTGCCACAGATGCAATCCCTCAACAACACAACCATTTGAAAACACTTTCCAATCCATTAGCTGTTGAAAAATATGAACTCTATTGTTGAATGATGGGTCAATTTGTAGGCAAATCCCACTGAATCATAAGGTCTGCTCTAATGGGGACTCCTCATAAGATTCAGATAGTTCTTTTACCAATCTCAGGACAGATGAAATTCGACAATAGTGGTACTATTGACTAAAACTGCTTCCACAGAGGATGAGACATGGACTCGATGGAGCCAAAGGTCCATATCTAACAAGGAAGATAATCAGCCCAAGAAAGGGATAAAGCCAGTTTGCCTAGAGATCACTCATACTGTCTATGAAGAAATTGTCTCATTAGAAGTGACAGAAATAAGAGACAGTGAATTAAAAGTCAGAGATCAATGGTATATTTCACCCATTTCAAAGATAATGTTGATGGTTTTAAAGCAGGAAGAGATAACTTTGAGTTTGTTGACTGGATGCCATCTTCAAATACTTCCACTGGTCTGGAGAAAGCCCAGGCAAAAGTCTTGGTCTTTTCAAAGCTCTAACTCTGAAATCCCTCCATGTTTCTGTGCCGGGAAGAACAGAAGATGCACTGTGCATAGAGGCCTGAGAAGTTGTGTTTTGCACAGCGGCATAGAGCTCCAAAGAAGGAGATAAGCTTTTGGAAGTGGTAAGCAGTTAACTGGCTTGCCTGCAGGGGCGGTCCTACAGGTAGGCCAAGGAAGCGGCTGCATGGGGCACCATCTGGGAAGGGGCGTATTCCCCCACCCGCCGGGCACCGGCGCCAGACAGTGTCCTGGCCCTGCCGATGTTCCTCAGGCAGCACCGCAGCTGCCTGCTTTTGGGCCCCGGCCTTGTGCACTCCGACGCCGCATCTGGGCATGTGTGGAGGTTTTTGCGCAGGCGCAGTTGCTCTAGAGCTGAAGTTGAGCGCAGGCGCAACTGCACATGCATGAAAACCTCTGCGTATGCCCAGTAGCTCCTGTGCGCAGAAGCCTGTAAGCAAAGCACTCCCTATCGGCCAGTCAGGGAGTGCTTCCCCTCTCCCCTTGTCTCCGCCCTGCTGCCGAATACGGTGACCCAATTGGGCAGGCAAGGGGCAGAGACAAAGGGAGAGGAGAGTGGAGCCAAAGGGGTATTGGCAACGTATTGCCTCCTGACAGCTGCCACCGGAAGTAGCCACCGCACGCTGAGGCGAACTCCCTTGCCAGGCCCAATCATGTGTGAACCCTACCACACCCGCCCACCTCCCCCCCTGTGTGCCAGCCGGGGGCATCAAGGAGAGACAGGTGCAACTGCGCAGGCAAATAGTAATATATAATATTTTATTTTACTTTATTTTGGGTTGTTTGAGTTTTATAGGAGTAATGAAAATATTTAGTAGAGGATAATTTTATTTAAATAAATAATTTTATTTATTATTTTATAATAATAATAATATAATAGAATGTTATATTATATTATAATGTCAATATATTATAATATAATTATATTGTAATGTAGTATAATATAATTATGATATAATATAGTATGAGTATGTACTATAATATATTGTATATACATTGATACAATATAATACTTCTAATGGTATTGTGATATTATAATTGTATATTTGTTTTACATGGGGGGGGGTGCGCGTCAAAATAATGTTTGCGTACCATATAAAATTACCTTAGACCGCCCCTGCTTGCCTGAGCCTTTAACAATTACAGTGCAGAAATCTGGAAATATAGTGTTTGAAGTGATGTTGCTACATGAGCCTGCTTTACTTTACTCCATAACAAGGACAAAAAGTGCACTGCCAAGAGTTTTAACATTGACAAAGTTTCATACTAATAATCAATGTTGCAGAATTATTTAAAGCATTGCCTATTAATTACTTCAAAACATTTTAGGAATCACACTGATAAAGATTTGGCTACTGAGGCTATTCTTTATATATTATTAAAACATATCTAATGAATTGTGTAAGTAACACATATCTAATGAATCGCCTAAAGCCAATGAGAATAAAATATTTTTTAAAAATTAAGGTTCAATCATGTTTTAGTGCATTGCCCTTTTAAAGACATCTTTCCAATATTTCTGTAAAAGATATAGTTGACTTGTTGCACTGCTGAATAGGCACAACCCTGTTCTGTGTTAGGATATACAGAACAACATAATACAATTTTCCTTGGCAAAAGTCACACACATAGATTAACTCTGTATTTTCTTGACTGAGTTTAGCTAATGTGTGTTACACCAAAGAATCTAAAGTTCAAGGCAATTATCAGATTTTTGCAAGGCAAGGGTTTCATCTTTCACCAAATTTTGCCTTGTTGTCCCTAAGACATCAATTAAATACACTAGTATTTGTGGTTCTGATACATGTTCAGGTACAAGAGCTACAGTGAGGAAACCAGATGGTTCACATCTGACAAAGGTACTGTTCAGAAAGCTTCCATAAATTCTGTGCAGAATATTAAGTTACCTAATATATAGCATGACTGCTAGAGCTCCCACAGGAACAGTAAAAATATGAATTGGAATAATTGGTAGTGGTTTTAAAATATTGCATCTGTTCTCAGCTATAACTGCTAGTTAAGACGCAATTCAGAAGAGTTTGTCTTCATTTCAAGCATACACACAAAATCTATTCTCTTTTTATGAATATGCCCATTTAAAACTTGGGCTTTTAAAAATAAGAAATTAATAACTAAGGATTTACAAATGACTCATGGAGTTTAAATGTTGTTGATTTTTATCTCAGTTCCTGCATGGCCAAAGAGAGGGAAGTAGCTTCCACCTGCATCGAGATCCCCCCAGACCAATCAACCAACAGAAAAAACAGTGTTTGAAACAAAATGTAGGGCTCTGACTCCAATACAGTCAGTCCCCAAATTACGGACAAGGTTCTGTAGGCTTGTTCTTAAGTTAAATTTGTATGTAAGTCAGAACAGATACATTTTAAAGTGTAACTTCAGACATACACACACACATTGGATAACATTAGGAAGGGTTAACATGCCTGATGTTTGTTTTGCTGTCTGTGCCCCTGTTCAGAAGATTTCACCTCACTTTCTATTCCTGTGATAATTGCATTTTTAAAAATGGTTTACTGTGAAAACAAGGATTGATGTTAAGGCTTCAGCTGAGACCTCTTTTCCCCATGCTAACTCTTTCAAGAGTGAATGTCCCTTCCTAGGGGCAGATTTTTCTCATTTCCTGTTGTCTCCCCCCATTTGTAACTTTGAGTCATTTGTACGTCAGATGTTTGTAACTCAAGAATTGTCTGTACTGTCACTTTTATTTTCTTCTCCTATGTGATTTTTAAAATATATATTTAAAAATATGCTCTATATTGTGATTTTTACATAAATTAATTTAAAATATTTTACGAATATTTTTGATGAAGAATCCAGGTGAGTTTCAAATATTTGCAAGAAATGTTTTGTGAATTTTAGGGGACAAATAAAGGTATTACTCATTTGCGGATTTTTTTTTTTTGTACAGCCAATACCCTTGAATATGTATTAAGGATTTCCTGTTCTTTCCTGACACCCAGAATCTGTGCTTGAGGTCACTGCCTACCTGGGCTCCATAGCAAAACATGTTTGGTCTCATTTCAGCAACATCATCATTGTCTACAATAGAACGTGTTTCAAGGATTATCTCTAGTTTCTTTGAATCTCTTCTGCTGGAATTCTGAGCCTTTACATGCATTTCATTCCATGTATCACTTCATTTCCAGGTATTATTTTGTTTTAGAAGAAGGCAGAACCTCAGCACCACTCACAGTGACAGTGACCCCATGTGACGCCCCCATCGAGTGGAGTATACGGGTCCATAAGTCTTTGACAAACTACCTTGGAAAAGCAGTTCAAGGTAAAAGAATATTCAAGGACATTCTCAAAGGATATTTAATAGCACAAATGCTATTTTTAACACAAAACCATTAATTTGTTCCTTCACTTTGATTTTCCAGATGTCAAAAACATTCCCAGTATCAGAGCTGATGGACTTAAAATCAGGAAGGGAGATGGGAGGAGGATTATGAGGATGCATTATTTAAATCAATGACAGTTTTAGAAAATCACATGAAACCAAATTATTCCCTTACATCTCCTGATATTTACTGCAATGTGGATGCTAAAGTGCAGAAGACAAACAATCTTGCTCCTCTCCTCATCAGGCTTGCAATCTGGCACAATGAATAAGTAGGTGAAGGGTGCTGAAGTTTCATTGTCTTACAGCCTCATCAGATGGACAAAATTGCCTGTCACATGATGCTCATATTTAATTGTGACATGGAGCCCATCAACTCCCATCCCCCGATGGCAATCCACTTCCAGTAGGGCTCCACGCTGCGAATGAAGTGGGAGCATGGTAATTCACTGCTGCGGCAAGATAAGAGGCTTCCTGAGTTTCAGGCCCAGATCAGACCCTTTTGGCGCCCTAGGCCAAAGGGTCCTGCCCTAGCCTCGGCCCTGCCCTGGCTGGCCTTGCTCCGCCCCTCGGCTCCTTGCCTGCGTGAGTTGGAGGAAAAATGAAAGCCCCACCCCGGAGCTGACAGGAGAAAGTCACCATGCCGGCCTAAGAAGTGGCCAAAATCACCCTTTTCCCCATGATGGCTTTAGGGAGGAGGGAGGACATACTGTATGCTCCGGGGTGAGCAAGGAGCCGGGGCGGAGCCGAGGGGCAGATGGTGAGCCGAGGAACAGAGCAGGGCAGCCCTGGATGGCACTTAGGTTGCGCATGCGCCCCTTTTATTTAAAAATTGGGATTTTTTTGAAATTTTTACCTGGGGGGTCCAAAACTGCTGCCCCCCAAAGGTGCCGCCCTAGGCCAGGGCCTAGGGTGGCCTTATGGGTAATCCGGGCCTGCTGAGTTGTATAAGCAACAACAGGAGAAAGACATGAGAAGGACACTTCCCCCTATGGACTGGGGTGAGGAGAAAGATGGTGATGCGAGGAGCAGGGCAACAGGTTCCCCACACCGGGCCCTGCCAGATTCACCTTTGATGCGATGAGGTCCAGAGCCCATGGTTCAAGACCTCCTGTGTATCTGCACTGGGCACTGCACAGTTACCAGCATTTTAATACCCAACAACAATAAATGTAATAAGTATGTGTCTACATGTATGCAATAATACTTTTAAGTCACCTGTCAACTTTTGGTGACACCATGAATACAACTATAGTTTTGCCATTTCCTGATTGATAGCTACGGAGATTATTCTGATGACAGCCTATACTTCAGAATTTGTCACCATAGCTTTGTTTACGACTTAGGCCAATTATTGATTTCCCATGCACTTCAAAATACTAAATAACTGACATGTTTATGTTTCATTGACAGATAAGTTGGATGTTGAAGACTCTCCAAAGTTTCAGAAGACTACAAAGATAATTTCAACTCTTTTTAGCTACAGAGGCAATTCTGTGGAAACCTACACTGGGACATCTTACTATTCTGCTGTCTATATGTTTGAATTTATGTCAGTTGAGAGAGATACCCACATTACAGTGTATCTAGCCACTCGAACAACTTCAGAACACCTATATCCAGAACTCCCTGCAGATCCACGCATTGATGTCATTGGGATTGGGCACACCACAGTAACTTTAGCTTGGAAGCACAGTCCAACAGCGTTACAAGACAAAGAGAACACCCAGTACTGTGTTTTGATGAATGAAAAACACAACTACAAAAGTTTGTGTGCTGCAGAAACTGCAATAAGATCTTCCGGGATGAAATCATATCAAGCATTGGCATTCTCGCTCCCTCAACATGGAGCTTTGTTGGATACTCAACAAGTGATGATACTGTCCAACGGTGAATTAAGCATCATCAGCAAAGCTAGCAACGGGGAGGTGAGGCAGACATGTGTGGGCACCAAGAACACCTACACAGTGCCCAATCTTACTCCTAGCACCCAGTACTACTTCGATGTTTTTGTGGTCAACTTCCTTACCAATGCCAGTGCTGCTTTTACTGGGACGTTTGCTAGGACTCTTGAAGAACCTGAACCTGAAGTGACTGACATGAAAGATGGGAAGGTGATACAACTCACCCTGGATGGAAGAAAGCATAAATCCTATACTTTACAGTATCGGGCAAGGCACAAGCAGGTCCAATTTGCATTCCAGTCTTGTAGTGGCCAAGTACAAGTCGAAATCTTTAGGAATGGGAAAGTGCTGATGTCAGAAAGATTTGCAGGCTTGAGAAACTTTGTGCTAAAGGGAAGGTTAGGTGATACCTACTCAATTCAGCTGGGGTCTCCTGACCCTTCAAACACCTCTGTAAAGATTCAGGTGTCATCCCTCTTCCACAAACCTTTCTTTCCAGCTCTTCCAGAGAGTTTAAAAATTAAGTCCTTTAGCAAGCTGAGGACTTGTAATTCGGTCACTATTGCCTGGCTAGGAACCCAGCAGCTCAGCAAATACTGTGTATACAAGAAACAGATTGAGGAGGACCAAGTCTGGATGGAAACAAGAAATGTTGACCTGTGCTCAGGACCTGACTCAAGGCAAAAAAGTGACAAAGTCATGTGTAAATATTTCCATGAAGCTAATTTACAGCGAGCAGTGACCACAGCAACCATAAAAGGGCTGGAAGCAGGGATTGTCTACTTGTTTGACGTTTATCTCATTGGTCCCTCTGGGATTCCAGTCAGGTATTACAGCAAAGCTGTAAAGACACGAAAGAAATGCTGAGCATCCTTCAACCATTGAATCCTGAGAAGGCTGAAGCTGGAGGAACATTGGACACATGTGTGGCCCACATTACTCAAAATGTGCTGGAACAGAAAACAGTGTTTTCCATTATAGAATTTGAGAGGAAAAAATCATCTAGAATTATAGACTTGCTCCTGGGACCTTTCCTTGTTAATTTAAAATCTCTTATCTGCAGTTTTTCAAAAAGCACTTTATAAACCAAATGCTTGACATCAAAATCGAATTGTGCATCTCAAAACCTGCACGATTTCAATCTAGAAGAAAGAATTACAGCAGCAACAGCAGCTACATAGGCAAATTTTGCAATATGATTTTTCAATAAGCACTCCACTGTTAAGTGTCCCAAACCCTCTAACCAGGATTTATAGGTGATAAATTGGCCCTGTAACTTGGGAGCCGAATACATGGGTTGGAGGTGAACTAAAATCAAGACTCTTTTCTTCATTTTGTGTAATTAGAAATGGGAGACCCAAGGGAAGGGGAGTTTTTGATAAACAAGAAGCACCTGCTCCTTATATTTCTGTCTTATATCTGGGGATGCACCATGGCAGTTCATAGCTGTTTGCCACTATGAGGCAATGTAGTGTGAAAACAAACATGCATTGGCTGCACTACTGTTGATAGGATCCTCGGGATACTGTGCCACTTTTTTGTAAAGTATTTTTCTAGAAGGATAGAGAAGTACTCTCTGCCATAGTCTGTTCTAGAAATTTGAGAGTTTGACTAGGGATCTGAGAGCGCAAGGTCCAGGCCTCTTCTACACTACCATATAGTCCAGATCAGGGGTGCTCACACTTTTTCAGCATGCGAGCTACTTATAAAACAACCAAGTCAAAATGATCTACCTACCCATTACAAAAATGTGAAACATATAACATGATATCTGCTTTCAACTGGGTTTTCTGAGTCCACACTGCTATATAATCTGATTCAAAGCAGATAACATGGGATTTTATTCAACTGTGTGGAAAGGACCTCAGATAACCCAGGGCTGGCAGCACCTGGGCAGCGTCGGGATACTGCGGGGCGGGAATGAGCCTTCCTCCCGCCCTGCCTGCGATCTACCAGGATGCCCTACGCGATCTACCAGTAGATCACGATCTACCTAATGAGCACCCCTGGTCCAGATGATCAAGGCAGGTAATCCATGTTATCTGCTTTGGACTGGATTATATGTCTACACTGCCATATAATCCAGTTCAAAACAGATTGTATATGGCAATGTAAAAAGGATCTGAGTGGCTTTTCAGACATTATTATACTTAATACCAGAAACCCACAAAACATTTGCCCTGTGGATTCTTTTTCTTTGAGAGCACTGATCTGCCATTTATACTTCGCAACACTCCTATAGCTGTTTACATTTTGCATGTCCTTTTATACTGGTATCTCTTGCATTTCTAATCAAGTATAATAAGTTGCATTCTGCACTGAATCTGTTACCATAGCATGTAACCACTCCATCTCTTAGTTCTGTCATTCTCTTTATGTGGAAAGCAATGTGTCTGAAGAGCCTCTTGTGTGCATGTATGCCCTCCATATCAGGAATAAAAAAGCCATGTATGTGAAAAGCATCCATATGCAGGAGAAATGTTCCTGTTCAGATTTGCCATTCCACCACAAGAGCAGAGTGAGAAACCAAGGAGGATGGGGCTAGAACACTCCTCTCTTTTGCATGTTGATTCAGCACATTTACTGTATGTAATGAGGATATGTAGCTTATGTAGCTTTTTCCAAGGTGCTGCTCTTATTCAATAGCTGGCATAGAGAATGCCAGTAGAAACAGCTTTTGTTTTGATGTTGCCTTTTTAGTTATGGTTGTAAAATAAAACACAGTGTGAGAGATTAGATAGATAGATAGATAGATAGATACATCACTCATATGTACATACAATCACCTTCTAAAACACTGCCTCATGCGTATCCTGCATTTTAGTCGGAAAGTAAAAGAGTTACATACCGAAATATTTAGAGTGGGGTACCCCATATTATTCCTCTTCAGGTGTTTAGATTACAGTTGAAATGGATTCAAGAAGAAGGGGGTAAATTAGTAATGCAGAGTAGAGCATCAGTTGGTTGTTGCCTCCCATACCACATCCCAATGTTGCTGTCCTCACTTGAAGAACAGCAATGTAAGACAAGTCTCCACTGTGAGTGAAGGTTGTCCATGTGGACCAGAACTATATGTAAATATCTCTGTTGCAATTAACATTCTGTTATGCCAAAGTGGGAGGCAAAAATACAATAGAATACAGAGTTACTCTGAAAGGCCTGCTGGCGAATGTTGTTTAAATCAAACCACTCATATTTCCTTGATTCTAAGGTGATATTGATAGTAAGGCACACATTAATTTCAGTACCACCAACATTTATTTATTTACTATGCTTCTATACCACCCCTCTCAGCCCGAAGATGACTCGAGGCGGTGAACACACGGCAACAAGTGCCCATAGAGAAAACACATCATAAATTATGATAAGATAAAAAGAGTTTTATTTATATATTTAAAAAGCATCCACAATTCCAAGATGTGCCTTGCTTTTAGATGGTGGGAAAAGTACATCTTAGAATCAAAGAAATATGGTATATAGTGTGAATACAAAGGAAAGAGGGTGATTTCAAGCTGTTAGTGAAGGGACAAAAAATGGAGAGTTAGGAGGCTGCACATCCAATCCCCAATCAAGCATGTTTTTTAGTTCCAGGAAATCCTTCCTCCATTGAGTTCTCAGGTGAAGCATCTTTATTCACCATTGTGATATAGACCATTGCTCTGCTCATGCCAGTCTCACTGTTAAACGTTAGGAACAGGAGATATGCTTTGGAGCACATAAAACTTTCCTTTTTGTATTTGCAAGTTGTAGGGGATGGTCAGTCATGTTGAAAAACCCTATCTCTGATTGATTTTCTCAAGACTTGTCCTACCATTGGGCAGAGTATAAGGCATGTACATCAGTCAGCCGATTTTGACTATCATGAAAAGGTTACACTTTATTATTTATTTCATTCATTATGATTGTATCTGTTATTGACAAAGGTGAGAAAAAATGATTGTAGTATTTCCTATGAACCTAGTTTGAACCCTCTGCTTATTCTAGTTTAGGTCAGCCTTGGATCTCATGTCAGAAAAACTGCTCATTTATTTCCAAGAAATCCCAAGATTTCCCAAAAACATGAATGTACAAAAGCAAATGCATTTTTTCTTGAATAAATCTGATACAGAATAACGTTGTTTATAGATGCTGTGTGCTGCCATCATCTCATATGTAGTGAAGTCCACAGGGCTACAAAGAGCGATAAAATTCATATTATGGCCTCAGATTGACTATACACAGTGGAAGTTCTATATCTGCAGGGTGTATGTTCCCAGCCAGGATGTATCACCTGAAATTATGGATGGGACCAGATGCCATTAACATACCAAACTGATGGTCCCAAAATACCACAGTCACTCAGGTGAAGATAAGAGAAACTGTGGATAGAAGTTAGAACATAAGAACATAAGAAGAGCCATGCTGAATCGGACCTCAGCCCATCTAGTCCAGCATTCTGTATCACACAGTGGCCCACCAGTTGTACACGGGGATCTCGAGCAGAAGGGAGGGCAAAACCCTGACCTGCTCCCGACCCCCCACAACCAGTACCCAGGGAAATCCTGCCTACCTCAACCAACTCCGAGGTGGCACTTGAATGTCCTTTTCAGTAACTAAGTTCTGTGATTGCAGGGTCTTATTGTAATCTATCTCTTATAAATAAGCACACTGGTAAGTCATTTTAAAACTTGAATAATACACTTTCTTAATTTTAAAGAAAAAATTCAACCAAACTGGCCAATTTCCTGTACACGTTATGTCTAAATGACTGTAATTGGATAAGAAAACAGAGTTGAAGTTTTTTTTTGCTCTGATTTGGAATTGTGGTGAGTTCCTTCCCAATTGTTTCATGCTTAATATTAGCTTGAGAGACCAGTAATTGCTATCCTGGAATGCACAAGTTTTACCACAACATAGGGATCCGGTTGAGTCTTATTTTAAAGTGGAAATGTCAGCATCCACCTGATGAACTGTCAAAACTTCATTCCCAAAGATTCAGCAGCCAAGCTTCAGATGTTATTCTCTGGCTGAATATTTGAAGTCAGTGTCTGTTTGTAGAACAGATTTGCAAAGTTCTTTGATACAGGACTCTGCTTCCTCTTTGGAATGTATTTTTGTTTTAAAAGGAAAACCTCTTTCCTGGACACTCTTACTCAGATGCTTGCTCTACTTTTCTCCATGGATGATACTACTGGTGTAGCTAGAATAACAAGAGTGTGGAATTGTGGGAATTCATCATGCAATGAAGGTAATAAGCCCCAAACAAACAAAAGAACAGAATCTCTCCAGTATCATAGAATATGTAATATATAACAATTGTAACATCAGTAGTGTATCAACACAAAATCTCAATGGTAACAATAATGTGCCCCAAAGGCTCCTACCCGCGATGAGTCATAAATCCACAAGTTTCAATATATAGTCCCGGATAAGGTGAATCCCAAATGAAAATAAGTTCCAGTATTTGTAATCCACAATAGGTATATCAAGTGTCTCTCAAATTTAAATTGTGAAATAATGTCCAGGTAGGAAAGACAGCAATGGTAAAGTCTGTGTTGATGAAAGCCACCACAGTCTCAATAAGTAATCCGCAGTTGATTATGAAACAGAAGAACACTGGGGTGCGGACACCCCTACAACATGAAATACACCAAATGGTTGTGTGATAGTTGGCCGACGAGGAAGTCACTACACAGGAATCCCCTCCTGTTTCGACCCCAAAGGGTCTTTCTCAAGGCCACTGATATCCCGATGTGTCTCTGTTAATGCTGAATGCAATACATATTGAAGCGGCAAACATAATCTTACACCTGAAGTAAATGACTAGTATCCATATAATGAATAGGGCATTTGCTGGAACTTATTTTCATTTGGGATTCACCTTATCCAGAACTATATATTGAAACTTGTGGATTTATGACTCATCGCGGGCAGGGGCCCCTTTGGGGCACATTATTGCTACCATTGAGATTTTGTGTTGTTACACTACTGATGTTACAATTGTTATATATTACATATTATATGATACTGGATAGATTCTGCTCTTTTGCTTGTTTGCTTTACAGCAACCTTCCCCGTTGTATTTTGTTTGGTAATAAGCCTCAAGACTTTGGGGGGGGGGGGGGTGTTAGCTATTTGCAGAGGTACTTAAATTGATGAATACTGTAATATTAAACCCTCCTAAAGGATTGTTACTGATCAAAAACATATCATCATCATAATATCTTTAAAAAACAGAAAACTGCACCTTGTGCCTTTTTCTGTGCAACATTCACACACCGCGATTTTGCATAGAAAACAGAATTTTCTGCACAGAAAAAATTAATCTATGTGATTTTGAAGAAATTGATTTTGGAAAGTTGGGGTGTATGCATTAGGCTTGTGCATTTCGAGTGAACCGCTATCCATTTGTGATGCCAAATAGTGAAGGAGGAGCTGTGATCGGCTGCTACATGGTCCTTTTCGGATGGGAATCTGTAACGGCTAGCCTCTTGCTGTTTCAAGCATCTGAACAAAACAAATAAGCTGAATGACTAAAAATGGATCCATGCACATGTCTAGTATGTATTCATAAACCGTAGTTCTAATTGTGGGGAGGAATATTTGCTCTCCTGTCAGCATAAATAAGGCTGTGTGTAACTTATGTGTGAACCCTCCACACCTGCATCCATAAGAAATATGTATGTGTCACTGTAGTTTTAGGTATGAGAACCAATTTTTGGTTTTTTTGACCTGTTCTGACCTATGAAGAGCCCAGATCCAGTCCAAAGAGATTCCAGTCAGTGCCTTTTACTCCTCCCCAAAGCTTTTTGCCCTCCAAAACCTCATTTTCTAAATTTAACTCAAATCCTTTTCAATCCATAGGCTTTCCAATTGCAGTGTACAGGATAAATTGTGCTGTTACCTTTGTTAGCAGAGATGTTAATAGACATAATGGCTTTATGGTGCACTACATATATTAATACACCACTGCATAACAGATTTTCTATGAGGAGCATTTGACTAAAGAAACTGACTCTTGAGAAGCAGATATTGCTTTTGCAAATCAGTACTAACAGAATAGTCTTTGAGGAAGATGAAAGACTTATATTATCTCACTCTGTTTTCAGTTTTCAGCAGAAGTTGATCACAGAGTTGTGGTGGAAGACCTTGAAATTCCTACATAGGTGTTTTCTAATGTAAAAAATAGAAATTTCTTGATTTGCATTTTTAAACCTCCACAGGAATCCTGAGACCCAAACCCCAGCAAATGTGAAAGGCTGACTGTACTCCGCTATCCACCATCTCACACTCAGTAATCTATATATATAAAAGGGAAGTGGTCGTGCAACGGGGCAAATGCACGCCAAAACTACATTTCCCACACACAAAAAACACAGGGCCACTCATCCGCACCCAGAGGTACAAACTCCACCCACTGAAACACCCTAAACACAACACAAAACCCCCAAAACATCCCCCAAAACACAACATTACTACGCATGAGCAAAACACCACAGACACACAAACGGCCACCATAGAAACATCACAATACCAAGCATGCGCAACATCCGACGCCATGCCCCCCTCCTCCTCCGCTTACGAGCCACTCTTGAGACCAACGAGGCGACATCCTCCACGTGGCTCCCGGGACCCAACAGCACACATCCCGGAAGGACGCCGCCGTGGTCCCGCCCGCACGACCCTCCACCAGGAGAGCCAACGAAATGGCGAGGGAGAACGGCGCACCCACAGGACTACAACTCCCAGAAGGCTCCGCGCGGCTCACTCAAAAGAAGGGCGGAGACAGCACCGGAAATAGCCCACAATGCCCACGCAGAGCATTCTGGGAGCCGTAGTCCCCTGCCCGGACACGCCTTCTCCGCCATGCCACTTCCTCCACCCCCCCTCCGCTGCCTCCTCCCGTCCTCCCCCGGGGATGGGGCCGGGAGGGAAGCCGCGCCGTCTCTCTCCCTTCCGCCTCCTCTTCGGCCACCGGAATGGAGGTGGCGGGTAGCGGCGGAGAGCCCTTTGCCGCCTCTCTTCCGCTGGCCGAAGAGCAGGCCGAAGGGGAACCAGGCAACCCCTCTCCCTGCGGCCTCCGCTGCCCGAGGAGGAGGCCGCAGGGAGAGGGGTTCCCCGGTTCCCCGGTTCCCCTTCGGCCTCCTCTTCGGCCAGCGGAGGAGAAGCGGCAAAGGGCTCTCCGCCGCTACCCCCGCCGCCTCCCTTCCGCTGCCCGGGGACGAGGCCGAGGGGGAGCCGCACCGTCTCTCTCCCTGCGGCCTCCTCTTCGGCCAGCAGAAGGGAGGCGGTGGCCGCCGTAGGAGAGCCCTCAACCGCCTCTCCTCCGCTGCCCGAGGAGAGGGCCGTGGGGAGGGAGATCGCAGTTCCCATCGCCCTCCTCTTCGGCCTCCTCCTCTACACATACACACACACACACATAAAAACAAAACAACATATAAAAACCCACATACAAACACATATAAAAACACAACTACATAAAAACACATATATCTACACACCTAAACATACACATCCACACTAATACATACACATATATACACACACATATCCCCACCTCTCCATATATACACATACATACATATACATACACAAACACACACATATATATACACGTACTCAAACACGAAACACCCACAGATAACTACACACAAATACATACACACATACCAAGAACTATACACACACAAACACACACACACATATATACACACACACAAAAATAAACACAAACCAATACCTGCACACACACATGCACACAAACCCCCAGGTTCGCTGAGTATTCCAGTGATCTCGGGGCGGGGTGAGTACGGTAGGCGCAGGCCAAATGCTAACCTGACTGCGAGAACTGGTTCGAGCCAAGGCGGTCTCGACCCAGTTCTGACCTGCGTCCTATCCCCAGACACGCTGTTGGTAGACATCCAGCTTCTCCCCTTTCCACTCTGGTGCTGGTTAACGCAGACGCTCCATTCGAATAAGACTGCCACGGTCAGAATTTTGTGAAGATCTCAAAGCGGACCTGTGCTGTATCACAGAGACCTGGCTTCAAGAGAGCGATTCCATCTGCCTCCATGAAGTGGTTCCCCCTGATTATGGTGCCACGCACCAGAATAGGAAGGAGGGACAGGGGGGGGTGGCAATACTCTCCCGTGATGGATTACACCTTAGGCGACCCCCTGCGCATGTCACCCCAGGATTGGAGAGTGTCGGCCTAGTGTGTGGGAGTCCCCGGAGAGCCTGGCGATTCTGCTGGTGTACCGTGCGCCTAGCGCACCGGCAGAAGAGCCAGGCGCGGCTGCTGGAGACTGTGTCGGAGTGGGCATTGAGGTTTCCCAGACTCATTGTCCTGGGTGACTTCAATGTCACGCCCGGCGCAGCCCCCCATTCCATCTGCAGCCGCGGACCTAATTTTCGACCATGGCGACATTGGGCCTCTCCCTTATGTAACTCGGGACCCACGCACTCGGCTGGGCACACCCTCGACCTGGTGTTCAGTGCAGGGGTTCAAGTGGACCTAGCCTCGTGTCGAGGTTCCATGGTCGGACCACTGTGCTCTAAGTATCCGGGTTGAGCAACCGCCTCCCCCATGCATGGGCGCCGACAGTTTTTGTTCGCCCAAAGAGACTTATGGAACCCGAGAGGTTCCTGAATGCTCTGAGGATCTGGAGTCTACCAGCGTCTCAGTCGATGAGCTGGTGCAGGCTTGGAATGCCTCACTAGCTAGAGCTCTCGACGAGATTGCCCCTAGGCGCCCTCTCCGACCCGCAATCATCGGTCCCTTGGTATACAAGGGACCTCAGGGTTATGAAGCGGGAGAAGAGACGGTTAGAGCGTGAGTGGCGGAAACTCCGTGCGGAGCCTCAATATCGGCTTATAAGTTATTCAAAGAAACTTATGAGCAAGCTGTCAAGGCAGCCAAAAAGTATACTTCTCTGCCTTGATAGCGTCTGCTAGCTCACGCCCGGCTCAACTCTTTAAGGTAATTCGATCTCTGACGACGGTCCCTACCGTCCCAAAAACAGCGATCAGGCCCTTACCGCCCGGTGTTTTCCAGAGCTTTTGCAGACAAGATATTGAGCCTCCGGGACCTCCCGGCCACAATTGATACAGTGAGAGCTCGAGACTCCGTGGCCCTCCGCCCGGGCCACCATCGACCGGTTTCGGCCACTGGACGCAGATGCTGTTGATAAGATAGTGGCTGCGGCTCGCCCCACCACCTGCTCCCTCGACCCGTGCCCCTCCTGGCTTGTTAGATCTTGCCTGGAGGGGTTACGTGAGCCTCTGTTGAATGTCATAAACAGCTCCCTTGAGCAAGGAGTCTTTCAGAGTGCTTAAAAGAGGCGGTGGTGGCTCCATTACTGAAGAAACCATCATTGGACCTGCGGTTCCCTCCAACTACCGCCCAGTGTCGAATCTTCCATACCTGGGCAAGGTAGTTGAGAGGGCAGTAATGGAGCAGCTGCAGTCCTTCTTAGATGATGCAACATGGCTTGACCCCTTCCAGTCCGGCTTCCGTTCGGGGCATGGGACGGAGACGGTCCTGGTCTCCATCACAGACCAACTCCGCTGCCAGCTCGACCAAGGCGGGTCTGCGCTGCTCGTGTTATTGGACCTCACGGCAGCGTTTGACACGGTCGACCACAATCTTTTGATCCACCGCCTGGCCATGGCGGAGTGAGGGGGACTGTCCTTAAATGGCTGTCCTCCTTCCTCCGCCAGCGGTCTCAGCGTGTGAGGAGGGGCGGGGAGGTCTCCGAGGGCTCCCCATTAGTGTGTGGAGTCCCTCAGGGGGCCATTCTCTCCCCTCTATTATTTAACATCTACATGCAGCCGCTTGCACAGCTGGTGCGGAGTTATGGGCTGGTCTGCCATCAGTACGCCCGATGACACCCAGCTCATTCTGAGGATGGAGGGCAGGCCGGAATCCGTCCCCGATAATTTCCAACATTGCCTCGAAGCCGTTACTGGATGGCTGCGAGCCAGTAGGTTGATGGTGAATCCGGCGACGGAGATCTTGTGGCTGGGCGGCCCGGGCGGGTGGGTGCCCGGCTTCCGACCCTGGACGGTGCGGCGCTGCATCCAGCGCCGTCTGTGAAGAAACCTGGGTGTCCAGTTGGACTCCCAGCTGACCATGGAGGCCCAGGTCTCCATGGCCAGCAAGGCTGCTTTTTCCACCTCCCCAGGCAAGGAGGCTGGCCCCTACCTCTCCCGGAGCGACCTAGCCACCGTGATCCAAGCCACGGTCATCTCAAGGCTAGACTACTGTAACGCGCCTTACGTTGGCCTGCCTATGTCGTCGATCCGGAAGCTCAAGCTGGTGCAGAACACTGCCGCCCGGCTCCTGTCTGGGGCACCAGCAGGATGTCGTATAACACCAATTTTGCAGGATCTGCACTGGCTGCCTATTGAGCACCGGGTCGCCTTCAAAGTGCTGGTTCTTACCTTCAAGGCCATACACGGCCTGGGGCCAGCGTATCTGAGGGACCGTCTCACCCCATATTGCCAGCGAGATCACTTCGGTCCGAAGAGGCCAACCTGTTGGTAGTACCATCTGTAAAGTCGGCACATCTAACATCGACCCGCCGGAGGGCGTTCTCTATTATAGCTCCCACACTATGGAACGCCCTCCCGGCCGAAGCCAGAGCCCTGAGATCTGCTGCCATTTAGACGGGCCTGCAAAACTCATTTGTTTAGGCAGGCCTTGGCGAAAGTAGGCCTCGTCTATACTCTCTGGGCTGTGATATCTCCTGCTGCTCAATTGTTATATTGCATTTTGCTGTTTCATAGTTTTAACTGTTTTTAACTGTTTTTATGTTTTAACCTGTGGCGTTGTGCCACTGGCTCTGTGAGCCGCCGCGAGCCCCCGGGAGTCGGCGGCGAAGAAGCCCCAATAAATAAAATAAATAATAATAAAATAAAAAAACCATACACACATACAACTATAAACACACATACACACACATACATATACACACAACAAACATGCTCACATCACTTCCACAACATACATACCCTGACATTCTCACATCACCAACATAGGGCACAGCAACGCGTGCTGGGTTCAGCTAGTGTAATATATAACACACACACACACACACAAACACATACACACACACACACACACAATATGATTTGGGCAGTGCTCCATGCATCTGCTGAACAAGATTAGAGTCCACCAAAAATATGCTATAGAAAAGCTATTTGCAACAAGCTAACATGATCTATGTTTTGAAATTGCAAGAAAATACAAAACCTCATGTATGACCACTAGAGGACAGCACGACACTAGAGAAAATGAAGAAAACGTGACTACCCAAACCAAAACACAAAGCCTTAAACTCTGCAATCATATATTTGTCTACTTGAAAATAAATCAATTGACGTCAATGGGGCTTACTCTCAAGTAAGTATTTGGCACACAGTGACCATGCAAACAAATTCCTAATTAAATAGACCCGAAGAAAATCATTAAATAGTGGCACACCCTCGAACAGTGTAAATATTGGTGAAGAACAATATAGTGATGGTCAGAATTGTAAATAATGTTGGAGAACTTGTGTGGTCTGAAGAGCTGGAAGGGAGGGGTGCCAAGCTCCAAATCCTCTTCTACTGTGGACTTATTGTGGGCTTTAGGAAAACTGATATCTCTGAATTTCACTACTCCAACAGAAAAATAAAAACAAAGGATTTGTCTCATAAACTGCTGAGATTTTTTTTAGAAAAACAACTACTGATCTACTTTGACTAGCTAGTTACATCTATGTTGGACTTCTGCAATGCACTTTACATTGGGCTACCTTTGTACCAAGTTTGGAAACTCCAGCTGGTTGTGAATACGGTAGCCAGATTGGTTTCAGGAACATATAGGAGTGAGCATATGATACCTATCCTAAAGTCACTCCACTGGCTGCCAAATAGTTTCCAGGCAAAGTACAAGGTTTTGATTTTGAGCTTTATAGCCCTCCACGGTTTGGGTTCAGGTTACCTAAAGCAGTGTTTCCCAGCCTTTTTTGAGCCGCGGCACACTTTTTACATTTGCAAAATTGTGGGGCACACCACCAACCAAAATAATACTCTAACACAGTAATACATATAGTTAATATGTTTTTAAATGTATTTATACACTCAGTGTGAAACCTGGGCCTGTTTCAATGAACACAACATAGATATCCTGGCAGGAATGGCAAAAAAACACAAATTTCCCACACAGAACTCCCATAACCAAGAGAAAATACTATAAGAGTTTGGTGGGCATTGACCTTGAGTTTTTGAGTTGTAGTTCACCTATATCCAGAGAGCACTGTGGACTGAAACAATGTTGGATCAGGACCAAACTTGGCATGAATACTCAATATGCCCAAATGTGAACACAGATGGAGTTCGGGGAAAATAGACCTTGACATTTGGGAGTTACAGTTTCTGGGATTTATAGTTAACACACAATCAAAGAGCATCCTGAACTCTTGCAACAATGGAATTGAACCAAACTTGGCATATTGAATTCTCATTACCAACAGAAAGTACTGAAAGGGTTTGCTTGGGAATTGACCTTGAGTTTGGAAGTTGTAGTTCACCTACATCCAGAGAGCACTGTGGACTCAAATAATGATGGATTTGGACCACACTTGGCATGAATACTCAATATGCCCATCTATGAACACACATGGAGTGCCTTTATCAAGGTAGGTTTCTTAGGGTTTTTATACTTCAACACACTAGGCTCTCCCCCCTCCTCTCCTGGAGGTTCCAATTTCCCACGACACACCTGATGATCGCTCACGGCACACTGGTTGGGAAATACTGACCTAAAGAATTGTCTTCTCCCATACAAACTGCCTGAACACTTAGGTCCTCTGCGGGGCAGTTATTCTAACCAGCCAGAACCCGACTGGCAACCATCACCCAAAGGACGTTGTCATTGGATGCACCAAGACTGTGCAATGACCTGCCGGAAGAGCTCCAACAGATAAATGAGCTGTCAGAGTTTAAAAACCATCTAAAGGCCTATCGCTTTCGGCAGGCCTACCCATGAATTTTAAACTCGTGTTTATAGAAGAAAACAAAATAGAAGTATCTAACCTCAAGAGATTCTCAATTGTGTATTCCTGCATGAACCGGATGGCCCTTGTGGTTCCTTCCAACTCTATGATTCTATGAAATAAACAATTGGCAGTATTCATGAAAACAGGATTTAGTTTTGGCTGAAATCTGAGCTCTCAAAACCTAGCACCAACTCAGAAGAAAACACTTGGAATGAAAAGGACCCATGAGGCAGCAGGGGTTTCAAGATTCAAACTCTAACAGCCAAGCCCAACAACTTTGTTTTTATGTGGCTGTGGCTCCAGTTACACTGACCATTTAATGCAAATGAGTACTGAAGAAAGGGGCTAACGCAGATGATTACATAGGGAATCCTGGAACCCGTTTGAGGCCCAGATGGTGATTGCAAAACCAGACAGCACTGATATTTATTAAGCGCTTTCTTTCACATTCTTTTGTGGGAGTTTTTTGTCTGGCTGCCACAGTTTGAAGATAGTGTCAAACTGTATTAAATAGTCGGTGTAGATGAGGTCTTTAATGGTGAGCCAGAAGAAAGAGCTGCTGGCCTCTGCAGCAAAAAGTCATGCTGCAGCTGCTGGTTGAACTGATCAGTGGTCCTATAAAGCAGTGTTTCCCAACCGGTGTGCCATGGCACACAAGTGTGTCGTGAGCGATCATCAGGCATGCCATGGGAAATTGGAACCTCCAATGCCCTTTCTTCCCCCTCCTGCCGAACACTAACTTTTTCTTCTCCACTCGGGCTCCCTTCTTCAGGAGGAGAGGGGGGAGGGAGGAAGACGTGACCTGTGTGGGCGCTACTGCACAGACTCGCCCCACGTCTTCCTCCCTCCCTCCCCCTCCCCTCCTGAACACGCTCACGCTGCCCCCTCGGATCAAAATGGCAGCAGAAGTGGCAGCGTGAGAAAAGCGAGGCAAAGCGAGCAGAGCGAGGCTGGGAAGAAGGGAGCCCAAGTGGAGAAGAAAAAGTAAGTGTTTGGCAGGAGGGGGAAGAATGGGCGCGAAGGGGAAGGGGGAGGAGGAGGTGTCTGTCGAAAGCTGGCATGGGCAAACTTGGACCTTCCAGGTGTTTTGGACACCAACTCCCACCATTCCTAGCAGCCTCAGGCTCTTTTCTTTTTCCCCCCTCAGCCATTTAAGCAGGAAAGGGCCTCAGACTGTAAGGAATGGTGGGAGTTGAAGTCCAAAGCACCCAGAGGGCTGAAGTTTTCCCATGCCTGTTTTAGGGACCTTAAAGTGGTGAGCCTCCTTCCAACATTGTGATTCTGGATAGAAAACAAACAACAACATAACATAACATGACCAATAGAAAACACTAGAAGGGTTTGGTGGGCATTGCCCTAGAGTTTGGGAGTTGTAGTTCACCTACATCAAAAGAGCACTGTGTACTCAAACAATGTTGGATCAGGACCAAACTTGGCACGAATACTGAATATGCCGAAATGTGAACACCAGTGGAGTTTGGGGAAACTAGACCTTGACAATTGGGAATTGTAGTTGCTGGGATTTATAGTTAAGCCACAATCAAAGAGCATCCTGAAATCCAGCAACAATGGAATTGAACCAAACTTGGCACACTGAACTCTCATGAGATCAACAGAAACTACTGAAAGGGTTTTCTGGGCAGTGACCTTGAGTTTGGGAGTTGTAGTTCACTAACATCCAGAGAGCACTGTGGACTCAAACAATGTTGGATCAGGACCAAACTTGGCACAAATACTGAATATGCCCAAATATAAACACTGGGGAAATTTGGGGGAAATAGACATTTGGGAGTTGAAGTTGCTGGGATGTATAGTTCACTTACATTAAGGCTGCTCGGCGGCAGTGGCGCTTGCTCCCTCCCTGGCCTCCTCCTCTTCTCCCCCCTCCCTCCCTCGGCCGCTATGATGGGAAAACGCAGAGAGAAAGGGAGGAGAGAGGGGCAACAACTCAGCAGGAAGAAGAGAGAAAGAAAAAGAAAAGAAAGGATCCCCTGTTGGGACCCATTGTCGGCCTCACTAAGCAGGAACCCCTTCTCCCTTTTTTCTTCCTGGCAAGGCTGGTGGGCGACTGCTCCATGCAGGCACTGCTCACCAGGCCTCACCTTCCCTTGCCTGGGAAGGGAGCCTGGTGCAAGGCGGTTGGGAGGCGCATTTCAAGGCAGGCCTTGCTCACCCAGCGCTGACCCCTTCTTTTTTCTGCTGCAGCCGCAGGACGCCTTCCTCCCTGTTTGGTGGGTGGGTATGCAGGCAAGGTCGTGTGAAAGGTGTTTGTTGATTGAAGGTGCCTTTCACGCAACCCCCGTCTGCGCGCCCACCCACCAAACAGGGAGGAAGGCTCCCGCAGCTGAATAAAGAAGGGGCAGGTGCTGGGTGAGTGAGGCCTGCCTTGAAAACTGCCTCCTGCTTGCCCTACACTGGGCCCAGCAAGGCCGAAGGCTGCAAGACTCCCCCCCCCCTCTCTCCGTAGTGGAGGAAGGGAAGGGAAGAGGTGGAGGACAGCGAAGCCGTGTTCTGCGGCGCTGCTTGCTCCTCCTCTTCTCCCCTCTCCGTTACCCGCCGGCCTGCCTGCTGGGGCCTACCTGCCAGGGCTCTTAGGTGGGCCGGACAGCACCGGCCAGGGGTCTGGATCTGGCCTGGGGGCCGCAAGATGCCCACCCCTGCCTTATTCCAACCTTCTGTCTGCATTGGCACTTCTAAGCTGCATATCTGTAAACCCAGTATATTTGAAGAACAATTGGGATACTTAGACCTAGGCCAGTGTTTCCCAACCAGTGTGCCGGGGCACACTAGTGTGCCGTGAGCTATCATAAGGTGTGCCGTGGGAAATTGGAACCTCCAGGAGGGGAGGGGAGGGGGGAGAGTCTAGTGTGTTGAAGTATAAAAACCCTAAGAAACCTACCTCAATAAAGGCACTCCATGTGTGTTCATAGTTGGGCATATTGAGTATTTATGCCAAGTGTAGTCCAGATCCATCATTATTTGAATCCACAGTGCTCCCTGGATGTAGGTGAACTACAACTTCCAAACTCAAGGTCAATTCCCAAGCAAACCCTTTCAGTACTTTCTGTTGGTAATGAGAGTTCAATATGCCAAGTTTGGTTCAATTCCATTGTTGCAAGAGTTCAGGATGTGGTCCTGATCCAACATTGTTTGAGTCCACAGTGCTCTCTGGATATAGGTGAACTACAACTCCAAAACACAAGTTCAATGCCCACCAAACTCTTATAACATTTTCTCTTGGTTATGGGAGTTCTGTGTAGGAAATTTGTGTCTTTCTGCCATTCCTGCCAGGATATCTATGTTGTGTTCATCGAAACAGGCCCAGGTTTCACACTGAGTGTATAAATACATTAAAAAACATATTAACTATATGCATTACTGTGTTAGAGTGTCATTTTGTGTTATTTTGGTTGGTGGTGTGCCCCAGAATTTTGCAAATGTAAAAAGTGTGCCGTGACTCAAAAAAGGTTGGGAAACACTGGCCTAGGCCAACTACTATTTTGCTCAAATTGTTAAAATGAAGCTCTTTCCTTATTTTGGACCATTAATATCTAACATTTTCAGCCCTAGAAAGGACCAAGGAACTAAGATTACACCCATTTTAAGAATATAACATTTTCTCCTTTGTATCCTTGAGTCAGAAGTTAAATATACTAGCTATTTGGATAAGGCTTTCATCACCTGTAGCATGCTCATTTTTATTTGCTTGGATGTCTTAAACTCCTGATTAAACAAAGTATTTAAAAATGTGTGGTAATAGAATGGGTCAATCAAGACATACCAAACATTCTGTTCCAAAATGGATTGAGAAACAGCTTTTTTAAAGAAAAAAAGAAAGAAATCCAAACACTCTTTTGCAATATCCTTAAACTCCTCCATCTCTTCCACTATCATGGAGGACAATTGTGAAAGTTTCACATTTTATGTCATTTTTATATAAATCCCAATATTTGTTTTTAGAAAACCAACAACAACAATAGACAGAAAGGGAAAGTAACAAGGATTGCAACAGATATCCCAGTGTAGTTACTTTTAAAACATTGCAATGAGTAACTTCAAATAATTGCCTTATAATAAATGACATCAACTTTTTAAAAGTCAATTACTAGCATATGCAAATGCAAGCAACATTGCAAGAGCCTGCAATGAAAAGTTACAGTATTGTATAGGGGTGTGTAACTTTTTCGTTAGTCATAAGGCATATCAAATTCATTGAATTCATACTTACAATGCAATATCCAATGCCCAGGCAAGGCACATGCCAAAAACTTGAAAATCAAAATTTACCCAAGACTTTTTCATTTGAATTTTGTAAATCTCAGAAATCTCCCAAAGTCAGTCTCATTTTTAGTGCAAGGAAGCAAAGCAAAGCCAAAAAGGCAGCCTTTCCTCTTTAAATTGATGGTCTCCCACCAGTAGGAGAGGGAAGCAGCAGGGAGAAAGCAGAGTTTGCTGGGAAATAGACTGAGAGAGCACATAATTATGGAAAATGTAGTTTGGGAAGGTGAAGAGCCCTTTGCCAGAGAATTCAAAAGACTGTCCTAAACTACATTTCCCAGAATTCCACTCAGCATCAGAAGCCCCAATCAGGATGGGAGAGATTTGTCCTTCCATAGCAGCAGCCAGCCAGAGTTCTAATAAATTGTTGAATCTGCAAAGAAAACGACTGACTGATATTGCTGACTGATTTCTAGTAAATAAATATCTGGGCTGGGCTGGAAAGAAATCAATAAATGGAAGTTCTATTGGTTAATATAAAAAACATTCAATGAGATAGTTGTGGCTTTTAAAAAAATAGGAAAACTTAAAAAAATTACTAAAATCAGTAGATGTGTGAATATTTTTGAAAGTTGGGGGGAATGATCCCGTTTTCTTGTCTCATTGTATAGGAAAGACAAGACGATAGCGCTTGTAGTTTTTTTTATATAAAAAATGTTCATTTTCTTCATACCGTACCCATTCCAGCCTCCTTCCCTCTCTTCCTCTCTCTTTCCTTGAAGCCAAACATAACAGGAATAAATCCACACAAAATCAACCAATTCCTCAAAGCAGACAAGAGGAAAGCAGACAGCAATCTTTCAAAGTGGACAAGAGCACGAGGCACAGAGGCAAGGAGGCACGAGGCATAGAGGCTACTCCCTTGAAGCCGTAAAGCCCTGTACTCTCACATTAGTGCTCCCTCTGGCACTAGCTCTTAACTCAAAATGCTGCTTGTATGGCAAAGTGAAACCTGGGACAAGCAATGGCTCTTCACATTAGTGCTCCCTCTGGCACTAGCTCTTAACTCAAAATGCTGCTTGTATTCCAAAGTGAAACCTGGGACAAGCAATGGCTCTTCACACAAAACACTCTTAAGTTGGGACACTCTTAAATCAAGGTTCCACTGTATTTTTTTAAAGATTGTTTGGTTACCTGGTATTATAAAATGTCTTAAAAAGGCCTTTATATAAAACAGGATAACCAAAAAGCCTATGTGTAGAATAAAATATGTGTATATTATGTCAAAATGTATGTACTGTATTGTGATAAATGTCACATGTTTTATGTCATATTTTGAACTGCAGGGATTGTCTGCAAGTATGTGTACTGTAATCCGCTCTGAGTCCCTTTTGAGGTGAGAAGAGCGGAATATAAATAGTAAGTAAATAAATAAATAAAATATGAGTACAACAATTAAGAAGCAAAAAGAGACCTCTTTATTCTTTGCATGTCCGTTCTAATATGTGCTTTCCAGTCTTTGAATGTGCAAAGCCCAAGGATCTCCTGTGGATAGAGAAGTGGTTTAAAGATTTCAAAAATAAATACATACATAAAATTAGAACCACCAAATTCCAAAATGTGAGCACATGTGATTGTTCCCCTGTGTAGTTTCCTTTTCGCAGGATACAAATTGCTCTGTAGCTTTGGCTATTTGTCTTGCTGCTCAGATCCATCTGACCCTGTTCATTCCTAAACGTAGTCTAATAAAACAGAGACCTCTTGCTTGCCCGCCAGCTCCAGTAATCCCTGTGTGTATGTGGTTCTTTTCCAGCTAGATCTATGAATAATTTACCCGCTAATGACCCCTTTCTCTGTTTATGAAATGATACTCTTAAGAATAGTAAGGCAGGACATAAGCGAGAGCCATATGTTTCTTCTCGAATTCCTGCTCGACAAATGACCTGAAAATTGCTGTTGCAAGAACTTCTAAAACATATGGCTACGCAAAGGGAATTTTAAGTTCTTGTGCGGGTTCCAAAAACTTTCCAATGATCAACAAAAGATGGCATACCAGTCCAATTACTCCTGAAAGATTCCAGTCAAGACGGAGACTGAGTAACCAAAGTTGTGTGGGCGTAGTCAGTTTGAAATGACAGGAATTGCTGTGAATTTCAAGTGTAAATAAAGTGTGGAGACCATTTATATCTCCCTTTCACGTTCAGACAAATGTGTCCCTGCTGTGCTGAATGTGCTTACAGGAGGAAGTTGGGGCTTTTTCGGCATCTGACCAACACTGATCTCAAGCCATCATAAACTATTAGAGGTAGCGTTCATTCTCCAGTGTCACAAAACTCCTGCAACAGCCTTTTCACTTCATTTGTCAACAATGGACAAAGGACAAGGGCCAAGCTCTTACATAAGGAGATAAAAATGTCCTGTATGGCTATCAGTTCTGTTGTCCCACAACACAATTAATTATTAGACTCAGGGAGAAGGGTGGGGGGAATCTTTGATAAGTAGCCTGTGAGTGTATAATTTATACCTGCCTTCCCATACTTCTTGGTCTGCTGGATTGCAACTCCCATTACAACCACATGATCTAGAGCTATAGAAAATTCAATATATCTGGACTTTACCATTTTATGGGGAAGGTTAATATAAACAGTTATTACAAGAAGGAGAATCCGGCTAAGATGGAGATCCTGTGGCTCGGGCGCCCGGGCGGTAGGAATGTCCAGCTTCTGACCCTGGATGGCATGACACTACGTCCGTCGTCTTCTGTCAAGAGCCTTGGGGTAACCCTGGACCCTCTGCTGTCTATGGAGGTGCATGTCTCCACCATCAGCAGAGTGGCATTTTTCCATCTTCGCCAGGCAAGGAAGCTGGCCCCCTATCTGTCCCGTTGCGACCTAGCCACAGTGATCCAAGCCACGGTCATCTCCAGATTGGACTACTGTAATGCTCTGCACATTGGCCTTCCTTTGTCGGTAATCCGGAAACTCAAGCTGGTGCACAACACCGCAGTCCGCCTCCTCACGGGGAGCGCGCTGAGCGCTCACATCACGCCCATTCTGCACGAACTGCACTGGCTGCCGGTAGAATGCCGGATCACCTTCAAAGTGTTAGTTTTAACTTTTAAGGCCTTATATGGTCTGGGTTCAGTGTACCTGAGGGACCGCCTCATCTCGTATTATCCCACCAGATCGCTGCGTTCCGAGGAACAGAACCTCTTGGTCATTCCCTCGCTCAAAATGTATCGCCTGACAGCAATCCGTCGGCGGGCCTTCTCAATAGTAGCTCCAACACTTTGGAACTTGTTGCCTGCTGATGTTTGCGCCATGCAGAACATCCTTTCCTTCCGGAAAGCATTGAAGACCCTGCTTTTTCAACAAGCATTTGGAATAGGATGAGCTGCAGGCCCCGTTATATATCGCCTCATATGTCCATCTGTTTAATTGTGCATTACCTTGTTCAGCTTACGGCTCTGTGTTTTATTGTATTTTTATTGTATTGTAGTATATGTGTTTTTAATATTTTTATATTTTGACTGTTTATGAATATGCTGTTAGCCGCCCCGAGCCTTCGGGGAAGGGCAGCCAATCAAGTGCGAATAAATAAATAAATAATAAGAATTGATTTGCATAACTATTTTTATTTATTACTAGCTTAACCCGGCACGCGTTGCTGTGCCCTATGTAGGAGATGTTGGAAAGTATGTAAGGGTATGTTATGATGTGAGTGTGTGTTGTGTGTGTGTATATATGTGTTTGGTTGTGTGTTGTATGGCTGTATGTGTGTTTAATTGTTGTGTGTGTGTTTTTATTTGTGTCTGTGTATATTTGGGGGTGTTTCTGTGTGTGTGGGTGAATGTATGGGTTTGTGTATATATGTGTTTGTGGTTTTGTGTGTGTATATATTTGTATGTGTGTGTATATATACTATTGGTGTCTATGTATGTGTTTATTTGTGTAGGTTTGTGGTTTGTGTGCAGTAGTGGGGTTGGGCCCCTTTCGCAGGAGGAGGTGGAGGACGTGGTCCCGACCAGAGCACCGTTTTCCACCGCAGCCCTCTTCCCTGCGAAGGTCGCTCTTCGGCCCACCCTGTGGCAGGGTAGTGGCGAAGGGGGAGCGATGGCGGCGGCGCCATGGCCGTTCTTTTTTTTTTAATTTAAAGATTTTATTTACATACAAAAACAACTTACAATGTAAACAGAATACGAAACAATGAACATTTTACATACATAAACCCACCACCAAGGCCTGAACAGGTATCCTTTCCTTTGTCATATCTTTATAAATCAACCATTAATCAAATGTCATATCCAAAATTCCTGACCAACAGGGTTATATTGCATTCTATTTTCACTCTCTAAAGTGTATTTAATAAAAAAACCGACCAGTATGCCTCAAAATCTGATCTATTAGTTTCCCCCCTGAATACCTTCATTTCCATTGTTAGTTTATCATTTAAGGCTACGTTCCATACCTCCCTATACCAAGCTTCCAGTGTAAGATTAGTTATTATTTTCCAATTCCTTGCTATTATAATTCTTGCCACAGTGAGTAAAATAATCATCAGTTCTTTCTTTTCCATTTCTAAGTTCAACCTTGTGGTGTCCATTAGTAATGCTAACCTAGCATCCGGAGTAATATTTAGCCCTATAATATTGCTTATTTCAATAAATATAGCCTTCCAAAATTCTTCACTTGGGGGCACTCCCACCATAAATGAAAATATGTCCCTTTGTGCCCGTTCTTCCGGCCCCTGTGCGCTCTCCTCCGCCAGTTCAGTGCTGCTCCCTGAAGAGGAGGACGAAAGGGGCCCCCATGCTATCTCTTCCGCTTCCAGAAGAAAAGGGCGAAGGGAGAGCGATCGCGCGGGGGTCCCTTTCGTCCTCCTCTTCAGGGAGCAGCACGGAGGCGGCGGAGGAGAGCGAAAAGGGGCCGGAAGAGCGGCCATTGCGCCGCCGCCATCGCTCCCCCTTCGTCACTTCCCAGCCACAGGGTGGGCCGAAGAGTGACCTTCGGAGGGAGGAGGGCTGCGTTGGAGAACGTTGTTGTGGTTGGCCGCACGTCCCTCAGCTCCTCCTGTGAAAGTGGCCCGCACGGTCCCTCTCTCTTCCCCTCCTCTGCTGGGAGCGGAAGAGAGGCAGCGGAGGAGAGGGAGAAGGCTACGAACTGTCTGTTAGTGTTTTAGGTATGTGTTTCCTGCCGGGTTTTTTTGAGGGACAACTTCCGGGGGAGTGTTTTTGTGGGACAGGAAGTGGTTTGTGCGCCATTTTGGTTGTAGTTTTTGGTGTTCGGATCCCTCCATAGGTTTGTATGGGGTTTTTTGGGGGCCGGTTTTAGGGGTCTTAGAAGTTATGCTTTGGGGTTTTTTGTGCCACGTTTGTAGGTGTTGGTCTGTTGAAATGTGTGTGGTGGGTTTTGAGGGTCTGGGTGTTATGGTGTGTCCGTGCATAAGCGTCAAAAACGGACTCTCTCTTTTTATATATATGGATTGTTTCATGCATTTCTACTCCGCCCTTCTTCCCCCAAAGGGGGACGATAGGGGTGGCAGGTCATATTGTATTGTTCCATTATCCGGGTAGACTCCAAAATAAGCTATCCTTCTCTCTCAATTCTCCCCTTCACCCAGATAATGGAACAGTACCAGTTATATTTTCCAGTCCGGAGATTTTTCCTGTGATACAGACCCTTACCTTAGTGATCGGCAAGGCAGCATTGCTTGAACTCTTGGACAGGAATCCAATCTTAAGCATGTGTAAGTTCCTCTATGGGAGTGGTTGAGCATTTTCATCATAAGAAGAACACAACATTCAGTTCAATGTTGTGGATTGGGCATGTGGAACTGAAATACATTCAGCTATACAACAGCTATTGTGCTATTCATTTACATATTTCTTCAATTTTAGTGTTATATAGCATAATCAATGTGCATAAATATCTACATAAACGATTCGGGTCCAACTTACCTGTCCGAATGCATCTCTCCCTATGAACCATCGAGATGTTTAAGATCATCTGGAGAGGCCCTGCTCTCGGTCCCGCCTTCTTCGCAGGTGCGACTGGCGGGGATGAGAGACAGGGCCTTTTCAGTGGTGGCTCCTCAGCTTTGGAACTCCCTCCCTCCTGACATTTCGCAAGAAAGTCAAGACCTGGCTGTTTGAGCAGGCATTTATTGATTAAATGTAACTGTTTAATTAGGTATATGGAATGACGACGATGTGACGGAAAGTGATTTCAACTTGACGCTGTGACTGCAATTGTATGTTTTTAATTGTGAATTTGTTGTTATATGGTTATTTTTTGGGTTGTTTGCTTGTGTATTGGAGGTCAGAGACTGCCTTGTGTAAACTGTCCCGAGTCACCTTTGGGCTGAGAGGGGTGGTATAGAAATGTGACAAATAAATAAATACATTTATACAATGAAACTCCATGTGGGGGGAGGGGGAGAGGATGAAGAACCACATGAAAGCTTTGAGAATTGTTGTTACTAAGAGTGGATTGAGTACTAAATAAGTCACAGCTTTCAGGCACAAAGTAACAAAGGATTAGGAATCATGATTTAGTTATTCGTTAAAATATTTATACCCTAGCTTTTTTCCCCTGTTCTTGGACATGTATACATTTTAGGAAAAAGCCATACTTTTGCTTGTTGCCAGAATGACAACAACACAGATCCCAAACAGGTGAGTAGGAAGGTATTCTATAACTGGGGTATCAAAGCAGATGTTTCTCATCCAGTACTGTAAAAAATGTGATGTGGAGATATGCAATATCACTATAGATGACACAATTCAGGCCTGTGGAATCGGACTGATTAGACTTTGAAGCTGCAAGGCCATTCAGTGCTAATCAAGGTGGCCAATTCCAACATTCACACTTGCCCCAAGCAGAGAAGAGTTCTTTCTCCAACCCTGGACATTCTACAGATATACAAACCTCACTTGTCTAGTTTCCAATATACCTCACAACCCTTGAGGATGCCTGCCATAGATGTGGGCGAAATGTCAGGAGAGAATGCTGGAACATGGCTATAGAGCCTGGAAAACTCACAGCAACCCAAACTGATTTAGTCTTAGTTTGGCAAACTGCCTCTGACTGTGGAAATACCAGAGATTCCTGTAAACTTTCCTGGGGGTATATCACAGTTTTCTGGAAGGTGACTTAGAGGTAGATGAAGCCAAGTGGTTTTACTCTGATAAAGTTTTCAGTTTCTACAAAACATTTGCTTTCACCTTGAAATTGCTTTGCTCAGAATGAACTCCACCAGCAGGCAAAGTGAGGCAAATGCCTCAAACACAGTCAGAGGGGAGATAGAGGGAGCAAGGAACAGCAGATAGATTTTGAAAGAAATAAACTTTCTTTCAACAGAATGATGCTTAGTAATCTTCTCTGTGATTTCTCAGCAACTCTGTTTCCCTCAAGATTGTCCTGTCCCTTGCCTTAGACAATAAACTAAACCTTATGCTGGCCTTAGTTGTTTATACTTACTAGCCTCCTTTATTGACACTGTGCATTGACATGGAAGTCAGCCTGAAGAAAATGGAAGTCCTCTACCAGCCCGCACCACAGGAAGAACACCATCATCCCCACATCAGCATAGGCAAATCTGTGCTTAAGTCTGTTCAGCAGTTCACCGACCTGGGAAGCATCATCTCTTCAAATGCCAAGATTGACAAAGAGATAGATTACAGATTATCAAAGGCATATAGTGCATTTGGAAGGCTTCTCAAAAGATTCTGGAGCAACAAGCACCTGAGGCAAAGCACCAAAATTAGTGTGTACAGAGCTATCGTACTGTCTATTCTCCTCTATGGGTCTTAAAAATGGGTCACCTATCGCCAACACCTACGACTCCTCGAACGCTTTCATCAGCGCTGTCTTCGCACAATCCTAAATATACACTGGACCAACTATGTGACAAATGTTGCTGTCCTTGAGCAAGCAGGGATCACCAGCATTGAGGCCATGCTATTGAGAACACAGCTGCACTGGGCAGGGCACATCTCTAGGATGGAGGACCACCGTCTCCCAAAGATACTACTCTATGGTGAACTCGCCACGGGTCAGTGCAAGAGAGGTGCCCCCAAAAAGAGATATAAGGACTCCCTGAAACAACATCTCAGGCTCGGACAGATTGATCACCAACAATGGTCCACCCTGGCCTCACATCGGGTGGCATGGAGACGCACTATCCACAATGCTGCGGCCTCTTTTGAGAAGACACGCCGAATGGGTCTCAAAGAGAAACGACAACGCAGAAAGATCCGCAACTTGGAAACAACATCACCCAAGGAGACTTTCTGCTGTGCTTTCTGCAACCGAACTTGCCTATCTCAGATTGGCCTTTTTAGTCATCAACGCGCTTGTAAAAAGCGTGGGATGAGTCCTTCCTAAGAATCTTCGTTCGCCAAGTAATGCCAAGAGAGAGAGAGCAATGACATGGATAATGAAAATTTAGCACCAGAGGTCAATTGACAATGGATCCTAGTGGTTGCCATGTCAGTGTGATGCTGAATCCACTTTGTAATGACACAATACAAATTAAAACAACACAAATGCATTAAATGATGAGTATAAAAATAAAGAAATCAATTAATCCCTTTGAGTCAATAAACATTGTTGTTTATTTGTTCATTTACTTCCAACTCTTTGTGACCTCATGGACCAGACCATGCCAGAGCTCCCTCTCAGCCATGGCCACTCCCAGCTCCTTCAAAGTCAAGCCAGTCACTTCAATCTTGCCCTTGGTCGGCCCCTCTTCCTTTTTCCTTCCATTTTCCCCAGCATCATTGTCCTCTCCAAACTTTCTTGTCTTCTCATTATGTGGCCAAAGTACTTCATCTTTGCTTCTAATATCATTCCCTCCAGTGATAAGTCAGGCTTTATTTCCTGAGTATGGACTGGTTGGATCTTCTCATGGTCCAAAGCACTCTCAGAATTTTCCTCCAGCACCACAGTTCAAAAGGGTCTATCTTCCTTCTCTTGGCCTTCCTTATGGTCCAGCTCTCACATCCATAGATTACTATGGGGGATACTCTCATTATAGTACCAAATTTTTCACTAACTATACTTTAGAAACACTTTAGAAAAGAAACCGCCAGCACACCCAGCTTCATAATGACTTTTGAACCTATTGTATACAACAGGGCTGTCCAACTGGCGGCCCGGGGGGGGGGGCATATACGGCCCCCCAGCCCCTTCCCTACGGCCCCCTAAGCTTTTTAATAAAAAATAAAAATTGAAAAATAAAATAATTTTTTAAAAATACCTACTTCCGGGTTCGGAGCAAGTA
Organism: Anolis apletophallus; assembly: GCA_030556195.1. Lineage (NCBI taxonomy): Eukaryota > Metazoa > Chordata > Lepidosauria > Squamata > Anolidae > Anolis > Anolis apletophallus. The sequence goes on from JARBWK010000004.1 coordinate 151,931,971, forward strand.
CCGTGAGAATACGCAATCCACATGGGATTTCGCTGTCAACACGAGATCACGCCGGCGTTGACAGCGAAATCCCATGTGGATTGCATATTCTCGCGATACTCTTCCGCTACTCTACTACTGGATCGCTGAGGCCCACAGACGCGATTAGGACCTTCTTCGACTCAGTCGGGCGTCACCTCTCTTGTCGTCCGGGTACTACTGGATCCTGCGCATTTGGAAAAGGTAGGCCGAAGCAGGGGGCTCCTCAGGGGGCTCCTCATTCCCTCCCCCCATCTCCCCTCATGTATTAAATATAAAATTAAATATATTTAAAGATGAAATAAGGGGAGATGGGATACATTAAAATAAGGGGAGAGGGGAGGATGGAATTAAATATATTTAATATTAAATAAAAATAAGGGGAGAGGGGAGGATGGAATTAAATATATTTAATATTAAATAAAAATAAGGGGAGAGGGGAGGATGGAATTAAATATATTTAATATTAAATAAAAATAAGGGGAGAGGGCGCTGGGGGAGAGGGCGGAGCCGGGGCGGGGGGGGGGGCGGAGCCGGGGGCAGGGGCAGACCCTACGGCCCCCCAGGTCATCAGTGACCGGAATTCAGGCCCCTGGGCCAGTAGAAGTTGGACAGCCCTGGTATACAACAACAAAAATGAATTCAGTCTCAGCCTTAACTGAAACAAGACTTTTCATAAAGTATTGTAATAGAATTTATTATAAAATATTATGACACAATGTAATGTAATTTTATTGAAGAGGCTCTCAGAAATGTAAGGTGTATACAGTAATAAATCAGTCATAAATCTAACAATGTTCAATACGGGGACAAAGCACATGCGGCTTTCCAGATGTCTCTGGAAAGCAGTTTGCATCAGTTCTAGGTAGTAATACCAATGGTGAGAAAAGATATGATGTCACATGTGTCCTCCCCCCACCCTTGTTTAATAGAAGATGCCCCATCTGACCATAACTCAACGAAGGGCTTTCTCGGTCATAGCCCCAGTCTTGGTGGAATGCGCTGCCGGCTGAGATTCGATCTCTTAAGACCCTTCTCTCATTCCGGAAGGCCTGTAAAACCTTGCTGTTTCGGCAAGCCTTCGGAACATGAACGACCATGGCCCTTCCCCTGCAAATCACTTCTATTGTGTTCCTGGTTAATGTGATGTAATTGAAATGCTTGTTTATTGATCTTTTAGACTGCATTGTGTTTTACTAAATTATGTAAGCCGCCCTGAGCCACTTGGGAGTGGCGGCAGATAGAAATTTAAATAAATACATACATATTTTTGTCTTAGAACAAACCTAATTATATTCATTATGGAAATAATTATACATTTAGCAACATTTTGGTTGAGCCAAAACCATTTTATTGTTAGGGAAATAATAGAAGATGAGGCCCGTGTTCACACCCCTGGATATAGAGAAACCGGCTATACCTGCAGTTGAAATTTATTTCTATAGTCGAAATGGGACAGTGTCCTGATTGGCTCATAATATATTGATAAGTGAGGCAGAGCTGCCATGGTGCCCCCACCTTCAGAATTTAATTGCTTGGAGCTGTAAGTCAGAAAAATTGTTTGGCAGCTGAAGGAGGACAACTCACCTCATAAAAATAAAATAAAATGCATTAAATAGTGCCTTGCTTCCCTTTCACGGCAACCAAGGTTTGCTGCCGAAGGCGGCTGTTTCTCTCTACAAAAGACTGGCTCCATCTATATATATAAAGGAACAGTCGTCATGTGAAGACTACCTGAAACAGAGAAACCCTACAACGCAGAAACACATAACTTGCCAACAGAAATAGGCCTCAAGCAAGGTACGTTTGTAGCAAAGAAACTCCCCCAAGCCTAAAAGGCCCCAAAACAACGAGTAAAAATAAAACTACATTTCCCAGCATCCTCCGGGGCTGCCAAAGACTCTCCCAGCCTCTACATTCTGAAAACATGATTGGCTGCCAATAAGGGCGGATTTGCATAACTGCTGTACTGGCCAACAAACATGAACATTCTGACCCATAACAAACTGCCAGAGCCTCCTCCAACACTTTCAAATCAGAAGACCATGATGGAGATCAACACCATTTAAGGGGAGCTCTTCTTCCTTTCCCAAAAGATCTCCAGTGGCTTGGAATTCCACATTAATAAGAGGACCATCCAGCAACAATGGGGTTTGCCAAGGAGGGTGCTCCAGCCCCTCTATATGCTGGCTCCAAGGGATGGAGGTCATCACCAAGTACCTTCTGATGCCCAGCGCTGGAAGAGCTCCCTCAGATGGTCTGTCCTTGAGGAAAGCCTCATCGGACATCGACCAATGGGTGCAAAAGACACAGAGCAGGACATCTTGAAAAAGAGAGGAGCAGAAAGTAAGCTAGACATGAAGATCTTGAGAAAGGTGGCTAAAAAGGATACGGAAAGGATTTTTAACAGTCCCCCAACAGACACTGGACGCACCTGTGAAGATAGAGATCCCCTGACAGGACAAGCCCTCCCCAAGGTGATCCGTCCTGGCCATGGTACAAGTCAAACCCGAAGGACTGCAGGCAAAGAGCTGAGGCACAAACATAAAACACCCAATTCACGTCAACACCATAACATCATTTCCAACCCTTACATACTCAGACTTTCTCGCATCTCCTAAATAGGGCACAGCAACGCGTGCCGGGTACAGCTATTATTTACTAAAAGGATAGGTGGTTGCAGGTATTCAGTGGAAGGAGACATATCTATTTTGCCCTTACATAAAAGCTAAAGCATGTTAGCACAAAGGAAATATTTGTGGTGGTCACTTAATCCAACTCCTTGTTCACAATAATATTTAAAAGGCATCCTAAAAATCCAAAAGAAAAAAAAATACAGGGCAAAGTGAGGGTGCCATTCTATTAAGAACAATTACAAAATTCCTAGTAAACAGAGGCAGTTGATGGAAAATCTAGGAATGTACTGTATCTACACTGTAAAATTAATGCAGTTTGGCACCCCTTTAATTGCCATGTCTCAATGCTATGGAATCATGGGCATTGTAGTTTTACAAGGTCTTTAGCCTTCTCTGCCAAACAGTGCAGATGCCCCACCAATCTACATATCTCAGGGATCCATTTAGCCATGATAGTTAAAGAAGAATCAAACTGTATGTAGTGTACTATGTAGATGCTCTCTACTTATTTCTAGTTTATTTGTCATTAAAACAGATACTTAAAAACACAAGGTTTGAGTCCCTCTTGAATTGTCAGAGAACTGACAAATTGCATTAGACTTTAAGTTATCAAGTCTACTCAAAAGTATTTTTGTACAGATTATTAACATATTTCAATGTCTCATGGGTCAACAATTAGAGGACCAGTTTGCCTTTAAATCAGTGTTTCCCAACCTTTTTTGAGCTGCGGCACCCTTTTTACATTTGCAAAATCCTGGGGCACACCACCAACTAAAATGACACAAAATGACACTCTAACACAGTAATACATATAGTTAATATATTTTTAAAATGTATTTATACACTCAGTGTGAAACCTGGATCTGTTTCGATGAACACAACATAGATATCCTGGCAGGAATGGCAGAGAGACACAAACTTCCCACACAGAACTCCCATAACCAAGAGAAAATACTATAAGAGTTTGGTGGGCATTGACCTTGGGTTTTGGAGTTGTAGTTCACCTATATCCAGAGAGCACTGTGGACTCAAACAATGTTGGATCAGGACCAAACACAGATGGCGTTTGGGGAAAATAGACCTTGACATTTGGGAGTTACAGTTTCTGGGATTTATAGTTAACACACAATCAAAGAGCATCCTGAACTCTTGCAACAATGGAATTGAACCAAACTCGGCATATTGAACTCTCATTACGAAGAGAAAGTACTGAAAGGGTTTGTTTGGGAATTGACCTTGAGTCTGGAAGTTGTAGTTCACCTATACTCAGAGAGCACTGTGGACTCAAACAATATTATGTTCTGATGTTGTTTGTTTTCTATCCAAAATCACAATGTTGGAAGGAGGCTCACCACTTTAAGGCCCCAAAAACCGGCCTGGGAAAACTTCACCCCCCCATTCCTAACCGCCTGCGGCCCTTTCCTGCTTAAATGGCTGGGGGGGGGGGGGAAGAGCCTGAGGCTGCTAGGAATGGTGGGAGTTGGAGCCCAAGACACTTGGGAGGTCCAAGTTTGCCCATGCCAGCTTTCGACGGAGACCGCTTCCTCCCCCTTCCCCTTCGTGCCCTTTCTTCCCCCTCCTGCTGAACACTTACTTTTTCTTCTACACTGCTGCTTCTGCCGCCATTTTGATCCGAGGGGGCAGTGTGAGCGTGTTCAGGAGGGGAGGGGGAGGGAGGAAGACGTGACCCGTGCGGGCGCTACCGCGCAGACTCGCCCCACAGCAAAGCGAGGCAAAGTGAGCAGAGCGAGGCTGGGAAGAAGGGAGCCTGAGTGGAGAAGAAAAAGTGTTTGGCAGGAGGGGGAAGAAAGGGTATTGGAGGTTCCAATTTCCCACAGCACACCTGATGATCGCTCATGGCACATTAGTGTGCCACGGCACACTGGTTGGGAAACACTGAATTAGAGGACCAGTTTGCCTTTAAATAAAACAAAATCAATTTAAAGTTTTATTTACTCTGCTGCAAACCCATTGCTGTTCTTACAGCTTATATCCCACTTTCTATTTTTAAACCAATAACTCCAGGTAGATTGCATTATACATTTAACACTGAAACGAATATGATAAGTTTCTTTCTGTAGACAGATTTGCCACATGCCATTTGTTTTGTTAATATCGAAAGAGGAGGGATAAACAGAGAGATGGGAACCATTGTGACACCAACGTCTTCCTCCCAAACAGAAGATAAAGGGGAAAGTGTGTTGCTTTTTATCAGAACAAACAGTGCTATCGTGCAAGCCCCACTGGAATTTCCAATATTAACCTACCTGTAAACCAAAGGAAACATTTTCTCATAGCTCAGGAATCACATTAGCATAGTAGTTGGCTTCAAACGATAAGGAATGTAGCTTGTCGGAATTCTGACTAATTGCAGATGTGAAGGGCTAAGGGCGACTGAAAAAAAGAGGCCCAGGTTTATTTACTTATTGCCTTTCCTTTTTATCATCCATAATCTTAAAGTTGACCAGAACTTTTCTTTTACAGAGAAATCCAAAGTAATTATTCAGTGGATGAATTACTTGAGTGAATTAAAGCCAAAGCTCTGTTGTTCACTAGTAGCAACCTTCTCCTTGAGTCCAGGCTATTTTAGAGACGTTGTTGTTGTTGATGATGATGATGATGTTGTGTGCCATTAAGTTGTTTTGATTTATGGGGATCATACGATGAAGCTATCATTGCTATAAGTGTGTGACTAACAGTGGGTTTCGATGGCTGAGCAGGGATTTGAACCCTGAACTTCCTAGTTATGGGGTGCTCACACTTTTTCAGCATGCAAGCTACTTATAAAACAACCAAGTCAAAATGATCTACCTACCCACTACAAAAATGTGAAACATATAACACAATATCTGCTTTGAACTGGGTTTTCTGAGTCCACACTGCCATATAATCTGATTCAAAGCAGATAACATGGGATTTTATTCAACTGTGTGGAAAGGACCTCAGATAACCCAGGGCCGGCAGCACTTGGGCAGCATCGGGAGCCTGCGGGGCGGGACTGAGCCTTCCTCCCACCCTGCCTGTGATCTACCAGGACACCCTACGAGATCTACCAGTAGATCTTGATCTACCTAGTGAGCACCCCTGTCCTAGTCATAGCTCAATGTTCAAATTGTTTCATCATTGAATTATATCCAAAAACAAACCAGCATGAAGATGGGGAGCTCTGTTTTCCAACTGAAGCTCTTTCTACCAAATAGAATTAAACTACCAATAACATTTTAAAACAATTTAAAACAGAACAAAACCCAAACCTTCTCCTCCATTTGCTAAAACAGCATATCAGAGCAAAAAGCTTACCACTACCTTCTTTATATGGTATGTTTATTTTACTATGTGCAGGAAGCTTTATAATGAAGAAGTCAAGATCCGACTAGCCAAAAAATCTGAAATGGTGTGGTCCAAAATTCTACCACCTCAGTTTTTTATACACAGAGATAGACTCACGCCCACATCCTGCAATAAAGCTATATTTTCATTATGAGAGCTACCGCAACATAATTCCTGTACTGCACTAAAAAAACATGAATCCCTGGGCAGTGTGGGGAACTGGGTATATGGAAAGGTAAACATCATAATCTGTTTTTGTGTATCCCACAGTTTTTCTCGTTCACTGGTGCTAGAGTGTTCACTGCAATGGAAACTCAAGGAAACATCACTCTGCATAATATGACCTACTATCAGCTACCACTGTTCCTCTGAATATGGAAGACAGTACATGGGAGAGTTGTCAGTATTGATCTTGAAGTCCCTGGCCCAGAATCTGAACTCTGGCAATGACTCTAGTGATCTCAGCTATTAGGTACTAGGGCTGTGCAAAATGTTGATTCTCTGTCATAAGTTGCATCCAATTCATTAGATCCGAGCATACGACACAATATCCAATGAGTGGGCATCACCCATGCCAAAAATTTAAGAATCTCTCTCTCTGTCACAACACAGGCCCTGTCTCCACCCCGCAATCACACACACACAGACAATGTCAATTAACTATTTATTAAGCACCAAATTAAAAGCAGGTGAAGAAGATAAAATGTCCAAAAAGTAAGGATTAAATAGTCCAAGGTAAAAAGCAATCAATGTTCAAAGGTATTCAAAAAGCAAGGATCAAAAGCAAGGTCCATAAAAACAAAGCGAATCAATCAAGGCAACGGAGTCCGTGGTTAGCAAGGTAAATCCAAAGTTCATGAAATCAACAAGGTTCCAAGGTAGTACTTGGCAAGGCAAGCCAGTCTCTAGCTTCCAGGAGGACAGCAAGCTGCTACGTCTCTCCAGCTCCGACATGGCCAGCAAACTGAGGAACTTTCCCACAAAGTGCCTACTTAATTCCCTCCTTTGTGGGACCAGCGCCTTTCCAGGCCTCGCTTCCAATCTCTCCGTGTAGCCTCAATACTCCCCCTTCGGTCGAATCTCCGCTCAGGAATGGCACCATCTGCGCCGTTATCTTCCTGGGAAACTAGTTCGGCCTCGGCTTCCATGTCCTCCTCAACATCTGGTGTAAACACCCGTTCCTGTGAACCGAAACCTCCCGGTCTTTCATATTCCGTATCTGATCTGAGAAGCCTCGTCATCAGAATAGGCCTCCGGCCAGGTGTCATCCCATTGCAGGCTGTCTGTTGGTGATGCGGGCCCTTCATCCCCTCCATCACCTTCATCTGGGTCTAAAGCAAACGGAACCCCTGGGGCCGCAACCTGCTCTCCTGGTTGAGGTGGGGGCAGATTGGCCTCCTGCCCCCGGGGCAGATGGGGGCTGAGTTGTTACACTCTCGTGCGTGCCTTTGGAGCAAGTTTGAACCCGCTGCACCATCCCCAAGCCTCCCGACTCCCGAGGAGACCTTCAGAGCACAGCAGAGCTTTCCAGCCAGTGGGAATGGCGACCTTGGAGGTGGCGGGAGGTTGGCTTAAAGAGGGCGTAATTTCAAAGTGTGGCCTAGGGCGCAAAAAAGTGTTAATCTGGGTCTGCCTGCAACAGTTTTAATTCACAGAGCAACCAAGCACTACCAGGAGGCGAAGCCAAACTCTTGCTATGCCTCTCAGTCAATTAGGGATGTAGGTGTGTGTGTGTGTGTGTGTGAAGGAGGAGCCATGGCCATTGCTCTTTAAATTTCTGAGTGCCACGCCACAGCCTCCATTAACAGATTGGGTAGGGAAAGTTAAAACAGTTCTGTGCTGAGTTCGCTTAGTTAGTGGGTATCTTCTAAGGCTACTGCCTGCCTATTTTGTGTGTGTTGGTTGCCATGATCCACACGACAAGTTGTTTGAGGCAGCTCCACCTCCTGCACAATACTTAATGCAATAGTAACATAAAAATTGTTACTCTTGTTATAACAACAAAACGGACATTTAAAATATTTAAGAAAAGCTTTAGAAACGACTCACCAGCACTTCCTAATTTTGTCATGAGTATTCATCAATTGCATAGGCCTATTAGGTACCAACCAGTAATGCATTAAGTACCAACATAGTTGTCAATCTCTTCTCACTCAAACACACACAGAGATACCATATGATCTTTTTGAAAATTAAGACAGGAATCTTAGTTAAAGGGGTTGTTTCTACATCGAGATAAAATGAAAAGATTATTCATTCTCACTTATTAAGAGAGATAGGACAAAAAGCCTATTTTCTTCTAGCCAGACATTTATTTTATACTAGCTGTCCCCTGCATGTGTTGCTGTGCCATCATCTGTGGCTTACCCTTTTTACCTACATGGTGTGTGTGTGTGTATATGTGTGCTGATGTTTGTGTGTATATGTGTATGTGTATTTTGTGTATGTTTGTGTTTTATGTGCAGGTATGTATGTGTGTTTGTGTGCGTGTCTTCATGTATATATGTGTGTGTGTGATGATGTGTGTGTATATATGTGTATGTGTGTGTTCTTATGTATATGTGCATGTCTGTATGTGTGCATGTTTTTATGTATATGAGTGTGTGTGGTGATGTTTGTGTGTATATGTGTGTATGTGTATGTTGTGTATGTGTGTGTTCTTATGTGTATGTGCATGTATATATGTGTGTATGTATGCATGTATTTATGTGTATGTGTGTGCTGTGTGCTGATGTTTGTGTGTATATGTGTATATGTTTGTGTATGTTTTCTCTTTCTTTCTGTCTCTCTCTTTTTCTCTCTCTCTGTCTCTGTTTTCTTCCCCTCATTTCCTTCCTTCCTTCACCCCCCCTTCCGGCGAGGAGTACGAAGTGGAGGAGGGAAGAGGCGGAGGCTGGCCGGGAGGAGGAGGTGGCAGTGACATGCGGGGCTGGTGGTTCCTGTTTCCTACTCTGCCTTCTCCGCCTCCTCCATGGAAGAGGGCGAGGGTGGTTTTTTTGGTGTTTTTTGGGGTGATGGGAAGGGGTGTTGTGGGCAGGAAAGTTTGTGGGTTCGGGGCAGGGCGCTGTTGGTTAGGGATTGTTGGAAGGGAGGGGCGCTGTGTTGCGGGCAGATTTTGATTGCGGCGTGGGCTTATGTGGCAAAGTTTGTGGGATGGGGTTGCCGCGTTGTGCTGGCCATGCGTGGGAAGGGGTATAGTGCGTTTTTGTTTGTTTGTTGGGGTCCTGTGTTTGTGCTGGTTAGTGATCGTGGTTAGGGAGTTGTGTTGATGGCAGGGTTTGATTGGGTCATGCTGTTATGTGGCGAAGCCTGTGGGATCGGGCCGCTGAGCTTTGTCTGCCATTTGTGAACGTTGAAACGTTTGCGCTGCGCTGTGGCAGCGGAGCGGCCGGGAAGGGAGTTTCGTTGTCAGTTTAAGGGGGTCGGTGTTTTGGGGTGTTGTGAGGTACATATGACCGGTTTTTTTGGCGCTGTCTGTACCTCGTTGTATGGTTAGCAAGGCTGCCGAGTTTGGTGTTTTTGGGATGTTTAGTTTCGTTGCCTATATACGACATTGCACGGACCTAAGAAAAAAATATATATAGATGTATAAAAGAGGGTAACTAGGAAAACTAAATACATAGTCCTTACAAGTTGCAGCAAAAAATCAATTAAGCCTTGCAAATTGTTTCAAGCTGCTACTCTACAAACTTTGTACCCACTCCTCCAGTGTACATAGAACTGGTCCTACAGTGTACATTGAATAGGAATGGGCCTCAGATCCCAGGAATCCTAGCTAACAGAGTAAATGAAGAGGGATGATGGTAATTACATTGCAGCAATTTGACTGCACAATTCCCAGCCAGCCCAACTCTATAGAATGCACTGTCTTCCATATTCAGAGGAACAGTGGTAGTTGATAGTAGGTTATATTATGAACTAATTTAGGTAGCAGACATAGAGTAGGGACAGATACACAGCCATCTAGGCTATTTTTCCTGCCAGACGGCATAGTGAATGTCTTGTGGCTTGACATGCATGGCTAGTAGGCTGTGGGCATCAATGGTCACATAGGATTTTGATCAATAGAACAGTAGAGACAAAGCCATGCCATTGGAGTTCTGTACAACTGGCCCTCCATTTTCAAAGATTTTGCAGCCATGGATTCCAATCTCCACAGCTAGAAAATACCCTCCTCAACTCCCCCAAATGAAACATTGCTTTTACCATTTTATGTATGGGGATACAATTCTACTATGACAGTTCAAAGAATGAGATCATCCACCGATTTTGGTTTCATGAAGGATAAAGAAATCAAACCCAGCCAATAGCAAGGACTCAAGATAATGCTGAAATGTTCACTTGGGAGTGGCGGCAGACAGAAATTTAAATAAATAAATACATACATATTTTGTCTTAGAACAAACCTAATTATATTCATTATGGAAATAGTTATACATTTAGCAACATTTTGGTTGAGCCAAAACCATTTTATTGTTAAGGAAATAATAGAAGACGAGGCCCGTGTTCACACTCCTGGCTATACAGAAACCGGCTATACCTGCAGTTGAAATTTATTTCTATAGTCGAAATGGGACAGTGTCCTGATTGGCTCATAATATATTTATAAGTGAGGCAGAGCTGCCATGGTGCCCCCACCTTCAGAATTTAATTGCTTAGAGCTGTAAGTCAGAAAAATTGTTTGGCAGCTGAAGGAGGACAACTCACCTCATAAAGATCAAATAAAATGAATTAAATAGTACCTTGCTTCCCTTTCACGGCACCCAAGGTTTGCTGCTGAAGGTGGCTGTTTCTCTCTACAAAAGACTGGCTCCATATTTACTAAAAGGATAGGTGGTTGCAGGTATTCAGTAGAAGGAGACTTATCTATGTTGCCCTTACATAAAAGCTAAAACATTTTAGCACAAAGGAAATATTTGTGGTGGTCACTTAATCCAACTCCTTGTTCATAAAAATATTTAAAAGGCATCCTAAAAATCCAAAAGAAAAAAAATACAGGCCAAAGTGAGGGTGCCATTCTATTAAGAACAATTACAAAATTCCTAGTAAACAGAGGCAGTTGATGAAAAATCTAGGAATGTATGTACACTGTAAAATTAATGCAGTTTGGCACCCCTTTAATTGCCATGTCTCAATGCTATGGAATCATGGGCATTGTAGTTTTACAAGGTCTTTAGCCTTCTCTGCCAAACGGTGCAGATGCCCCACCAATCTATATATCTCAGGGATCCATTTAGCCATGATAGTTAAAGAAGAATCAAACTGTATTAAGTGTACTATGTAGATGCTCTCTACTTCTTTTCTAGTTTATTTGCCATTAAAACAGATACTTAAAAACACGAGGTTTGAGTCCCTCTTGAATTGTCAGAGAACTGACAAATTGCATTAGACTTTAAGTTATCAAGTCTAACCAAAAGTATTTTTGTACAGATTATTGACATATTTCAATGTGTCACGGGTCAACAATTAGAGGACCATTTTGCCTTTAAATCAGTGTTTCCCAACCTTTTTTGAGCTGCGGCACATTTTTTACATTTGCAAAATCCTGGGGCACACCACCAACTAAAATGACACAAAATGACATTCTAACACAGTAATACATATAGTTAATATATATTTAAAATGTATTTATACACTCAGTGTGAAACCTGGGCCTGTTTCGATGAACACAACATAGATATCCTGGCAGGAATGGCAGAAAGACACAAACTTCCCACACAGAACTCCCATAACCAAGAGAAAATGCTATAAGAGTTTGGTGGGCATTGACCTTGAATTTTGGAGTTGTAGTTCACCTATATCCAGAGAGCACTGTGGACTCCAACAATGTTGGATCAGGACCAAACTTGGCATGAATACTCAATATGCCCAAATGTGAACACAGATGGAGTTTGGGGAAAATAGACCTTGACATTTGGGAGTTACAGTTTCTGGGATTTATAGTTAACACACAATCAAAGAGCATCCTGAACTCTTGCAACAATGGAATTGAACCAAACTCGGCATATTGAACTCTAATTACCAAGAGAAAGTACTGAAAGGGTTTCCTTGGGAATTGACCTTGAGTTTGGAAGTTGTAGTTCGCCTACACCCAGAGAGCACTGTGGACTCAAACAATGTTATGTTATGTTGTTGTTTGTTTTCTATCCAGAATCACAATGTTGGAAGGACGCTCACCACTTTAAGGTCCCTAAAACAGACATGGGAAAACTTCGGCCCTCTGGGTGCTTCGGACTTCAATTCCCACCATTCCTAACAGCCTGAGGCCCTTTCCTGCTTAAATGGCTTGGGGGGGGAGGAGGAAAGGGGCCTGAGTCCAAGACACCTGGAAGGTCCAAGTTTGCCCATGCCAGCTTTCGACAGAGACCGCTTCCTCCCCCTTCGCGCCCTTTCTTCCCCCTCCTGCTGAACACTTACTTTTTCTTCTACACTGCCGCTTTCTGCTGCTATTTTGATCCGAGGGGGCAGCGTGAGCATGTTCAGGAGGGGGGAGGGAGGAAGACGTGACCTGACCGGGCGCTACTGCACAGACTCGCCCCAGAGCAAAGCGAGGCATAGTGAACAGAGCGAGGCTGGGAAGAAGGGAGTCCGAGTGGAGAAGAAAAAGTGTTCGGCAGGAGTGGGAAGGGGATTGGAGGTTCCAATTTCCCATGGCACACCTAATGATCGATCAAACAAACAGGGCGTGGTGCTTCACAAGCTGAATCAAACACACGAATCTCGAGGTTTGAAAGTAACGGTTGTTATTGTAACAAATTCAAAGCAAATACGTGTTAATTCTCACAACAAAGTAATAAGCAAACGTCCATTTATAATCCAAACGCCGTTGCGTTAAATAAATTTGTAATCCCCACGCCGATGCGTGTTGTAGGGTAGACCCCAAGTGGGGTAATCGGTGGTGTGCCGGTGCCGTCGAAAGCCGACGAGGACGCAGGTGTGTGGGCCCTTTCCACGTTTCGACCTGGCTGGTCTTTGTCAAGGCTATGCGACAAATGGGTAGAGGTGTCCACAAGGTTGGTTGACCATTTAAGTCTGTGAGAAATTATATAAGGTAAGTCATCTCGACATCCATAAAGCAATCCACATAGAAAACAATCATCAAACATAGTGGCATCAATGTCTCAATGTCCAAGTTTTCTATTTTGGTGATGAAGTCGCGTGTGTCCTTGAGGTATGCTGTTTTACTCTGGACTTCTTCAACCCGTTGTCCAGAGTAAAACAGCATACCTCAAGGACACACGCGACTTCATCACCAAAATAGAAAACTGGGACATTGAGACAGGTGATCAACTCATTGTCGCGGATGTCAACTCTCTTTATAGCAACATACCCTTGGACCAGGCCAGGGAGTGTTGCAGGATGCTTTTGAATCCATTTCAGACCCTTCTTTACCACCCACCAATTTTCTACTTGAGCTTGTGGATTGTGTACTTGATTATAATTATTTCCAGTTTGATGGTCAGTTCTATGTACAACAAATGGGCGTGGCCATGGGGAGCCCCCTAGCTCCTTCAGTTGCAAACCTGTATATGCATCACCTCGAACAAAGACACATGTTTGAAGACCCCCGACACCCGGTTGTACGCCATATTAAATTCTACAAGCGGTTTATTGATGATGTGTACATTGTGGCCTCTAAGGACATCCCTTCCACCACTCTACATGACTGGATGAACTCATGGGAACCCACCATCAAATTCTCCATGGAATCTAATTGCAGTACCATCAACTTTTTGGACGTCACCACATATGTGCACCACAACAAACTACTCATCAAATGCTTCCACAAACCGACGGCCCGTAACTCCTTGTTACATTACTCAAGTTTCCACAACCACGCTCTGAAAAACAATCTACCTTATGCTCAGATGCTACGCCTGAAAAGGAACTCCTCAACACCAACTCATTATGAGCAGGAACTGAACCTACTATCCACCAAACTCAAGGCCAGGGGCTATCCTGAATCCGTAATCACAGCCGCCAGCACCCGAGCAGCCAGAATCCCCAGGAGTCCCTCCTCACCAGTAGACCCAAAAAAACGCCAGACAGGCTGATTTGGCCACTGACTTTAACACCTAACACCAGCCGCATCAGACAAGTGGTCAACAAATACTGGGTTATCCTGAAGGACATTCCGGGCCTCACACAAACGCCCGTTATAGCCCACAAGGGGTCCAGAAATATTAAAGATGTCCTGGTACATACACAACTTAAAGCACCCCCACTCAAGAGCATCTTAACCCCAAAAACCCACCAATGTGGACATTGTGCTCAATGTCGGTTTGTATATACTGACAAGTGCATCTTTAATCCGGGCACTGGACAAGACATCATCTTTAAGGGATCATTTTCCTGCAATTCGGAATGCACAGTGTATGGACTGGTTGCCCCTGTGGAAGCCTTTACGTGGGCGAAACTAAACGTTGTCTACGCCTGAGGGTCTCTGAACATCGTTCGAAAATCCGCCGGGGGTCTGAGGACTCCCCGCTATATACACATTTCAAAGAAAAAAACCATGGGCCTGATTCCCTCCGATTCTTTGGTTTACAGCGGGTAATTATCCCTCCTCACCAAAACCCCGATGTGCTACTCAGGCGGGCTGAAGCGGCCCTGATTTTGAAACTCAACAGTGAGCAGCCCTTCGGCCTCAATGAAAAATTGCGCAGTCATGACCTAACCCTTTAAGACTCTACCTACGCTCCTCTCCTCACTCCCCAGCCCCACCTGTGCTCCTTACCTCCAGTGTGTACTTAATTGCATTGTTCGCCCTAATTAGTTGCATTTGCCATGACCACATAGGGGGACACACTTCTCGCCCTATGCTCTAGGTATGTTTGTTTGCCCTGTATTATTAATGGATTATTGCCTCTTCTGACCATGTTGTACTGATCACCATATTTGGTGTTATTTGATATTGCATATCATGCCACTATGTTTTATGATTGTTTTCTATGTGGATTGCTTTATGGATGTCGAGATGACTTACCTAATATAATTTCTCACAGACTTAAATGGTCAACCAACCTTGTGGACACCTCTACCCATTTGTCACATAGCCTTGACAAAGACCAGCCAGGTCGAAACGTGGAAAGGGCCCATGCACCTGCGTCCTCGTCAGCTTTCGACGGCACCGGCACACCACCGATTACCCCACTTGGGGTCTACCCTACAACACGCATCGGCGTGGGGATTACAAATTTATTTAACGCAATGGCGTTTGGATTATAAATGGACGTTTGCTTATTACTTTGTTGTGAGAATTAACACGTATTTGCTTTGAATTTGTTACAATAACAACCGTTACTTACAAACCTCGAGATTCGTGTGTTTGATTCACACCTGATGATCGCTCATGGCACACTGGTTGGGAAACACTGAATTAGAGGACCAGTTTGCCTTTAAATAAAACAAAATCAATTTAAAGTTTTATTTACTATGCTGCAAACCCATTCCTGTTCTTACAGCTTATATCCCACTTTCTATTTTTAAACCAACAACTCCAGGTAGATTGCATTATACATTTAACACTGAAACAAATATCATACGTTTCTTTCTGTATACAGATTTGCCACATGCCATTTGTTTTGCTAATATCGAAAGACAAGGGATAAACAGAGAGATGGGAACCATTGTGACACCAATGTCTTCCTCCCAAACAGAAGATAAAGGGGAAAGTGTGTTGCTTTTTATCAGAACAAACAGTGCTATCGTGCAAGCCCCACTGGAATTTCCAATATTAACCTACCTGTAAACCAAAGGAAACATTTTCTCATAGCTCAGGAATCACATTAGCATAGTAGTTGGCTTCAAACGATAAGGAATGTAGCTTGTCGGAATTCTGACTAATTGCAGATGTGAAGGGCTAAGGGCGACTGAAAAAAAGAGGCCCAGGTTTAATTACTTATTGCCTTTCCTTTTTTATCATCCATAATCTTAAAGTTGACCAGAACTTTTCTTTCACAGAAAAATCCAAAGTAATTATTCAGTGGATGAACTACTTGAGCGAATTAAAGCCAAAGCTCTGTTGTTCACTAGTAGCAACCTTCTCCTTGAGTCCAGACTATTTTAAAGACATTGTTGTTGTTGATGATGATGATGTTATGTGCCATCGAGTTGTTTTGATTTCTGGGGATCATAGGATGAATCTATCATTGCTATGAGTATGTGACTAACAGTGGGTTTCGATGGCTGAGCAGGGATTTGAACCCTGAACTTCATAGTCACAGCTCAATGTTCAAATTGTTTCACCATTGAATTATATCCAAAAGCAAACCAGCATGAAGATGGGGAGCTCTATTTTCCAACTGAAGCTCTTTCTACCAACTAGAATTAAACTAGCAATAACATTTTAAAACAATTTAAAACAGAACAAATCCCAAACCATCTCCTCCATTTGCTAAAACAGCATATCAGAGCAAAAAGCTTACCACTACCTTCTTTATATGGTATGTTTATTTTACTATGTGCAGGAAGCTTTATAATGAAGAAGTCAAGATCTGACTAGCCAAAAAATCTGAAATGGTGTGGTCCAAAATTCTACCACCTCAGTTTTTTATACACAGAGATAGACTCACGCCCACATCCTGCAATAAAGCTATATTTTCATTATGAGAGCTACCGCAACATGATTCCTGTACTGCACTAAAAAAACATATGAACCCCGGGGCAGTGTGGGGAACTGGGTATATGAAAAGGTAAACATCATAATCTGTTTTTGTGTATCCCACAGTTTTTCTCGTTCACTGGTGCTAGAGTGTTCACTGCAATGGAAACTCAAGGAAACATCACTCTGCATAATATGACCTACTATCAGCTACCACTGTTCCTCTGAATACGGAAGACAGTACATGGGAGAGTTGTCAGTATTGATCTTGAAGTCCCTGGCCCAGAATCTGAACTCTGGCAATGACTCTAGTGATCTCAGCTATTAGGTACTAGGGCTGTGCAAAATGTTGATTCTCTGTCATAAGTTGCATCCAATTTATTAGATCCGAGCATACGACACAATATCCAATGAGTGGGCATCACCCATGCCAAAAATTTAAGAATTGAAACTTTTACCTGGTGTTTCTTTGTAAGTTACATAAATGTTGTAACTCTCTGCAACCATGCCTGAATTACCCATAAGGCCAACGAGGCCATGGCCTAGGGGCGCAAGCCGGGGGAGGGGCGCAGATCACGGACCAAAAAAACTGGTCTGCGCCTCTCTTTCCCCCTTTCTCATGCCCCTCCTCGCTCCTTCTCCTGGCAAAGTCTCTGCTCCGTTCCCTCTCTCTCTCTCTCTCTCTCTCTCCCTCTCTCTCTCTCGTGCGCGCGCGCTCTCTCTCGCTCTCGCGTGCTTTCTCTCTCTCTCGTGCGCACCTTTGGAGCGAGTTTGCACCCTCTGCGCTCTCCCCAAGCCTCCCGATTCCCAAGGAGACCTTCAGAGCACAGCGGAGCTTTCCAGCCGGTGGGAATGGGGACCTTGGAGGTGGCGGGAGGTTGGCTTAAAGGGGGCATAATTTCAAAGTGTGGCCTAGGGCGCAAAAAAGTGTTAATCCGGGCCTGCCTGCAACAGTTTTAATTCACAGAGCAACCAAGCACTACCGGGAGGCAAAGCCAAACTCTTGCTATGCCTCTCAGTCAATTAGGGATGAAGGTGTGTGTGTGTGTGTGAAGGAGGAGCCATGGCCATTGCTCTTTAAATTTCTGAGTGCCACACCACAGCCTCCATTTACAGATTTGGTAGGGAAAGTTAAAACAGTTCTGTGCTGAGTTCACTTAGTTAGTGGATATCTTCTAAGGCTACTGCCTGCCTATTTTGTGTGTGTTGGTTGCCATGATCCACACAACAAGTTGTTTGAGGCAGCTCCACCTCCTGCACAATACTTAATGCAATAGTAACATAAAATTTTTTACTCTTGTTATAATAACAAAATGGACTTTTCTAAAATATTTTAGAAAAGCTTTAGAAACAACTCACCAGCACTTCCTAATTTTGTCATGAGTATTGAAAGATTTTTTTTCATCAATTGCATAGGCCTATTAGGTACCAACCAGTAATGCATTAAGTACCAACACCGTTGTCAATCTCTTCTCACTCAAACACACACAGAGATACCATATGTTCTTTTTGAAAATTAAGACAGGAATCTTAGTTAAAGGGGCTGTTTCTACATCGAGATAAAATGAAAAGATTATTCATTCTCACTTATTAAGAGAGATAGGACAAAAAGCCTTTTTTCTTCTAGCCAGACATTTATTTTATATGTATAAAAGAGGGTGACTAGGAAAACTAAATACATACAGTAGTCCTTACAAGTTGCAGCAAAAAATCAATTAAGCCTTGCAAATTGTTTCAAGCTGCTACTCTACAAACTTTGTACCTACTCCTACAGTGTACATAGAACTGGTCCCACAGTGTACACTGAATAGAAATGGGCCTCAGATCCCAGGAATCCTAGCTAATAGAGTAAATGAAGAGGGATGATGGTAATTACAGTGCAGCAATTTGACTGCACAATTCCCAGCCAGCCCAACTCTATAGAATGCACTGTCTTCCATATTCAGAGGAACAGTGGTAGTTGATAGTAGGTTATATTATGAACTAATTTAGGTAGCAGACATGGAGTAGGGACAGATACACAGCCATCTAGGCTATTTTTCCTGCCAGACGGCATAGTGAATGTCTTGTGGCTTGACATGCATGGCTAGTAGGCTGTGGGCATCAATGGTCACATAGGATTTTGATCAATAGAACAGTAGAGACAAAGCCATGCCATTGGAGTTCTGTACAACTGGTGCCTCCATTTTCAAAGATTTTGCAGCCATGGGTTCCAATCTCCACAGCTAGAAAATACCCTCCTCAACTCCCCCAAATGAAACATTGCTTTTACCATTTTATGTAAGGGATACAATTCTACTATGACAGTTCAAAGAATGAGATCATCCACCGATTTTGGTTTTCATGAAGGATAAAGAAATCAAACCCAGCCAATAGCAAGGACTCAAGATAATGCTGAAATGTTGTCAAACTAAATGCAATTGTATGCCTATTTCTTCGAGCAGAAAATACCCTCGTGCTCTTTTCATTAATGATTAAAGGAATGTTCTAATCCGGAGAAGTTACTTATTATTTCATCTTGTCTTTTAAAAAACAAAACAAAATGATGTCACTGGAATTTGGAGATAATGGTAATATTTTAACCTCAGTTCTCTTACTTCAAATGACATCATTATATTGACAGAGCATTGCACAGCATGAAGAAGAAGGGTAACATTTGGCACTCACCACTTTCACAAGCAGTAATACAAATAAAAATACCAGGACAGCCTTACGCAACACCACTTTCCTTGTAAGGAAGATATACAAAAGACTGATGCTGTCACTGTGATATCTTTGCATTTATAAAACATATAAGCTGATCAGGGAAAAGTAGGCAATCAGCCAGACAGGCAAATCTTTCAAGCAGTTATTAGTTCAACTGCCAAATAACAGCAAGTCCTTCAGACTGCTTCTTGTCAGATTTAAATTTGAAAACGCACAGCACAATTCAATGCATATTTATTCAGAGAAAAGTACTGTACTATAGTCTTCAATGGAGCATAAGCACCGGAAAGATGTTTCTTTCATTATTGATTTTCCTTTCTTTATCTTGTTAAACTTTTCTCCCATTCTTTGTTGTTTATTTTATGTTTTGTATTCTGTTTTTCCTGAGCAGGACTGAAGATGGTTTAGGTTAAACCAAAACATAAAAAAGCTGAACATATCCCCCAACTGCCCCAGGGACAGTGCCAAGTTATATTTTCCCAGTTTTTCAGCTGCTGTTAAACTGTTCCAGTTTCTTTCTTCTTCTCCAACTTTTGCCTTCACCCTCCACTTTACCTCAGTTACTGAAAACTCAGAAGGTCTTCCGTAAAGTCTATGAGTCAGCCATTAAGGAGGCCAAAAAAACTCACAACTCTTCCTTGATAGACTCCACGAGATCACGCCCAGCACAATTGTTTAGAATCATCCGTGCCAGCCCCTTCGGCTCAAAATCCGGCAAATGTGTCTATCTCAGCCGAGGCATTCAAAAGGTTTTTCACAGATAACATCTCCTGACTTCGACAAGAACTGCCTCCTACAGTTGCCACCTTGAGTGAGTTGGAGGCCCCTTGGCTGTCTGCTGGGCCCATCTTTGACCAGTTCACTTCACTGGATGTAGAAGCTATCTGTAAGATCCTGGCTGCTGCTAAACCGACCACCTGTTCTCTTGACCTGTGCCCCTCCTGGCTGATTAAGAACTGATTGGAAGGATTGCAAGACCCTCTAAGCAATATAATTAATAGCTCCTTCGAACAAGGGGTCTTTCCGGACAATTTAAAGAAAGCTGTAGTTTGCCCTCTGTTGAAAAAAAAGAAATCTAGATCTCGTGATTCCCGCCAACTATCGACCAGTCTCTAACCTTCCCTTCCTGGGTAAGGTGATCAAGCAGGCAGCACTCGGGCAACTACAACAGTTCATAGACGATACTGCCGTCTTTGATCCCTTTCAGTCCGGCTTCCGCCCAGGTCATGGGACAGAGACAGTGCTGGTAGCCATTACAGGCGATCTTCGCTGCCAGTTCGACAGAGGGGGATTGGCGCTGTTAGTGCTCCTCGATCTCACAGCAGCGTTTGATACTGTGGACTATGATCTGCTGATCCACCACCTCTCCATGTCTGGAGTCTGTGGCCTTGCCCTCAAATGGCTTGATTCATTTCTCCGAGGTCAGAATCAACGTGTGGAGTATTTGGACCAAGCTTCTGAAAGCTCCCCCCTTGTGTGTGGCATTCCTCAGGGTGCAATTCTTTCCCCCCTACTTTTTAACATCTATGTTCAACCACTGGCCAGTCTAATAAGGCGCTTCGGCCTGGAGTGTTACCAGTACACTGATGACACCCAGCTACTTCTGCGCCTGGAACCTGGGGTCTCTGCAATACCGGACAACTTTATCTTATGTCTGGAAGCGGTGACAAAATGGTTGCGTGCTAGCAGGCTAAAAGTAAATCCGGCAAAGACCGAGATCTTATGTCCAGGCCACCCGACAAGCCTGTCGTACCCTCTGCCTACTCTTGACAGCGAACCCATATTTCCATCTACCTCCATCAAGAGTCTGGGCATTGTGTTAGACTCATGACTGATAACGGAGACCCAGGTTGCAGCTGTTAGCAAACAGGCCTTTTAAATCTCTGCCAGGCGAAGCAATTAGCACCATACCTCACAAGGGAGGCCTTAGCAACAGTCTTTCATGCTACTGTGACATCTAGACTGGACTATTGTAATGCCCTATACCAGGGGTGGGCAATTACCGGCCCTCCAGGTGTTTTGGACTTAAACTCCCAGAAATCCTAGCCAGTTTACCAGCTGTTAGGATTTCTGGGAGTTGAAGTCCAAAACATCTGGAGGGCTGGTAATTGCCCACCCCTGCCCTATACACTGGCCTTCCTATGTCTGCGACTCGGAAGATCCACATTGTCCAGAAAGCAGCAGCTAGGTTACTGGCACAAACTCCCATGAAATGCCATATAACGCCAACTCTTCAACAGTTAAATTGGTTGCCAATGGAATATCAGATCCTCTATAAGACACAGGTCCTGTATGGCCAGGGACCGATATATTTCAGAGACTGTCTCTCCCTTTATGGCCATCAGTGGTTGCTTAGACCCTCCCAACATAACTTGCTTTACATCCCAGGCCCCAGAGAAGCACGTCTTTCTAGCATGAGGCTTAGGGCTTTTTCTGTCTCTGCCCTGGCATCGTGGAACTCATTGCCTTCATATATGAGAGCTATGCGTGACTTGCGCTCCTTCACCCAGGCTCTCAAGACCTGGCTGTTCAGTAGAGCATTTGATGTGTAATTTTAACTTTTATATTAATGATGCTGTATGTTTTATCTTGCTTTTATTGCTTCTGTGTAAATCACCTAGAGCATCCCTATGGAGGGCAATTAATAAAAAATAAAGTGATGATGATATTTTTACATATATACACTATGTATATACTTTGAGGCCTTTAGAGCAGATCATCCTTACAATTGTAACTAAAAATAAAAACATTTGAAAGTGCTTATTTCTGAGATTGCTGCAATTGTCTCACCAATCATTTTGAAAGAGCACAAAATATCTTTAGATTCGTTCAGTATAGCAATATCATGAAAACCAAACAGTCACTTAGTCTCAGGGATTTACATTCCTAACTATAATTTTACTCTGGACATGCTCACCCACATAAGGTGAGGGGGGAGATCCAAATAGCTTCCATTTAATGAGGTCCAAATTGTATGGTACAAAGTATAAAATGCAAGCCAGGAAAAATACCACTCAGTTCCTGCATAGTGAAATAGACAGCTATTGTGTATAATTTCATCTAAATGGAACAAATTAAACTAAAATAATATGTAAATGGTCACAGATTTCATTTTACTAGTGTGGTATGTTAATATACATATACATACACATGCATTATAAATTGAAATGCCACATTGTTATTAAAAGTGTTACCACCCACTTATGCACACATGAGTCTTATACTGAACTCATTTTTAGGTTATTATGCCTGAAAATGATCTTAATTTTACACTTAAGCTACGAAGAAATAACATTAGATCTGGATAAAGTCCACATTCAACTCAGTTCATAACAAAACTGGGCAAATATTTTTTTAAGTATGTTTTTTTTCCTGTGTCCATTTTGTAGTCTAGAGCCTAAAAGCTCCAGTAATGAAGGTGACAGTTCAAATACCATCTACCTCTTCCACAAAGCTGAATAAAATTCCACATAATCTGCTTTGAACTGGAATATGGATGAATGAATCAATGAAACTTTATTTATAGTCCGCCCTATCTCTCCGAAGGGACTCAGTGCGGCTTACAACAAAATACACAAAGGCAAACATTCAGTACCAACAATTATTATATATATCTATATCTATCTATCTATCTATCTATCTATCTATACATATAATAAAAGTCAATGTTTGCGGTGGTGCGGCCGAGCGAGCGGTGGGAGGAATATGTGCCAGCTTTTCGATTGGTCGCCCCTTTGGGATTATTTGCATAAATGACTCCGATTGGCTAGCCACCCAACATTTATTTATTTATTTGTCACGTTTCTATACCACCCCTCTCAGTCCGAAGGCGACTCGGGACGGTTTACACAGGCAGTCTCTGCCCTCAATACAACACAGCAACAAGTCAAACAAGTTAACAATTTAACAATTAAAAACATACAATTGCAGCCTCAGCATCATGTTGAAATCAGTTTCCATCACATCGTCGTCATTCCTTATATCCAATTAAGCCTTATATTTCATCAACAAATGCCTGCTCAAATAACCAGGTCTTGACTTTCTTGTGAAATGTCAGGAGGGAGGGGCCCGATCTGATGTCTTTAGGGAGGGCGTTCCAAAGCCGCGGAGCCACCACTGAAAAGGCCCTGTCTCTCGTCCCCGCCAGCCGCGCCTGTGAAGAAGGCAGGACCGAGAGCAGGGCCTCTCCAGATGATCTTAAACATCTCGATGATTCATAGGGAGAGATGCGTTCAGACAGGTAGGTTGGACCTGAACCATTTAGGGCTTTAAAGGCTAAAGCCAGCACTTTGAATTGTGCCTGGTAGCAAACTGGCAGCCAGTGGAGCTGGCACAACAGAGGAGTTGTACGCTCTCTGAATGCCGCTCCTGTTATCAACCTGGCTGCTGTCCATTGAACTAGTTGCAGCCTCCAAACAGTCTTCAAAGGCAACCCCACGTAGAGAGCATTGCAGTAATCTATACGGGATGTAACGCACCATGGCCAAGTCAGACTTCTCAAGGTACGGGCGCAGCTGGCGTACAAGTTTTAACTGTGCAAATGCTCCCCTGGTCACCGCCAAACCTGGGGTTCCAGGCTCAGCGATGAGTCCAGGATCACACCCAAACTGCGAACCTGCGTCTTCAGGGGGAGTGTAACCCCGTCCAACACAGGCTGTAACCCTATGCCCTGTTTGGCCTTTCAACTGACCAGGAGTGCCTCTGTCTTGTCTGGATTCAATTTCAATTTGTTCGCCCTCATCCAGTCCAACACAGCGGCCAAGCACCGGTTCAGGACCTGAACAGCCTCCTTAGTAGCAAGTGGGAAGGAGTGACAGAGTTGGACATCATCTGCGTACACATGACACCGCACTCCGAAACTCCGGATGACCTCCCCCAGCGGCTTCATGTAGATGTTAAACAACATGGGAGATAATATTGAACCCTGAGGAACCCCACAAGACAATGGTTGTGGGGTTGAACAGGTGTCTCCCAATAACACCTTCTGAGATCGGCCCTCCAGAAAGGACCAGAGCCACTGCAAGACAGTACCTCAAGCCCCATCTCTGCGAGGCGTCCCAGAAGGATACCGTGGTCAACGGTATCGAAGGCCGCGGAGAGGTCCAGCAGAACCAACAGAGACACACTCCCCCGGTCAAGCTCCCGGCGTAGATCATCCACTAAGGCGACCAAGGCTGTCTTGGTACCATGTCCCGGCCTAAAAACAGACTGCGCCGGATCCAGATAATCCGTGTCTTCCAAGAATACCTGGAGTTGTGAGGCCACCACACGTTCCAGGACTTTGCCCAAGAAGGGAAGATTGGAAACAGGCCGATAGTTGACGAATTGAGTGGGGTCCAGTGATGGTTTCTTCAACAGCGGTTTTATAACAGCTTGTTTTAAGCTCGCTGGAATGTTGCCTTCCCGAAGGGAGGCATTAACCACCACCTTTACCCACTCGGCCAATCCCCCTCTGGCCTCCTTTTAGAAGCCAGGATGGGCAGGGGTCTAGGATGCATGTGGTCGCTGTCATTCCTCCAAATATCTTGTCCACATCCTCAGGTTTCACCAATTGAAATGGATCCATCAAAATCGGACAAGCAGGTGCTCCAGCTACATCCTCAGAGACTGCCGTTAACATGGTGTCCAGGCCAGAACGGATCAAAGCGACTTTATCCGCAAAGAACTTTGCAAATGCTTCACAGCGTGCTGCCGAGTTGTCAGGGCTCCCATCCTGGACGGTGGGATGCAATAGGCCTCTGACAACTTGAAACAGCTCCGCTGGACAGTTCTTTGCGGACGCAATATTGGCTGCCAGAAAGGATTTCTTTGTAGCCTTTATTGCCGCGCCATATGCCCTTAGATAGGCATCAAGGCGTGTTCGATTTGGCCCACTCGGATCTGAACGCCACTCACTCTCTAGGTCCCTCTTCCTTCGCTTCATTGCTGCCAACTCCTCGTTAAACCAAGGAGCTGGTTTAGCTCGGCTACTTGAGAGGGGCCGTTTCGGAGCAATCATGTCTATTGCCCTAGTCATCTCTGTTGGAATTGATAGAGTATATCATAGTAGTGAAATGTTAATTTTTGTATATATATATTTAGTGCTATCTTAGAGTAAAGATGCAATGCACACTGCTGGAGCAGAAAGGGTTAACCAGCAGTGTTATGTAGAGTGGGAAGTGACGAAGGACACCTGGCCTAACTTCCCTCAGCGTTTTGTATAAAGCCTTGTTATCTAGCCTTGCCGACTGCTCTCTGAGAGATTGTGCTGAGGAGTGAAGTGGTTTTGCTTTGTGAGTAAAGCTTTTGTTTTTGAACTACCGACTCAGCGTCCTGATTTATCTAAGAAGCTTCGCAACACCAACCGCATGCTGCAAAGAATTTAATAATAACTAACAATGGTTATGGGCCCAGTGCCAAGGAGGAAGGTGATAAAGTTTGTTTGAAGCTTAGAGTTTTGAAAAAAGGACGCAAGGCTAAATTGGAGCTGCTGCAGAAGAGTTTTTACTGCTAGAGGGGAGACGGTGTGTTTCCAGTGAAGAAGCAGAGATCTGCACAGCGGGGCGTGCTGGGACCCTGAAGATTTATGGTCCTGGAGTGTGAAGCCATAAAGCCACTGAGTCTTGTGAGTAGCCAGATCAGAGGGGAGATTGCCGGAGGCTATAGGAAAATAGCTGGGCTGAATTTCGGGTGCAACCAAAGATCTTCCAAAGGAAAAACTGACTGGGTTCAATCCACTCACTAAAATAGAGAACAGCCATAAATCCATGATGTGCCTTGATGTGAAGAAGATCGCCAGGTGCCTGCTGTGAGTAAATGGTGTTGAAATACAGAGGCTGGGCTGTGAATCCGAGAAAAGGAGATCTTCTGAGTGAAAGTGGAAATGTCTACACGCAATCCACTTACAGAGATGGCAAATGGAATTGACCATAACTTTAAAGAATGGTCTGAGAGCATGGAAAACCTACAAGCCAGAGGTGAGCTGCAAATTGATGACTTTGTCCAGTGTGTGAAGTGCCTACTGACAAAGGAGAAATTGCACAATGCCATTGCAATATGCAGGAGCATTTTGGATGTAATGGAAAGAGTGTTTGTGCAGAAAGATTTGGACAATGGTTGCCAGCCTGAGGGGAAAGCAGAATGTTGCCAGAGTTGCCAGGCTGAGGTGGAGCCATTGAAGAAGCAGCAAGGAGCATGCAGGCTTGAGGAGGAGATGCCAAGGCTAGAAGGAGCAGTACATGTCCTTAGGCCTGAGGAGAAGCAGACTAAGAAGATGAAGATTGGCTGCCAACCTGTGGAGCATGCAGAGGAAAGGCATTGCCAGATAGAGCCATTGAGGGAGACAGACAGATGCAAGGAGCAGCGAGTAGCATGCCGGCCTGAGGGGGAGTTGCAAAGGCTGAAAGGAATAGTGCCTGCCCTTGGGTATGCGGAGGAGTTGCCAGAGCTGCAGTTACAGACGGAGTCTAAAAGAACCTGTCCTTGGAGGAGAAGCAAGGATCATGTCAGCTTGAGGGGGAGTCACCCAAGCTGAGGCCGAAAGAAATGAAGCCAGTATCTGCCAATGTGTGTGTGCCTGCAGCAAGGAGGTGTTTTATCTGCAATTTAAAGGAACACCTGGCTCGAGATTGCAAAGTGAAGAAAAGAGGCCATTACAACAGAGGCAGAGGACGTGGAGGTGGATCATCAAGTCAACCTGGAGCAAGAGTGATGGTTGCTGCAGTGGGAAGTAATTCCAGTAGAAGCAGTAAATGGATTTTAGACTCTGGAGCAACTCACCATATCACTAATGATTTGTCTAATTTGAGAAATGTTGAGACTTTGTATGGATCATCATTATCTCTTGCAAATGACGCAGTACAAATTTTCAACAAATTTGGAACTTGTTACATTTCTTGTTTAAAAATGTACTGGCAAAAGGTTTTGTTTGTTCCAGAAATGAAATCTAATTTATTGAGTGTAGCTGAGTTAACAGGACAACAGTATAGAGTGTCATTCAAGGGAATATACTGTTATATTTACAACAGAGAAGGAAAACTAGTTGGCAAGGGAGTAAAACGTAATAAAATGTATGAAATGTTTGAGAAAGTCAACGGTTTTTGTGTAGAAGACAATGTGGAAGTTATGTGTGTTGGTAGTACAATTCAGCATGACAGATGCTTACATTTGTTCCACAGAGTAATGGGGCATGCTAGCATGGAAGTTTTGAAGAAGACATTAGATTTATGCTCTGAATATAAAATGGAACAATGCTTTTGTGATTTGCAATGCGCAATTTGTGATAAAGTGAAAACTGTGCCTCTAAATTACAACAAGAGATCAAAGATAAAAGTAACCAATTTGTTTGATGCAGCACATGTTTGTATAGAAGGTCCTTTTGAGAAAAGTGTTGGTGGTTCACAATACGCAATGCTCTTTGTAGAACGTTTGAGCCGATTTTCGTATGTGTATTTTTTTTTTGATGACTTGTCTGAAGCAAAAGAAAAATTAACAAGCTGGTTGAATTTGATTGAAAATGGATATGGAGTGACATTGGGTAAATTGTTTTTTGATAAAGGAATGGAAATCTGTGGTGCAGAGCTAAAACAAGTGCTAAGAAATAGAAATGTAGAATGTTTTAACATTGAAGAGTTAAAGGGAGAAGAGAGTGTAGCATTGAAGAAAATGCAAGCATTGAGGGAAATGGAGAAATGCATTCTAAAAGACAGCAAGTTCCCACAAGTGTATTGGACGGAAATCCGAAATACTAGCAATTACCTTATGAATAGGTTGTGGGATCAATGCATACAAGACATTCCTTTTAGGAAAATGTATGACCGCGTTCCTTGTTACAAATATCTCAAAGTGTTTGGTCAAAAGGCAAAGATGGTTTTGCCAGCAAAAGAAAGAACCAACAAGAAAGTGAAACATAAAGAGGTGAAGTTCACAGGATATGCAAAAAATGGTTGTTATAGGTTATTGGATAGCCCAAACACAGTGAAGTTCTCAAAACTAGCATATTTCAGCAAAATAGAAGATTGGAATGAAATTCATTCAAATACTGAAAACCTACATGGGATTCCAGAAGAAAAATGTAGTGGGACACTCAAAGAAGGGGAGAGTCCATCTAGTGTTGAGAGTCAGAAACAACAGATAGTGAGGTCTAAGATTGCATCATCCTCACAGAGTGAAGGAAAGAAAGAGAGTTGCAGTACACCTGAGAGAAGACAGGCAGGTATACAAAGGGTAAAGACACCTACATCCCAAGAAAAAGTTACATCTAGAGCAGTTAAGCAGGAGGTGAAAGAAGAAGTTGGAACAGTCAGTGTAAATCAAAACGCAAATCTAAGAAAAAATTGCAGAAATATATGTTAGAGCCTTTTTTTATCACAACCAGGAAAGTTCCATAGAGTTCCTTGTGAAGATGATTGACACTGATGATTGTGTCACAGTCTATGAGTAAAAAAAATGTGTATTGTGTTTAAAAATGTACAGTATGAGATGTGTGGTGCATCTATATTGTGTACAGAGGAATGAAGTGATATCTTAAAGTTAAAAGGTTCTGCAGGAAGTGATTGTGTTTGTGATGAAGTAATCCAGAAAAATATGAGACCTCTATATATGTATAACAGCCTCTGTATATGTGACATATGAGAATACTGTATGTAAAAGTTAAAGAATACATTAACAGTGTGGAATGAGAAATTAACATTTCAGAGGGGAATTGTTGGAATTGATAGAGTTTATCATAGTAGTGAAATATTAATTTTTGTATATATATATTTAGTGCTATCTTAGAGTAAAGATGCAATGCACACTGCTGGAGCAGAAAGGGTTAACCAGCAGTGTTATGTAGAGTGGGAAGTGACGAAGGACACCTGGCCTAACTTCCCTCGGCGTTTTGTATAAAGCCTTGTTATCTAGCCTTGCCGACTGCTCTCTGAGAGATTGTGCTGAGGAGTGAAGTGGTTTTGCTTTGTGAGTAAAGCTTTTGTTTTTGAACTACCGACTCAGCGTCCTGATTTAGCTAAGAAGCTTCGCAACACCAACCACACGCTGCAAAGAATTTAATAATAACTAACAATCTCCCCATTCCAGAGAGTGACCAGAACATCGACAGAATCACCTACCGAGGTGGCAGGAAATTCCCCAAGAGCCATCAGGAATCCATCAGGATCCATAAGCCTCCTAGGGCGGACCATCTTAATGGGTCCTCCACCCCTGCAGAGGTTGGAGGGTGCGGAAAGTCTAAACCTGATCAGATGATGGTCGGTCCATGGCAACGGAGCGATGGTCAGCTCCTCCACACCGCCATCGTTCTCCCATCCCTGACAGAAAACCAAGTCTAAGGTGTGGCCAACACTCCTAGGCAGCACGGAGAGGAAAGGGCCTGAGGCAGACGTAAATAGTGCAGTTGAAGTTAGCCAGTTGAGAGTTTTTTCTGTTGGAAATGGAATGTTCTGTACCTTCACCCAATACCCTTCACAAAAAACACAGGAACCCCTACAAATCACAGACTATGAGGGAAAAGGAAAGGCCTAGGGCAGTCAGCCACTGTGGCCCACAGCAATGACGGATCAGGACCACTCTTGGCTAACAGGGGACCAATGGCCCACTTCACAACCTGGTGTGGTTTAGGGCAGGATGGGCCACGAATGATGGGATTTGCAGTACCTTCACATCATTCACTTCCCAAACAACACTGTAGCCCCTATAAATCACAGACCAGGCCCACAATTGACAGCAAGGCTTCCTTAACTTGATTTTCCTGACTAGGCCTCAGCTCATGGGATACGGTTAGGCTTCCTCAACTTGATTTTCCTGACTAGGCCCCCAACAATGACAGAACAAGATAAAACTTGGCACACAGACCCCCCAAGATGCACCCTACATTCTGGTGCAGTTTGAGGGAGGATGGACCATGGATGATGGGACTTGCAGTACTTTAATTCACTTCCTTAGAGCACTGTGGCCCACACCAAACTTGGCACACAGAGGCCCAATGGCCCACTTTACAAACCTGCTGCAGTTTACGGCACAATGGCTCACAAATGATGGGATTTGCAGTACCATCACCCAATTCATTCCCCACAGAACATTGCAGCCCCTACAAATCAAAGACCAGGCCCAAACTTGGCACACAGAGTATCCATGACCCACTCTACATCCTGCTTCAGTTTTCAGTGGGACGGACCACGGATGATGGGAGTTGAAGTACCTTCACTCACTTTCTGAGAGTGCTGCGACCCTCATCCAATGACTGATCAATATCACACTTGGCACTCAGAGCCCCCATGAACCACTTTACATCCTGGTGCTGTTTGGAGGAGGATGGTCCATGGCCAAAGGGACTCGCAGTACCTTCACTAAGTTCTTGAGACCACTGCAAGCCACATAAACATCTAATAGGAACCAACCTTGGCACACAATGCCTTCTTTAAAAAACCCGGGCACTGGCAGGTCCTCAGTTAGTAAAAAAACAAAACAAAAAACACTGGGTTGTTGTAAGTTTTTTGGGCTGTATGGCCATGTTCCAGAAGCATACTCTCCTGACGTTTCACCTGCATCTATGGCAAGCATCTTCAGAGGTTGTAAGGACCTTCAGAGGTTGTGACAATTCCAGCTAGAAAGCCTTCAAAAATTAAAAAAACAACTCAATAAATTATAAAACAACTCAAGTAAACCAGATGTAACACAATACACATAATTACAAACATCTTAAGCCTGCGACTGTGGCACAGCTGGCTGGGAGTCAGCTGCATAAGATCTCTACTGACCAGAAGGTCATGAGTTTGAGGCCTGCCCGGGTCGGGGTGAGCTCTTGACCAATTGTGTAGCTCGTTGTCTGTCTATATATGTTGTATGTCTATGGCACTGAATATTTCCCTGTATATGTGCATTGTGATCCGCCCTGAGTCCCCTGCGAGGTGAGAAGGGCGGAATATAAATGATGTAAATAAATAAAAAAATCTTTTAAAAGCCCCCAAGCCCCTCCCCCCGCTGCATGCCTGCTGTGGGATTTTCTGCCTTTATATTCTAGGATATAGGGCTGTGTGCCTTCCAACGCTTTGCTGCCATACTGGCATTTGCCAAAGGAAATGACTTGTCCCAGTGTTGAATAGTATGGCCTAGCCTGCTAATAGTACAAGGTCAAGATTCTTGAAAGAAATGGCTCTCCTTTTGCCTTTATAGACGAGATGGAGAATAAATATGGGGGCAGGGTGGATTTTTTTACTGTGCTAATAAAACTTCTCTTTACAAGGAGGATTGGGTAAATTATGATTTCCTGCTCCTCCAATATCAACAAGCAAGTATTCCAATATATTATTTTATCTTTCTATGCTGCATACTTGATACTGGGGAAGAAAATCAACCTCCATTTGTTTTGGGATTCTGAGACCACAAAGCAACCGAGATCATTATAAGAAGCATTATAAAGGAATATCACCGAAGAGAAGAATGGTGCTATTCTTTGATCAAAAACTACTAGCCACAGAAAAAATTGCCAAGTTACACATGCCAAAATCAGCCTCAACTAATATTCTGCCTAAGTACTGGTATCATGATCTGCCAACTTCCCACTGTCTGCACATGCCATGTTTTTCTAACCATTAAGAATGTGGCTTTCTGATTCACTGAAATGTAACTTAATATGTACTGTGCACTTGGCCCTTTATGGTGACATTGAAATACTTGGTAGGAACACTCTAGATTACATGGAACCCGTGTTCTATGATGTGATGTGCTGAATCTAAAGGATTTTGCGCAGGCCTGGATTAACCCCTTTGGCACCCTAGGCCACACTTTGGAATTACACCCCCAAACCAACCTCTATCGCACCCCCTCCCACCACCTCCTCCTCACAGCACCGCGCACCCTCCTTCCTTGAGTCAAGGAAGGAGGGTGCGCGGTGCTGTGAGGAGGCCAGCAGCGGGGCCAGCACCCTGGGGCCAGCAGCAGGGGTGGGGCTTCCCTCTGCCTCCTCCTCCTTGCGGCACGCCCTCCTTCCTTGACTCAAGGAAGGAGGGCGCGAGAGGAGGAGGAAGGAAGGGAAGCCCCCGGGCCCTCGCGGCGCGCCCTCCTTCCTTGACTCAAGGAAGAAGGGCATGAGGAGGGAAGCCCTGCCCCCAGGGCCAGCAGCGAGGGCGGGGCTTCCCTCCTCCTCCTTGCGGCACGCCCCCCTTCCTTGAGTCAAAGAAGGAGGGCTCGAGGAGGAGGAAGAAAGGGAAGCCCCCGGGCCCTCGTGGCGCGCCCACCTTTCTTGACTCAAGGAAGGAGGGCATGAGGAGGAGGGAAGCCCCACCCCCGGGACCGCTGCCAGGCATGCGCAGCAGGAGGCCGCGAGCGCCTCTGCCTCCTCTGCCATGTTCCTGGGTGCCGCGCATGCCCAGCAGCGGCCCTGGGGGCTTCCCTCCTCTTCCTCCTCGCGCCCTCCTTCCTTGACAAGGAGGGCGTCATTCCCTCCTCTCCCCCCTCGCAGCGCTCTCCCCCATCCTCCCCGAGAGAGAGTCATCTCCATTCCCCGGGTTGCAGTTTTATTTCAACATATTTTTGGTCCGTGTGAACTGCCCCCCCCCCGGCTTGCGCCCCTAGGCCATGGCCTAGGGTGGTCTTATGGGTAATCTGGGCCTGATTTTGCAGGGAATATAGGAAGTGATATAAAGATGGTATCTAGGCAGTGATAGGACCTGCATTGTAGCTTCTGGAGATAGATTTGTGGCACTCTTAGTTCAGGATTGTGATGAGCTGGTCATTAGAAGACCCTGGAATTTTAAAATTCAACTAGAGGTCCTATCATACTACAAAATTGCAGTACTATGGATTCCACTTTTAACTGCTGTGGCTGTATTCTATTTGCAGTTTAGAAAAAAAGCATTTAGAGAACTCAGCCAGAGAGCTCAAGAGTTTCACCAAAGGCCCTTCCACACAGCCATATAACCCAGAATATAAAGGCAGATAATCCACAATATCTGCTTTGAACTGGATTATCTGGGTCCACACTGCCATATAATCCAGTTCAATGTGGATTTTATACAGCTGTGTGGAAGAGGCCCAAATTGCAAATGCTGGGAGTCCCATAAGAGCTGAGTAACGGAATCATAGAATTGGAAGAGGCCCCATGGGCCATCCAGTCCAATCCCCTGCCAAGAAGGAGGAAAATCGCATTCAAAACACGCATGACATAAAGAATTATGCTTGTATTACATATGACGAAGTAAGAGTAAGCAATGAGAGCTAGTGGCTTTACAAGGAGCCATATGAAGTCCCCAAAGAATAACTGAGAAGGAAGAAAATGGCAAACCAACTTCTGAATATTCCTGGTCTAAGAAAATCTTAAGAAATTCACGATGGGGATCTTGAAAGCACATGCACACACACAAGATTAAAAGATGTTGAAGGCGTGTTAGTCAACATCCAAAGTTTAATTGCAAAGTGGGAGGTATAATTTTCAAGATGACTGCCTAAAAGCAACAGGTCCAATGATTTTGACTGATAAGCAGAGTCAGTCCTGGTGAGTACTTGGGTGGAAGACGACCAATGAATGTCAGTGCTGTAGGTTATATTTCAGTGAAAGGCAAAATCATCTCTGAGTATTCCTTTCCTAAGAAAACCTTATGAGATTGCCACAAGTTGACAGCTGACTTGAAGGCACATAAACACACATTTTAAACGACTGCAATCATTTTGCTATTTATTCTTGAACAGCTGACACTTTTCTTCTAAGAAAAGATTTCCTCCTTCTCCAGTCTGTTCCTGTTCTCCAAGAATTCTCAAATATTATTGCCAGTGGTTCTGCAATTACTTCTGCTAGTTCCTCTTCCAAGTACTAGCCAGAGATGAGGGTCCTGGTGTCTTTACTATCCAGTACCTCTGAATATTTCTTGTTGAAGTAAGTTTGATGAAATTCATGGGGTTGTCAAAAATCAACAGGCGACCTGAAAACACATACACACACATAGGTGTATGTTTAGTATATAAGCCTAAATTAATTGCTTCCTCCCTGGATCAGGGTGTAGGTGTTTAATATTAAGAACTCCTGAAAGAAATAACTAGTTGCAATTTGTTATCCTTTCCGGCAACTGGGGGCCCTTCCACACAGCCCTATATCCCATAATATCATGGCAGAAAATCTCACATTATCTGTTTTGAACTGGGTTATCTGAGTCCACGCTGCCAAATATTCCAGTTCAAAGTAGATAATGTGGGATTTTCTGCCATGATGTTATGGGATATAGGGCTGTGGGGAAGGGCCCCAAAATGCAATTTTATTGCATTGTTGTTGTAACTTAATGAGGGATAACTGCACTGCTTTCCATATGCTTCTTAATTGTAAAGATATGGATGTAGTCTCAATGAGTGATGAAGAATACTATGTAGTTCAGCTGCTAGCTTGTGGCAAGACTTTTTTTAAAAAAAAGAAGGGCTCTATTTACTTTTCTGAAATGGGAAAGAGGTACTTATTAAAAACTGAAACTCTGAAGGCAATTGAGAACTTCTGGGGGCTTTGGAGGCAATTACTAGGACTAATTACTTCTTAAAGGCAACGTTCCCTGAATATTCTCTGAAAATCAGCTACTTGGGACAGACCCAAGACATTTTTCTGACTGAGGTAGATGATGTCCCACGAACTCCCTAAAGTCATATAAATGAAAATGTTTTAACGTGTGTAACAATGTCCATTACAAACAAAAATGGCAAGATGGACCATTTAAACCTAGGGTGATCAATTTATTTTAGTAATTTTGGTAGAATAATTTCAATAATTTCTCAATTTTCTTAGAGAAGTCATCAACAAAATAATCACTATCATAATGTCTTCTGCAGGAGAACATGCAGGTCAAGAATAGGGCTCCACAGCCACCTACGTACCCACCGCCAGTACACTGAACTTGGAGGACAATCTCACTTGGACAATGAGGGATCGCCTAAGTAAGTAAGTGACCACTATGATGGGGGGAAAGGGTGCTGTGGGTCTGGTGAGAGGGGGCAGACAAAGGGTGAGCATGGTAATCAAGGGCTTACAGCAAACCCTGGATAATAGTGACATGTAATTGAGTACTAAAGGACAGTTCTAAGTATTTGCATATGAGAAAGTTCAAAAAGTCAATTACCAGAGAGGTTTGGCCTTGTAGGTATATTGAGGCAGTGCATGCAACGTCTGTAGTTTGAGCGTTGGCCTATTGCTCCAGGAATCAGGATCGGAGGCTCCTTCTACACTGCCATATAATCCAGTTCAAATCCGATAATCTGGATTTTACATGGCAGTATAGAAGGGACCTACATCCCTAGTCATCCCTTGATCTTGGACAAGACATTCTCCCTCAGCTTGAAAAGAAAGCCTAAAGGCAAACCTCCTCTGAACAAATCTGACAAAAAAAACCTCTGGGATAGCTGGGGAATGACTTGAAGACAAACCACAAAATAAGGGCTTTAAAATGTTTAGTAATAACACACTTCTTCTGAAACACTGCACAAAAATTTCATAGGCAGTCATTTTCGTGTCATTTGGTGGGGTTTGCCCTCTGCTAGTGACATCACTGTCAATACCCTGCTGTCACAGGATTGAGGATCTCTAGAAGCAGACCTTCAAAAACAAATTGAGAGTAACCTCTCCACAATCCAAGAAACCAAACAAAAGTGTAAATTTTCCAAACGCTGACATGACTAAAGCTCATGAGCTTTTTGGTTATCATCTCTTCATGGTATCAGTCCCTATGATTTAGGCACACTTGGTGTGGTCTGCATGACCCTCGTGATGCCATCATCTATTCTGGCTAGGGATCGCAGTTCAAAAACAAAACAAAATCCAAGAGCAGGTATCCTCAAACTGTGGCCCTCCAGCTGTTTTGCAACCCAACTCCCAGAAGCCCTAGCCAGTTTGTTCAATGGGCAGGAATTCTGGGAGTTGGAGGCCCAAACAGCTGGAAGGGCACGTTTGAAGCTGGCTGCTGAAGAGTAACCTTTCCATACTCCGATAACAAAAATGAAACAAAATTTGAAAAAAAATGTTTTGTTCCTAGTTTGAAAGTGTTATTTCCTGCTTAATTGTGTGCTACTTCTATTAAAAATAGTTGACACACTCCAGGAACTTCATTTTCATGGCTGCTACAAACTGGGTTGAATTGGTTGAGACTGTGTGAGACAGTCACTGAAAAACTATAGCAAAATGTGCTGCAGGATGTCCCAAAAAAACAGAGGATTCCACCCCCCCCCCCCCAGTTTAATACACTTTCCCCATGTTTTTTGTTGTTGATAGAACCAATTAGGAAATGACATTTATAACCCAGGAACCAAAATCGTGTTATATAGTGTAATTCGCTAGTATAGCTGATGGGGACTGCAATTCAGTCACACCCGAGGGACTGCAAGTTGCCCATGCCCATAAAATAAAATCCCATTATTTTCTGTTTTGAACTGGAATATATGGCAGTGTGGACTCGAGTCCACACTGCCATATATTGCAGTTCAAAGCAGAAAATGTGGGATTTTATTCAGCTGAATGAAAGAGGCTTCAGATAACCCAGGGCCCTTCCACACAGCCCTGAATATCAAGGCAAGAAATCCCACGTTATCTGTGTGTGGACTCATATAATCCAGTTCAAAGCAGATATTGTGGAATTTTCTGCCTTGATATTCTGGGATATAGGGCTGTGTTGGAGGGCCATGAGATAATGTGGGATTTTCTGCCTTGATATTCTGGGACATAGGACTGTGTGGAAGGGCCCTTAGTTCAAAGCAGATATTCTGGGTGATATGGCTGCGTGGAAGGGCCCATAGTCTTAAAGGCACCACAGTTTGTCCCTGTCCTTCTTTGGTGTAAGGGCCCTTGTATCATTGAATCTATGACAGGCGGCAAACCACCCAATGAGATTTTGGCCTGCATCAATAGGAGTCTAGTGTCTAGATCCAGGGAAGTCATCCTACCCCTCCATTCTGCCTTGGTTAGACCACACCTGGAATATTGTGTCCAATTCTGGGGACCATCAAGGGCTGCCTTTGAAGACTGCTCGGTCTTCAATTGGTCCAACGGACAGCAGCCAGGTTGATAACAGGAGCGGCACTCAGGGAGCATGGGGTGCCGCAGAAATAATAAGGTGAGACCCCTCCCCTGTTGTGCCAGCTCCACTGGCTACCAGTTTGCTACCGGGCACAATTCAAAGTGCTGGTTTTGGCCTTTAAAGCTCTAAACGGTTCTGGTCCAACCTACCTGTCCGAACGCATCTCTCCCTATGAACCATCAAGATGCTTAAGATCATCCGGAGAGGCCCTGCTCTCAGTCCCGCCTGCTTTGCAGGCGCGCCTGGTGGGGACGAGAGACAGGGCCTTCTCAGTGGTGGCTCCTCGGCTTTGGAACTCCCTTCCTAGTGACATCAGATTGGCCCCCTCCCTCCTGACATTTCGTAAGAAGGTCCAGACTTGGCTTTTCGAGCAAGCATTCGCAGACGAACTTTAATCGAGATCAAGGATTACTATGACGACGAAACGGAAACCGATTTTAAGACTGTGGAGCTGAGATTTGTATTTTGTAGTTTTTAACTGTTAATTTTATATGTTTTTATATGACTGTTTTTATCTTGTGATGTATGGTATATGGGCACTTGTTGCCGCTTGTTCACCGCCTCGAGTCGCCTTCGGGCTGAGAGAGGTGGTATGGAAGCATGGCAAATAAATAAATAATTGAAGAGAGATATTTGACAAGCTGGAAGGCGGCTAAAATGATCAAGCGTCTGGAGAACAAGCACTATGAGGAGCGGCTTAAAGAGCTGGTCATGTTTAGCCTGAAGAAGAGAAGGCCGAGAGGAGACATGATGACCATGTATAAGTATGTGAGAGGAAGTCACAGGGAGGAGGAAGCAAGCTTGTTTTCTGCTGCCCTGGAGACTAGAATGTGGAACAATGGCTTCAAACTACA
The DNA here is from genome assembly GCA_030556195.1 of Anolis apletophallus. NCBI lineage: Eukaryota > Metazoa > Chordata > Lepidosauria > Squamata > Anolidae > Anolis > Anolis apletophallus. The sequence goes on from JARBWK010000004.1 coordinate 151,970,135, forward strand.
AGAAAGGAAATTCCACCTGAACATGAGGAAGAACTTCCTGACTTTGAGAGCTGTTCAGCAGTGGAACTCTCTGCCCCGGAGTGTGGTGGAGGCTTTTAAACAGAGGCTGGATGGCCATCTGTCAGGGGTGCTTTGAATGTGTTTTTCCTGCTTCTTGGCAGAATGGGGTTAGATTGGATGGCCCATGAGGTCTCTTCCAACTCTATGATTCTATGATAGCTTGTTCAATTTTCACAAAGTGTCCCAAGTGTTTTGATCAGAAACATCCAGCCCTCAGGGCCCTCCTTCCACACAGCCATATAGGTTGATAATCCCGCAATAACTGCTTTGGACTCAGTTATTTGAGTCCACACTGCCCTATGCAGGGGCGGTCTAGGGTCATTCTAAGTTGTCAGCGAACACTATTTTGGCCCCCCCCACAGTATTTTGCCCCCCCCCCTCCTCCGGCCCCTGTCACTCGGCTCCCCCTCTTCTCCGCTGCCCCTCTCGCCTTCCTGGACTTACGGGAGGTTTTCGCGCGCATACCCAGTGCCTACGGAGCTCAAGTGAACTCCGTAGGCACTAGGCATGCGTGTGAAAATCTCAGCGCGCATGCACAGTGCCTACGGAGCTCCCTTGAGGTCCGTAGGCACTGCGCATGCGCGCATGCGCAGTGCCTACGGAGTTCCCTTGAGGTCTGTAGGCACTGCGCATGTGCGCGTAAATCTCTGTGCACATGCGCAGTGCCTACGTACCTCAAGAGAGCTTTGTAGGCACTGTGCATGTGCGCGGAGATTTACACGCGCATGCGCAGTGCCTACGGACCTCAAGAGAGTTTTGTAGGCACACATGCCAATGCCTACGGACCTCAAGAGAGCTCCGTAGCGCACTGCATGCGCAGTGCCTACGGACCTCAAGAGAGCTTTGTAGGCACTGCGCATGTGCGCGTAAATCTCCACGCGCATGTGCAGTGCCTACGGACCTCAAGAGAGCTCCGTAGGCACTGCGCATGTGCGCGAAACCGCGGAGGGCAGCGCAGCGCAGCAGGGCGGGTGATGCCGCGGCGCCTCACGATGGCGCCCCACCCCGCCGCGTCCAAGATGGCGCTCTACGCGGTTGCGTAGGCCGCGTAATGGCAAAGACCGCCCCTGGCCCTATATTCCAGTTCAAAGCAGAAACTGTGGCATTTTATGATTCAGCTGTGTGGAAGGGGCCTTCGTTTGTAAAGGCCAAACTCTTCGAGGTGAAGGCCTGTCACTCCTATGGCACTCATTAGGAACAGCTGGCCCTGCAGTGTTGGAAGGAGGGAGGCGGGAGGGGGGACTGGGGCGTCGCCCAGAGGGCGGGGCTTCCCCCCCGCCCTTTTTTGACAGACGGCTCCTGCAGAGCCGCGGCGAAGACGGCGTTCTTTTGCTTTGGCGCGGCGGCCCCGCCCCTTCGAGGCGCGAGGACAGCCCTCTCCTCCCGCCCAGGCCTCGCGCGCCCCTGCTTGATTGCTTCCTTCCTTGCTTTGCCTCCCTGCCTCTCTCTCTCTCTCTCATGGAGAAGCAGAAGGAGGAGGAGGCTGCTGCCGAGGAGGCGGGGATGCTGTGTGGACTGCGGGCGGGTTGGGGGCGCAGCAGAGCCGCCGCCGGCCCGGGGCAAGCACTTTGCAAAGCCAGCGGCGGAGCCTGCGAGAAGAGCGAGCCCGAGCTGGCGGCCAAAGCGGACTGGGATGAAGGCGGCGTTGGCGGCGGCGGAGGAGGAGGAGGGAGAGGGCTGTGGGGACAGATAGCGTCCCGCGGAGGAGCCGCGGCAGGAGGGAGGCGCAGAGGCGAAGACCTCAACGGCGCCTGCTGCTGCTGCTGCTGCTGTGGGGAGGCGGCGTTGCCTGAAAGCGACGGGGCGGGGGGCTCCTCGGCAAACGAGTGGGGCTCTTCCTCGGCGCCGTTCGGGATGGCGGCGCCGGCGCTCTCGGACCCGGGCTCCAACAGCGAGCGCAGCGCCGACTCCCCGCTCCCCGCCGACGACGGCGGCTCGGCCCGCGCCCACGCCGCCAGCCCCGAGTGGGGCGAGGAGCGGTTCCGAGTGGACAGGAAGAAGCTGGAGGCTATGCTGCAAGCTGAGGCCCCGCAGAGGGAGAGAGAGAGAGAGGGAAGGAAGGGGGGCAGGGAGCAAGAGGAGAGGCTGCTTCCCACGTGGCAAAAGGGAGCCCTGAGGAGAGGCTCTTCCCTGAGATGCTCCTTTCGGAAAAGAGGCACTTCCCTGAGGAGAGGCTCCCCCCAGGAGAGGCCCCTCCCTCTTCTCCCTTGGAGAGTGACAGCTGCCCCCAAAGAGCCCTGAGGAGGCCTAGCCAAGGACCAGGGCCGTAGCCAGGATTTTGAGCCGGGGGGGGCTGAGAACATTAAAAAGGGTCTACCCTAGCAAACCTTTTGTATTGTTATCCCAATAACCCCATTAATGTGGGATATAATGAGCATGGTGATCAGATCATGATATGAATAAACACAACAGTTTAAATCAGTGTTTCTCAACCAGTGTGCCATGGCACACTAGTGTGCCGTGAGCGATCATCAGGTCCAGCCTTGAGGGGGCAGTGCTCTGCCCCGGTCCTTCCCCCTCCTCCTGCCGAACTCCTGCTGCTTGGGGAGGAGGAGGAAGGCCGGGCGGCGGCGAAGAGAAAGAGAAAGAAGGGCTGGGGCCAGCCTGTGCCGTGCGCGTTCCCCAGCCAGCCTCCCTCCCGCCAGCTGACTCCCACCATGACTCTCCGCCCTCGCTCGCAGTGCCAAGCCGGAGGAGGAGCCTTGCCCACTGCTGGCCCATCCACCGCTCATGCTCCTCCTCTGTGGGAGAGCTGAAGCCGGGGAGGGGCAGGGCATGCCCCCGCCCCCTTCAGCGCTCAGCTCTGCCAGCCTTGAGGGGCAGTGCCAAGCCAGCAGTGGCAGAGCCAGCACAATGCTGGCTTGGCACTGCCCTCAAGGCTGGCGGCTGTGGGAGAACTGAAGCCGGGGAGGGGGGGGCATGGTGCGGCCTGGCTCCTCCCCTCCCTGACTTCGGCACTCCCAGCAGCTGCTCCCAGCAGGCCACCATCTCCCAGCCGTTCTTTACTGTGTTAGAGTGTCATTTTGTGTCATTTTGGTTGGTGGTGTGCCCCCGGATTTTTTTAATGTTAAAAGTGTGCCGCGGCTCAAAAAAGGTTGGGAAACACTGGTTTAAATAATGTACCAGTAAGGCCTTTTCGCGGACCACCCTGAGAATTTCGGGGGGCTGAAGCCCCCTTAGACCCCCCTGGCTACATGCCTGCCAAGGACCCACCCCACACTTTCTTTCCTAGGGAAGCCTTTCTCCCAAGGCTTGGTTTCCTCTAAGACCAGTGTTTCTCAACCTTCCTAATGCTGCGACCCCTTAATACATTTCCTCATGTTGTTGTGACCCCTAACCATTATTTTCATTGCTACTTGTGCTGGTGTTGACCTTTAAAGCTCTATACGGTTCTGGCCCAGCTTACTTGTCCGAACGCATCTGCCGCTACGTCCCACCTCGTACTTTAAGATCATCCGGGGAGGCCCTGCTCTCGCTCCCGCCCGCTTCCCAGGTGCGGCTGGTGGGGACGAGGGAGAGGGCCTTCTCAGTGGTGGCTCCCCGTCTGTGGAATGCGCTCCCTAGCGACATACGATCAATTCCATCCCTCCTGACATTCAGGAAAAAAGTGAAAGCCTGGATGTGGGACCAGGCGTTCGCATATCATCCCACCAGATCACTGCGCTCCGAAGAGCTAAACCTCCTGGTCATCCCAAATGTGAGGACCTACCATCTGTCCGCAACCCGCCGCCGGGCTTTCTCTATTGCAGCCCCAACCCTGTGGAACGCACTGCCCGCCGGCATCCGTGCCACCCAGGGCCTCCTCCCATTCAGGAGAGCAGTTAAGACATTGCTGTTCCAGCAAGCCTTCGGAGTTAGCTAGACTGCAGCTCGCACCGCCTAGCTGTCAGCCCACCATGACTCCATTTGTTGCTTCAACTGTTCTAATTGTAATTCCATCTTAATGGTATTACTGTGGTTTATGAGTTATCTGACAATTGTATTTTACGAACTATTGTAAGTTGCCCCGAGCCGTTGGGGGGGGGGGGCACAGACAAATGCGAAATAATAAATAAATAAATAAATAAATAGTAGCACAGGACAGCACTTTAGTAGTTTTAATGGAAAGTTGGTGAATAGGGCTCAATGCTTTTATGGATGGAACACTGTTTTTAACATAGGTGAATGCATAGGATGTGTGAATATAATTATATTTTAATGTATTTTAGTGTCAAATGCTGGAGGGTTTTTATATTGTGTTTTATACTGCAATTGTGATGTAGGCATCAAATTATGCCTTTTGGAAGCCACTCTGAGTCCCTCCTCGGGGGTTGAGAAGAGCGGGGTAAAATGCCATAAATAAATAAATAAATACTTTTAGGGTTGCCACATGTCCCTTATTCTAAGGGACGTCCCTTATTTTGGCCCTAAAATTTGTGTCCCTTATTTTCAGGCCCTGTCCCTTATTTTTGACTAGCAGGACAGGACTGGGCAGGGTTGACTAGAGGAAGGTGCGCCTGCCTGGGGATTCCAACTCGCAGGGCAGCCTGCGTCCCCGTTGGAAGGAAGAGGCGATACAGGACTAGTAGACTAATTAACCGTTACCCAAGGGGAATGTTGGATCATGTTGGATCATGTTGGATAAAGATAGTTTTTGGTTGCTTGAGAGTTACTCTTAAAATAGGCCTAGCTGTGCACCCCAATACTATACAATGCTGTGTATCCCATACTATACTATACCATTAACTATTGACATAATAATCATGAAGATATTACTGTCTTATAAAATGTATTTTATTTTAATGTTTAGACCGTGCACTTTTAAAGTCAGCAAAGTCAAGTACTAAATACAGATGGAGAAAAAAGGTAGTTCTAATAATGTTTTTTCTGCATGACAAAGCATGCAGAAACATACCATGTACTGTTAAGAGGGTGTAAGACAGCTTCTCTTGTGAGTTTCAATCATTATCTTATTCTGTTAATAAAACTATTTCTACCTAATGTTTGAGTTTCAAGTTTTTAATGAAGTGCCCCTTATTTTTGTGGAAAATCCTGTAAATGTCCCTTATTTCTTATATCAAAAAATGGCAAGCCTAGCTACTTCATAACTGTATTTTTGAGGTGGGTGGGTGGGTTTGATTTTGTCCTTTGGAAGTTGTAGTTGCTGGGATTTATAGTTCACCCACAGTCAAAGAGCATTCTGAACTCACCAACCATAGAATTGAACCAAACTTGGCACACAAAACTCCCGTGACCAACAGCAAATACTGGGTGGGTTTGGTGGGCATTGACCTTGAGTTTGGGACTTGTAGTTCACCTACATCCAGAGAGCACTATAGACTCAACAATGATGGATCTGGGCCACACTTGACACTAATCCTCAATATACCCAAATGTGAACACTAGTGGAATTTGTGGAAAATAGATAGACATTTGGGAGTTGTAGTTGCTGGGATTTATAGTTCATCTACAATCAAAGAGCCCCTTGCACCCCACCAATGATAGAATTGGGTCAAACTTTGTACACAGAACCCTCATGCCTTGAAGGGACTAGCTGGTGTGAGCCTCCATTCCACCTCATACACTCTCCCTCACCCCACACATGCACATCATGTTGCCATGCACCAAGCATACCTGCTCTCCCCTCCCAGCTTGGAGTCTCAGAAATAGCCCCCCCCCCCTGGCTGGGAGGCCTGCCAATCACAGCAGAGTAGAGCTTTAGGTGGGAGAATTTGCAGTCTGCTTCCAAAAAGAAAGAGAAGGACAAACTGAGAGATCTTCAATCTTCTCTGCCAAAGGGCTTCCTAAAACCATCATAAATATTTGTTTTCTGATGGTCTTTGGCGACCCCTCTGAAACCCTCTCACGACCCCCCTGGGGGTCCTGACCCCCAGGTTGAGAAACACTGTTCTAAGATAGTCTTTCTCAACCTGGAGGTCAGGACCCCTGGGGGTAGGGTTGCCACTTTTTGATATAAGAAATAAGGGATATTTATGGGATTTTTCACAAAAATAAGGGACACTTCATTAAAAACTTGAAACTCAAACATTAGGTATAAATAGTTTTATTAACAGAATAAGATAATGATTGAAACTCACGAAAGAGACTAACTTACACCCTCTTAACAGTCCATGGTATGTTTCTGCATGCTTTGTCATGCATAAAAAACATTATCAGAACTACCTAATTTTCTCCATCTGTATTTAGTACTTGACTTTGCTGACTTTAAAAGTGCGCTGTCTAAACATTAAAATAAAATAAATTTTATAAGGCAATACATCATTATTATGTCAATAGTTAATGGTATAGTATTGCATGCGATACACAGCATTGTATAGTATTGGGATACACAGCTAGGCCTATTTTAAGAGTAAGACTCAAGCAACCATAAACTATCTTTATCCAACATGATCTAACATTCCCCTTGGGTAACGGTTAATTGAGTCTACTGTACTTTGAAAAAGTCCTGTATCACCTCTTCCTTCCAATGGGGATGCAGGCAGGCACACACTCGCAAGCGCGCGACTGTCAGCCTGCCCAGCGAGTTGGAATCCCAGGCATTGCCATGGAAACCGCAGTGCGCACCTTCCTCTGGTCAACCCTACCCAGTCCTGTCCTGTTAGTCAATAATAAGGAACAGGGCCTGAAAAAACGGGACACAAATTTTAGGGCCAAATAAGGGACGTCCCTTAGAATAAGGGACATATGGCAACCCTAAGGCCTAGCCAAGGACCCACCCCACACTTCCTTTCCTGGGGAAGCCTTTCTCCCAAGGCTTGGTTTCCTCTAAGACAGTCTTTCTCAACCTGGGGGTCAGGACCCCTTGGGGGGAGGGTCATGAGGGGGTTTCAGAGGGGTCACCAAAGACCATCAGAAAGCACATAGGCTAGTTCACATGGTCTTAGGAAACGCTTTGGCATGTCGTTTGGGTTCACAGTGCTCTCCGGATGTAGGTGAACTACATCTCCCAATTCACTGCCGATTCATCCCAAATCCTTCCAGTATTTTCTGTTGGTCATGGGGGTTCTGTGTGGGAAGTTTGGCCCAACTCTTGGGAAGTCTGATGGTGGTCCACGCTCTGGTCATATCCCGAATAGATTACTGCAACACACTCTACGTGGGGCTGCCTTTGAAGACAGTTTGGAAACTGCAATTAGTCCAGCGGGCGGCAGCCAGACTACTAACGGGAGCTACATACAGGGAGCATACCACCCCCCTGTTGTGTCAGCTCCACTGGCTGCCTGTCCAATTCTGAGCTCAATTCAAAGTGCTGGTTTTGACCTTTAAAGCTCTGGCCCAGCTTACTTGTCCGAACGCATCAACCGCTAGGTCCCATCCTGTACCTTAAGATCATCCGGGGAGGTCCTGCTCTCGCTCCCGCCTACATCTCAAATGCAGTTGGTGGGGACGAGGGATAGGGCCTTCTCGGTGGTGGCTCCCCGTCTGTGGAAAGCACTCCCTATTGATATTTGATCAACTTCATCCCTCCTGGCATTCAGAAAAAAAGTGAAATCCTGGTTTTGGGACCAAGCGTTTGCACTTTAGCACGATACGGCACTTTGGTTGGATTGAGATGGCAACCTGGTGGACAAGGCCTAATGCTTATGGATGGAATACTGTTTTAACTGCGGGGAATGTACACGGTGCTTTTTCATGTTAATTGTATTTTAATGTATTTTAATTCTAGCTGTATTTTAATGTATTTTATTCTTAACTGTTTGCTTTTATTATATGTATACTATGTGGCATTGAATCGTTGCTGTTGTTAGGCCACTCTGAGTTCCCCCTCGGGGGTTGAGAAGAAGCGGAGTAGAAATGATGGAAATAAATATAAATAAATAAACTCTATCCTTGGTGGGGTTCAGTATCTTCTTTGATTTTAGGTGAATTATAAATTCCAGCAACTAGCACCGGGAATGTGGCGCAGCTGGCTAAGTGTCAGCTGCATAAGACCTCTCTGATCAGTAGGTCATGAGTTTGAGGCCTGCCCGGGTCGAGGTGGGTGCTCGACCTTAAGTGTAGTCTACTGTCGACCTTTGCAGCCCAAAAGACAGTTGCATTTGTCAAGTAGAAGATAAAGGTACCACATTAAAGTGGGGAGGCAAGTTTTGACTGATTTATGAGGCCATTAAAGAACTCCATGAATGCTGAGGAATGTGGAAGAAACAAGGGACGCTGGGAATGCTGAGAGATGAGTGCGTCAGGCAAACTTCTGGTGGCCAGAAGTTTGCCTCTGTTCGTCTATGTATTGTATGTTCATCTATATGTTTCATATGTTGAACTGCAGGGATTGTCTGCAAGTATGTGTACTGTAATCTGCTCTGAGTCCCCTTCTGGGTGAGAAGAGCGGAATATAAATTAAGTAAGTAAATAAATAAACTACAATTGCCAAATGTCAAGGTCTGTTTTCCCCAAACGCCTCCGGTATTCACATTTGGACATATTGCGTGTTCATGCCAACTTTGGCCCAGATCCATCATTGTTTGGGTCCACAGTGCTCTCTGGATGTCAGTGAACTACAACTCCAAAACTCAAAGGCAATGCCCATCAAACCCTTCCAGTATTTTCTGTTGGTTGTGGGAGTTCCGTGTGCCAAGTTTGCTTCAATTCCATCATTGGTGGAGTTCAGAATGCTCTGATTGTATGTGAACTATACATCCCAGCAACTACAACTTCCAAATGACAAAATCAAGACCCACTTCCCCAACTCCATCAGTATTCAAATTTGGGCGTATCGGGTGTTTGTGCCAAATTTGGTCCAGTGAATGAAAATGCATCTTGCATATCAGATATTTACATGACAATTCATAACAGGAGCAAAATGACAGTTATGAAGTAGCAGTGAAAATAATGTTATGGTTAGGGGTCACCACAACATGACGAACTGTATGAAGGGATCGCGGCTTTAGGAAGGCTGAGAAACCCTGCTCTAAGACAATGTTTCTCAACCTTCCTAAAGCCGCGATCCCTTCATACAGTTCGTCATGTTGTGGTGACCCCCAACCATAACATTATTTTCACTGCTACTTCATAACTGTAATTTTTCTGTTATTATGAATTGTCATGTAAATATCTGATTTGCAGGATGTATTTTCATTCACTGGACCAAATTTGGCACAAATTCCTGATATGCTCAAATTTGGGGGGGGGGGGGGTTGGGGGTGGGGATTGATTTTGTCATCTGGAAGTTGTAGTTGCTGGGATAATCATAGAGCATTCTGAACTCCACCAACAATGGAATTGAACACAACTTGGCACACAGAACTCCCATGACCAACTGAAAATATTGGAAGGGTTTGGTGGGCATTGACCTTAACTTTTGGAGTTGTAGTTCACCTACATTCAGAGAGCCCTTGGCACAAATCCTCAATATGCCCAAATGTGAACACTGGTGGAGTTTGGGGAAAATAGAACTTGATGTTTGGGAGTTGTAGTTTCAGGGATTTATAGTTCACCCACAATCAAAGAGCATTCTTATTTATTTATTTACAGTATTTATATTCCGCCCTTCTCACCCCGCAGGGGACTCATGGCGGATTACAATGTACATATACATGGCAAATATTCAATACCATAGACAGACAACATATATAGACAGATATTCAGAGGCTATTTAACATTCCAGCTTCTGGCCACCAGGGGAGCTGTCACTTCCTCATTCTTTGCATACTTCCTGGAGATTTTTATGGCCTTGTAAATCAGTTAAATTAGCCTCCCCACAAATTGGTACCTAAATTTCCTACTTGACAGATGCAACTGTCTTTCAGGCTGCAAAGGTCAACAACAAGCCACAAAATTTTGGTCAGGAGCTCACTCCGACCCGAGATGGACTATCTTTCTCTTTCTAGGCCCCCCCCCCAGTGGCCTCCATCCACATAATGAAACAGTACCATACACTCTGTGATGCGGGTTTGTTGTTCCTGATTGGTTCTATCATACAAAACATGGGGAAAAGTGGGAACTGTTCCATTATCCTGGCAGAGACCATAGGGAGTAGGCTACTACTAGAGAGAGAAATATAGTCTATTGAAGGAGAAAAACCAATCTCCTCCGTTTTTGCTGGGTATTCACCCTCTCCCGTCCCATATCATAAACTAGGGTTGATTAAATGACATGGACATGGGTGGAGGGAATAACAGGAACATTGGGAAATGGTTCCCCCCCCCCAATAAAATGGACTGTCCTTTTCTCTCTAGTGGTCGCCACCCAGACAGTGAAACAGTCCTTGTCATCAAAGCAACCATCATTTATGATGTGGGAGAAAGGAGGGGTAGGATAAACAAAATAATAATGGGGAAATGGTTTTCTGCCAACTCCTCCCCCCTCCCCCATAAAATTGATTATCCTTCTTTGTTTAGGCCCCCTTTTGGATAATGGAACAGTACTGGAGGTAGCACACAATGAAACGGGAAAGAACACTTTCAAAGTTTGTTACATAGTGTAATAATAATAATGATAAGAAATGAATAGGGCTTCCCTGGGAGGATTGAACCACAAAGTGACAGAGTCCAATGAGTGACTGTATAGCAGGACTTCTTAAACTTTTTTTCCTCCAGTAGTGATCTCTTTCTAGCTGAAATTAGATATATAAAATATCCAAGATTTACTGATCATAAATCAGCATCTACAAGGCTTGTGAAACAGGCCAATGTCCCTTTTTGTGGAGTACAGCTGAAGCATCTTCTCCAGTGTCCACTGCAAACATTGCATTGTGCTGTTAACAGATTTGTGTGAAGTTCAGAAAACCTTTCAGTTTTGCCAATTTTTTGGGACCCCAACATGGCTGCCCAAGTCCCAGGGGTCCTGGAGCCCAATGCAAGTTGATAACAAGAAGTGGATGCTTTTACTTCAGTAGTTTGAAATTCTAGTTTTGAGAAAGGTCTCTCTTTTTGTGCTATATATGGCAAGAGGAGTTGGCCTTAATCCTTGGGATCAAGTTGGGAGCTCAAAGCCATCCTGATGGGACAGAAAGGAGGATGCCTGGCAAGAGAAGAGATGTTTTAGTGCAAGTTGCTCTTCTCTGCCCACATTACAATTGAGTTTCCAGCCCAGTCTTCCTTTTCCCCATTTTGAACCAAAGTATCCTTTTCCTCTGTTCTGGGAATGGAAGCTGTTGTAATTTGATGCTTCTGGGATGCCTCAAGTTCAGCCTCTCTGGCTCCCTTGGAAGCGCCTGCTTACAACACAATGCTAGAAATAGGCTGCAGAACAGACACGCTGGGATGTGCGGGTTGGAAGCCTCGCTGGCTGTTTTCTTCTCCTCCCAGTTTTCCTTCCCAGCGTGTTTCCCCAGATACATCGAGTCCCAAATGTGTTTAAATTGTCCTTCCTGCAGTTGTCAATGCTGGGAGCTTCTGCCTCTTTTAGAAAGGCTAGAAGTGAAGTTGGGGTTGCAAGATATGTCGAGAAGTGAGCTTTTATAGAGGGAATGTCTTTGTTTTATTGACACAAAGATACCATTTAACATAGGCAAGAGTTCTAATTCACAGCATCTAGAAGCTGTAGGGCAGGGGCCAGGAACCTTTTTGAATATGAAAGCAAAATATGAAAGCAAAATATTTGGAAATGTATTTAAGTGAGAGCCATATATATATATATATATATATATATATATATATACACACATATATATATATATATTTATTTTAAGACTGAATTCAACTAAATGTGAGTATATACATACATACTATGAGAAAAGGATTCCCCCGGCAAAATGATGGGACACTTCAGATCTGGCTCTGCAAAAGGCAAGCTCAGGACTCTGGGAAGGAAGAGAAGATGGAAGGAAGGAAGGAGGGAAGGAAGGAAGGAAGACAGTAAATGAAAGAGGGAGGGGGAGAGGAAAAAAGAAAAGAACGAACTATGGAAAAGGAAGAAAAGAAAAGCAGGAGAGAAACAAGGAGGGGGAAAGAAAGAAGGAAATGGGAAGGGAGGAAAGGAAAGGGAGTGAGAAAAAAGTAAAATAATGAAGGGGAAAGAAGAAAAGAATGAAGGGGAGAGAGGGAAGTGAAAAGAAAGGAAGAAGGAAAGACTTGGGGAAAAAGAATATAAGGAAGGAAGGAAGAGGGAGAATGGAGGAAAGAAGGAAGGGGAGAGAGGGAGGGAAAAGGAAGGAGAGAATGGAGGAAAGAAGGAAAGGGTGAAGGGGGAGAAAGGAAGGAAGGAAGGAAAGGGTGAAGGAAGGAAGGAAGGAAGGAAGGAAGAGGGAGAATGGAGAATGCGTCACTCCTCCCTGCTGCATACTGGGAAACTGAGGCTCGGGCTGCTCTGGAGAGCCAGATGCAATCATGAAAAGAGCCACATTTGGCTCCTGAGCCATAGGTTCCCTACCCCTGCTGTAGGGTGTACTGTCAACATGTCAATTTCACATTGAATTGTGAAATCTATAAGTTTGTCCTTGGTATTCACTAGGGTTTAGCTCCACAACTCCTCACCCCATGGATTATAACATCTGTGGGTTCTCCAGCCCCGTTGTATACAGTGAGGTACTTAAAATGGAGTCTTTTGAATAAAAGATCTAAGGAAGGCTTGCTTTTTGTTTGTTTTTGCAGTGAGAGGAATATTTTCAAGTTATGGATAGTATCTGTGATTGCAATATCTATGGATATGGAAGGCCAACTGAAAAGTCAGTCCTTCCATATTCACAGAGGTTAGGGGCACAGAACCCCTGAAAAAAATGAAGAAAAACTAAATAATAAAATTGCTATTCTCTCCTGCCCCCTCCCCCCAACTGAATATTTAGTGTCTCCAGCAGGACTCTGTAGCTATATTCTGCTTAACAACAACAACAACTTTGTTGGTATCCTGCCCTATCTCCCCAAAGGGACTCAGAGCAGTTTCCTACATTTAAGGTGAACATTCAATTGCTGGGAAGAAAACCATACAGACAATTACATCAAAATAAACACATTCGACAATATAACACAACCTAATTTAATGTAACAAACAAAATAACAACTAAAAACATCATAAAATACCAAAATCCTGTTAAACACACTAAAAAAATACTAAAAACCCATATCATTGTAGCTCCACCAGTTGAGATTCAACAAGCCAATGGCCAGGATTACAAAATGAACATGGCCAACTATAAAAAGGCTGGGCAAGGGATGGTGCAAACGGCATATCATAAGGCTGGGGAAGTGGATTAATTGCAGAACAGAGTGCTATCTGGCTATTTAGGGACTGGGCCTAGGGACTAAACATTCTTGAACATTTGTTGGAACATCCAGGTTTTCAGATCCCTACAAAAGGGAACTCGTAAAGTAAATGCTCTGTTCTCGGTGTGAAGTGGTTCTCCACATTTTAGATTTATGGGCAGACCTTTCAATAGGGACATCAAATTTCAGCTGATATAACATTTTCGGCAAGTAACTACTTTAATGCAAGCATCTGTGGCAACATGAGCTTTTAGAAATTATCTAAAGGTTCTCAAATATCTATTCTCTGGGGTGATATAATCTGGCCTGAGACCCTCTCCACCTAGAAACCAAACAGAATATGTTTCTTGTGCTATATTTTACTTACATACCATAATCAGAATTTCCTCCTGATCCTTCTCATGTTGATTTGATTTATATGTTGAAGCTGGGTGTAGCAAAGGTTTATGGGGCACAACATAGGATACTAAATGCTGCCAAAGCCTCTTGAACTTAGTTGCCATCACATACAAATAGACATCATGATCTCTTTTTTTTGCAGTGTTTTAAAAAGGTGTCACAGTAGTACCTCTTTCATTTGTTGTGTGCAGGAAGTGACCCACTAGTGCAGGGCTGGGCAAAGTTTGCTCCTAATCCGACTCCTAATCCTGTGAACCTCAAAGAGATATGTAATCATTTTGCAGCTCGAGGCCCCATGACAGTGCCCTCAAAATCCTCCTAGTTTTAAAAATGCAATTTTGGGTCAAGGTTCATGTGAAAATAGTGCAGAACTCCCATGTGCAGAAACACTTCACAGCCTTCAGAACCCCCCACAGCACCCATTTTCATTGGCTTCCCTCTCAGAAAATCCCTATTTTGACACACACGGAGGAGAAAAACTCCACTAGAAGTATCTTTAGTGTGCTGCAGGAGCAATCCGATTTTGTGTGAGTGGATTGGCCTCTATCCCCTTTCAGTTATTTGCCCTTGCACAAATGCTTTGGTAATAAAGATTTCAGAAAGTTTTATTGCACTAAAAGTTTCTTTATTTACAACATTACTGCCCCGCCTTTCTCATACTGGAGGGGCTCATCTATGTAATGTTGTCACTTACATAGCAGATGTTAATGGTTGTGCTATGAATTATGAATAATTTTGGGTGCATCTACACCAGTGGTGCCCAACCTTTTTTGGCCTACCACCCCCTTTTCAGAAATTTTTTTTACTCAGTGCCCCCCTAGAAATGTTTTTAAATGTTTAATAGCAATTAAACAGAAAGATATATGTATTAATGCAGTGGTTCTTAACCTTTCTAATGCCTTGATCTCTAAATAAGGTTCCTCTTGTTGTGGTGACCCCAACCATATTTTCGTTGCTACTTCAGAAATAATTTTGCTACTCTTATGAATTCTAATTCAAATACCTAATATGCAGGATGTATTTTAATTATTACAAATTGAACATAATTAAAGCATAGTGATTAATCATAAAAACAATATGTTTGGAGGAGTATGGACAACGGACGATGGGATTTGCAGTACCTTCGACCAATTCAGCTCTGACTTCCACAGTCGAGACCCCATGAATGACAGATCTGGACCAAACTTGGCACACAGAACCCCCATGACCAACATAAAATACTCAGGGGGTTTGGGAGGAATTGACAGTGATTTAGGGGAGAAATAGTTCATCTACATTTGGAAAGCACTCTGAACCCAAACAAATCTGGACCAAATTTGGCACAAATAGTCAATATACCCAAACTTCAACACTGGTGGAGTTGTAGATGATTTATTTTGTCATTTGGGAGTTGTAGCTGCTGGGGTTTATAGTTCACCTACAATCGAAGAGCATTTTGAACTCCACCAACAATGAAATTGAGCCAAACCTGGCACATAGAGCTCTCATGAGCAATAGAGAATACTGAAGGGCTCTGGGGGGAAAACATACCTTGGAAATTGGGAGTTGCTGGGATTTATAGTTCTCTGCAATCAAAGAGCACTCTGAACTCCCAGCAGCAATGGAATTGAACTAAACTTGGCACAGAGAAGTCTCATGAGCAATAGAGAATACTGGATGGTTCTAGGGGAAAAATAGACATTGGAAATTGGGAGCTGCTGGGATTTTCCTTCGTGCCACGGCCATCTCCCAGGACTCGGGGGGGGCATTTGCAGACGCGGAGGCTTTCCTTCTCCGCTGGACCCTCAACTTTCCACACAGCACCCCAGCTGTCCTTTCCTCCTCTTTCCTCTGCTCTTGCTGCCCGCAAACCTTTCCCTCCTTCTCCCTCGCCCCATACACGTTTTTTTCTTCTCCCTCACCTCGTAGGCACATTTCTTTCTCTCTCCTCCTCCTCTCACTTCCTCCCTCCCCCCTCCCTTCTTTCTCTCTGCCTTCCCTCCTCCTCTCTCCCTCCTTTCCTTCCTTCCTCCTTTCCTCTCCATCGTCTACTCTCTTTCCCTCCCCTCCTCTTCCTTCAATTCGCCCCTCCTCCTCCCCCCCCTCTGCCTCTCCTCCCTCCCTGTCTTTCCCTCCATGGTGTGGAGCCAGTGCTCCCAGCTCCACACCATGGCTCCCAATGGATGCGCATGGAGGCCCGGTGGGCAGGCGGAGGCACGGAGGGACTGGGAAGGGCGGGCCATGCCCCCAAGCCCCACCTCCACTCCAAGGAGACCCAAGCTTCCTGTGCACCATGGGCGGAGTTGAGAGGAAGGGGGCGGGCACTGGGGTTTGCAGGCAATGCCGGCCGGGGAATTGCAACTGGCAGGTGCACACTCACGTGCTTGTGAGTGTGCACCTGCTAGTTAGAACCCCCCCCTGGCCGGTGTTGCCTGCAAACCTTTTCTCACGTTATCAGTGTAAAAAGATGTAACTGTTTTTAGTAAAAATGTGCATTCTATAGTTTGGGTAGCAGAGGTTTATGCAGTCTATAAATTGGCTTTGAGTTTATATATCATTTTATTATGGAACTCTGTAAACTTTTCTGGTATCTCAGAATTCTGCTGGCTTTTGTTAGAACCACTGCTTTATGTATTAAAGGTCAGTGGTACTGCACAAGTGAACTTCAATATATTTAAAAAACCAGTTGTATAAATAAGATATGAAGAATATTAGGCCTTCCAGATTTTGGGGCTGTGGTTTCTATTGCTATTGAAATGTGGTCCATCAACCTTAAAGTGCTACATACATCCCAGTCCTGATGTAGCTGATACATTGACACAACACACAAAAAAACCCAAAAGGAAGCAAAAGAAAGAAACAAAAATCAAACCTTTATTTTAGGGAGGAATATGTAGAAAACCTGATCTCGTGTTCATTGTTTTTGCTCTTTCCATAAATATCTTTATGGTTAGGTTGCCTATGTGTAAGTTGGAATGTTCTGTTCCATTGATCATGCCACAGCTCCTTATCACTTTCAGTGAACTATGTTGGTATGACTTGGCCATAATGTTTGGAATTTGTTTCAAATTAGATTCAGTCTCCTGGGGGTAAGTTAATCTTTAAGCAGTTAATATTTTGTTTTGCTGATAGAGGGATTTTGGTATGCAGCTAGACAGGGAGTTCACGGTGCTTCTTGTAATTCATACAATTTAACTTTTAATTTGAAAATACCTGTAAAAAAGAACAATAAGACTGTTAGAAAGAAGTAATGGGGTGCATATGTTATTGCACAGATCGTTGCATTGCAAATTACTGCTTGGTTAGGAAAGAAAAGTTGAAAAGAATTCCAAACTGATTACAGGATTGATACCTATGGCCTGTTAAGGATGCTTGCCCATCGCAGTTATTTAAGCAATCCAAAATGTGACTGAGTTATTGATGTCAGAGATAGCACTTTCTTTTCTTGGTGAAGACTCTGGAGCTTTCATTTGCCTTTTTAAAATAGACAACTTCTGTCGGGTTTCAGCTCCAGGGCCCATTATCCCTGAACAAAATTAACTGTGGTTAGGGATAATCGGAATTGCCTTCCTCTGCATATCAGGAGACATGCTGCTCATCCCTATCACACTAGATGATTTTCATGAAGTATTAGATAGTGAGAATACAACTTTCTTTGTTCTGCTAGATGTCTTATAGTTTGGGCATTATGCAGCACTCACCGTGATATCCTTCGGGCCTATCCTTAGAATTGTGGGGGATTCCACTTTTTAGTTGATGTTCAGTTGTAGGTGGTTTTTCTAGGTGATCTGCTGTGCAGACCTCTACCTTACTCTGTGATCCTTACCATTTATACCACATACGATGTGGACAACCTGTGTCTTTCCAGATATTGTTAGACTGCAACTCTGGGCCCTTCCACACAGCCATATAACCCAAAATATCAAGGCAGAATAACCTACAATATCTTCTTTGAACTGGGTTATCTGAGTCCACACTGCTATATATCCCAGTTCATAGTGGATTATGTGGGATTTTATTCAGCTATGTGGAAGGGCCCTGTCTTCAGCACTAAACAGCTTAGTCAGTGGTGAGGGGTGAAGGGCATTATGTTGAACCCTGTCAAGATGACCACAAGTTCTCTGTACGTTTGTCAGAAAAAATCTAGTTGCTGGTCAAAATAGATCAGCTAAATCAATTTGATTTACATAAGGGTTTATGCACTGTTTAGTAATGAATAAAGTGGATCTACTCTATCCATAATGCTGCAGCCTCTTTCGAGAAGACAGGCAGAACGGGTCTCGAGGAGAAACGACAATGCAGAAAGAACCACAACTTGGAAACAACATCACCCAAGGAAACTTTCTGCCGTGCTTTCTGCAACCGGACTTGCCTATCTCAGATTGGCCTTTTTAGTCATCAACGCGCTTGTAAAACGGATAGATGAGTCCTTCCTAGCAAGAGACATGAGTAATATTCATAGAGAGAAATTAAATGAATTGCTAGATGACATTACTTCCCCTGCCAGAATTCACTCCTGCCTCTCGATTACTATCAGCCAGTACCAGAGGTGTATCCGACAAGATGACATAAAGTTTTTTCTGTATTTGTTTTAAACATACTCCTGTATAATGGGTCCTTACTATTGACTGGAATTTTATTTTAGGACCTATGTTTGTTAAAATCCATGTATGCTCAAATTCATGATATGCAAAGGCATTGGAAAAAGCATTCATTATTAAAAATGACAAACAACCTAAACAACAACCAGAGAGTGCCTAAGTATCTGTGAAACAGTGACAGACTAGAGTAGGGTATATGTACATTCACATGGGGGAGGGAAACTTTCTTATAACTGTACTACAGAATGGAAAATGGAGCCTCAGTCCTCATCTTTTAGCTGATGTGCTCCAAAGATGCTTGGGAGATACTCCCAGCTGTAGAATTAGTCCTTGCTCCTCTGCCTAGCTCCAAGCTGGAGACCTGGGCCTTGCAATGGTGGTGCACTGCCAAAGCATCCTGGATATCTTGGAAACACAGAACAACAACAAAAGCAAGCCCCTAACCTGTGAAATCAGAAGCAGAGAAGAAGTTTGGAGTCTGTTTTAGGTCTGGGATTTTGAAGTACTCTAAGGGATCAAGGAAAGGTATGACCCAGAAAAGTCTATTCTCATTTTGTTGTTGAAAGTGAATTGAGCACTGGTGATATGTTTTAGCTTACCTTTCTATTTAAGATGGCTGACACACAACACACACACACATACATATATACACATACATACACACACAGACATACACATCCATCAAAATAATCACAGAAACCACTAAAATGGTTTACCTAGTGTGATGAAGATAGATGCCTTCTCATATCTTTCTTTAAAGTAGGTAGAGTGGAAACTGATGGCAGCTCCAAGTGCCAGATTCTAGACACTAGGTCCCTAGGTGTTTTGGCCTATAACTCCCAGAAATCCCAGCCAGTTCACCAGCTGTTAGGATTTCTGGGAGTTGAAGGCCAAAACATATGGGGACCCACAGGTTACAAACCACTGATCTAGAGAAAGGCCTCTGAAGATGATGGCAGTTCCAAGAGGACTTGTCTTGAAATCTTTAGTATTTGAATAGGTTTACATCATGACAGAGGCCATTCCTTGGTTAATAATACCAAGGGCTGATGAAAATATAACAGTTTAATTAGATCTATGGAATGATGACAATGTGACGCTGAGAACTGTAATTGTATGTTTTTAATTGCTGTGGTTCTTGTTTTGATTGTTTTGGCCGTGTTTTGATTTGAGGGCAGAGATTGCCTTGTATAAACCGCCTCAAGTCGCCATCGGGCTGAGAGAGGTGTTATAGAAATGTGATAAATAAATAAACACTACATTTGAAAGATTACACCTTGAATTAAGCCTGGAAAGCAATTGGCAATCAGGTCTTTGCATGCATTAGAAGGTAGCAGCCAAGCTATATTCTGGATGAGTGCCTCAAAAGGAGTACTGAGTATGGTTGTGCTGCACTTTGGCACCAATCTGAAACTGACTTTGAAGTGGTGTTCAACAATGGTCTATGTCCTTACCTCCAAGATGGCTCCTAATCTTGCCATGTTCTCCATATGTTAGGAAAACATTTTGTGGACCTCTTTAAAGAATAATAATAATAAACTTTATTTATAAGCCACTTCCCTCTCCCCAAAGGGGACTTGGAGCGGCTAACATGGGGCCATGCCCAAACCACAAATCACAAAACATCAGACATCAAAAAGCAATAAACACAATAAAAACAGTAAACACAGTAAAATGAATACATCTAACAGAACACAATAACAAATGCGTCTAAAAACAGAAGGAAAAGGAAGACAAGAGGGCGGGCCACATGTACATATAAGATATTTAAAAACTGGGGGAGATAAATGGAGAAGGGCCAAAATGTGAAGAGTTGCAAAGGGGAAGGAAATCCAAGAAAAACTGGCGTTGAAGGATCACCATAGTCAAGTCAGACTTCACGAGGTATGGTCGCAGTTGGCACACAAGTTTTAACTATGCGAAGGCTCTCCCAGCCACCGCCGACACCTGAGCATCAAGACTGCAGACCTGTGACTTCAGGGGGAGTGTAAACCCATCCAGCACAGGTTGCCATCCAATGCCCCGATCAGACGAGCGACTGTTGACAATCAGCTGAAGAAAGATTTGTTCATTCTGCATGTATATACAATTGTAACATATTTCTGCTGTGAATTTTTCCAGGAAGTGACAAATTACCCAGTTACATTTTATCATTTAGAATTAGGATGAGCAAAGTGTTGGACTCTGGAGAACTTTGTTACAAATATGTTGCTAGCTGGAGGGCCTAGACTGATTTGACTAACTGCCTTGTGGAATGTGATTCTTCTAATTTAATTGGTATACTACTTTATGAACTGTGGATTCCAAGCTCTAGGGGACTTACTGGCATTAGTTCTATACTAGTGCTGGTATTAAGTTATTAATTGAGAAATAGCTGGATAGGATATGGTTTTGTGAGCCAGTGGGAAATTTTACTATGTAAATATACAAAATGTGAACAATCCATCTACATTTATTGGAGGCTGGAGGTCAAAGAGCAGTATCATCCAGAGAAAATATGCAGCCCATGACTTATATTTTACTCACCTTGTGAATGCAAAATGCTGCAGAGAATAGCAAAATGTGTATATTACTGTGATCCTGGTGGATTGCTAGATAGGGTGAGTATTTTGCCGACGACAGGCTGCCAGGAAATTATTTTTTTGGACATGCAGCAATAATTTACCACATTTAACTTTTGGCATGCTGGTGGCATGACTGGTTTGAGAGCTGAGGATCGCACAGCCTCACACATCTACAGAAGCTAAATGTGTACAAAACCCTTTAGTTGCCTATCTACAGTATGTGTACCTATGTTAGTAATCTGTGCCATACCAATGACATATACAGGGGGAAAAAATAGCAATTATATTACCATTTCTACGTGCTTCAACATAGGTCTGGCATAATACCTTTGTCACAAAGATATTTGCCCTTTTGAAAAGCAGAACCATTTTGTGTTTATTCCATGGAAGGAGAGAGCACAGATAGACGATAGAGAGAAGCACCAACAATGCCATCCCTGCTGCAGTAGCACTTTATTTATTTATTTATTATTTTGATTTATATACCACCCTTCCCAAGAGGCTCTAGATAGTACAGTAAGGAAAAGAAAAGAATGCTGAAAAAATGTTACCTAATACCCAAAAAGCTTGTCAAAGGATTCAGTCCTATGTAAAGGCCAATTCTTCTACTGCCCATTTGAAGACTAGCACCAAAGACCATCAAAACTAGGGCTTCCATCTCCATAGAGTTTGTTTACTCCTCTACAAATCTCTGAGGACATTGCAACATGAGAAGGCTTATCTTTCCTTATATTAACTCAAAATATCTACTAAAACTAGCTTCGAGGTTTCAGGCAAACCAGATATGCTACCCGAAGACACCATTCTAAAACTTTAATTAATCAAACATGCTTTGAATAATGATCAGATTTACTAAAGGTTAAATGTAAAAAGACTACTGGACTTTCAAATGATCCAAATCTTTTTTTTAAAAAAAGTATCTTATTTTAGTTTTTTTTCCTTAAGCTGTGGCAACACATTTGTTTATTCTTTATGTTACCATCCTTTTCCAGGAATCACTTTAAAATATCAAAAGTTTGTATTTAGGCTTTCTGTTTTGTTAGGCCTGAAAACATTTATACAAAACATGTAAAGTATTGCTACCAAGATGAGAAGCTGAGTTGACCCTGCATGACTGTTTAGACTTTAGTACTCCTGAAGGATTGAAAGATGCTACTGTGTGGCATACATGTTACATTTAATGTGTTTTTGTTAGGATATGGATTCGTGTTTTTTTTAGCTAGAGGAAGCAGTAAAATCTTTCTGTATAACTTTTAGGTTTGTTTCTGAGTTTGGTGAACTTACTTCAGGTTGATGTTAACTGACGGTATTCTTACAGGGACAAAGTGATGGATCCCAGTTTGCTAGGTCATTCAGAAACTCTAGCCAAGTATTGTTGATGTTCCGATTGGTAACAAGAGGGTTTAGCCCAAATAATTCTGCAAAATTCCACATAGTTTAGTAGTCTATAATATTAATGATGTCTTTTCCTAAACCATGGGTAAGCATAGCTGTATTATAGCGGAGAAACATAAGGGAAGCTGTTTATATATGGAGAAGGAAGCAAGTGCAATTTAATAAATGCATTATTTATGTGGTTGTAATTATCACAATTTTAAATGTGCTTTGTTAAAAACTGAGTCAACATGGTGACTAGAAAACTGCTTGCGACCACAGTTTTCCAAGAGCTTTGTTTTTTTTCCTACATATGCATTTTCCATTATTTGGTTTTAACTATCATGATAAAAGGGCTCTCTGTGCTTAAGTGATCACCACAGATGTAAAACCTATTTCCAATAGTTCAAGTTACAGTTCAGAATAAGAATTAAATTCTGGCTTCTTTGGAATCAGTAGGTGCATGAAGCAGGAAGTTCATTCTTTCCTATGTAAATACTTTTCAGTAATAATAAACCCCTGAAAGAATCCAAGTCTCTGTTTCCCTGGGTTTTTAATGTACCTCTGTAACTCTTTGCTTAGCAAATCAAAATACTGAAGTTTCAGGTTAACCATCGAAATTCTATAGTAACCAGGCATGTTTAATAGCATTTACATTTCGCGTTTTATGTGTGCAGAGCAGGAAGAGTTTAAGTTACTTTTTCGAGCTTTCATGTGCCGGATTTGCTGATTAGGCTGTCTTGTAGATAAAATAAATACATGAAATGGATTTGTGGGAGTTGTAGTCTTTAAAATGTTCTTGCATTCCTTTGCTAACTATTGTAATAATACCACTTACTCAAATGTCAGTGTTTCTTTAGTAGTGTAACAATCTATCTTGGTTTGGCATGGTCGTCTTGGGTTAAGTATTGCTAGCTTGCACATTCTTGTTGGTTACGTTATAATATCTACCTATCATTGGAAAATCTGCCTTGTTAAATGCTTATTGTGGACAGCCTGATTAAAAACCTGCCTGAGTAAACATGTCAGTGTTTATTCTCTACACAACCTGGAAAAATGATATATCTTTATAATTGTACATGTTCAATGTTTTGAAATGGTTAATGGGAACCATGTGTGTTTTACGCACACACAAATTGCAAGTTCAGGATAAAGAATAAGTTATACAAATATGCATACTATGTGCATAGATTCCCATCTACCCACCCATCCTAGGAAGCTTAGAAACTCCTCTGTAAGAAATTAGGTGAGAGAAAAAGATAGAAACTGCCTGATAAAATGGATGAGAATTACAGTACAGAATGAGGTAGTACCCAATCAGTGAGGAAGGAGCTGATAGTATTGTTACTGCATGTGATCAAAGACTATGTCTAGTTTGGTCAGTTTAGCAATTGTAGCAGCAGAGAGGGAAGCACCAGGTAAATGCATTCATTAAAATAAAGTCAGTTTTTTAGAGTCAGTTCTTTAAAATAGCTTCATTTTTCTGAGAGGTTTTATGCCATTGGGTCAGTGCCTTTCACCAGCATGGAACAGGAATATCTGCATTAGATTATTCAGCATGGAGCAAAATAGCTGGATGCATATAATAAACAGTTATTCAGGTTTTCATTAATTCCTTTTTAAAAATGAAAAAATGAAAAACAGCTTGCCGTATAATTTCATCTACTTTTTAAAAACAAAACATCCTGCTTCATCATTAAAAGCTATGTGTGTAAAATTATAAAAACAATAGCAGGTAACAGGGTTGAATTCAAAATTGTAATGATTATCTTCAGAATACTTAAGTAAATGGGAGTGACAAAAAAACAACTTAGACTCATTAAATCAATGGAAATTTGATAAGTCAGCACTTATTTAAGTTTTTATTTATTCAATGAGTCTATTCCCCTTATGATTAGTAATTGGATCATTTTAATTTGGTGTAGCAAAGGATATAATATTCAGGTTTTGAAGTTCTCAAGGGAGACTCATCCCTGCTATAGCCATGAAAGAACAGTATTGATGACTACTCCCAGGTTGTGGAACTCACTACTGAGGCAGACTAAGACAACTCCTTCATTTTTGCCCTTTTACTGCACTGGCAGAAAAAGATATTTTTATTTAGGCACACTTTTGGAAATTGACTAGTTGTGGAGCAAGTGGCTTTTAAAAATTAAATGTTTTGAGACCTAATGTATTTAGGTGCTCTGATGTATACACAAACACTGACCTAAATACAGAAATTCTGTACCTTTTTTCATGGTGTGTTTCAAAATTACTTTTAACTTGGTCATTTTAATAAAACCTGTTTAATTGTGCCTTATATTAGGAGACATTGAAAATGTGAGTGACTGTTTGAACTGCCTTGGATTCAGTACATTTTGCTATTATGAACTATAGCGATTTCCATTTAAAATATTTCCATCTCACACTTCTGTGTGAAGAATACATCTGTCAATTTGTCTTATAGATGAATGCATACATCCGTTGATTTGGTGTCTCTAAGTAGCTAAAGTAAGAACAGTTGTACAAACGTAAAAATCAGTCTGTTCATTTTTGTTACATTTCTCAAAACACGACTAGCTTTCTTGTCCTGTCCCAGTTCTGTATCAGGTTGCAAGGCTTCTTCCTCCATAGAAATATGTGTCTATTTTGATGTATATTTTCTTAAAGTATACATTTTATAACTGACTGAAATACTATGTCCAATTTTCTGAAACATATGCATTTTTCAAACATATGCATGGTTTTGTGGTAATTTTCCTTTGCCAAAATGTATTGAACGTCTTATGAGGTTTCCCAGGCAAAATGCCATTTACCCTGTTGTTAGTTCCAGGAGCTACAATATGAGTCTTTTTGTAGGGAAATGTGAACCCAACAAATTCCTTTTATTTTTCTAAGAAATTCAGATAGATACAGTGTTCCCTTGCCACTTCGCAGTTCGCCTATTGCGGACTTGCTGTTTCGCAGATTTAAAAAAATTAATTAAAAATATATCATGGTATTTTGGCTGTTTTGTGGGGTTTTGCCACCACCACTCTCCAAGGTGCTTTCCCTCCTCAGTCCTCCCTCCCTCCCTCCAGCCTTGAAGGGCCTTCCCTTGCTTTCCTTTCCTTTATTTTAAGTTTATAAAGACTTAAAATAGTGTATAACAATCCTTTAAAAAGTATAAATATTAAAATAAATAGAGCATCCCTACATCACGGTTTTTCACTTATTGTGGGAGGTCCTGGACATAACCCCCGCAATAAGTCAGGGAACACTGTGCAGCAGTGTTTATGCTTATATCTACCATGAGAAGTAAGTTGACCTGAGAGTGATTTGCCCAGGACTTCTCAGTGATGTTGCCAAAATAATTAACTTACATTATTTCTTGATTAATTTTTTTCTACCTCACCCTGTGGTATAGGATCCTATTGTGGCATACCAGTAAAATTATTTAAGCAGTTTAAAACCTAAAGCAATGAAAAATAATTGTTTTAGATAAGCAGCTAAGAAGTGTATTCATCGTTTCTATGATTTCAACAATCTAAAATAGTTTAAAATCATGGGTGAATGTAAATTTAGATGAAACTATTGGTTTTTAGAGGCTCTAATTAAAACCAATATTCTAACTTGAAACTTGGAGTATGTCAGAGTTAGTGCTCAATAGTGGAGATTATTCCATAGCTGGAGCCACCCAGTAGGCTCTTTTATTCATCATCCTTCCCTTGTAAAGCTGTCTTGAGACAGAGAATCAATGGATAGAGTAAATAAATTTATCCTCTAGTTAGTTGAGCAGTAATTGGCAGAGAAATACTTATTTAGGTCAGAGTATGAAAGGTTGACCAAACCATATGTCATTTTCAATATGTTGGGTTTCAATATATTCTCTTTCTTTTGATCAGAAATCATCAGAGGAGGCAATCTAGACTGGAACTGTAATAAGGGTAGAGAAATTGGTATATTTGACTTTCTGTAACCATGGATTCAACTATCAATGGCATAAAAACCTTCTTAGCGGTTTTATATACAACAAGGGACACCATTTTACTATGCCGTTGTATGTAATATGATATCAGTACCCATAGATTTTTGTATCCATGGGGGTGCTGGAACCTAACATTAGCAGATATCATGGATCCACTGTATATACTTCCCCACCACACCACTGAACTCCTTTCAACCCCTCCCGCAGTGTAGCTACTGATAATAAAGAAAAATATAAGATTTTAGGGCCTTGCTCTTGTCTAGGTCACAGAATGAGTGACGGGATCTCATGATGAGAGTATTACCATTTTTGCGGTATTCTATTCTCTCTCATTGCTGCATTACAGATTTCACCTTCCCTCCCTGTCTCATTCATTAGATTTTGTTGTTAAATTTCTTTTTATTAAAATGACATCCTCCCAGCAGCTCTTGTTGATGCTTAATAAATATACTTAATGCAACAGCAGTCTCTCTCCTTGTAACTTTTCCAGGTCTCAGGATTTTCTTGCAAAATTTTAGGGAATGCGATGTTCCAAATCCAGCAACACTAACTGCATTACGGTGGAGGGAAAGGTGTGGTCTCTTGGGGGGGGGGATTGAACTTTCCTAGTACAACCAGCAGTCGTATTGAAAAAATCTAAAGCACGCCCGAGCCTTTGGGAAAAACTATAGTGTCTGGCTTTACTCGGCTATCTGATACCTTCTGTTAAGATGAAGACCCTTAGTAGACAGAGGCACTTTAGGCAAAGTGAAAAGATAACCAAAATGAGTTTACTGAAAACAAGATGAATTATAGGATAACTTGTAATGATACCTAACAAAAGGAACCTTTGATGGCTGCAGTCATCTCTCTGGAGTCTTCTGCCTCTGGTGCAAAATGATTATTTACAAGCTGTTGCTTATAAGTTGTCTCAATCCTCATTCTTATGACACTTAAACTGGTCAAAAGCTTCTGTTACTGGGACTGGTGGTATAAGAATACTGCTGAATGCACGCGCTAAGGATTGCTAGGGCCTAGGATTACCAGACAATCTGTAGCTTTGCTGCAGAAAAGGGAGGAGTCCAGCAAGAGAGCTCTATACAGACAAATGGAATAGACCAACTAATGATGGCCTCTAGCGGGCTTTTTATGCTCCATCTAAAAACTAATACAAAGGAAGGTATCTCTACACTGTTCAGAAAGCCTAAACAGGAGGAACTAAAGCAGAGGAGAGGAAAAGGCAGAGCCAAGACTTCACAACCACACACATTTCTGTCAGTTACAAGGAGCACTGACTTCACTGTGGATTAGTTTTGACATTTTGTCTTTAGCAACACCATGATTTCCCTCCCTCTGAATATGACTGGATGGTATCCCATCGTCAAAAAAGCTCAAGGGTGTCATGCCACAAGCCTCAGTTTCCTTGGTTTCCCCTGAACCAAAGTGCAGCCATGATGGCAGCCAGAAATCTTCCAGGCCTGTCTGTGTTTCCCAAGTGAACTCTGTACATTGCAGCCTGGGTGAAACAGTCAAGGCCGCAGTTGTTACTCCCAGCGATAAGTGGAGCCGGTGGAGACCAGCAGAGGGATAAACTCCCTTCCGCAGATGTGGGCACTAATTGGCTTACATACTTTGTCTCTGAGGTTTACCAAACAGCAGCTGCATCCCATCCTGAGAACCATGAAGTGCGACGCAAGTACGTCGGACAGATCAAAGGGTTTGAACCTTATAACTGTTTGATCTGAGCAAGGCTAGCCATCTCGAGCCAACTATCGCATCTTCATGATCATGGAATCTTGAACGGGCCTTGCAGCCTTCCTGCTAAGCTGATACCTGCCAGCTCGCTGGCTGCTTGAACTCGGCCCACTTGGGTCTCCGTCTGCTTTGCTGCTTTGTTCCTGTTTGCTACAGAAAGACTTTTGCCTTCTATTCTGCTTGAACCTGGATTGCCTTGGTTCTATATTCATTGCTGTTTCCAAGAACATTTGCTGCTGTTCTCCGCTGCCACTTTAAGGGCACCTTAGCTGACTTCTAGCCTCTTTTCTATACCAGTTATTCTAAATAAACTTGTTGTACCTCAGCTGAACATGTGGTTTATCAAGGGAGGTTTGCCAGAGGACCAGGAGGGTGACAAAGGGGCAGGGAATTCATAATGTGTGGAAGTTTCTTGAGGACAAGACATTAAAGGCACGATTGGAACAAGAAAACTGTAGGGCTTCTGCATAAAGAAAATGGTTAAGCCGTAACAAAGGACACAGAGAAGGCAGAACTGTTCAGCAAATTCTTTGTCTCAGTCTTCTCCCAAAAGCATAACTGTTTCCAATTTGATACAGATAGAACAAATGACTATAGACCAAAGTAGTATTTTAAGAATATTTAGGTACTCCAAATGAATTAAAGTATCCAGGATCTGATGATCTGCATTCAGTAGTATTAAAGGAACTCATGGATGTAATCTTAATGCTCTTGGAGAATGTGCTAAATACAACCAGACTAGAGAAGAACAGATATTGTCCTTATCTTCAAAAGGAGGTTGGAAGAGTACTAGAGAGAGGGTTTGGATTGCATGGGTTTGGATTTGTGGTTCCCTCCAACTTTATGATCATTGGCTAAAAGTATACAATATTTTACCTCATTTCTGTGAGGTTGCTTGTGTGAAAGCTGCAAGGCAAAAGGAGTCCCTATATAAAAAAGAATAAAAAGGGATATTGAAATTGTGAGAAGCAGTGACAGTGAATAGGTTAAAAAATAACACTGACTCAGCTATTTTTCCCTTTGAGGAAATTTTGTTGCTTCCCTAAAAGCAGTGCCTTCAACTTCAAAACCCCAGCAGACTAATAAAAGGCCCTTAAAACAAAGTATTAGTGTTCTTGCTTTTCATTCATAAAATTAAAAAGTTAAATCTTTGGTTCTTCAGTTTTTGGTGCACTGAAGCTTACCAATGACAAAAATGTTCAGTGCAGTAAATCGTATTCTGATGACATTGTTGGCTTTATCTTAAGGAAGTTCATATTATGAATGAGGAATAAATATTTTCTGAAACTGTTTGACACAAACTTCTAGAAGGCATGTAAAAGTGAAGAGTCTGTAGAAATAATTCCAAAAGCCATGTGTGTATTTAAGAAAGCTTGATTGTAGTATATACAGTTGACCAAAAGCTTTGGAAAAACCTTTGAAGGAGATGTAACTTGCAATGGCTTCATTCTACTCTGTTTCCACAAATATTTAGGCTTGAATTTTTGCAATAGTTTCAAAACCCTTGACCAAAACATTTGCTTGCTCATACAAGGAAAGTTTGCAACCCAGTTACCCCTTAATTAAAAACTCACATTTTGATGGTTCTGCTGACTCCACACTTTGTTATGAACTTCACAATCCTCTTGGGAGGTCCATTCCACCTTCGAGACTTGTTATTTGAGTTTATTTTTTGCACATTCCAGAGGCACGGGTATACAGCTCTCTATAGTTCTTATCAGCCATAAATGACTTCTGTATTTCCTTGATTCCTGAAGAGACTATTGTTGTAAAATGAGCAGAAGTATTGTATGATATTCTTTCCGGACCTTGGTAACCATGCTACATAGACAAGGAATTGTTAAAGTATATATAATCTACCATTAGTTAATTGCTTTAGACCTCTTTTAGAAGCCCAGTATGACCTGGACCTAGCATATATTAAGCATCATTTTAGGCCCCTTCTACACTGCCATATAATCCAGATTATCAAAGCAGATAATCCATATTATCTTCTTTGAAATGGATTATCTTATTATACACCGCCAGATAATCCAGTTCAAAGCAGATAATCTGGATTTTATATGGAAATGTAGAAGGGGTCCTAGTCCTCTCCATTGTGAAACTTCCTGCAACCACGTTTTGGTAGAGGCTCCTTGGTCATTTTTAGGAGGTGATACCTGTTAGAGCTTTGGTTCCCAACCTGTTGATTCCCAGATGTTTCGGCCTTCAACTCCCAGAAATCCTAACGGCTGCTAGGTAAACTGGCTGGGATTTCTGGCAATTGTTGGCCAAAACACTTGAGGACCCACAGGTTGAGAACCACTGTGTTAGAGCATGCAGGGTTATATGTACTGTAGGACAATTTCCCTGTGAAGTTTGCTAAGTTTATCATTCTTTGACTGAAGATCCTTTGCTCACCAAGGCTTTTGCTCAGCTTTCCCCAACCAGATGCCTGACAGATGTTTTGGCCTCTTCTCCCATTATTCCCAGCAGGCATGATCAATGCTAACTCCATTGCCCCAGATTCTCTTCTGTTGAATTTTCCAGTCATTGTAGTTGACTGAGGAGTTCTCGGATTTGTAGTCAATCACGCCTGAAAGTTGTAACATTGCAAGGACTGATTTATTAGCTTTTAAATGTTAGCATTTTAATGTGCATTGTTTACTATAGTTGCTTTTGAAATCTTAACTGTTCAGGACGGGTGAAGTGTTTTGGACAATTTGTTAGAACAGCTTGTAAAAAAAAAGAATAACATTAGCAAGGATCCTTAGACATGGCAATTCTCTTTGAGCAATCCCCAACCTCAGTTGCAATGTGTAAATAATTTTTAGTTTCATTGTGATGAAGTTTTGAAATGTGAGTGAGTCATTCTTTCCCTCTACCACTGCTGCAGAAAGAAATTCCCCCAGTTAATTAATTCAATATGTCTTGATACAGAAGAGATGACAAATTTAATGTCTTTCTCTAAAGCTGCTGCTGCTGTTAACAGACAGTACCTACATTTTAAAACAAGTATTGACTAATAGCAAGAAATTAAACCAAAGAATTCCAACAAATACTCATATTTTTAATCTGTTCTTAATTGTGTGAAAATTCCTTTGAAATGACTTTTTGTCTAGTCTTAGCTCACAAATATGGGCACTTCCTGAAGCTGTTGAATACAAGAAGCTGATATTTTTTAAAGTTACAAGTTTAATGCTTCCTTTCTACTTACCCCAGTCAGAAACCTTTTGTCACATATCATGAAATAGTGGCCATGTTCTCATGTGATAGGAAGCCAAAATTCTGGATAATCCTGGTTTATGATAGACAACCTGAGTGCTGGCTTGCTGCTGTGCTGCTAAGAGAAGTTAAACATATCCATGGCTCTATCACCGTGAGCACACCTGATTTCTCCTGATTCATTTCAGGTGTCATTGAACTTGGAGATGTTAACTTATTGTTCCTTTTACAACACAGAATCATAATCTACAGTTTACTGTTGTCTTACAATTTTGACTTGTTTGTGAAAAAGAAACCAGGGTTCTTTCTTTTGACTGAAAATTCCAATATTCTCTTCCTTTTTCCCTTTGCTGTTAGAGCAATAGGAGTTTTCACTCGAATAGGGCCTTTGGTAAGATAAACTCCTCCCTGTTTTGTCTTTCTTGTGTTCTCTGCTCCTCCTGAAAATTCCAGTCATATTTTCCCTCTTCTGTCAAAAGGTGATGAATTAAGAATGAAATATTTTCATTGGCTAGGATGTAGACTCCCCATGCATATATATATATATAAATACTAGGCTTGGTTGATTAAAAAAATGGTTCAAAACTCATTTCGGATGTAGGGGGTGCTGTTGGTTCGATTCAGAATTGATTTCTGAATTTTTTCCAAAATAATTTGGAACTTTCTGAAATTTTTGAAACTTCCGAATTGCTTTGTTAAAGGCGGACGCAATTTTGCAATACACGAAAAATGGCAAATGGCACTGGGAAAACTTCAGGGGATTCTCTATCCCTCATTTTTTGCTTAAACGTTCATGCTTAAACTTGCCACAATGGTAGAAAACATCCTCCTCTGTCGGCATACCAAATTTCGACATGTTTAGACAATCCACTAATTTTTGACAATTTTAAAAGTAGTTTTAGTAATAAGTTGTATTTTGGAAAGGGGATTTTTGAGTCAAAGGTTGGCTTGAAGTGATGGGAGATATAGATTTTCTGTGGCAATGTACAGCAATCAATCAAACAAACACACACAGAGCCCAGGGAGACATACAGCAACCCTGGGGTTTTTCACAACTTTGGAAAGGATATTTTTGGGTCAAAGGTTGGCTTGACGTGATGGGAGATATAGTTCTTCTGTATTAATGTACAGCAATTGATCAAACAAACACACACAGAGCCCAGAAAGACATGCTGCAACCCTTGGGCTTTTCACAACTTTGGAAAGGAAATTTTGGGTCAAAGGTTGGCTTGAAGTGATGGGAGATATAGTTCTTCTGTGGCAATGCCCAGCAATCAATCAAACAAACAGACACAGAGCACGGAGAGACCAGCTGCATCTCTGGGGCTTTTCACAACTTTGGAGTGTTTTGGAGTCCAAACTGGGCTTGAAGGAATGAATGGGAGATATAGATATTGATGGAAAAATCTCTCTCCCCTGGCTAGTGGCTCCAAACAAAGAACAATACAAAGAAACCCACCCTTTTCTTCTCTGTGCTTCTTCCACCCATGTCACGCACCCACACACCCCAATACCCACGCAGCACCCACCCTAGCACGCAAGCAGCAAGCCAGGCAGGCAACAACCCTTCTCCCAGCCCATCATCTTCTCTGCTTGCCCTGCTCTTCTTCCACCCCAGGCTCATACCAACAGCAACAACACAACCTCCCTTCCCAGGCTCGGAATGAGCCTTTCAGCCACGTGCTTTCCTTTAAATAGAGCAATGGCTGCCGAACCCCCTCCCCACCCCAAAACTTATCCCCTGATTGGCTGGAAGGCAAGCATATTAGGCTACGCCTCCCAGCAGGCTAGAGTGAATGAAAAACACTTAATCATTTCCGACTCACTTCTTGAGTCGGAAAGAAATGGGGCAAAGTGGTTCAAAACTAAAAAGCACTTTTGGGATTAAAAAAGCCGGATATCCCTTCGGAAAGGTAATTTATCTGACTTTGTAATGAGTTACGTGACATCCGAGTCGAACCTATCCATGTCTAATAAATAGTACTAGTAAGTGTTTATGTTTGTACCCTGTAATGGCCTACCTTGCTTATTTTTGAGTCACAAGAGAACTCAGAAAGATAAAGAGAAATTGAGGCATGCTTTGTTCACTGCTTTTTCAATTGAAGGCTAATCCTTCATAGTTCTATTTTTCATATTTTTCACAAACAGGGCTGACATGCTAGGAAACACTAATTCTCCAATCATAATATGATAACCTTACAATTTGAGGTTTGCCTAGCTACTTGTGCTGGTTAGAGGAAATAAGCATGGGACAGATAAAATAGTTTAATCTACTTTCTTGATAATCAAGATTCTGTAAAATCAAAGTTTGCAGCCCTGTAGAAATACATCAAGTATGTTTAATATTTATTAAAGTAAAGTACCAAGTGAATTTGTTTTCATAGTTGATTTTCTAAACATTCCCATTGTTTTCTCCATTTCATTAACAAAGCTTAGAATCATTTGCTGTTTATAATTAATGCGTTAAGTGCTTTCAATTATTTTTCAGTGCAAAGTTGTCTACAGTTTTGTGTTTAGCCTTTGCTTGGCAAAGGAAACGTATTGGATGACGTTGACCAAGTTGCATTCTCTCAGCCTTAGAGAAAGGCAAAGACAATTTCACAGAGAAAGGCAAAGAGCCTATCACAGGATGTGAAGAAAACCCTGTGATAGGTTTATTTATTAATGGTTTGCTTTATTTTTATGCCAACGTTCTCCTGATACAGCAAACATGACACATGTTTTGCTTCCTCTTAGGGTCACGATAATTCAGATATGATTTGGAGACACTACCAACAAAGAACATTTCCTTTAATATTATGTTTCCTCTGGAGTGCTTTTTAATTTTTTTGAAGTGTCCTCTTATTGTATTTTTGTTTTGTTGCTTAAGCAATGTGGATCACTAATTTCCAGAATTATATATCCGCTTCCTATAGGTGAGAATATATACCTATTATCAGGTTACTAGGTTGTAAGGCCTAGAAAACACATCACTGGAATCTGGACAGGAATTTCTGCCTCTCCAGCAAGGCCATAAGAATGATAGGAACATCTAGAATCTGCCTATCTAATGATTAAGTGATACAGGTATTCCTATCTAGTTATCCTCCTGTTAAAAAGCAACAAAATTAGCATTCTTGAAACATCTGGGCTGAATTTGGAATGCTGGCTTTTAGTCTTTAAGTGTCTGCATAGTTTGGAGCCAGATTATCTGAAGCAAAAAAATCTTTTCAGTGGTGATCTTGGATAGGGTTTCTTAAACTTTTTCCACTTATGAACCAAATACTGTAAATACTGCAGTTGTAATGATTAAACATTTACTGACAATAAATCAGCATTTGCAAGGCTTGCTAAATCACCTGGTTTTTCTTTTTATGAAGTATAACTGAAACATTTTCTGCGTGTTCATGTAAAAGTCTAGGTGGCATTCAGATTTTTTTTTACTGCTGCAGTTTTTTTTTCAAAAACCCAGCATTGACCTAAGGAGACCCCATTTGGGGTCAGGTCCCACCGTTGTGATCTAGGGGATGTCCTCTCCAGAGAGGCTTGCCTGGTACCTGTATTATTCATAGACAGTGATGAGGTTTTTTTCTCTCCATGTAATTTTAAAATATGTTTCTTTCTGTTAAATTTCTACTGCTGGCTTTCCTTTCAATATTAGCATGTGTTCTATATCTTGTGCTGTTTTATTGCCATTGTTTTGTTGATAAGAAAAGGAAAGCTTTCCAAACATGGCAGAGAGACACCAACTGCACTGCTAAGAAAAAGATCTATGCTAGTGCAAAAGCCGAGGTCCAAAGAAGGACCAGATAACTCAATAATATCTGGAAGACAAAGAAGGCTTGCAGATACGCATGATGCTCAGGTAATTTTTAAAGCCACAACAGTCATCTATGGACCAAGAAACCATGGCATACACCCTCCATGCTCATCAGATGGAAGCAAACTTCTGGAAGGACAAAAAATCAATTGCACTACGTTGGAAAAAGAACTACCACAACCTCCTGAATTGCAGCTCCAACGTGGCTGAAGAGATTCTCTCACAAATCCCGCAACAACAAACCAGGGATGAGCTTGCAGCACTGCTTAGTTTGGAAAAAGTCAGGAATGCCATCAGCCAACAACAACAAAAAAACCCCACAAAGCCAGCTGACTTGATGGGATCTCTGCTAAAGTCTTTAAAGACGGTGAACCTGAGCTTCCACAACAACTCGACAAGCTCATTGAAAAAGTGTGGGTGACTGAGACAATCCCAGCAGACTTCAGGGATGCCACCACCATCACACTTTTCAAAAAAAGGAGAAAGAACAGACTATAGAAATTATCAAGGTATTTCCCTTCTAACCTCTGCTGGGAAAATCCTCTTAAGAATCCTTGCAAACCGCCTTATACCTGTCTCAGAAGACACCCTCCCAGAATCCCAGAATGGCTTCCATCCCTCCAGAAGAACAGTGGACATGATCTTGACTGCACAACAGCTCCAATAAAAATACAGAGAACAAAATCAAATTTTGTACATGCCATTCATTGACCTTGCAAAGGCATTTGACACAGTGAAATGCAGTGCTCTCTGGACCATCCTTCAAAAAAAATAATAAGGTGCCCTAACAAATTTGTGAACATTCTGTTGCTCCTCCATGATGACATGATGGTAACAGTCTTGGGCAGCAATGGCTCCCAAAGTGACCCATTTAAGGTGGAATCAGGTGCCAAACAGGAATGTGTTACTGCCCCAACCTTATTCTTCATTGCTATGATACTTCATCTCGTTGATGAGAAGCTTCCCACCGGAGTGTAAATCATCTTTTGGATAGATGGCGAGCTATTTCACCTCAGATGACTGAAAGCCAAAACCAAGGTCACAACAATATGCTGATGACAATGTCATCTGTGCGCATTCAGAATATTCCAATATGCTGATGACAATGTCATCTTTGCACATTCAGAAGGAGACCTACAAGCTACACTAAACACTTTTGCAGAAGCATACGAGAAGCTCAGCCTCTTATTAATCAGCAAGAAAACCAAAGTGCTCTTCCAGCAGTCACCAGCCAACTCTCTTCAATGCCAGAAATACAGCCAAATGGTGTAACTTTAG
Source organism: Anolis apletophallus (assembly GCA_030556195.1). Lineage (NCBI taxonomy): Eukaryota > Metazoa > Chordata > Lepidosauria > Squamata > Anolidae > Anolis > Anolis apletophallus. The sequence continues at coordinate 152,006,215 of JARBWK010000004.1, forward strand.
AAAATGTTGGCAATTTCTGCTACCTTGGCAGCCACTTTTCCACAAAAGTCAACATTGATATTGAAATACAACACTACTTGAGCTCTGTGAGTGCAGCATTTTTCCAAATGAAACAGAGTGTGTTTGAGGACTGGGACATCCGTGGGAATACAAAGGTGCTTGTTTATAAAGCTGTTGTCCTCCCAACCCTGTTATATGCCTGCAAAACGTGGACTCTCTACAGACATCATACTGCTCCTGGAATGATTTCATCAGAATGCTCTGAAAAAATGGGCAAAGAGGGTCAAATGTCAGCAAGCTGGCAAAGACCTTCTTATGATGCTCCTATGCCATCAACTCTGCTGGACTGGCCACATTGTCTAATTGCCCGATCACCGTCTCATAAAGCAGTTACTATACTCCCAACTCAAGAACGGGAAATGTAATGTTGGTGGACAGGAAAAGAGATGTAAAGATGGACTTAAAACCAACCTTAAAAACTGTGGCATAGACGCCGAGAACTAGGAAGCCCTGGCCCTTGAGTGCTCTAACTGGAGGTCAGCTGTGACTAGCAGTGCTGAAGAATTCAAAGAGGCACGAACTGAGGGCAAAAGGGAGAAACAGGCCAAGAGGAAGGTGCATCAAGCCAACCCTGACTGGGACCGCCTTCCACTTGAAAACCGATCCTCACTACGGGAGAACATGTGGATCAAGAATAGCGCTCCACAGCCACCTACAGACCCACCACCAAGACACTTCACTTGGAGGACCATCATCCTTGAGCTACAAGGGATCACCTAAGTAAGTAAAAAGAAAGTAAGTGCTGTTTTATTGCCATTGTTTTGTTGCCTTGCTATTTATATTTTTATCTAAGCAACACTCAGATAACTTTATTGTACTTTTAAAACATGTAAGCAGTCTGACAATTCAAATAATAACTAATCTGTAAATCTTGAAATGTTATTAAATAATCAGAAGAAGTTGGATGTGGCTGGTGACATTGTCAATCCTACATAAAGGCTCTGGCAGGGATTTAATAGATGGACATATGTTTTCATATACTGCTAGGCCATTTGGTGATTGCATTTTCTGAGTTAAGCTGTCAAGGCTGTTCTCATTCTTATAGAACAGCCTTGGCAAAGTCATGCTAGTTGGTGCCCACTTGTTATTGTTTGTGTGTGGAACAAAATGGGTCTTCAGTTGTTGGAAAAGTTGCATTTGGAGTCAATCAGTACTACTTTGGACTGTAAAAGTGGTTACTAATAATGTTGTTGTATATTGATACTGCTATATTAGATAAGGTTTATATAAGAGATGATGTATACATTTTCAGTGTAAAAGGTTCTCACTCTTGACCAAGGATGGGAAAAATGAGACTCATGGGTCACATACAGCCCCAAGACGACAACAACAAAAATGACATTTTATTATGGTCCATGACCAGCACAAAGACCCTGGGAAGGGAAAACGCATTTCCCGAGCGAAGCAGTCATAAAAAACAGATTAGAAAACAGTTTGAAACCACAGTTTTAAAACACAGGTTAATGAAGTAGGTATATATCCCAAGATAATTTTTATGGCCCTCTGAAGCCTATGGGGATGATATTTTTCCCATAGATGCTCTCTAGAAACCAGAAGTGACTTCTTCTCACTTCCTGATTTTTAGAAAATGCCCCCCTTCTTTGAGATTCTTGAATTCAGCACATCCCTTTTCCACAGGATTTCTGTTATTGACTCGATGTGATAGTTGGCAGTTGTTGGTTGACACTAGCCATAACTTGTTCTGGCGTGACATAATGTTAAATCATGGCCATGTAAACCAGGGAAATAAACAGAATGTATGTGAGTGTGTGACAGAGCACAGTAGCAAACCATGCTTTGGACATAACTTGGAAAAAGAACTTTTCTCAGTGATGGGTTTTAGAATTTCCCAGCTCATATTCATGCTGGCTAGTAGATTCTGAGAGTAATAGACCTGCAAAAGCAACTTTTCAAAGCTATGCTGTTCTTGTGTTCCTTGCAGAAGTTCTCTCTGACTAGTATTGAAAATGTTGTCCCCATTGTTAGTGACATCTCTTTTTCAAATTTTGATGCTCCCCTTCATGCAAATATTTTTAGATTTGCATAATCTGTGTTTAATTATTCATAGAATGATCAGTCTGTTTGGCTTCCAAATGTTGAGACAGTTTCAGTCTGCAATCCATTTTCTGCAGTAACTCGTGGTTTATAGTATTTCATTCTGTGAAATGGAATGTTTAAAATGCTTTTTTTATCAGATGGCTTCCATTTTGTTGCTTAGGATGGCAATAAGTGGGATGTTGTGACTTCATAATGAAGACCTCTTGTTTGACAAAACCTTGCATGATTGCTAGAACATGTTGATTACTTTGCTTGACTTTAGTAAAATACATCCCTGGAATTCTTTGTAGATCGTATGACATCATTTGCTAATACTTAGGTTGATTCTGTTTCTAGGAGCCTAATCTCATTTGACATAAGGCAGCACCATTCCCAAGGTGATCCCAGCTACAAATATCAACAAAAATAGTTCATATCATAGGTTATGTAGGTGAAATAATTCCAGTAGTTTGTCTGCATTAAAAAATTCAAGACTCATTGAGATAATTAAACTAATTGTTTGCTGATCATCCTGACTGCATATTATTTGTGCCCTCCAAAGACCCCCATAGTGTATCTATATATGAAGTTTGCCCCAAGATTTCAGAAAAATACTCACTTCACTTCCCCCGTTCCTAAAAATCACAAAATATATTATTCTGTTTCTATTTTTTTCATTTTCTATAACAATGTTTTCTAACATCTCATGCAAACTATGGTTCATGCTAATCAGGAAATGCCTCCAAACTGAGGTTTGTGGTTTTGCATGGTTGTGGAGGACCAGGAATGCTGTGATGTCTGAACTAAGCCACTGTGCCTTTGTCAGATATGTCTCCTATTACTGTGACTAACTAGTAAATGTGGCAAATCTTGGCTGCTTAACTTTGACCCTTCCTAAAAAATGCCTTATATATCCTCTGACCTAATCTTTCAGGATCTGTACTATACAGGACTGTAGGTTGATAATAACCGCTTCTTTAAACAAACTCATTTATGAAACAGTGTTTTCTGCATCCTCTTCATGGGATTCATTTTTAAGGCTGCCTGCCTACATCCATAATGTAGTTCTTGATATAATTGGACAATAGTAGTCTATAAAAGGCAGTTGGCTGATGTCCCAAAACTAACAGGCTGTCAAATTATTGAGGTGGGGTGCTTGCATAATGGCCTTTAGCATGTGATAAAACGGGGCTAACTCCATAACATGGAGGTCAGTGATGTTACTGTGCAGCTTGTTGTATATAATCAGCCTTCTGTTGGCCTCTTCATTGCCGCCGAAAAAAGCAATAAGCTTCCCTTTCAAGAAGGAGTGATAGAGAAGAGCTATTTCATTGTTCAAAGGATGAAGAAGTTGAGGCACCAAAATCATTTAGCTCTGACATTGAGAGTACCAAATAGTTTTAAAATATTGAATTCATTACTCCCAAGTCCCCTGGTGGTTCTTACAGTGTTAAAATTGGAAGGGATGGGTAGGGCTGATGTATTTGTGCCCTCTAAGTGTATAGTTGGGAGTTGAGCAATCAAAATTATCTGTTTCAGGATAATAGTTTAATATCCAAAATTAACTTCATCTGTTTCTTTTTTAACACTATAAATAACAACTTTAAATATAAAAGCACTTAACATGCCAACTCTGAATGTATTTCTTGTCTTTTTTGCAGTTTTCATGTGTTAAATACACACATGTGCAGACCAGTTATGGCCCAGAATGGTTTGGGCTCATGTGTTCGCCTTTAAACTGCCTGTCTACTTATGGTGACTAAGAATTTCATGGGGTTTTCTTAGGCAAGGAATATTCAATATGGTTTGTCGTTTCTCTGAAATATGGCATAAAGCATCTGGAATTTGTTGGCTGTCTCCCATTTAAATACTTACCTGGGCTGATACTGCTTAGCTTCCAAGTTCAGCTGGGATCTTCTGCCCTTAAGGTATTGAACCTAAATAAAATAATTGCCACTGTTTTGTAGTTCCAACTATAATTTATTTTAGTTTTAATCCTAAATAGAATTGTCTGCCACTAGTGGTCAGTAAAGATCCTTTGTCTTCTGTTAAGTGTTCCAGTGTTCTGTGCTTCCTAGCTATCACTGTTCATTGCAAAGCAGAAATGTCTAAGATCTCATGCCTTGTGCATTCCCTTGGTGGGGAAAACATCTGCCTGTTATTCCTGGCCTACATTTAAGTAAAAACAATATTTTAGAATTATAAAGCAACATTCTGCATATTAAACATGCATTCTCCATTCCTGATTTGTGCACAATTTTCTCATGTCTCTACTTACATATATGTGTGATCAATGAAAGAAACGATTCAATACTCGTTACTAAATTAAGGGGGGGGGTAATTTATAAAGTGTTTCTAAACATTGTAAGGTGTCATATAGTAACTATGACAATATACATTCAACTCTCCTTTTTTGCATACTAGTCCTAAAGTACCGGTATGCAGTTTCTGTGCTTCAACCTATACAAAATCCTTTTGCATATTCTAGGATTACAGATACTTGTACCCAGGATCAGCTTTAATTGTTTTTCTCCTTTGTAATTTTAATCACTTTGTCTGTATTGGTCTTGATAATTTCTATAAAGATAAAAGCCGGAAAGGGATTTTTAGAAAAGAACATAGTGACACATACCAGCATGAATGTACATATGTGATAGAATACCACATGCCTTTGCATTAAAACCCAGGCATAGTCCTGCTTTTGTTTTATCTTTCTGTATAGATTTGCTGAAGCACGTAACACAAATGTCCTTTGCATTTCAAAACGTCTGCTATCTGACCAGAACTAAATTTTGGCAGCAAATTCAACATACTCCCATTCAGATGGATGATACTTGAAGTGGATAGTGTGTAGAAAAGTTGTTAGAGAAGAAAAGCAATAAACAGAGGAGCAGTTGGGTTGCTGTGAGTTCCCCTATGGCCATCCTTTTTTCTTTCCTTTGCCAATGTCTGCATCTTTCTTTTCACTCTTGAGCACACTAAAAGTGAAAACATAAAGAGCTCAGTGATCTTAGTTCTTATGTTAATACTTACTTTGAAAAGGCAGATAGGTGCTGGAGGAAAATAATGATAACATGGCTCCTGAATAGTTCTAATTACAAGAGCAGTAGATATGGCTCTCACTTTAAGACAGTCTGCTTACACTCCTGAGCTCGATTTCCTAGCACACTGAGGTAATGCAATTAAGTTGAGTGCCAGGTCTGAAATAGTTCAGGTTTGTTCATTTTATTAAAATGTTTATGGCAACATGGTCAATACCAATATTATTTCCAGCTGTTGGAAAGTTTGCTAGTATCAAGTTCAGGAGAAGTTATGCTATTTTTTTAAAAAAAAATGCTCTAAGAAATTCTGGATGTTTCCAGTTAAGTCTTTTGTGTTTTACTAAATATAGTTAAACTCTTTGCTCAATATTGGATCCAGGTTGCTTTTCCATCACAATCAAGTACAGGATTTATGTGCCTTAAAAGGTTGATTTCAACTTACCAAGCAAATGTCTCTTTGTCCACATAGTTTGCAGATTGTATGATATTTGTATAGACACAAGTGTCTGATCCAGATCAGGATCTGAAGGAAGTTGGGAGAGATACCGATTCTCAGTGATCCTAATTTCCATTGGGCCTCCTGCTCTTCTAATTGGTACTGTTGGATAAAGCTTTCATTTGTTCCCATAGAAGCTAATTGCACAGATGGTAACATACTTATTTGGGCTCTGAGACTGGTCCAGCCACACTCAGCATTGCCTTTCGATAGTGTTATTTGAATGTGGATTTTGTGGATGAATCCTTAATGACAGGCTTGTTAAATTTTAGTTTGGTCAGACTGTCAGCAGTTGCCCACTATACAGATAACTGTGACACAGTATAAAGGTAGATGACTATCTCAGAAAGCAATCTATGATTACATATACAGTTAGCAGACAATCACTTAAGGAATGAAGTGCAGTATTACTTTTTTGATACTTCTGTGCAGAGCTGGGCATCTGTAGATGATTAGGGGGAGTTATTAGTCCTCAGGTGACCAGGAGGGGCTTCACATCCCCTTGTACCTGCTCCCATAAAATTATCAAATATCATTTGCTCCAAAATGCCTCTGGGGGACATGTTTTAGGCCTTCTAAAAGACATTCTGAAACCATGTGTTTTAAAAACTTGTGCCAAATTTCATTTTGGCCCACGAAGGGCACAGGAGGCTTCAAACATCATTAAAATAACCCCAGCACACATTTTGGAGCAAATCCACCCCCTCTCCACACACACTGTGCCTACCACTTGTCAATGTTTACTAAATCACAAACACCATGAGCAAATGTATGTTACTTCAGGCAGTTCCTTCTCTCAGGCAATATAATGTCCTGGAAGAACCCTATACATAATTTGCTTGTTTGTGTGTGAGGAAAATGCAAAGGAGAACTTACGGAATTTGGGTAGAATTGGGATCTTGATCAATTCCTGTCTCAGTTATAAACAACGATTTCTTGCCTGTGATACTAATAAGAGAATGACTTGGAAGTCCAATAGCTTTAATTTATTTAAAAGGTATACAATTACTATTTCGAAAGAAGTTTAATCAGGTACACAAAGCTATTTTTCCTTAACTGTCTAAAGAATACACACTGGCAGTAAATACATATAACAGTATCCCAGGTGATAAAAAAGAGTATCAATCAATCAAAACTTTATTACGGTCACAGACCAGCACAAAGATAAAAAAGAGTAGTGTTGGCTTTTCCTGTTGGGTCCCGGACATTCCTCCCAAATTAGTGCAGTTCCTCTATCTCCCTTAAAGAGAACAAGCCATTTGGCAAACTGTTTTGAGCAAAGCACTAAAACACACACAAAAATATTTGCTAGAGGGATATTATTTAGTTGGAGATTTTAAAACCTATTGCATCACATGCTGTACTAGCTCATTCTCTAAACATTTGACACACCATGAAAATGTTACTGTGTTCTGAAAATACTAGATAGTGTGCTGTGTTGTGCTACTAAACAGAAATCTCCTGTCTGGAAATCTGGAGTGATTCATTCTTGTTTAAAAGCTTGCACTGTGCTCCATCAGAAAGAAAATGTGTGTCTTTGTGGATGGATGGGTAGGTGGGTGGCAGGGCCGTAGCCAGGATTTTGATTCCCGGGGCTGAGTTTGGTTCGGGGGGCTGAGACTGGGTGGAAGAGGGTCTACCCTAGCAAACCTTTTGTATTGTTATCCCAATAACCCCATTAATGTGGGATATAATGAGCATGGTGATCAGATCATGATATGAATAAACATAACAGTTTAAATAATGTACCAGTAAGGCCTTTTCGCGGACCACCCTGAGAATTTTGGGGGGGGGGGGGCTGGAGCCCCCTTAGCCCCCCCCCTGGCTACATGCCTGGTGGGTGGGGAAATTACTCAGCAGTTGTAGCTGTGGATGAGCCTTATATGAGAGCCATGTGCGACGTACGGTCCTTTGTCAAATCACTTAATACATGGCTCTTTGGTAGAGCATTTAACCTGTAATCTATTTTAAATTGCCACTTGTTGTGTAGTTTATCCTGTTTTACCTGTTTATGTAAGTCACCCAGAGCACTTTGGTGAAGGGCGACTAATGAGATAATAAAATGAATGAATGAATGATTTGCTATGTTGGTGACAATGTTTTATTCCATTGTGTTGTAACCCACAATTTTTAATCAACTGTCTTCCATTACTTTTCTGTATGAAACTTCATTCTATGTTGCTAGTCAAATGGAAGCAAACATTTTTGACATCCGCTTGATGAAGTTGGGTTTTTTTAGTACTTCTTTCATGGCTTTACCTTCTAAAGTCTAATTATGTTTGCCCTAGCTGAGGGATAGAGACTTAGATGATCCACTTTGCTTTTCACAAGAAACCTTAATTCTTCTTGTCAAATACCAGGAAGGGGTATGATATACGGTTGTTGCACAATCCTATGAATGGTTGTCTGAAATCATTCCTTCGCAAGTTTATTTAGAGACTGCACCCTTAGGAAGTAAGGAAATAGGGTATTCCTGTGCTATTGTATTTGTGCTCTCTTACGCACACAGACACTCAGACACACTCATTTGTATTCAGTTCTGGTTTTGTCCACGGGTCTCCTTTAAATCAAAACCCTAATTGTTTTTGCCGGTATAAGAGATAAAGTAGCCTTTGAATTGCCATGCTCAAAAACAACTGGACCAGAATCCACTTGTCAGAATAATAGAAGTGAATCAATAGTACTTAGGCATTGAATTACCAGATAAACATGGATGAAGTGGGTGTACTGGGCTTGGGCCCAAATCAGTTTGAACGGAAATGATCTGGTGGGCCATTTTATATATTCTCCAAAAACAGAATGGGGAGGAGGGAACCTGGCAAAATGAATTAAGGGAGCAGGATTTTATCTGGCTCCTGGATTGGAATGGGTTAAATCTTCAATATACCTGAGGCAGGGATTTGTTATGTCTTTTCTCCCTCCCAAGCAGCAGCAGTGTTCTTTTTGGAAAGTTTCCTAGGCTCCTCCTTCAGAGAGGGTCCTGCTGGGAACTCGCTTTCCCAGTAGTACTTGCACAGGACAGGCATTGAAAAGTCTACTCTTGGAACATTATGGGAGTTGGAAGTTTATCTCTCTCTCTGTTTCTTAGCCAGTAAAAAGCCTGGTTGTGTCTATGCTTTGATTGGCCAAGGACCAGAATCTTCTCTTGTGGTTTGTCTTTTTTTTTTAAAAAAAAATGGTTAAAACTTAAAATACTTATAAAAAATAAGTATATTGGTGCCAGTAGAAATGGCAACACCCTTCAGATTTGAGTAACTTCCTGGTAATCAGAATAAGGGGTCAGCTGACAATGGACTCTGAAATGGGATGCCTTTTGGCTGAATTGCACACTCCTATTGCTTATCCAATAATAACTGTTTATTTATATTCCGCTCTTCTCACCCCGAAGGGGACTCAGTGCGGATTACATTACACATATGACAGACAGTCCCTGTCGGAAGACATACAAATGACAGTACACAGTACACAGTGCAATTTTTAAAAGATTCCTTCTTCCTGGTTGCCTCATAGGATGTGCGTCGCTGGATGTGAATTGCTCCATTACGTCATTGTTGTTATGTCATTGAGCCGTTACGTCATAAGGGGGTGGTGTTGTTCCATCCTCATGACGGGAGCTTCTGTTCCGCATTCCACCTTCCAGACAACCAAATTTCAGGCATTGTAAAGTCCCTCTGTAAAAATCTTCCCCGCTTCGCGGTTCCTGGTTTTATCTACTCACAGCTGGGCTGCTTTCGAATTGCTGGATGAGCAGAAGGACAGGGCTGCCATAGCTGGTTGTCCAAGCTAGCTCGGGGAATCGAACTAGCAACCTTCAGGTTGCCACTAGCAACCTTCAGGTTGCAAGCACAGCTGTGTTACCACTGTGCTATCTCCCCGGCCCCAAGGTGCTTATATGGAGAGTAGTCCTCACTATATTTAGAAATGCTTTGAGATTTGGCTCTTTTTCTATGTGTTAAAAAGATGACTGGATTGACAGTCAAGTCTTTCTGTAAAACGGATAAACAAATAGTACCTCTCCACTACACCTGAAAAGGGTGTATGATCTGAACAGTCTCCTCCTGGTTTTTGCCACCTTTCAGCATCTACTGCTGAAGGCAACCACTTCACTCTGCCTAGTGATAGGATCAGTCTGGTATTCTATTCTGCTAAGGTAATACAGTGGTGTGGATCCTTAGCATAGATGATGCACTAGTATATTTTTCATGTGACAAGAGTTTGTCTCCTGTCTGACTCTGAACAGGTTCAACACAACTCTACAACTATTTTAATATGATGTGGTTTCAATTCAGAATTAAACCCACTTGGAATCTGCCTTATGTTGGGTTGTTTTGGAGATTTACTAACGCATTCCATATTTTATTCAGTTGGGAAATAAAGTAGAATCCTTGAATGCAGTCATACGCATAGCTAGGAAAGAACACAGATGTGCCTCTAATTGTTTTGTGCTCTCTTAATTTGCTCAATTTGATCTACTGCAGTTTTACCAGTTAATCATTTGCCTCTCAATATTTTTTATTGTGCAAAAATAAAATGTTCTTTGGCTTGAGGTCTGCTGCAAGGGAAGTGAGGCGGCACTGTTCCAACCAGCACCAATTTTTCATTTGCTTCAGCATTTGGGAAGATAGTGTGTGATACTTTGTCTTCTTTTCAAGACATTTTATATCCCTTCAGTGCACAAATCACATTATCTTGTAAAACATTAATATTTGAGAAGATTGAGGGAAAGGTTGTTCTGAATACTGTAAATACAAAAGCCATGGAAGAAAATATTGTCCAGCATATCTTGCAATCAGATGATAGTTAGCTGGACTTTTTGTTAATTTTCTGCATCATTTGTAGTCTACATTAGACATTGTTTTTCTGGTGTACCCTAAAAAAACAAACGTATGTTCATATAAACATTCTAGATTTGTCACCAAATAATGTGGTAACATAATGAAGTTTATGTTAGGTTTTTTTGGCAACATACATATTCATTTTTCCCTTCTTTGTAGTGAGGAGAAATAAACAGATTGTAGCTGGTATAGTATTGTGATTTAATGGGAAGTACACATTTCTCATTTCAGATTTTCACTCTAACATTTAAACAAGGATCTTTTGCACATCACAGTTTATAAAACCACAGTATTGATGCATTTAAATTGCTATGGCAACGCCCGATGGAATCCTAAGCTTTGCTGTTTAGGAAGAGATGTTCAGAGTTCTTTGCCAAGGGGTCTTGAATTATGACAAACGTAGGTTCTGTAGGATACAGCCACACAGTTAAAGTGGAATCATAATGCTAAACATTGTGTAGAAAGGGGTCCCATCTTTTATTTTTACATCCTCCTTCCCTCAACTCTATGAAGAATACTTATCATATTTCTTACGGGAAATGTTGCCTTATGGGATTGTTGTAAGATTTGCAGTCAGGTAGGGTGAACCACTTTCTGTAATTGACATCACTATGCAAATGTTAGGTAGTGGGAATGGGTCTTTATAATGAGTGACAGAATGTGTAGCAATCATTTGCTTGAATCTATTCTGCACCCCAGCCTAGTTTATTTTAAAGCCACATTGGATGGCAGCTGGCCAATAAAAGTTAGGGTCCAGAAACTACATAAGGCTAGCCCAGGGCTATGCACTGAACTTTTGTACCTTTCATTTGAACAGCTCACCATGTACTCATTCCTAATCTGTTTTGTGCAATGCCTTTAGCAGAAATCCACAAATGTTGGCTTGACTCAAGGGAAAACTGAGATGTCATTCCTGATGTGTCTCTGACTTCCAGAGGCACCTTTAATAAAGCAAGATTACTTTTATACTGCATCCTGCAGTGAGCTAGGATGGGTTTATATTAGTCTTTGTAGGTACAGTATCAAGAAAAAGCTTGTCTTTTACCCATCTCTCTAGACTGAAAGATGAGCTACCCTTTGATCTGAATACTCCACATTGCCATACTGATAGGTGAACTGAAACTTAGAGCCTCCTTTGGCATGTGTTTTACAGTTCTGTGGAGGTAGACCATGATCTTTAGCTATTTAGGGGGTAAAGGTATTGAAATATTTCAGTGTAAGTATTTGGAGGTTCTGAAAAAGTCTTAATTATCTCTAGACCAGGAATGTGCAACCTATGGTCCCACAGGTGTGATTGAATTGCAGTTACCGTCATCTCTAGCCAGACTAGAAAATTATGATGGATGGTGGAAATTTCCCATCTCTGCTATTGTGTGTGTGTGTGTGTGTGTGTGTTCTGTGTTTGTCCATACACTCTTAGATGACCTATAGTTTTGTTACTGAAACCCACAACAAAAATGTGCATTGTTGAATATTTCATCAGGCTCTAGCAAATATTAATAATTTTCAGGCTTGCTTTCAAGCATTTTTTCAAATATCAGAGGTAAACAGATCCACTTGGAAGGGCTGTTGATCCAAGATCTGATCTAAGAACTTGTGAAAATTCTCATTCTGCTGACATAGTATGCAAAGTATATTGTATTAAACTAATAGTCAAAAACATTATTCTTGCATGGGAAAACTTTATAAGATGGACTAGGATTTTCACTTGATTTTCTAATGTTTCCCAATTCAGAATATTGCATCAGGCACTAGCAAATATTAATCATTTTCAGGCTTGCTTGCAAGCACTTTTTCAAATGTCAGAGGTAAACGGATCCACTTGGAAGGGCTGTTGATCCAAGATCTGATTTGTAACTTTTGAAAATTCTCATTCTGCTGACACAGTATGCAAAGTATATTGTATAAAACTAATTTCTTTAGTCAAAAATAATATTCTTGCATAGGAAAGATTTTATAAGATGGACTAGGATTTTCACTTGATTTTCTAATGTTTCAGAAATAACTTTCAAAAACATTTTACAATCCTTTAAGAAATAATAATTTTAATCTGTATCTGTATATCTGTATACCTTTATAAAATGGAATGTGTGTATATGTGTGTGTATGTGTGTATGTGTGTATGTGTGTATGTGTGTATGCGGAGGGCGGAAGGGCGGATATGTGGCAGCTATTTGCATAAAGTCCTTTGATTGGACAGCCTCGCCACTCCAAAATTCTAAGGCGCCAGACAGAGGGCATTGATAGCCACTGATTAGCCAGCATCCCAGAATCCAGGCCTCTACATTCAAACAACAGGATTTCTTCCCACTGAGGGGAAAAAAGCCAACATCCCAGAATCAGGCCTCTACATTCAAACAACAGGATTTCTTCCCACTGAGGGGGAAAAGCCAGCCCAGAATCAGGCCTCTACATTCAAACAACAGGATTTCTTCCCACTGAGGGAAAAAAGCCAGCATCCCAGAATCAGGCCTCTACATTCAAACAACAGGATTTCTTCCCACTGGGAAAAAGCCAGCATCCCAGAATCAGGCCTCTACATTCAAACAACAGGATTTCTTCCCACTGAGGGGAAAAATGCACCATCAACATTCCCTCCCCACTTGGCTCTGTGAAAACAAAATGGATTCCTGTATTCTCCTCCCCCCTCAGCTTTTAGAAAACGGCTGCCTGCCATGCACCCTTTTAAAGTTACCAATAGCAGGCCATAACATTACAGGCCCCAAAATAGAGTTTAGGGCAGGATGGCCGACGAATGATGGGATTTACATCCCAATTCACTTCCCAGAAAACATTGTAGCCCTACAAATCCCCTCTCCCAGATAGGCCCAAAAGAGGCATCCATCTTCCCTCTTCAACACAGTGTCAGAAAGGCAGCTTCTGACAGGATCTTTAGAACAGGCACTGTCACTCTACAAGGTAAGGCCCTACTTCACTCAAAAAGACACAAGAGAAAACAATAAATACCTTTCTCTAATGCCTTTTAATGCTTATATAAATAATTCTGGCCCAAAGCCCCTCACCCAGCCTCATTGGACCTTACTGCTAATTCCATGCAGGCCTTTTCCATTTTTTTACTCCTTTCTGTTTTACACGGTATACTTTCACAGGCCAGGGCGGATATGTGGCAGCCACTTTCACAGGCCACAGCGACCAGCGCGGGTGATGGACCTGCACCAAACTTGGTACACATAACCCCCCCTATGACATGACCCACATATTATGGGATTTGTAGTACTTTCCAAGACTTTGGTTCCCACAGACCACTGAGGCCACCAAAAGGACCAATACAGACCACACTCAGCACACACAGCCCCCATGACCCCTCTACGTCCTGGTGCAGTTCGGAGGAGGGTGGGCCATGGATGATGGGACTTGAAGTGCCTCTACTCACTTCCCAAGTCCGCTGCAACCCTCATCCAATCACTGATCGAGACCAAACTTGGCATACATAACCCCCATGACTGCCTTCACGTCCTGGTGAGGTTTGGGGAGGACTGACAATGGATGATGGGATTTGTAGTACTTTTACACCCCTCTGGTCCCACAGACCACTGTGGCCCCCAACAAACACCGAGAAAGTCCACACTTGGCACACAGAGCCCCAGTGACCCCTCTACATCCTACTGAAGTTTGGAGGGGGACAGAACATGGATGATGGGACTTGCAGTACCTTCCCTCACTTCCCAATCCTGCTACAAACCTAATCCAATGACTGATCAACACCAAATCTGGCACACAGAGCCCTCATGACCCACTCTACAGCCTGGTGCAGTTTACTGTGAGACGGACCACGGATGATGGGACTTGAAGTACCTTCACTCACTTCCGAAAAACAATACATCCCTCATCCATTCACCAATACAGACCAAACTTAGCACACAGAGCCCCCATGACCCAATCTACATCCTACTACACTTTGGGGGCTCTGTGTGCCAAGTTTGGTCTTGATCCATCATTATTGGGACTTGCACTACCTTCAGTAATTTCATGATACCACTGCAACTCCCAATAATGATGGATCAAGACTAAACTTGGCACACAGAGCCCCCATGACCCACTCTACATCCTGCTGCTCTTCTCAAATGACCCGGGCAGGGCCGGGTCCCCAAGCTAGTTGTATATAAAATACAGATTGCCAGGATCATAAATACTAAAAAAATGAGCCAGATCCTGTCTAATTTTGTACTTAGGCTATATATCAGATGAAGAAATCAGCAAAAGCCATCTTTGAGGATTCCTTGCCTAAAGAAATCCAATGGAATTCTTGGAGTCACTTTAAGTTAACTAAAGAAACTAAAAAGGTTATCTACTCTAAACCTGAAACACAACAAATGGGTCTGTAATACAGCAGTAACACACAAATGGGAAAAGTATACTGTACAGTGGTATGGAATCTATATAATAAGTACTATATGCATCACAGAAGAAGGCGGCTTATATATACGCTATCGTATTTATGGCAGCTTGTTCAATTTAAGCCATCTGAGGGCTCGCACTAAGACTCTAAAGTTAAACTATCTAGTCCATGAGCTGCTTTTTGCTCATGGTGCTGTCCTTGTTGCCTATATAGAAGCAGCTCTGCAGCGCCTAACATCCTGCTTTGCAACAGCTGCAGAGCTGTTTGGGCTGGAAGTCAGCCTGAAGAAAACGGAAGTTCTCTACCAGACCGCACCACAGGAAGAACACAATCATCCCTATGTCAGCATAGGCAAATCTGTGCTTAAGTCCGTTTAGCAGTTCACCTACCTGGGAAGCATCTTTTCAGATGCCAAGATGGATAAAGAGATAGATCACAGATAGATCAAGGCATATAGTGCATTTGGAAGGCTTCACAAAAGAGTATGGAGTAACAAACACCTGATGCAAAGCACAAAAATCAGTGTATACAGAGCTATCATACTGTCTATTCTCCTCTATGGGTCTGAAACATGGGTCACCTACCGCCAACACCTACTGCTCCCTGAACGCTTTCATCAGCTCTGTCTTCGCACAATCCTAAATATACGCTGGACTGACTATGTGATGAATGTCGCTGTCCTTGAGCAAACAGGTATCATCAGCATTGAGTATTATACACAATGCTATACCTTACACATTCAGAGGGCAGAACTGAGGGAGAAATCAATCAATAAGCATCATGTCGTAAAAATCTCTTTAGTATAGACGATTTCCAATGTGCTCAATAGCTTTAACAATAGAGTCACTGGGGGAGCCTTGAAGCATAGGGGAGCTGGCTTGCTGCCAAGTGGGCAGGCGCCTACGGCGGGAGGTAAGCTGACGCCAAGGTGGCCGTTTCGCGTTATATATACTTGTTATATTGTGTGTAAATTGCATGACATTGCACCACTGTGATATTGTTAAAGCTATTGAGCACATTGGAAATCGTCTATACTAAAGAGATTTTTACGACATGATGCTTATTGATTGATTTCTCCCTCAGTTCTGCCCTCTGAATGTGTAAGGTATAGCATTGTGTATAATACGGTTGCTTCAGTGGCATATTTTGTTTAGAGTATTGGATATCATCAGCATTGAGGCCATGCTATTGAGAACACAACTGCGCTGGGCAGGGCATGTCTCTAGAATGGAGGACCACCGCCTCCCAAAGATACTCCTCTATAGTGAACTTCATAATGAGTTTCATAAGGTTTTCTTAGTTAAGGAATACTTAGAGGTGGTTGTGCCAGTTTCTTCTGCCTACAGGCCTTGCTATTCCTTGGCAGTCTCCCATACAATAACCAAGCAGGTTTGATCCTGCTTAGCTTCCATCATCATAAAGGATCTCATGATTTTATAGTACTGAGACGTTAAAATATTTTTCATTTCCTAAACTGTTGATCATATCTTCAGAGTGGTGAGAGGGAAGAGTGCACAATAGAAACATGACAAGTTGATTTCTCACTGCTTGAATATCTGAGTGATGTAAGTAAAGGGGCATGAAAGCAGCTCTCTGAGGAGTCTGTATATCCCTCCCTAAACCGCTTATTCCCCAATTTGAAAGAAAGGAACCATGGCAGTTAAAGTGGAACCATAGTGCTATAACTGCATAGTTTAAAAGGGCTTCTCAGAGGTTTAGGCTGAACTGGCATTCCTGAACAAAATCCTTGAAACACATTTTTAAAATATATTCTGTTGGATTCAAATTCACTCATATTACAGGCACATACATTTAAATGAGTGAAACATTATTATGATTATTATTATTATTTATATCCCACTTTTCCCCTCTATATGGAGACTCAAAGCGGCTCACAATTAAAAGCATTACAATACAACTTAAAATATAAAAGTATAAAAATATTAAAACAATATTAAACACCATTAATATAAAAAAATCAGGTTAAAGCCATAAAAACATCTAAGCTAAGACTATTTGAAGCCACAGGTCTCTTGAAGGTATTACTAATTCTGGATTCAGTTCAATGTTTTCTGCATGTTTTCTGCATGGAGTAGTTAGGAGATCTGCACCTTCCAGCTGATAAGTGCTATGCCAAAAAACCCCCTATCTTCCCTGACTGCTTTCATTCAGATTTTGATAGGGGGAAATATTCCTTTACAAAAGAATGTCAAAGGCAGAGAGAACATCAGAGGAATTTTAATGGATGAGGTTCGGAATTCTTCTGCTCTGCTTATGTGCAAAGTAGTTGAGCTGTGTGAATATGAGTGTCTCACCTCTGAACGGGTCTCGAAGAGAAATGACAACAGAGAAAGAACCGTAACTTGGAAACAACATCACCCAAGGAGACTTTCTGCTGTGTTTACTGCAACTGGACTTGCCTATCTCGAATTCGTCTTTTTAGTCATCAACGCGCTTGTAGAAAGCGTGGGATGAGTCCTTCCTGAATCTTCCTTCGTGAAGAAAAGCCAAGAGTTCAACCTCTTTCCTGGAGCTGGACACAACAGTGCTCACTTTCAGACTGCTACTTAACAGAGCTTACCCAGAGAAAGAGCAGTATTAGAAACCTCTGTAATTGAGACAAAACATTATGTATAATGTCTGCTATACACTGCAACTTGTGCACAACTCTGGGGAAATACTGAACCCTACACTTTTAATGGAGTCAGAATTATTAGATTTCCCCCCTCAATTCTAGAGTACTTTTTTCCTCTCTTCAGTTTCTGAAATGGTGTTCCATATATGATACAATGTTTCATAGACTGTAGAATTAATATAGTTTGACGCCACTTTAACTGTCATGGTTCAATGCTATTGAATCCTGTGGTGAGTAGTTGAGTGAGGCACCAGTACTCTTTAGTCTGTAAATTCCCATAATTCCATAGCATTGAGTTGTGGCAGTTAAAGTAGTATCAAACTGTATTAATTCCACAGTGTAAATGCACCCTGACTGTAATACAGTTGCTGTTACTTGGTGTGGACGTGTAAAAAAAACTTGGGTGGTTGGAGAAAGAAGCTGTAATTACCAGTAGTAATTTAATGGTGTGCCCTGTTCATGGTCAAAGCTTTCTATATGTATGTATGCATCCATGGATTTCCACATTAGCAGAAAACCCCCTGAGCACTCTGCCTTTTAGGGCTTATTCAGATCTCAGAAAATCTTGGAAAGAAATGAATATTGCGAAAGCTACACTCCCAGTGGTAACTGATGCTAGCTTGTAGGCATGTAGATTACTTTTTAAAACAGTGATTGATACCCTACTATGTTTTTACCACTGGCTTTTCTGACTATGTCATAAAAGCTACAGTCCAAGGGAGGGCCACAAGCCTCTCTATTTGTCCTTTCTAATGACCACCACGCCGCCAGCACCTACTTATGGCTTGGGTCTGATAAAATGCGTAAAATAAAATGCATAAGGCAACCTCCTCATAAAGTGGTTGCAATGGTGAGAAGAAAATAAATAAAAATACTCTCAAGTTCAAGTGGTTAGATGACAGGAATGCTTTCTGATGAGCTACACTTTAGCTAAACACTATTGGAGTGTAGTACACAAGCTCCTACAAAATATGCTACAAATCAATTTTGAACTGAAACCTGAGCTTTTCCTTCTGAATATTATAGATAACAATCTTATGGGGAAAAACCTGGAAAAACCACATTACTACGGCGGCCAGGATAGTCTGGGCCAGATATTGGAAAAAGAGGGAATCACCAGAGGAAGAAGAGCTGCTGTTCAAAATATTAGAAATAGCAGAAATGGATAAGTTAACCAATATGCTAAGAGGAAATGTAAACTCAAAATTTATAGAAGTATGGAATCCTTTCTTAAGCTATATAAGAAACAACAAAAAAATAGAGTTAAAGGGGTATTGATTATGAGGGTGCGAAATGCGATATCAACATACGGTAGATGCCAAATGTACTTAAGTCTGTACCATCGGGTGAAGTCAACCCGTTTTTTGTTTTAACCCCCCACCCTGTGCCATCCTGTAAATAACCCTCTTATTGGACCTTTATGTTTGTACCCTCCCCCCTCCCCCTCCCCCCCTATTGCTACCCTATGTGTAAGGGTTTGATTTCAAACCCATATGTACTATGTTTGTTGACATTGTCTTTTTTAAAACAATAAAATTTATTTAAAAAAAACAAAGTGGTTGCAATGGTGAGAAGAAAATAAATAAAAATACTCTCAAGTTCAAGTGGTTAGATGACAGGAATGCTTTCTGATGAGCTACACTTTTGTAGTGATCTACCCATCATTAAAGCAACTATTTGGAGGTGGAAGGGAAGTGTCATTTTGCTCTTTGCCACTCAATGAGGACACTTGTGATCTGCCAGATAACTAACTTCCTTGGATCCGTGGTTTGATTTAAATTTGTGTTTACCTGATAATTTGATTTAAATTTATGTTTACCTGATGCAGTATCCTGATTTCTTTACCACTTTATTGATTTGCCTGTTCATCTCATCATGGCATATCAATTCTCTTAATATAATAGGTTGAAAATAGGATTTTTAAAATTCTTTTCAGATGTCTGAATCGTGCATTAGCAGTCCTTGAGAAAAGCAGCTAGGAGCTTTAGAGTATGATATGATACTATGGCTATAATGTGAAAATGGTTAATCTTCACTGCATTTTCTTCCTTTAAAAACCCCACTTAAGCTGTTCTTGGCTGAGAATCCATTCTTCCATCTTTTTGTCTTTTCTGCATCCCCCTTACTTTGGAGAAATCTAGATAAGTGTGACTCTACCATAGTTGGCTGCACATCAATTCACTTGTGATAACTAAATGTAAAAAAGATGTCTCTCTAATCACCTCAATTGATGTCTGCATTTTCTCTCATTTAACTCTGCCCTCTTCCCTGCCCCAGAAATTTCTTGCTATCTTCATTTTTTCTACCAATGGAGAAACATGAGATATAGTTGAAGGAGGATAAAATAAAAAATAAGGGCAACATTGCAAAATAGCCCCAACCCTTGGAAACAAACCTGCAAAACCATTTAGTAAATTCATTACACTCTAAGCATATAATATCACAAAGAAGATGAAACATAGCTTGTCTATGCAGGTTGGCTGAAAGAAATATGAAGACCTGGGGTATGTTTATCATTATTAAACAGTCCTCCATGTTATTCAGCTCTGCAGATGTTGTTAGTTCACAACAATTCTGATTGTATTTCATGAATGGGGGGGGGGGCAACTCCAATGGATATTGAAGGGTCCTTGTATTGTGATCTGCTGGTCCCTTATAACCTTCACTCCGTGTTGGCTGTACTCATTTTGTTGCATCACAACGTAAGCAAAAACAAGTTCAAGATGTAAGAATCTAGCTCTATTCAGATGTTAGAAATGTAATTAAGAGCAGGCATGTCTTAAATTTAATTTAATGTATTTAATGTATGAGAAGGTCACATGCACACCCAATTGCTCTGGAGTGTGATGATCTGAATAAGGGAAATCAGGCCTATCTCTATTATATGTAGAAAATCCATCTATAAGGATAGCTAGAGGTGTGAAAAATCCTTGTAAATGTTCTTGTCTTTGAGAAATCCTGATGTTGAGAAAATGATCAACCTTTGTAATTTGGGAGAAAAGTAGCATTCTAGGACTTTGGGATGGGAGATATATGCAAAAACACCTTGTGCTCCACAAAATAAATTTTACAGTGCAAAATTTTCTATTAAAACTGGTGGTTAGTGTATACAGAGGGGGATTGGGGGGTTGCAGAAAGTTAAGAAAATATTTTGAAAAAAGTGCAATTGTTAATAACCCAACCTACTAATGGGCAAACATTAGAAATAATGAATTCTCATGTGTGAGAATGGATTATGTAATGTTATACCCTAGTGGGACTGTCAAATTCAAATGTGTAAGAATGGCAGAAGTGATTAGGGAAAGACAGGTCTTCCCTCCTGTATTTATTGTGAACCCTTAATAAGGGTTTCTTTTAAATTTTATTCTGGAACCATTTTCTCTCCTACCTACACACATTTATTTTTCTCAGTTTGTTGTGTTGAGTCTCCTCCAATCTGAGATTGTTTCCACACACTGGGCATTTTTGTTGGACGTTTAACAAGAATTGACAATACATTTCCCCATGTATCAATCCAGAAACAGCTGAGAAAATACAAATGTGCTCACCAGTCTAGTTTTCTCTTGTGCTTTGATCTTGTTGACTCAACAGTGACTTCATTTCCTTGATGTTAAAAGTAGGAGGATGCTGATAATCTGAATGGATTTAGAAAAGTAGCTTCCTAATGTACTAAATACAGCTTTGTTAGGTTTTGAGTAAAATAGCACAATATGAGTGACATTTTGCTCTCATATTGTGCAAAAGAACTCTCACAAGTTCTCATAGCAAAATTTATTAATGTTTAGCTGAAGTATGTATCTTCCATCTGCAAAATGGAGAATTGTGATTGGATGTGTACTTTTCAACTATGAAAAGCCAAACACTGAATTAGATTCAGAAACTATAAAGAATTAGATTACTCAGACAAGAAGGTCCTAAATTCAATAGTTTGTCCTGATTAGACTAGGTCAGTTGGCTCCATATGAACTTGATAAATCAACATTTACATACGTTCCATTGATTAAATGGTTCTCTTTAGGCTTGAACTAACACTTGAATTCAAACAAATAGTTTATTGATTTTAGGACTGCAGATATTGATAGTACAAGAAGGGACCTTTAACACAGCATGTTGTTACTACACTCTTTGGATACCCTATGCATTCTGTGTCAGAAGTGATGAATAATTTCATAGATAATTTTGATTTGGAGAAGAAGACATACATTCAAAGATGAATGGTCCTTGAAAGAGACAACAATTCAATGTTTGCACAACAATTGCCTTGCCTTAATACATCTTTATGCTCTTTGAAATGTACCAAAGGCTGTTGCAGTAACCTGGAATTAAAATAACATGTAAGTAGAATTTCAAGATCATTTGTTTAAATTTGATCTGAAGAATTAAAATAGTACTTTCTCGTGGCTAAGTAGACAAAACCTTCAAGTTCTTGGGTACCATAATAGTTAACACCTGTTTCAACTTTGTGTTGTTAGTTTTGGATATAACTTTCGTAGTTCCATATTGGCTGAAAATTAGAGGTGTATGAAATACAATATCACATGATAACTGTGGCAACCACAAAAGTAAAGCTGAAAATATAAATTGCTTGAAATATATTTTTGAAGAGAAATAGATACACTTTTCAACACACCTGCAGTTTATATAGAATAGACTGCTTTTTTAAAAATGGTCTGATAGTCTGTATAAATAGTGTAACAGAAAAATGCACCGTCTGTTAAATTTCAGAAGTTAACAGAAGGTTGTGTGTTTTAATAAAGGGAGAAAAGAGGGTTGATGTCGTTAGCTTAGGCTAGGGTTCTTCCACATTTGAATTTGTGTGAATCATTTTGAGGTATATTTTGTTACACAAATCAGCTCATCCAGCAGTATTCAGATTTTAAAACAGCACAATAGAGTAGTAAAGACTTCATAGTCATAGAATAGATGTCAGAGAAATCTAAAGGGCAGGTATCCCAATGCAGGTCCAGAGTGGGCTACTCCAGATCAGCATGAGGGGATAACTACAATGCTAGCCCCTCAGCCTGCTCAGGAAATGCATGGCATCTATACCAGTAGCCCCAAACCAGTATGATGGCTGCACAGCGGAACCGTTCCGAGTTGTCAGAGGACTATTAAATCCACTGCAGAATGAGATCCCGTATGGCTTGGCGGTGAGCTGTGAAGAATTTGCTCGGTTCTTTGTGGATAAAGTTGCTCTGATCCATTCTGATTTCGATACCACCTTAACGGCAGTCTCTGAGGATATGACACGAGCATCTGCTTGTCTGGTTTTAATGGATTCGTTTCAATTGGTTCAGCTCGAGGATGTGGCAAGATCCTTGGGAAAGTGAGGCCTACCACATTCATCCTAGTCCCCTGCACGTCCTGACTGATCAAAGAAGCCAGAGGTGGTTTGGCAGAGTGGGTTAAGGTAGTGGTTAATGCCTCCTCACAGGAGGGCAAGGTCCCAGCCAGCCTAAAACAGGCTGTTATAAAACCCCTGTTGAAAAAACCATCACTAGACCCCAGTCAACTATTGGCCAGGTTTCAATCTCCTCTATTTGGGCAAAGTCATGGAACGTGTGGTGGCCTTGCAACTCCAGGGGTTCTTGACACTGATTAGCATGATCCAGCACAGTCTGGCTTTAGGCCGGGACATGGAACTGAGACAGCCTTGGTCGCCATAGTAGATGATCTACGCTAGACAGGGGGAGTGTGTCCCTGTTGGTTCTGCTGAACCTCTCAGCAGCTTTCGATACCGTTGACCACGGTATCCTTCTGGGACGCCTCGCAGAAATGGGATTTGGAGGTACTGCTTTGCAATGGCTCCAGTACTTCCTGATGGGTCAGTCTCAGAAGGTATTTTTGGGTGACACCTGTTTGACTCCACAACCTTTGTCTTGTGGAGTCCCTCGGGGTTCAGTATTGTCCCTGATGTTATTTAACATCCACATGAAGCTGCTGGGAGAGATCATCCGGAGTTTCGGAGTAAGGTGTTATCTGTACACAGATGACATCAAAATCTGTCACTCCTTCCCACCTGTTACTAAGGAGGCTGTCCAGACTTTGAACTGTGTTGGATGGGGTTACACTCCCCCTGAAGATGCAAGTTTGCAGCTTGGGAGTGATCCTAGATTCATTGCTGAGCCTGGAACCCCAGGTTTCGGCGGTGGCCAGGGGAGCTTTTTCATATCGAAGACTTGTGCGCCAGCTGCACCCGTACATTGGGAAGTCTGATCTGGCGACAGTCGTCGACGCTCTGGTCACATCCTGAATAGATTACTGCAATGCACTCTACATGGGGCTGCCTTTAAAGATGGTTCGGAAACTCTAGTTAGTCCAACGGTTGGCATGTCAGCTCCATGTCATGTCAGCTCCACTGGCTGCCTTTCCATTTCCGAGCTCAATTCAAAGTGCTGTTTTTGACCTATAAAGCTCTGTACGGTTCTGACCCAGCTTACTTGTCCGAACGCATCTGCCTCTATGTCCCACCTCGTAACCTAAGATCATCCGGGGAGGCCCTACTCTCAGTCCCGCCAACATCTCAAATGCGGCTGGTGGGACAAGAGACAGGGCCTCCTTGGCCATAGCCCCCCACCTGTGGAATGCATTTCCAAGTGAATTACAATCAACCCCATCCCTCCTGGCATTCAGGAAGAAACTAAAATCTTGGTTTTGGGACCAGGCCTTTAAGCAGCATTTTGACAGGAATCGATTGGCAAGATGACAGATATGAGGACACGGCTTTATTGTTCTATTAATTGAGTTGGTGGATTGAGCATTGTTTTAATTTAATTGATCATTTGATCATTTGTTTTTAATTGGTACTGTTTTAATTCTAAACGTATTTATGGTTTTATATTGCATATTGTGGCATCGAATTGTTGCCTCTGCTAGCCACTCTGAGTCCACCCCCGGGGGGGGGGGGGTTGAGAAGGGCAGGGTAAAAATGCTGTCAATAAATAAATAAATTTGACAATGCAATGGAAAAACTGGTCTGCTACTGCTTGCCCACCACCTGAAACTTGTTTCTACCTACTTTATCTTAAGTTCCATCTGCCTTTCCGCCTACAATATCTGTAGCCGGCTGAATAGTGTCATTAGAAATGTCAAGGACAGTCTCCCTCCAATTTGGTGGCCATTTGGGGCAGGGGATACTACCCCCTTCCCTGGGCTATTTGAGGAAAAAGCAGAATGATAGCAAGCACCAGCCGTTCCTGATCTGACGCCTTGGTGCTATATGCCACTTGTCAGTTCGCCAAAATAATTTTGCTTTCTGAGGAGTAAGAACAAGTTAAGGAAGAAAGCAGAAAATCCCACATGTACTCCCACACATTCCCATTCTGTGACAGAAATATGATAGTAAACAAAAACAACTTGTTGCCCTTCATGACACCCCAAAACTGCTGTCTGAGGTGTAGGTGTTTGGAAACTCATCATTATACATGATTGCTTTCCCTTTTAAGACTTTGTTTTAATTCATGTTTCTAAATTAATCTATTATGCATTTTAAATTTTATAGACAGTTTAATCTTTTCGTGTTTTTAAATACCATATGGACATTTATTTGTATCTCTTTTTATTCTGGAAACCACCATGAGTTTTGAGAAAAGGTGGGATATAACTCCCTGCAAATGGTAGTAGATAAATAATTATTTTCACCCAAGTGTATTTTTGTCATATCCAAAGGAGAGGTTAAAGCAATGGTATTCCCCGTAGTAATGTGAGAGCTAGATCATAAAGAAGGCTGAGCGAAGGAAGATAGACACTTTTGAACTGTGGTGTTGGAGGAAGATTCTAAGAGTGCCTTGGACCATGAGAAGATCCAACCAGTCTATACTTCAGCAAATAAAGCCCGACTGCTCACTGGAGGGAAGGATATTAGAGGCAAAGATGAAGTACTTAGGCCACATAATGAGGAGACAGGAAAGCTTAGAGAAGACAATGATGCTGGGGAAAATGGAAGGGAAAAGGAAGAGGGGGCAGCCAAGGACAAGATGGATGGAGGGTATCCTTGAAGTGACTGGCTTGACTCTGAAGGAGCTGGGGGTGGTAATGGCCAACAGGGAGCTCTGGTGTGGGTTGGTCCATGAGGTCACGAAGAGTCAGAATCAACTGAACAAATAAACAGCAACAAAAGGAGAGCATAAATAGATCTTTAAAAAAAAATCTCCCTCAAGATGGTGAAGTGTGCCTATTCCCTCCAGTGCTTTCTGGAGGAAAATGATTATCTGGATACTTATGGGATATAAAGTAGTACGCTTGCCTTCATAGGTGATCTGTACTGAGAATTAGGCACTAGTTCTGCTTCAATTGTCAGTTTTCAGTACTTTCAATCCAAGTTTTTTTCCAGTAGGATGTAGAGGCATTGTCTCTTTGTGGCTCCATTCCAGAAGGTAACCCTGGAGTGTGCTTCTTTGGTGTTGTGACTGTTATTTGACATACAAATAAAACAGCTGGAAGATGTTGACAGTTTTTGGTTTCAGTATCACCAGTATGGTTATGGCTAACTCCATAAAATCTTCATATAAATCTAAAGAGGCTGTTCTAGTTATTATTCAGTGTATAATGTTGAAAGTGATAGAGAGAGAATAAAGACGTTTTGTTTAATTAATATTTTAAAATGATGTTTAATTAAGACAAGATGAAGCTGTTTTCAGTCATTTGAAAACCAGATAGGGATTCAATCTGTGCTAAATGGGGTTACGATTCCCTTGAAAACTTGGGATTACAGTTTGGTTAATACTAAGAAAAAGGAAATTTCCCTCATTATTAGTATATACAGCATGAACTTCACACTAGAAGTTCAGTGGATCTTCTATTTGCTACAACTCTATCACTTGTTAATTAACTAGATTATTTGTAAATTTTGTAGAACTTTTGAAGAGGTCGGGAAATTCCCAGGTTCTCCAGTGTCAACAATCTCCATACTGGTGTTTAGAAAATTCAGATATTTAACCAAGTTTTCCTGCCTGCCTGCCTGCCTGCCTGTGATAAATCTTAAATACTTGGAGCTGGCAGTAGAACATAAGAACTTGGTTTTTTTTAAAAAAAAACATGACCTGTTTTCTTAGTATATATATTAGTTTCAATGTTAATGTATTCATGGGAGTAAATTTTTCTTATATGAAGAGCATGATAGCGCTTGCTTATCATTAATGTAATCAATATTCAATAATCATTACCAAGATTTCAAACTGAACAAGTTGAATTATATTGAGTTTGAAATTCAGATATCATAGGGAGAATTTAAGAAATAAAATGTCTGTGGTTGAACATTGGCAATAAGTTGTGTAAGTGATAAGAAACTGAATACTTACAAATATGCAGACACACTTGGTTTATTCATTGAAGGAAGTTCAAAGAGTAACATACTTGAGTTGTGAAAGCCAAAGCAAAACAGTAGATTAGATCTAGTCCTAGGCTGGGATCCAGAAAACCACACAACTGATTCTTAATGCTCAAGATAGATTCATTGGACAGGATTTATTTAATAGACCGTACCCCAAAATACTAAAGTATATTTGAAACTGAACAGATGTCAAAGGCATCTTGTCATATTGCAGGAATATGGTGGTTGGTTGTTCATTCAAAATAATAAATGTAAAATGCCTAAAATATCTATTTGACTCAAAATCCTATTTTTGAAGTATTGACAAAAAAATGAACAACAAAAAGTGTGCATTACCTGTCCAGCTCTAAATAGCCATTTATAACCATGCAATTAGGCACCTCAGTCAGTCACCGCAGGTGGCATATACTGTGGGGCTGCTGTGGTAGCCCTATGACTTGTCCTGGTCCTTGCTAAGTGAGCCTGCTATGTCTGATATGGCAAATACTTCAGTGACTCCACTGTATCAGTAGGGATTCAGTTCTCAGACCTGCCATAGATTTAAAAAAAGGGATGACCATACAAATATTATTAAGTGGTGGCACACATGTCCATGTTCACACTGTCGCCATTTACTAATATGGGGTGTAACCTTTCACCTTTGGTAAAAACCAAAACTCCTGATTCTTTGGACATAGGGGGCCTACTGTACTATCTCATTATTATGAATACTGCTGGGTTTCCCATTCAACTGTCTTCTCTCCATACAGTGGAGAGGGGTACCATCTTACCTTCTGTCTCAGGAACTGCAGTGTCAGCACACTAATTCTAGCATAGCACAAAAGTCAAGTGTTAAATGGGAATCAAGAAAAGCATTGTTGACATCTATTTAATTATGTCCTCTTTTATTTTCAGCTGCTGCTGAAGGAAAAGGCAAAAGTGGAGAAGACTTTTTCCAGAAGGTAAGAAATAATGCACTCACTGTTGTCTGCATCAGTTAAATATGGATTAATTTGAGAAAGACATTGCCTGGTTTATGAATGTGTATATGAACCAGGTAAGACTAGGTACTACTTTGTATTAGTATGAGTGTTAGACTCAGGGAGTACAGTTTTTATGGCAAACCCCTGCTTTGCCATTAAAACCCACTGGTGATCACAGGCAGATCATGTTTCTCTGAGCCTCAGAGGAAGGCAGTGGCAAATTCTCTCTCAAAAATTGTTGTAAATTGAAGTTGTTGTAAGTCAAAAAAGACTTGAAGGCAACCAACAGTAATAGCAATGAACCAGTCAGTCAGTCAGTGACCTCTGGGTGTGATCTAACTTACTGAGCTACTTTGGGCTCCACTTGTCCAGAGGTCTCAGAGTCATCTTCAGGCACGGGGAATAATAAAGCTTATTCGCCCCAGTCCTTCTGATTGGCAAGTAGTATGAAGTCATTTGGTACCCCTGGCATTATACAAAGACCATAAGCCTGAACGTCTACCTGTTGAATAGAACAGTCTTTACTCCTGGAAGCATTTACTCTGCTTTCACAATTCTAGTCATAGATTATTTGATGTTAGCATTCACACACTCTACAAATTGCCTGTCGTGATTCAGACCACCTTAAAAGAGCCAAGCCCAATAAAGTTAATAGTGAAAGTTTATTAACAGAGTCATGACCTTCAAAAATAGAACAAACTGTCCAAAAGCACTGAAAAGCTGAGCAAAAGAGGCTCAAGTAACACAAAATACAACCAACCAGGTCAAAAAGTGTCCAAACAAAGAAAAAGCAGATTAAACCATCAGAAAATCCGCATTAAATAGAAACCTGGCAAAAACAGGAAGCAGCGCATCGTCGTTCAATCCTTTATCAATCCGGGGAGGCAAGCACACAGAATGGGGTCGTCAGAGCAGTCCTGGGTCGAGTCGGAAAAGGTATCCAAAGAAGAAACGTAGCCAAACGGTCCGAGGTTGAAAGCAGGAAGACAGTCAGATCTAACAAACAGGGATTTAAGGAGGTGTAGCCAATGAGAGAATACAAGATGCGGGACCCACCAAATACGATACCAATGCCCAAGCAGAGAGTCCAAGGTCCAGAATTCACATCCACGAGCAAACCAGGAGTAATCCAGCAACACAGGGCAGGGTTTCGGATGGCAAGTACAAGTCCTTGCCAGCTGCAAAGAACTGTTATTTCCAAGCTCCCTTTATTCAAAGCTCTTCCTCAGAACTCAATTGGACCGACGCCCCCTTATCCCTTTCAACTGCCAGCACTTCTTCACATGCTGTCCTTTGCCTCTCACGCCAAGCCATTTGTCTTCTGTGACAACTTAGATCACCTCAGCAAGAACCCTGATTCCCATCACTCCAATTCCCATCTCCTTTGAATCCCACAAATGAATCACTACTAGTAGGTGCTTCACAAACATCACGTATCTGTTGCACCTTAGTCCAATTAATGTCACTGGACACCTCCTCAGAACTCTGAATCCCCAACCCCATTTCCCATAGACTGCTTCTTGTCATCACACCCATCATCCCCTTAAAACCTCAAAAATGTAGCATCATCAGAAGACTCATTAAGTATTTGCCGAATTCTCTTCCTTTCCTGCTCACCATCTGACTCTTGCTCTCGAGTAGACCTTTTTACAGTTCTGGTTGCAGGCTCTGCTCTTTCAGCCTCAGGCTCAACTACAACATTGCCCCTGACAGTTGTTAGTAAATTTGATGGATGTTTCTCCATCCTCTCACCACTGCCATCAAATATTGTCTAATATTTCTGTAAATTCCTAAACATTAGGTTAGAACTGCGGATCATTGACAACACTGTCTCTCACACTTCCAAGGCTGGTCTTGTTTTGGGGATGTGTGAATTTCAGACAGGAAATTTTGGGGGGTAATCCTAAAAATTAATTGGAAAAGCCAGATGTGATGGAAGGGCCTAAAATGCTATGTCTAGAAGAGGTTTTTCCCCCTTTCTAAACCAATTTTAAAGTTGCTAGCTTTTTAAAACCTTTGACACCACCATCACCATTCTCCTTTCTCACTCTGCCATATTAAATTACCATTATGGTTACTTAAAATACTCCACACATACTTGAGTCAATATAATGTACAAGCAAATTTAACATTTCATTCGGTTGGTAACTCTAGATTTTTAATGGCATTGCATGGGACTGTTATAATAATATACAACCTGTCATGGATCCGTATCAAATTTTGGAAATGAAATAAATTTTGGAAATGAAATAACTTTTAACTTTTCATATATTCTAGATATACTTGACAGCAGTGTGAAATGCCTTAGGTCAGTGCTTGGATTACTCTGTCCAATGCTGGGTTGGCTACAGATTAAAGTAATTGAATGTAAATGCAAGTGAAATAAGTAAATTAGGGATGAGTTAGTCTTGACTTAGTTTCCACTGAATGCAGTGGAATTTAAGGTGAGGGAGGACACAGGTGTCAACCAGTATAGTGTATTGTAAGTATAAACCAGCCTTCTCCACTGTGGTGCCTTCCCAAGCAGCCTATATGGTTGATTTGAACCATATGATTGCTACTGATGGATTTTAATTCCTTTTTTTCCTCACAATACATGATAGGTTTAAGAAGCCTCAAATTAAAAAAGATTTAAAGATGGGTGGTTTTTTGTTTGTTAACCCAGTAAGATTTAAATATTTTTCATTTTATGTGGGTTGTGGGAAAATGCAATCCTTGCTTTTTAATGCCATTTTGAAAGTATCCTTGATACAATTGGATGAGAGTATCCTTTAAAACATTTAGAACTTTTATTTGGATGGCTGCTCATGACTTAGTTATTGTTTTTATTTGTTCACTTTTTAAAATCTTCTTACAACCTATTTACAATGCAGTATAAAGAAAGCCAACTTTGTAGGAAGAAAAAACTAAACAGAACAGGGAAGTAGGAGAAGGAATAAATTAAATTGTGGCTTTAGGCAACAATGACCATAGCTTAACAGATTTTCCAGACTGGAAACTTTTTCACAGAAGCCACACATCCAGGAGGAGTTGGGGGGAATTGCAGAAGGGATTCTCTTATTACTAAGCAATAAACAAATAAATAGGTTCACTATATTCAGCTTTATGCATTTTTGTTAGCCAGTAAGAGATATGAGAGTAGTTGAAGTATAATGGAGTCAATATGAACAGCAAGTTTTGAGAAGCTACTTTTTTGAATCTTCACTGTCTGTTTGTTTCTCTCTCTCTTCCCCCCTCGACACTACACACACACACACACACACACCATTTTTAGCCATCCTCATCCTTTCTTTCTTTCTTTGGATTCATCCTCATATGTCATACCTATGTATGTGGATAAGTGTGTTCCTGTTTAAGAGCTAGGATTGCTTCTAGGCATGTCATTGGATGCCTATTTTACTAAAGAAAATATATCTTCTGCACAGACAACCCAAATACTGTACTCTGCACTAATACACCCCTCCAATTACTGGGGAGAGGCATGAGATGTTCTGATCATGGGTCATCAGCACCCAGGCTCAGTGTCTGCATGTGATGCCATTGAGCTTTCTCCAAGACACACATAAAAACCCATAGAGTTGAATGAGACCACAAGGGCCATCTAATGTAACCGTCTGCCATACAAGAACACAGAATCAAAGCACCCCCAACAGATGTCCATCCAGTGACTGTTTAAAAATCTCCCAAAAGCAGGCTCCACCATACTTTGCAACAGCATATTCCACTGTCAGACAGCTCAGGAAGTCCTTCATACTATTCATTAGAATCTCTTTTCCTGCAATTTGAGTCTACTGTCTGTGGTCTCATTGTTTTGTATTTTATTTATTAGCTTCATTACTATATGGGATGCATGCTGGGGTTGAATAGCTTCTCCATCATTAAAGGATAATGAGTTCATTTCAAGGTCTTATGATGTAGAGAAACAAAATAAATCAAAGACTCTTATTAACCATGGATATTTATATGAATTTTACTAAATCAAATGTGCCAGGAGCTTCAGAGTTGTATACTGCGTGACACTAGAAGACATATATCCTAGGTGATTGTCAGATAATGTGGTTGACATGCCAGATTTCTTTTCTGCTTTCCTGTTGATTCAATGGCTTTGCTTTCTTGGTCAAAGTACTAAGTAGGAGGAAACGAGGTCCAGATTTTCAGAGGACTTTGGGAACTCCAGGTGATCCAAGCACATTATAACTTCAAGGAAACTGGTAGTAGGATCTAATAGATCACATAATAGATCTGGAATTTGTGGACAACAGCTTTTATCATCTGTAGCCATCATGACTAATAGAGATGTGGCAATTAGAGTTCATGATATCTGGTGGTCATCAGATTGAGGAAGGTTAATTTAGAGCCAATTGTACAAATCTCTGGCATGTTGACTTTCCATAATGATAGCGTTACTGAAGTAAATCTTAAGCTTACATATATATCATATTGCATGATTTGGAGCCTATTCGGAAAGAACTCCTTCCAGAGAAATCGAGAAGATGTCTTGAGTAGGCAAGAATCACTGCACATTCAGTCTGTTTCTTATTTTACACTCGGTTGGGCTTTGCACATGGATCCACAAAAGCCTGATGACTCAATTTCTTCCGAATCTATTTTCTATGTATATAACAGAGCCAGATTATTTTTATTGCTTTGGATTACAAAGCTTTTTAGAAACAATTTGCATAGGGTTTTCTAGCCTTATTCACATGTCAGAATGTTGATTAAATCTAGCATCTAAAATATGGTGTAGTGTCAATCTTTTACTTGAGTTTGAGTTCATAGAATGTAAGCTGCATAAATATAGTGTGTTGAAATGATTGTTGTGGATGAAAATCTGCCTTGTTGAATGCCAAACCAGACATGCTGCTTCGCAAGAGCCACTCATTATCCCTTTTGGAGTTAAATTAAATGTTAATATTATTCATGCAATGTACTCTGGCAAAACCAGTCTGCTAGAATTGTGAATTAGGTGATTTCCTGCATATGAGGGTTGTAGTTCAATACTGCCAGTTAAGTTCTCTTTATAACTCCTATTTATAAATTATGCTGCACCTTAGGAATAAGATTTAGGTGTATGTCTACAGAAAGGCAAAATTATTTTGGCCGTATGGGGGCACAGGTGATATTGTTAATGGACTGCATGTTCTTACAGATCTGTGTAAGTCAGCCTTTTTCCACACTGGGATGGAGTAGAGAACCTACTCTTCACCCTCCCCCACCAAAAGAGAGGAATCTGCAAGGAGATCTCTGAGGACTTATATGGTTATTTTGGTGTAGGTAATTTCCCTTTCTGCTAATAATTGCAGGGAGAAATGAATCTCTGTAAAATTTGTAGAAAATCAAGAAATTGAGAAAGGAAATGAGGAATGGTCAGAGATAGATTGGATGAGGGATGTTGGAAAGACAAAGAATCATAGGAAGTAAGAGATGTTGGGGAGAGAAAGCAATAAATAATGGAGAAAGTTGGAAAGAACAATGAGAGAAGTAAGGAGACAGAGAAGTAGATAGGGAATTGTGAAACTTAAGTTTTAATTTCAATGTTAAGGGAAAAGAACATTACTCTGCAACCTGCTACCAATTAATCCACATGAACACACTTTCCAAACCAATGGGCTTCAGGTACCTTAAGGCCTTGATTGGCATCCAATCAAGGATCCTGTAATAAAAGGACTAAGATGGATGGCAAGAAACCCAAGGGCAGGATTTTGAGGGAAAAAACTGGTGGGTTTTTAAAAAAATCTCTGTGGTCTTGTCCAGATGTTGTTGGATAAGAGTTCTCTGCATCCCTTGCCAGTATAGTCAGTGGTGAAGGATGCTACAGGTTGCAAACCAACAATACTTGGAAGACAGTTTGACTTCCACCTCTGTTTGACATATGCACTGAGCAGTATGATTGTTCCCACTTGTTTGTATTTATGTCAATATATGTGCCCACATTGATTGTTTTAATTACTTGTCCACCATAACATGCCAATGGTGTCCATCATCATGGGAATTGTCACATACTGTATGTAATCACATTGGCAAGAAAACTTTTTGCAATATGCATGGAAGGCAGCATTCATAGAAACCCTTAAAATCCTTGTATAATAATAATAATAATAATAATAATAATAATTTGTACCCCGCCATCATCTTCCCTGTAGGGACTCGGGGCAGCTCACATGAGGCCAGGCCCAACAACAAAATACAGTAAATGAAATCAGCATAAAATCACAATATAAACAACAACATAATAAATTACATAAAACTTAAACCATAAAAATGCAAGAAACAATATAAAATTACAATAAAATCATTCATAGATATACACAGAAGAGTGAGCGGGCCGCATGTACTGAACAAAATACTAAGATTAAAAACACGGGGTGAAACAGCAATGGAGTAGATTACTTGTGAGGGGGAAAATCTGCCAGAATGAGGTCGAAAAGAACTGTCGTACACTAAAGCTAGATATTAGGGGTTAAAAGCAATATGAGATTATATGGTTAATCTCCAAAAGCACAGCGGAAGATCCAGGTTTTGAGATAAAGGAGTTATTCGTCTAACTCTTCAAACTGTTTAAAACGTTGAAAGGTGAAATATATGCTTGCTTCCTTCTCTGAATTGTGGGTTGAAATACCACAGAAACCTGAGCGATTTAGCATTCTAACTTAATACCACTTGATTTCTTATTCCACATCTGGATTTGGGAATTCTCAGCAATAGATACATGTCTTGGTAGAATTTCACTCACTTGGAAATAGTCTTCCAGCTGCAATTTATTATCCCATGACTGCTGAAATCCATACAAAGTAAAGTGTACTGAGCCCTGGCTGACATTTCTCACTTTTTCCACATGGCACCATTCTCTGGAAATAGTGCTTTAAGGAATTCTATTGATATAGGCAATAGAAATGAGTACCAACACAGGGGGTTTTAAGGAGTGTATGTTTATTTTTCAAAGTTTCCTCCACAGGGACTAGCAAAGGATGCACCTGAAGTTTCTTTAACCTTAATTATAGACATATGTTCTTAGATCTACGTTACAGTACTTGAAACTGGATTATTTATGGTAGATTTCCCTGTATTCAGATAACTAAGGTACCCTTTGTTTTGAATCAAAATGGGATGCCTTAGAAACTATGAGTGTGATCATAAAAACCAGCTGCCGCCATTAAAATTTATTGTTTCAAAGCTGGTGAGGATGTCTCTTGACCAGAACAGTGTGGAAACTCATACACAATTAGCTGAGTACATATGTGCTGGATTTCTGTATTGAGAGCCATTGAATCAATTGCACCACATGTCAGAAATGCAGCAGAATCACCCTTTACAGCAAAAGGGATCATTTAGAGCAGTGAATCATGCAGAAAAACAGCAAGAAACCCACTCTGTGAATGGATGCTTTGAGTTCAGAGGAATCTGTATGAAGTTAACTTCTTGGAGCAATTCTGCATTTTTCTTGCACCATACTAATTTCTCTTTTAGTTGTTTTATTCCTGGAATAAATAAGCAGTTATGATCCTGGAACATGTTCCAAGTGAGTGCATGAAAATTCAATAAAAGGTGTACTCTATACAGAACGAAGAACATTTATGCTGACACCTAGCTACAGAGGGTTTGCCTTAAAATCATATATTAAATTGCTCTATTAGAGTAACTATACTCTTTCTTGTTGGCTCAGTGTACAGTGTGAGTGCAAAATCAAGTTGGATTGTGTTATTTTTTAAGCAGTGCAATCTGTGTAGCTTTCAGTATAGAACTCAGTTGAGATATATTTGGACGCAACAAAGGCTAAGCAAAGATGATAATCCCTTAATGAATTTGTGAGCTGCCAAATCAAGATAATGCACAGTTCATTACATTAGTTGATAGTTTTTTAAAAAAAGGACAGAGCTTTACTCTCTTTTTCAGTGTTAGGAGATAAGGCATAGCCAACCCTGAATTAATCATCTTTAGGAATCAATGTGGATTCTCCATGGTGTGTGACCAACATACTTGTTCTTACTGGTGAGGTCTGAATTCCGATTCTCTGTTCAAGGCAACGTTATCAAATTTCACATAATCTCCTTGTTCAAATTTAAGGTTCACAACTGTGATAGTGGTAATCTCAAATTAGGTGCCTTGAACCTACTTTACATTGCATTAAGCATACTAGCCTTTCCTGTTGTACATAATAGTCTTCAGAGGAACACTAAGTGGTAATTCAATAATACAATGTGGTGTAAAGAGTACCAATACAATACAGTGGTTCATGTGCTGGACTATGAGTCTGATGACTAGGATTTGAATCCACACTCAGCTATGAAACCTACTGGGTGACTTTGGGCAAATTGGCTCTTAGCTTCTGAGAAAGGCAGTGGCAACAAATATTGCAAAAATCCCCTGTGACAGGTTTACTTACAGTTTGTCATAACTCAGAAATGTCATCAAGGCACAGAGCAAAAACAATTCAATATTTTGAAGGCAACAGATGCCAGGTCTGTTTGGATCAGATGATGAACTGTTCTCTAGCTGATAGACAACATCTTGGGATCGTTAATGTAGAACATTCCAAGTTTTTGGGAGAATTGACAAGGAATACATGTATCAAATACATTTGAAAGGAGAACCTGTAATTCTGAAAACATTCCTATAAGAAAAATCTGAGGGGAAAATGGGGAGAAAAGACGTTTGAAAAACTAGGGGAACTGTGGTGGGAATTTAATATTGAAGAATAAATTAGTTAAATGCAAGTTTCCCCTGACTTTGTATTGTTTCAGTAAAAAGTATAAAAACTGTATATGTAATAATTACCATGGAAGTTGTTTTAAGCATATCCTCAGACATCAAATTTGATGTATTTTGCAGAGCTTCAGAAGAAACCCCCCCCCCCCAGATACCATTATTCTATCTACTAACACTGAAAAACAGAGGATAATGGCATTACTTTGAACATTTTTTTCCCTTTTAACAGATTATGGAAGAAACTAACACCCAGATTGCTTGGCCATCTAAGCTGAAGATTGGGGCAAAATCAAAGAAAGGTAAAATGTTGTGCAATTTTATTTGTATATATTCATTTTAATAACTATCAAATAAAAATACCAAAATTATTTTGCTTACCTATAATGCAGACTTTTCCTTCCCCTGATTTATTTATTTAAAACTTTTGTATCCCGATCTTCTTTACCTCCATAGAGGGACTCAGACAGGCTAACAGCAAAGATTCAATGCCAATAAAACAGTCTAAAAACATCATACAACAAGATTAAAATACATATAGAGTAAAAGTACATATAAGCCAAGTTGCCAAGATAAAATCATGTCCACTTCAGTCCGCATATGTGGTCAATACCTTTAGTCTCAGACATTATTCTGGGAATGTTTTGTTCCATTGCGTGTGCATTCAGAATTCTTGGATATGTATGTATTTATGTATGTATGTATGTAGTCTAGTTGTACAAGAACATGCATATAAGCGCAAATTGTACTTGTGTTATCGGTTTATAAAAACTGGTTGCTGCTTTTCCCAAATGTTAATGATTTTATTTAATCTATCAAAGTTTAGTTTAAATACATTGGCCTAAATACGTTTGTTAATCCTAGGTAGGGTAGAACCATTAAATCACTGGAATATACACAAGTGATAGAAGAAAGCAGTGGTTAATATGTAGCCACTACTTAACATTACGTTGGATACATATTTCAGTAAACAGCATGAAATCAATGTTTTCTTTCTGGTTGAGGTCCGTATAAGTGCTGTATATTGAACAGTTTCCCCTCTGCTAATGTCTCAGAATAAAAATCTTATGATCTTAATATTATTATCAAAAATTGTAACTATCAATTTTGTTTAAGTGATGCAAAACACCAAAACCCAGGATTTGCTAGTAACGTTTAACATGGGAATATGATATGAAATCTGCTGCTAATTTTTCCTGAACAGAAATAATGTTATTAACAAGTTTTTGGCCCTATTTGGACAATGTTTTCGAACAAGAATCAGCCTACTACAGTGTTTCCCAACCTTTTTTGAGCAGCGGCACACTTTTAACATTAAAAAAATCTGGGGGCACACCACCAACTAAAATGACACAAAATGACACTGTAACACAGTAAAGAATGGCTGGGGAATGGTGACCTGCTGGGAGCAGCTGCTGGGAGTGCCGAAGCTGGGGGAGGAGCCAGGCCACTCCATGCCCCGCCCCCCGGCTTCAGTTCTCCAACAGCTTCGCCAGCCTTGAGGGGGCAGTGCCTAGCCAGCATTGTGTTGGCTCTGCCACTGCTGGTTTGGCACTGCCCCCTCAAGGCTGGCAAAGCTGTGGGAGCGCTGAAGCTGGGGGGAGGGGCGGAGCCAGCCTGCTTCATGTCCCGCCCTCTCCCGGCTTCAGCTGTCCCACAGCTTTGCCAGTCTTGAGGGGGCAGTGCCAAGCCAGCATTGTGCTGGCTCTGCCACCGCTGGCTTGGCACTGCCCCCTCAAGGCTGGAGAAGCTGTGGGAGTGCTGAAGCCGAGGGGAGGGGGCAGTGCAAGGCTGCGTCATCCCCCCCCCCCCGGCTTCAGCTCTCTCACAGAGGAGGAGCATGAGCGGTGGATGGGCTTCAGTAGGTGGGGCTCCTCCTCCTCTTCAACAAGCAAGGGGCGGGAGTGAGTGGAGGCTGGTTGGGGAAACGGACGAAGGAGGCGGCGCCCGGCCCTTCCTCCTCCTCTCCCAAGCAGCAGGAGTTTGGCAGGGGGAAGGAAGGGGGGCAGAGAGCTTTTCTCGCGGCATACCTGATGATCGCTCACGGCACACTGGTTGAGAAACACTGGCCTACTAAACCTAACCACATCATTTTGTGGCTTGAATAGTGTTTTTTAATATTATATTTTGAGGCCCAGGAGAAGCATTTTTAGGCATCATCAAAGCAAACAGAAATCAATTCCCATCTTTAGATTCAAAAGTGTCACTTTTGAGCTTATAATGACTGTAGGTGGACCCAAAATGTGGTTGCATCAAACACAACACAGCACCAGAAGGCATTTGAAAGGAAAATAAATTTTGAAAAAAATTCAAAAGTGATTTGAACCCTGAGACTCCCCAGAGGAAGCATTGAAAACAATATTGGAATAATACTAATTGTTCCCGTAATGCCTGCTCTCAGAGAGATAATAACAAGTGATAAAAATCTAATTCATCAGTGTAAAACAGGATCTCTATCTGTTCAGACTTATATTTTGGACTTTATCATGTTTTATAATGGACTATCTGAGTTACTTGGAATCAATTCCAAAAATCAGTGGCATAATTTAAATGCTGCAATCCATATGTCTATCCAAAAATGGGATAATATGAGAGCACTTGGATGAAATCTTCAGATGCTGACCAGGATGTATAAGAGAATATTCATACTATAACCGGTGTCCAAGCAATTTAAGATTTACAAAGCAAACTGAAATTGAGTCTCAAATGTATAGGGTTTTAAAACTGGTGCATTTTGGACCAGTTTGTGGTTTGGAGCAGATCATAAGAGTCCCAGTAAAAAATCCAATCTGGAGGGTATCATAGTATGATTGACTAGTCTCTACCCACCACTGCATTAAGCCTCTTGCACTCCGTTTTCATATGCAGAGAAGCAACTATTGGTAACCAGCTGAATTTGGAAATGGACGAACATTTTTGTGATTATTTTAATATCTATAGTGTGTTACAGGAATTAATTCCACTTTTTATAGCAGCCATATGTGCATGTTTATCTGACATGGATGGAATTTATCAGGGGAAAGTTTAAAGGCGTGACATACTAGATTTATTCACATGACTATAATTACTGTTACAAACAAGGTAGGCTCTGTAGATTGTTCTTAAGTTGCATTTGTATGTAAGTCAGGTATATTTTATGAGGCTGACTCCACACACACACACACACACACACACACACACACACACACACACAGAGGTAAAGGTTTCCCCTTGACATTAAGTCTAATCGTGTCTGACTCTGGGGGTTGGTGCTCATCTCCATTACTCAGCCAAAGAGTCGACATTGTCAGTAGATGCCTCCAAGGTCATGTAGCCAGCATGACTGCATGGAGCACCATTACCTTCCCACTGGAGCAGTACCTATTGATAGTCTCACATTTGCATGTTTTTGAATTGTCATTAGTAATCTGCTTGGCCAGCTCTGCTAGGCTAGTGGGAGCTGGGGCTAACAACAGGAGCTCACCTCGTCCCATGGATTCAAGTTCTGCGGCTTAGTGGGTTAACCAGCTGTGCCATCACAACCCATGCACACAATTTTTACGTGTTTTTAAATAAAAAGTACTTTATAAATAACAAATAATGTATAAATGCACATTCACATCTATC
Organism: Anolis apletophallus; assembly: GCA_030556195.1. Taxonomy (NCBI): domain Eukaryota; kingdom Metazoa; phylum Chordata; class Lepidosauria; order Squamata; family Anolidae; genus Anolis; species Anolis apletophallus. The sequence goes on from JARBWK010000004.1 coordinate 152,046,281, forward strand.
TATCTATATCTCTTCTAAATAGTAAGAGAATGTTTGCATGCATGTATGTATGTGGCTGAACATGTCAAGTGTTTGGAAGAGTAGGTTTACTATATAACTCAGGCATACCCCGTTTTGAAATTAAATCTATGATTTTCCTATCTCCGTCATACACTAGAAAGCTATCTTTTTTATTCAGGAGTTCTCAGTTGATTTGCCGTCACGTTGCAGAAAGTTGTTGCCACCCACTGTCCCTCCCCCCATTTTCTTTGTGAAAAGAAACACCTCCTCTCCTGGTCTGTGATTTTTGTTCCTGGGTTAAAAATGACATTTCCTTATTGGTTCTATGGCAAAAGTTTATTAAACTGCAAAAATTTTGTCTTTGCAGTAGGGCCAACATGCTACAGCACATTTGCTCTAATTTCTCTGTGATTCTCTCTTCCCCTTCCCTCCCCCATGTTGGAAGAAGGAAGGAGAGAGAAAAAGGAGAGGAGTAGGTAACACATGGCTCACACAACACAGAGAAGGAAGAAAGGACCCCCCCCCGGAAAGTACATGAGACAGAAAGGAACACAACATACTGCCAATCTTCCCTCCTCTGTGAACAAAAGATAATGGTGGAGCTTTTTCTCAAAGGGGCATTTCAGCTCCTCTCACAAATTGCATAATCATATCATTTTAAAGCGGAAAACTACAAATCCCATTCCATGACAGAATTGGCCATTTTGCCCATTTCTATCCAGATAATTTGCAAAAAAAGTTACTTAACCAGCTTAGAAAGCATCTGAAAAGATAAACTTTTGCAACCTTTTTTAAATGATAAGCTGTCTCTACCCTACACTTCAATCCTATGTCATGTGATGAACACAGCAGGTAGCCAATTTTTATGTGGATGGCTCAGTAGTATTTAATGAATGTGATGAAGTGCGTAGTCCCTTGTAAGATCTAGGAAGCCTTCAAACTTGATGGAAATGCCTTATTCAATGTCATTTGTGGTAACGAGGAGCAAAACATTTGTTTGATAATTTTACGATTTATTTTTAAGCCTTGGAACACCCTGGGAGACATAAAAGTAGCCCTTGCTTTGCAGCCTATCAGTTACACCTTTGCCCACCTTGTCATAAAGGGCTTTTTGACCAATTTCTTTTATGTTCGAGATATTGGTACATAATAGTTAAAAGATTGCCTGAGACAGTGCAAAATGGACCAAACTGTAGTGGTTTAGATTTTATGCAGCTAATCTGTAGTTTTGAATGTGGGCTCTTCAGCTACATTTTTGTTTCTAAGAGTCAAAAACTGTACTTCACATTGGGGACCAACTTTCACAGAACTCTATTATGTAAAATGAAACCTTCCAAAGAATTTGGCAGCTCAGGCACAGTTAAGGAAAGATTTTTTTTAAAGAGAATGGCTGGATGGGCTTAAGCAATAAGGTTTACTTTCAGAAGTCTTGTTTTTTCCCACATTATACTGAACCACACTGTAAATATGTGAAAGCATGATGATGTTGTAACTCAGTCTTCACAGCAGGTTTTTTTAAATACTATGTGAGAACAGAACAAAAATAGTGAGCCACATTGTTATGAAAACAAATTTCATTTAAAATTGTGTTCTCACTTGTGGATAAAATCAGGGGTCTAATGTCAGATGGCACACAAAACCATGCTTACAATTTGATTTTGAACATAATCTGATACAGACAGATAGTAACTGCTATGATACTGAGAAGACCAGATCACTTTAAAAGACTAACTTCCATATCTTTACTCTTACTGTTTTTTTTCTTTTCATTGATCTCAACACCCCCGCCACCCCTATTTCTTTTTTAGGGTTTATCTCTAGATTTCGTTGACACCAAGAAATCACTGTTATGAGAAATATACAGGACAACATAGATGTTTCAGAAGCAGCAGTTTTCTGCCTCTGAAAAAGCCATGATACCTCACCTTTTCTCCTCCTGACAACACCCCATTTCTGTCTACATCACCTAAGATGAAAATCTGCAAGTGATTCTCAGTCTGCCCAAATTTAGCTGCCCAGGCTTAGAAATGGTGCAGACATAGCTGAAGGCTAAACATTTAATGCTGTCAAGAAGAAATTCTGGTTTAACTATAAGCATTTCCACCACCTCCTTCTTATAATAAATACCCCTTTAGCCATAATTAATCATTTCTGTTTCCTTTGACTCTGTAATACAAGTTTGAATTACCACTGTTCATTTGTTTTGGCTTGGTCTTCCTGTATTGTTTCCTGTATTATATTAAGCACTTATTGAAGTCCAATGTTTTGCTCTACAAATGGTTTCCTATTTCTCTGCTGATGGCTGCTGAAGTCACTTCATCACTTGATGAGTTTATTATCTGACAGAAATTTCAACCTATTTAATGTCTGGCCAATTGCTAAAAAGAAACAAACAAGCACTGGGTCAGTGCTAGGCAAAGGGCCATTTTAAAATTACCTGTTTTTAAATGTGTTGTATGCTTTTCAGGTTTTATAGCATTAAGCTGTAGTAAAAATGGTGTAACAGCCTTGTTACACATGCTCATCATAGTTGTAAAGCTTGTGAACAATGTCCCTTCAGTTTATCTACCGCTAGCTATTTGAATTCCCAATGTTATTCTTAATTGAACTGTATTTGTTTTTGCAAATCTAGGGGTGACATTTATATATTTACTACATTACTTTGTAGTAAAACATAACTGATACTATCAGTGTTTTGTCTCCCATTGTGGCTATTTATAGACTGATTTGCAGACATGAATGTCTCTTCAGTTACTCCTACAGTTCAGGTGATGGTCAGATTCTGATAGAGGAAGCTGACCTATAATGGTTATAGGATATTCATTATAGGATGATGATTGACATTTGGTTGGTGTGTTACTCATAATCTGTTAAATTTCTGGCAGAAGTTGGCCATAAAGTTGCCCTGGAAGACCTAGCAAAGTAATCTCTCAAATTCAAGAATAGTTGGGATTTTTAATTTGTGGTTTCTCCACTCCACATGGTTCCTGCATCCCTAACCCCACAAAAGTAAAAGTTACTGGTGACCCAGAGTAGAAGGAAAGTAACAACACAGCCTGTAAACATCAACTGCCCTCATTTTTGAACATGGCTTTAAAATATAGGTTAGGTTTTCTTTCTTGCAATTATGTTTCCATAGCTACTAACTTTTGCAGATCAATTGAAACCTCTGGTATACATTTAGAGTTTGTCAATAATTTAAATTATTGGATAAAGTAATATAGTGTTAGCTACTTATAGAGTTCTCAGTTACATGTATTAGGAATGTAAAGGACTCACAAAAGTGGTAGTAGTGTTGGAATACTAACACTTTAATTGGCCACATTTGATGTGCAATAGAAGCTACAAAGGCGTTTTGTCCATGGAATTCCAAATTTAATAGCATTTCTAGGGCATTGTGTGCCTCCTCCAAATGGTTTGAAGTGCTCTCAAGAGAAAAATCTGAATTGATAACAATCTTTGCAATTCAGAATATATTTTGCATGGGGTTACTTGTGTGGAGCAAAGCAGTGCTGTGTACAGTTGACCCTCTGTAATATATATGTGATGGTTTCAAATTGTCTAGTATATTTGTCAGTTATATTTCAGTGTAAAACCTCTCAAACGGCACTTTATAATCGTAAAATAACAAATGCAGTAAAAAATAATGTTAAAAATTGAAGAAGCAACAAAATTTGACAATCAGTGACATCCATGAAGTTTTTTTTTTTAAAAAAGGGAATATAACTATATAGTAAAATCTGGCCAAATTTTGTATATTTGCTTTATCATGAGTTTTGGTATTCCATAAAGTTCTCCAGCAAAACCACAAGGAAATGTGAAAGCAGTAGAAAAAGAGGATGGTCATACTACATGTACAGTCAGCCTTCTACATTTGTGGGTTTAGCTTTTGCGAATTTGATTGTTTAGAGATTTCATTAATATGTTCTCTCTTCAACCTCTAGGGTTGGTTGCAGACCATAGAGTTAATCAAAAGGACCAACAGAGAATACTTTTCTAGTAATCTCTCAATCCTCCAGTCACGTGATTGTGTGATCAGTCTCCAGTGGGAGTTGACAGTAGAGTCACCCTGGAAAACCTAGACAATTACTATAGAGGTGTTCTTTCAGATAAAGAAAATAGCAATTATTTTAGTTGTGTATTTATCACTTCGATGTGCAATTTGCACCATGAGAAGACTTCTGTAGATTCATTCATTCAAGGAAGCCATGGTCCCAAGTTTCCAAGACCTGAGCCGGATAGTTGATAACTAATGTCCTTTGAAGATTGCCATTCATAGAATTGCTATAAATCAAAGTTGATATGATGGCAATAACAATAGCAATGGTTCTCTGGAGGAGACTGCAGGGTAGCACAGTTGAAGATAATTTCTATCTAGTCATCCCATCAGCTCACTTGAGATAATGACAATGACATCAGTATTTATCCAGAACTGCCTTTAGAAGGCAGTTCAATTTTTGAGAAGCAATGGAGCTTGAAAAAAAATGGGTTTTTTTTTGTTTATTTCATATATCAGAACTCCCTAGTAAGGAAAGACAGTGAGGATTTGGGGCACTTCTCTCTGTTTCTCTGTCTCTCTCTGTCTCTCTCTCTGTCTCTCTCTCTCTCTGTCTCTCTCTCTCTCTCTCTCTCTCTCTCTCTCTCTCTCTCTCTCTAAGTAAATAAACAAGCAAACAAACAAACTTTTACAAGGTCACTTAGAATTTCTCACTGTCTTAACTAGTCACATAATATGTGTATAGGGCAGTGTATAGATTTGGGGATAAGCTTCTCACATGAGAGGGGTTTTTTTTTGTTTGCCACATGAAATGGGAGCTTGGAGCAAGATAACATCCCATGACCTCAATAAGCAAGTTTTGAGTTGTCATGCATTTGAGATGATCTCATTAGTTTGTTTTTATGGATGTTTATCCCCCTTTGTTTCATACTGTATACTTTCCAAGTCCCTGTAAAAGGAAAAGGCATTGCTTACAGCTCTAACCAGAAATGAAATAAAACAAGGAGACAGCAGCTGTGAAAACAGTCTAAATTGCGTGGTTGCAGTCTTATCTCTTCTTGCTCTTACTGAATGCTTACCATGTGTCTCTTTGTTTCCATAGCTACCTGCTAAGCAGTTGAGTCCTTTGGTTTGGTATGTTCCAATGTCAGTCAGTCAGTGCAGAATTCAAGATCACTTGCTTTGTTGAGGCCTGTCTGCTTCTCTCCGTAGAACTTTATTTAAAGCACTTTCTTGAGGTTTTAGTTCCCAAGATAAAAGCATAGGGCTGGTGTGTGTTGGGTTTTTTTTCATAGTGCACTAAGGCGTGTATGTGTAAATCTTGGCATTTTAATGTTTCCTCAGTGGTCCCCATGACGACTGAATTGCTCATAGATATTCTGTCAGCTTTTGCTGTGGGATTATGCATCAAGTAGAATTTCTTTATGTCTGTCTTCTGGACTTCCATTTGCCCAAAGGAGGAGGGAAAGCAAGGAAAAGGTTATGTGTTTCTGCTGTGTGTCTTTCTTGCAACTAAGATGTCCCACTAAATCTGTACATGCAGCTATTTAAACAGTGGCATGAAAGTACACAACTGTTTTCCAACACCTAGGGCTAACATTTCCCCCTTTCCCTCTTATAAAAGTCTCCCTTTGTTTTTATCAAGGTATAAGTTGTAGGAGTAGGAATGAGGACATTTCACAAAAATGAACATCTTTGAATACAGAATAAAATTTTATCTGCACTTGTAGTGTTGCTGGTAGATAACCTTTGTAGCAGTGATGCATTTGGTTTTCTAATAGAGGGCATTTTAGGTACTGATACTGTATATATTTGGAAATTACAAATATTATTGTTACTATTATTTCTGGTATTTATATCCTGTTTCTTCTCTACCCCCAAAGGGGGACTCAGGATGGCTTACATTGGCAGCAATTTGATGCCATTACATATGAACAATTAAAATACAATAAATATTAAAGCAAGTAATTAAACCATTAAAATACATAAGCAGCTAATTAAACAGTATAAAAGCCTTAATTACCAATAAAACCGTACCCTCATATAAATCGCCTTTCCAGTCCATTTCCACTAAAGTGCTGATTTATGACTGTTGACCGAAAGTCTGGTCCCACAACTACAATTTTACTTTCTTCCTGAAAGCCAGGAGGGATGGGGTTGACTGTATCTCACTTGAAAGCACGTTCCACCGGGGGGCACTGCCGAGTAGGCCGTGTCTCTCGTACCCACCAGCCGCATTTGCGATGTTGGTGGGAGCGAGATCAGGGCCTCTCCAGATGATCTTAGGTTACGAGGTGGGATGTAGAGGCAGATGCATTCAGACAAGTAAGCTGGGCCAGAACCGCACAGAGCTTTATAGGTGAAAACCAGCACTTTGAATTGAGCTCAGAAGTGGACTGACAACCAGTGGAGCTGACACAACATGGAGGTGGCATGCTCCCTGTATGTAGCTCCTGTTAGTAACCTGGCTGCTGCCCGTTGGACTAACTGCAGTCTTCAAAGGCAGCCCCATGTAGAGTGCATTGCAGTAATCTATACAGGATGTGACCAGAGCGTGCATGAGCGTAGCTAGAGCAGACTTCCCAAGGTACGGGCACATCTGGCGCACAAGCTTTAACTGTGCAATAGCTCCCCAGGCCACCACCAAAACCTGGGGTTCCAGGCTCAGCGATGAATCCAGGATCACTCCCAATCTGCGAACCTGCGTCTTCAGAGGGAGTGTAATCTCATCCAACACAGGCTGTAACCCTATGCCCTGTTCGGCCTTTCGACTGACCAGAAGGACTTCTGTCTTGTCTGGATTCAGTTTAAATTTGTTAGCCCTCATCCAGTATGACACAGCAACCAAGCACCAGTTCAAAGTCTGGACAGCCTCCTTAGTAACAGGTAGGAAGGAGTGACAGATTTGGACATCATCTGTGTACAGATAACACCTTACTCTGAAACTCCGGACGATCTTCCGGATGATTTTAGGCCTGCGTCCTATCTTGAAATATCTCAATATTTATATACAAATATTCCAAAATCCAAAACACTTCTAGTCTCAAGCATTTTGAAGAAGAATACGCGACCTGGCTATTCATCAAAGCACTGAGCTGCTTGTCAGAGTTGCTGTTAAAAATATATTGGATGACAAATCCATGCGCTTTGCAAAACAGCTCTTAAGTTCATTGTTTATCAGATGATCATGTTACATTAAAGCCAGTGGTGCAGTACAAAAACAAGATTTACTTTAATGGGCACAAGAGAAAAGCATGCTAAAACCTATACTAGTGGAATATCTTTATTGGATCAATCAAAAAAGCACATCATGCTTCATTGTGCAAAATGTTCCAAAAAGATATGGATGGTAGCATAACAATGGCATGGAACTGGTTTCTTATTTTGAGATGGAGTGAAGGAGAAGGGTCAGTAGATGCTCAAAGAAGCCTCGGATTCAGGGATGAACAAAATCCATCCCACTGGCTTCATGCCACCCTAGGGTAATTTTTGTGGGCATTGGGGTTAAAAAAATTCCAAAATATATCTAGGGGCTGTGGAGGGTATTTCCATTCCATTTGAAGCTACTGTGGTTCCTCTATGGCTCAAAATGAATAATTTCTCCTTAAACATTCTAAAATATCTTCTCAGGGCCCAGGAATAAATATATATATTTATACATATACATACATACATACACACACACACACACACACACACACACACACGTATGTATGTATGTGTGTGTGTGTGTGTATGTATGTATATGTATATGTATGTATATATACACACACACACACACACACACAGTATATATATATAGACACACACACACACATGTTTTGGTTTTTGAAATGGATAAAATTAGTTAGGTTGGTTTTCCAAGCAGTTTTGAACTGGGAAACCTTTTCTCATGTCAGTGTTAATAGCCATTTTAAAGTTTGGTGTTCCATACACTGTCGTTAGAGTTCAAATTATATTGCTATGGATCCATACAGTCTTCACAATCACCATTGCGTCTTTTTGTTACGTACTCAAATGGAAAATGGAAAACATCCAGCAGACTGGCCAGCCCAACATTAGTGCTTTCTAAATTCCCTCTTAGCCTTTGTTTTAATATGGATTTTAAAACATTGAATTGGAAAAAGTATATAATACTCTATACTTGTATTAGGAAAGTGTGCACCCCTATCCCAGTCTTTTTTAAACAATGCAAACATTTTAATTAAAAAATCTTATAGTTCACTGTTATGCCTGCCTGAATGCCTGTAGGATGAGATACCCTGGTGAAGAGAGCCAAAAAGTGGAACTAAATCCATAGTCCAAAGCAAGATGATCACAAGCAGATGTCTCATTGTAGGAGAATGACTCATTATTTTTTCTATAAACAGGTTTCTCCAGATCTGCTATAACCTGCCTTTCTTTTCTTTTTACATGTTTGGTTTGTGTGACTTTGACCAGTAAGAATACTTACTTGAGTATTGCAATTTGTGCCCCAGATTAAGCAGTGGGAGTAAAAGAAGGTACACCCCATGAATGGCTGTAGTAGTATATGGAATAATAATAATAACCACAACAACAACAACAAGAATAACACAGACTGCAGCCAGGAAATCAGAAGATGTTTACTTCTTTGGAGGAGAGCAATGACCAATCTCAATAAAATAGTGAAGAGTAGAGCCATCACACTGGCAACAAAGATCTGCATAGTTAATGCAATAGTATACCCCATAGCAAACCTATGGATGTGAGAGCTGGACCATAGGGAAGACTGAGCGAAGGAAGATAGACACTTTTGAATTGTGGTGCTGGAGGAAAATTCTGAGAGTGCCTTGAAGATCAAACCAGTCCATACTCCAGGAAATAAAGCCCAACTGCTCACTGGAGGGAAGGATATTAGAAGCAAAGATGAAGTACTTTGGCCACATAATGAGAAGACAAGAAAGCTTGGAGAAGGCAATGATGCTGGGGAAAATGGAAGGAAAAAGGAAGAGGGGCAGACCAAGGGCAAGATGGATGGATGGTATCCTTGAAGTGACTTGTTTGACTTTGAAGGAACTGGAGGTGGCCATGGCCATCAGAGAGCTCTGACGTGGGCTGGTCCATGAGATCACAGAGTCGGAAGTGACTGAATAAACAACAAATAATAAATACTTTATTTATAGATCTCCCTCCGTCCGCAGAGGGACTCAGGGCAGTAAAAGGGAAGGGAAAACATTGAGAAGACAAGTTGACAAAGCATGGTGTTTGGTGGACTTGGGGGAGGAATAAATGAAACATGGTAAGAAGACAGAAAAAAGCAGAGGAAGGCATAGAAGAAAAACTTGGAAGCAGAAGTTAGAAACCTTTCTTATTGGAATATAACCCCCAGCCAAAAAGAATATGCATTGGCTGAGGAATCGTGGGAGCTGTAGTCCAAAAAGTAATTTTTTACTATTCAGTAATCTAGTGTGACATCAAAGTTCCCTGTATCCTCATGTGTAACTCAAAAAAATCAGGACTGACTTATTCATGAGCAGTGTGAGTATAGTACCTTTACGTTTATCAAAAAAAGAAGAAGCTACCCCCTTCTCTACATAGAGTGGGGAAAGGCAATAACTATCCTAGAAGAACTGAAATGAAGCACTGAATCCCCTTCTCTCTCCATCATGGAGCTGCTTTTGGCCTTTTTGAATGGCCAGGTGGGAAAATGGTAGCAGCAGTAGTTGGGGTTGATGGCCTCCTGAGACACTGTTGGTGCTTTCCCCTCTCTATGGAATGACCCTCTTCTATGGAACATATCAAAATCCTTAACTTTGGCCCTAAAACCTGCCCTTCACTTGTACATGAGCATACATTGGTAAAAAATAAAAATCTAAAATTTTACTTTTATATCTAATTTAAATCTAATTTCTGTCCCTAAAATTAATATATAAAATTTCACTTTCAAAATGTTCATTCTATCCCATATATAAATAAATTTGTGAATTTACGGAAAACACCAAAATTTTCTGTTACAGAAATCACCACCTTTTCCTTCAAACTTATTTGCTAAGAACCAACATGGAAAACACCATGCAGTGTAGCTCCATCACTGCTAGTGTGCATAAAGCTAGCATTTGAAGAGTTCTGAACTCAAAAATCCTGAGTCTCGATTTGTGAGTCATTGCAGTTTTAGTTTCTCTTGCAATGGGATTTTTATTTATTTAAAATAATTTTCTTCCTCATTTTTGAAGACATTTGGGGAAACCCCTTTAAGTTATCATTGTCGTCTATTCTTTGATTTAAGAGATTTCATCATTGTGTCCAACTACTACCTCAAACCATGTTGAGATAATTACTTGTTGGCACTTTTTCGATGAATAAAGGTTAATAGAACTGTTCCTGGCAAAGGAAAACAGTATCATGGTTCAGATAACAGTGTTTGTGTATATTTATAGCTTATTTTATGTTCCGGCATTAGATGTTTGCTGTATATATGTTGTGCTCCTTCCTGAGTCCCCCTTGGGGTGAGAAGGGCAGAATATAAATGCTTTAAATAATAAATAAAATAATATCTTTCACATATTGGAAGGTTAGCAATGCAGTTTTCAGTGAGATTTGACAGGGGATTTCTCCCAAGACCGCATACTTAACTTTTTTGTATAGCAATACTCTTGATAGAAGCTTGTTGTCACGACAACTGGGAGCCCAAATCCTACTAGGTTTCCCATGCATAGGTGTACCCTCTGTATAAGTTCTTTGAATATTGCTAGGAAATAGTATTGTATTTTCATAAACAATATAACCTAAACAAAATATTTTTTCTCTTGGTAATATTTTCAAATTTTTTATCTCCAAAGATTTCAAAGGCGACCTTGCCAGTCAGGGCCGTAGCCAGGATTTTGTTTCGGAGGGGGCTGAGTTTGGTTCGGGGGGGGGGGGGCTGAGACTGAGTGGAAGGGGGTCTACCCTAGCAAATCTTTTGTATTGTTATCCCAATAACCCCATTAATGTGGGATATAATGAGCATGGTGATCAGATCATGATATGAATAAACATAACAGTTTAAATAATGTACCAGTAAGGCCTTTTCGCGGACCACCCTGAGAATTTCGGGGTGTGTGTGAAGCCCCCTTAGCCCCCTGGCTACATGCCTGTTGCCAGTTAGGTTGGAACATCGAAAGGCTAACTGTTGAGATTACAGCAACTCCAAGAGCGAATTATTTGTTTTTCTCCACTTGCGAAGCCACATACTTCAGACCTCTATTTTAAATTATTTTTTAGATCTGAAGCACATTTTTAAAATCTGCCTTTAGCTGCAACAATAAAAATAAATATAGCACAACAACAAAGACTTCATCATTAGACAATGGAGAAATAAAGTGAGGGAGATTAAAGATATGGATAAACTAACATTTCTACTAAAGACGAACTCAGAAAACCCAATAAAGAAAACAAACTGGAGACTTTTTAAGGAATATAAAAAAGAAATATAGAGGTATTAAGGTTGAAGATAGATAAAAATATAAATTCTGATTAATGAAAAGGGATTAGGAGATCAAGAATACACCACCTAAATAACTATTAAAAAGAAAAATATAGCAAACTGCAAAGGACTAGAATGGAAGTCAATGAGTTTCCCGTTTCCCCCTCCCCCTCCCTTTTTTCTTTCTTGCCCCTCCCCCCTTTCCCCTTCTTTTTATTTGTTCTTCTATTTTCTTTTTTATGCACATTTTAATGATAAACTTCATATATATATATATATATATATATATATATATATATATATATATATAACAAAAACAAAGACTTCACCAGTATTTGGTTATAGTTTAGGGATTAATCAAAACTCATTCCCACATGTTTCAGATTGTTGGAATAATTGTTGTCAATGCTGTTTCAGTTAATGTTAATTAGTCAGCACTTCATTTCAGTGTTTAATAGTTCCTAGAAGTGCTATAGTCATATGAATAACTATGGTGGGAATTTTCTGCAGTTAACATCTGTGTACAAGGTTTTTTTTATTCGTAGAAAAAAATATGTTTTTTTATTCGTAGAAGCCTTTGCCAGAATATGATATATGATCTAAAAGCAGATATGTATACATTTACATCTCACTTCTTTCTCTGTGGTCTGCAGCTTTAATTTCTTAGACATCTTCCTACCTTAGTTTCTCATGCAGCTTTTTTCCATCTTACTTTAAATTACTAGGGAAAGTTAGCTATGAGAAAATCTTTGGCATTCTTATAGGAAGCGTATGGAAAGATTTTCCTATATTCCATCTATCATTTTCAACCACATTAAAAAAACATTTATTTATTTATTTATTTATTTATTAGTCAATTTTATATTCCGCTCCTCCCTGCAGGCTCGGGGCGGATCACAACATCACAATAAAATGCGCAATACAAATGCACAACGAATCACCATAAAACAGTAAAAACACATCAGAGTCAAAAGCCAGCTTATTACAAATCATCAATCGCAGTTTTGAGCATTAGAGCCATTTCTTTCAATTCAGCCAAAGGCTGTTCTAAAGAGGACAGTCTTGCAGGCTCTTCGAAAAGGACCCAGTTCATGTATTGTCCGGACATGATTGGGGAGTGAGTTCCAGGTCATGGGGGCCACAAATGAAAAGGCCCGTTGTCTTGTACTGGACAGGTGGCAGGTGCGGGGTGATGGAACAACCAGTAGGTTCTGCTCTTCCGAGCGCAGTGATCTCGGGGGAACGTACGGGGTAAGGCGGTCCCTTAGGTACTCAGGCCCTAGACCGTGCAAGGCCTTAAAGGTTAACACCAACACCTTGAAGGCAATCCGGCACTCGATAGGAAGCCAGTGCAGTTGCCGTAAAATAGGTGTAATATGCTCCCTTACTGGTGCTCCCACCAGCAAGCGAGCGGCGGCATTCTGCACCAGCTTGAGTTTCCGGATTGTCGACAAGGGAAGGCCCACGTAGAGGGCGTTACAGTAGTCCAGTCTCGAAATTTATTTATTTGATTTAGCATTCAACATACAGGACTAAGTAACTGTAATTTCTGTATTATATTTTGGTTTTTTTGAGTTGTTTTGTTTTTAATTGTACAGGCAGTCCCCAAGTTATGAACATAAGTTTGTCGGCTTGTTCTTAGGTTGAAGTTGTATGTAATTCAGAACAGGTACATTTTAAGTGTAACTCCAGCTATATAAATGTAGATATACACAGTAGAGTCTCACTTATCCAACAAAAACAAGCTGGCAGAATGTTGGATAAGCAGAAATGTTGGATAATAAGGAGGAATTAAGGGGAGGAAACCTATTAAACATCAATTTATGTTATGGTTTTACAAATTAAGCACCAAAACATCATGTTTTTGGACAAATCAACAGAAAAAGCAGTTCAGTACACAGCAACATTATGTAGTAATTACTGTATTTATGAATTTAGCATCAAAACATTGCAAGGTATTGAAACAGCTGTGGATCTGGGCAGGAGGTAGCCTGTGTTGGATAGTAGAAAGTTGGATGAGCGAAGGTTGGATAAGTGAAAATGTACTGTATATACTTTGTATAGCATAGGGAAGGGTCAACACCTCTGTGGTGTTTGTTTTACTGTTTGTGCCACTGTTCAAAAGATTTCACCTCACTTTCTGTCCTGAGATATTTGGACCTCAAAACATTTGGCATGTTGGAGAGTGATTTTTCCTTCTTAGAGGTAGATTGCTCTCACTGTCTATTGTCCCACCCCTGTTCATAACTATGAATTGTTTGTAAGCCATAAGTTTGTAACTCTGAAACTGCCTGAAAATGCTTACAACCCAACATGAGACTTTAGGAAGAAATGTATCCAAATTACAGTAAATAAACAGATTGATGTCACTGAACTATTTAAAGGATATTAGCCCACAAGATCTGAGTTAAACTAAACAAATCCACTATCTTCTGTCAAAACTCTTGGTCTTTTTAGAGTTTTTGCACTTAGCCTCATACCTTATATTAAAACAAGGTAATGAAGATAAGTGACATGAAACATTAAAATGTATTAAATACGAATAATTGTATCTTAAGTCATGAAGCAAAATAATGCACAGAATAGGAGTGATGAAGGAATCGGAGCTGGTAGCAGCTTAAAGCATGTAATCCTGATACAACAAGAATGCTTTGAAATCTCTGCTAAATGAACAAGTGGAATATATCTGATGTGTCTACTTTGAGAAGACATTCCATGTAGAGACAACTACCAGCCAAAAGTCCTTGTCCTAATACTGACAGATCTTGCCTTAAGCAGTTATATTACACGAAGAGATGATGTGTGTGTGTGTGTGTGTGTGTGTGTATGCCTTCGTTCATGGGAAAGTCACATACAAGAGAGGATGCTCTCTCAGAGATCATTACATCTTGTTGCAAAGTAAGAGCTCATTTGCCCTAGCAACATGGGTAGCTGGAACAGAAAAGATTTCACTAATTTGAAAGGAAGCAGCATGCTCTTTCACTCCCAGTGATGACAAGAGGAAATTGCTGTTAATGCCCTAGGCTGTGGTATCTATGAAGGCATATCATAAAAATGTGGAAGAGCTATGCATTTTCAGTGCTTGTCACACTTTGGGGGGAGTATTTAAGTGTTCCAAAACAGCATGAGTTTTTCCAGTAGCCTGACAGTTTTCACTTCTCATTACAAAATTGCAGGTAGCAGCAGTTTTATTTTTAAAATGTGTGCACTTGAGAGTTTCTCGTTGGCTATTTAATTTTGCATTTTTATTTTATCCTCTTTCAGATTAGGAGAGCTCAATACACTGGGGCTCCTTCCACACAGTTGAATAAAATCCCACATTTTCTGCTTTGAACTGGAATATATGGCAGTGTGGACAGAGATAATCCAGTTCAAAACAGATATTGTGGGATTTTCTGCCTTGATATTCTGGGATATAGGTCTTTGTGGAGGGGCCCTCTGAGAATATCTTTCCTAGGCAATGAAACATTGAATTTATATATAGCAGTATTATTGGGAGCGAATATAAAACCATCCACAATAATAAAGTCTTGGCACAAGTCTTAAGCTCCATTCTTTCTAAATATCTCCTCAAAAGCAATAAACGGAGGCAAACTTTATGAAGTAATGCTTTTTAGTATCATGGTTTAAATAATCCTTCACCAATAAATGTTTTCCTTTGGAAAACAAACTTCTAGAAGAAACAGACAATTGCAGGGAGCATTCTGTGTCCTTTATGTAAGTTATGTATCCTGTCTTTCTTCCTTATTTTTGGTGTATTTTTGCAAGACCCCTGTGGGCCCTGTGAGAAAGTAACTGGCCCAGAATTGCTCACTACAGTGACTTTCTATGGAGTCTTTGTTCGAGTTTGGATCACAGAGATGTTAAGATATTTTTGCTCTTGGTTTGAAAAAAACCCTGAAATCTTTTTCTTCTAGTGGATGAATGGCAGTCCTTACAGCAAAGTGCCATTATGACATATGGTTAATAGTCAGGCCCCAGCTATGTGGTGGCTAGTAATCTAGAATAAGTCTAGAAACATCCCCATCTACACAGAGCTGTCTGCACACATGAGTGGTGAGTTGTGTGACACAATGTACAGATGGCTTGTATGGTCTCTTACCAGTTGATAAGAGAAAATTAGCTTTTGGCATGCTCTGAAGTATAGCAGCGAGCTCTACTTCACTTGGAGTGCTTAACTGAGGCTAACAGTTTCCATATGTTTCTCCTTGTAAAGCAGAGATTAAAAAAACCCTCTGCTCTGTTCTCATGAAAAATAGCAGGGAATACTGACCAGTATTCCATTTCATATTTCAGATGCAACTTCTGTGCTGTGGCAGTCCCTGTTGTTGGTGTCACTCCTGCTGGTTTTGGGATATAATGTGATACCATTGCCAGACTTGTTCTTGGTTTAGTTCCAAGTATATCTGAACCCGATCCTTTGAACACATTTTTGTTAGGAATCTCAGATGAAGAACTGTAAAAATAATTATGCACTTGTTTAGAATATTTTGGGTGGCAGGGAAGCTACACCATGATGGTGCCAAGGAATAGGGAAGCAGGGTTAAACATACATTTCCTCTTCTCTGTGTTCTCAGCTTGAAATTTACATCTCTTGACATTTTAAAGGCATTAGAGCACTGCTGAATGCATTAGCATTTGACATGCCATTGCTCTCCTGTGATTAGCTTGACATTAACGCCTGCATATTGGCAAAAGGTGTGCTTGTGTGTCATCCTTTGACAATGTGCATTGTACTCCCCATGCCCACCCACATTCCCTGGATATTTAAAGAAAGTGATGCATGAACTTAATTGAGGATGGGCTTCTTAAAAGTCCTTAATACCTGAAGTGCAGGTGATAGTTTCCCTCTGACAGTGGAAACTGAGGCCTTCTGATGCCTGCTACCATGCGTTTTCGGGTTGTTGTATTACTTTTATGATCTTTTAATGTATTTTGTATATGTTGTTTTCACTGTTTTATTGTGTGTAAGTCGCCCCGAGCCAGATGGGAATGGCAACGGACAAATCTAAATAAATAAATAAATAAATAAATAAAGGGCACTTTCATGCCATACAGTTAGAGCAATATGGTTTTCATTTTTTAAGTCCCATGATTCCACTTTTTTCTATTCATGAGATTGGCAGAATTCTCAGCCAAAATCTGAGATCTGTAGTGCCTCACCAAGACCCAGGATTGCATAGAATGCAGTCATAGCAATTAGAGTACTATAATGGTGTAGTGTGAAAGCTACTGTCACATCCCCTGAAGAACAATTGAAGTAGTGAAGATTGCCAGAATGGAAAATTGGAAATAATGCATTTGCTTCCTTGAGAAGTATCCTGAGTTTTACAGTACAGTGTTCCCGCATTACTTCGCGGTTCACTTATTGCAGACTCGCTGTTTCGTGGATCAAAAAAAATTTAAAATATATATATAATGGTATTTTCGTTGTTTTGTGGGGTATTGTCGCCACCGCTCTCCAAGGCAGTTTTCCTCCTCAGTCCTCCCTTCTTCCAGCCTTGAAGGGCCTTTCCTTCCTTTCCTTCACTTTATTTTAAGTTTATAAAGACTTAAAACAGAGTAAAACTACTAAAATAATGTAAAAATATTAAAATAAATAAAGCATCCCCACATTTTTCACTTATTGCGAGAGGTCGTGGAACCTAACCCCAGCAATAAGTGAGGGAACACTGTAGTACCAAAATCCATTAAGGAAAGGGGAGGGAGAATAGAATGGGCAGCTATCTCCATCAGTGTTTAAAAAAGATTTTAAAAGTGAAAGGGAGGTAGATGGAATGCTCTTTGTTCTGCTTACAGCCTCTTGGGGAATGTGGTTGTTTTGAACTCCAAGTTGTCAGCATAGGCTTTAGCATTTTGTTGTTGGGGTAGGAAATGGTTCAGCATAGCAGCTTAGAAAAATATTTAGGGAGCTGTCCTCCTGCCTTCCAATTTTTAGGACTAACAAAGAGATTAAGGCTCATATCTGCAGCCATGAATCCGTTTGCTCACAATTGTCTTTGCTACAGATGGACCAGGAGAGTACAAATCAAGTAACCTGTGCATGTACTACAGTCACTTTTTATAGTGTTCAGTCATCCAGTTGTAATGTTTTTGGATGTGCAGAAACAAAACATTTTCAACAGCTTGAGGAAGCACATTTTTGTTCATGCAACAAGTGTTTTCAATTTGCAGTTCAGAGCAAGTTTGGGGCTGACATGCTACTCAATACGGCTTGTGACTGTTTTTTCCTTAGTGGGTGTAAGGAATCATGCATCTCTCCCCAATTGTTGTTGGCAGCCCTAGCCAACAAAGTCACTGGTGAAGAAAACTGGGAGATTCAGTCCTACAGTAACTGGAGTGTCCCCAATGTCCTAGATCCAATTTGGTAGATTCCAATACTTTATTGATGATCTCTTTAGGTTTGGGGTCTTGGAGAAGAGATGGCAGAAAGAAATAGAATTCACATAAGTTGGGTGAAATTTGTCTCTACATTGAGTAACCTCCTTATGACTGGGGATGATGATATTTGTTACCTACCTCTCTTCAAAGCTTGGGGTGGGGTACGACACAGCTAAAACAGATCACCATGAAATACATATATTAAAGTACACCACTATAATATATATTAAAATGCATGGTGCATGGATTAAAATACAGTCCAAATAAAATGTCATTTTAATATTCACAATGTAAAATTGACTGAATAGGCCTGCTGGAAGACATATGTCTTCAGCTGTGTCTTGAATTCTAGCAGTTCCTCCAACAGGATATGCGGGGGATATTACCATTGCACCCAAAATTGACTGATAAAAAGGTAACCTATTCTCTAGGATGAGAAAGATATAGTATTTTAAATGGGATGTCTTGGGTGCAGGGTTGTGTTATGGAGGCAGTAAACAAGTTGAAACATGGACAGAGAGTTTGGCCAGTGTGGTAGAGAGCTGAGACTGAACTCTGCAACCATGAGTTTCAGGTGTTTCAGGTTAATTTGCCTATCATACTGTAATATTCCATTCAAATCCAAATAAAGCTTAGTTTTTGACCTTGGAAAACTGTTTTAGTGTATTTTACCTGGTTGCTTATTTCCTTGCATGCCAAATAAGAGGAGAAAAGAGAAAAGGAGAAGGAGGAGAGAGAAAACAAGAAATTTGACTACTTAATTTTGTGGGTGGGGGTGGAGGGAAATCACACTTATGACAGTTTTCCATTGCAGCAATAATTGAGACCGAGTATCTGTTTCATTGACATGATAGACTGTTTTTAACATCATAAGCAGCTGGGGTGAGACAACCGCTGGCAACATTGTAGTGCCTATACATTAGGGATAGTAAACATGCGGCCCTCCAAATATCATCGAATATGAGAAAAGGTTAAGTAGTGCCTGCCCAGTTTAATCAGCATTGCCATGTTGTAAGGAGGCTCTAGCAAAACTTCAGGATTATGGTTATATGTAGGTTTTGTGTGTTTCTCTCTCTCTGCGTGTATGAGAGAGATTTATATAATATTACTGGAACAGTTTACCTTAAGGAAATGCCAGCTGCATTTGCTAACTTTCAACTGTGTTTTTTAATGGCTTTCTGTCAAATCACAAGCAACTTAAAATAAGTTGTAAAGTTTGAAATTTTAGAAACAGCATTTAAATATATCTAGAATTGCATTAACACAATGTTCTTGGTAACTTTTGCTTAAATGGTTGTAGTTTTGCAGAAATAATGAATGTGAGGGGTTTTTTTTCTTACGTTCATTCTGAGATGGGAAGATTATATTTCTACATCCTCATATCAGTAACAACAGATACATTTAGTCCTTGCTTTTAATTGATCTAACTATCCCAACACTATCGCTATTCCCACAAACTCTTAATAAGGTTTGAAACAATCTTTTTAATCACAACTCTAGAACCAGTGGTCATAATTGCTCGGAGATGCTGCTAGTTGTAATACAAAATAAGTAACTTTTTTCAAGAATTAACTTTTTTCTACTCATTTTCTTATGAAAACAGACATTTAGTGCAACTTACTTGATTCAACTATAAAAATACACATTAAAGTTTTAGGTATTTCCCCTTTTTATTTAAATATGAAAGGCTGACTTGTGTTTTCTGTCACAACTGTTAAGATTGAAATCTCCTATATTTCATTGTTTTGCTCTCAACTTGCCAATTATGGATGGCTTTACTTAATGTTTATCCTCAACTGCTCTTGACTGGGTGGTCACTCATGTCAAGAATGTAGCATACTGCTAGGATTTGGTTTTTTAAAAAATGTGTCTTATATTTGATTATCGGCTTTGTGGGTAAACAAAAGGAATGTGCTGTAATCACTATGGCTCCGAACAGTTGCTTCCCACATATTTGCTTATGTTTTTCTTTTAAATTGGCTCACAAAATGCATGTATTTTAAAGTCAAGATTTTAAGAACTTCTTGTAAATCAAAAATATTTTACTTAAATTGTCATTAAGGCTATTAGTACTTATCTTTGCTCCGTAGAGTATGTTTTCCAGAATATGTGTTTATTGTTTGGAAGACACATGATCTATGATGTTTTGGAGCCTTTATGTTAGAAGTGACATCTGTTTTTTGTTATAGTGTTCCCTGTAATTGAGAAACAATGTGTTCAGTGAAAGAAGTAGGCTTATTTTACATTTCCAAAATGTATCTTAAAGTTTTTGTGTGTGGACTATTTTAATATGGGATTTCCCTATGTGTTATTGATTGATCTGTGTTAGATCATATATGAAAAAGATGAGTGCAGTTTCTATTTGGGCTGAACTGAGAAGTGGTAAAGCACCTTTACTTGTGTTTTCTTGGGAACATATGTCACATAGATTATTTTTAATTGATTTTTTTTACATTTACACTTATTTTCCCTTGTAGGAACAATGACACTTGACAAGTATGATTTATGAAGCTTTAAATCACTTAGATTCCATTATAGCCCAGGGTTACCTAAAGGGCTGTCTTCAGCCATATGATCCCACTGATCCATTTAAGTTCCTTATCAGGAACCAAACTCATTTGATACCTGATTAAAAGAGTTAGCTTGCTGTTATAAGGGGAAATGGGTTTCTTGGCTGCAGCCCTGTAGTTATGGATCTTAGTTTCTCTCATTCAGGCCTTTATAAAGCTTTTAAATATATACTTGTCTGAACTGGCTTTTCCTGAGTATATGTTTCATATCCATTCTCAAAAACCTTGAACTTAGCTTGCTTTTCTCAGTTATGATAGGGCTTTAAAACATTTGTTTATTTTTATTTACCTCATTTTTATCCCATCTTTCTCCCAAGTCCAAAACCTTTATTGAATATCAGACAACCTGTTAATCTTGTGAAAATGAAAATATAGAGGTGTGTAATAAAGTAGTATTTTGGGGGTGTCTCACACTGTTCTATGTACAAGGCATTTTCATGCATTCATATTAAGTGAGTTGTAATTTGACCTAACAAACTCCCCAAAATAAAAGAGACACAATAAATGTTTTGCATATTGAAAGCCTTAAATGCCATCGTTGGCATCTTTGCTTAGGGGAACTGTGGAGAGCTGCTGTGTTTTAGAACAAGCCTTCTTAAACAGTCTAATACAAGTGACTGTAGCAAGGGCTTTTTTTCTGCTATTGCTTGGGATTGGCACTATAGTGTACCTTTTGGCTACAGTGGGGTTTTTTGTTTTCTGGAAATTCTCCAGAGCCTGGCGGCTGATGGTCCATGGACTAACATTTGTCCATGGTCCAGCCCCTTATGGAGTGCAAGGCTAGGCTGATTAATTCCACACCCTGAGTTAGATGTCAGTGAATCATCAATTCAACTCTTAATGGGAGGCAGTGCTCTGTGCACCATTAGTTCAGGTTTGCCCAGCCAGCTCCAAGAATTCCTGTCCATTGGACAAGCTGGCTAGGTCTTCTGGTTTGGAGTCTCAAACACATAAAGAGTCACAGATTGTGCAGGCCTGATCTAGTTCTATAAAGAAATTGGTACCAGGGAGTGAGAAATGTTTGTCCTTTCAGATGTTGTTGAACTGTAACTCCCATCCCCCTGAGAAACATCTGTAAATCCACTGTTTTGTCACTCCCCAGGGCTGGAGTTGCCTTTCTGCTTATCTTGTAGAAAAAATTTTCTGGAGAGGCTCACCAAACCCTCCTCAGAAGTTCAATAGACAGAGAAATGCTAGGATAATTTTATTTTTGGGTTCTGTTTACCATTTATTCTAGCAATGATTGTATACTAATAAGATTGGGGACAAAACCAAACCACTGAGAAATAAAAGATATGAGATCAGTATATTTAAATGAACCTTGTGTTGAGCAGAAGAGCCAGAAAGAAAGAAAGAAAGAAAGAAAGAAAGAAAGAAAGAAAGAAAGAAAGAAAGAAAAGGAAAGAAAGAGGATGTGAATCAATCTGACTGAGCCCAGTGCAGCTTATTGGAATCCGGAAGATTTTCTGGGACATCTATGCTTCATTTGAACTAATCACATTTCATCTGGGAAACTAGTTAATCTGAAATGCATTTTATTTGAACAAGAGCAAACCTTAGATCCTAGGATGTTGGTAAACAACAGAGTCATAACTAAATGCAATTCCTGGTATATATGAAACAACAAACTGTCATACTTGAAAACAAGATCCCTCCAGACTACATAATTATGAATGAATGAAGCTTTATTTATATCTCCACCCATCTCTCAAAGGGACTCGGGGCGGCTTACAACTGTAATTATAGCACTGTGTTATGCTTTAACTGCCATGGCTGTATTCTATAAAATTCTGAGATTTGCAGATTTGCAGCTAAGTGAGACAATAGAGCTCTCTGACTGGGAACCCCAAATTTCCCACCCTGAACTGAATATCCCAAGAATCCATAGGATGTTGTTAACGTGGAATGCAGTGCTATAATTATATAAAAAGGGAGATGAAATATGTGCTTTCAATCTCCTGCTCATGTGTGATTTAGCTGAGTTTTCTAACCAAACCTGATCAACCAATGTTAGCTTCAGGATCACCCTGTGATGTTTGAGCCAAGGTTTCTCTGCACAGAGTGCAACACATCTAACCTCTATTCTTAGAGCTGAGGCCAAGCCTGTTCCTTAGGTAATTATAATGGTGGAATGACATCTCCAAGAACCCTTGTGAAAGTGAATTTTCAAAACAATTTGAGATTAGCAGATGTTAGCTGTAGAGACACACGAAAACATCAGCCAGCTCATCATAAAGCTGAGGAGTGGGCTTACAGGGTTACAAGAAGGAGTGGTTCAGTTTTTAATAGGATTTGAACCAGTGAGGAAAGAGTGCACCTGGAAAGGGTGAACTGTGAAGTCCTTTTCCTGGTTGTGGCTAGTTTCTAGTTGCTAAGCTAGAGCGGAAAATGCCTTAACAGTTACTAGTCTCTCAGGATTTAAAGCTGGCACTGGCTGTAGACATCTATATGCCTCTAAGCATATAGTTAAACACTACAGTATAAGATTTAGCTCTGGGAATTTGTGTAGTGCACTATCTTGACATAATATATGTGATGAAAAACAAAATTAAATACCAAGTTCCTTGCCAGTATATTTGATGGATGTCATAAAGAAAGTTAAATAATCTTGGGTATATTGATGCTTTTTCATTGCTACCCAGCACATCTGTTTCTTGTTTTCTGCTTATGTTAGTGTATCCTTATTAGAACTACACCCATACAAAGATATTTTGTAGAAGTACGCTGGCCCTCAGGATCCTTGTGCTTCTGTGTATCCATTCTCACAAACCCATGCTTTCTCCCATTGTTTGTCTGTGTATTTTTATCTTTCTGCTTGTCCAACTATATTAGGAGGAAAATAAAGCACTTCCTTCATCTTTGCCTTGCCATGACAGTGATCAGGGCTGATAATGTATAGTTTAAAGTGACAACACACCTATTTCCAACCTTCCTTTTCCAGGAAAATAATCATAATAATCATAATCAGTAAGCTTGAAATACTAACAGTATTTCTTCTCACCCCAGTGTCACCCGGTTGGTGGGGAAGCCCGACTGCCTAGCTTGAATGGCGAGGCATTATGCCCGACATCCTCAGTTGGGGTCATTTTTGACCTGTTGCTGTCGATGGAGACCCAGGTCTCCAGCGTCAGCAAAACCGCCTTTTTCCATCTGCGGCAAGCTAGGCGCCTGGCCCCCTACCTATCCAGAGACGACCTGGCCACGGTGCTCCAAGCCACGGTCATCTCGAGACTGGACTACTGTAACACCCTTTACATAGGCCTGCCCTTGTCAGTGATCTGGAAACTTAAGCTCGTCCAGAATGCCGCTGCATGACTTCTCACTGGGGCTCCAGTGAGATGCCACATAACACCTATCCTCCAGCAGCTTCATTGGCTTCCGGTCGAGCACCGGACCTTTCAAGGCCTTGCATGGTCTGGGGCCGCTGTATCTGAGGGACCGTCTTTTCCCCTACCAACCTCAGAGGTCACTTCGTTCTGAACAAATGAACCTCCTTGAAGTACCAACCTTCAAAGCAATCCATCTTACATTGACCTGGCGCAGAGCCTTTTCTGTAGTGGCGCCGTCAATATGAAACACTCTTCCTAGCGATGTACAGGCCATGCAGGACATTCTCTCCTTCCGCAAGGCCTGCAAGACTCATCTTTTCTGGCTAGCCTTTGATTGCTAGGCCAGAAATCTTTTTTAAGCTAGTTTAATATGTATGCTTTTACCTCTGTGTGTTTTACCTGATTGTAAGCCGCTCCGAGCCCTTGGGGAGTGGCGGCGTACAAGTCCAAGTCATAAATAAATAAATATTGCTTTGATATGCTTACACAAGTTTCTGTTTATCACCTTCAATAAATTAGATCAAGTGTATATGAATAGTGACCAAAAATGTATGTGGTAAGCGTGGAATCAAATATAAATGATGCTTCCCCTGTGGCAGTAGAAGTTGAAGAATAATCTAAATAATCATAAATCTACTACCCTGGGTTGTTGTAGGTTTTTCAGGCTATATGGCCATGTTCTAGAAGCATTCTCTCCTGATTTTTTGCCTGCATATATGGCAGGCATCCTCAGAGGTTGCCTCTGAGGATGCCTGTCATAGATGCAGGTAAAACATCAGGAGAAACATAGCCAGAAAAATACATAGCCAGAAAAATCTACTACAACCCAGTGATTCCAGCCATGAAAGCCTTCAGCAATCTACTACCCTTATTAGAATGTCAAAATTTGTTGCCTGGGGTGAGCTCCTTCACCATTACTTTCCCAAACTCTGTGACAGTCCAAACTCTGTCTAACCAGTGATGATCGATAGATAAACTTTTGTAAGATCTTCCATGCCAGTATTATCTCCATTCTCCATACTTGATGCATAGAGCAAAGTAGATATTTAAGTTCTTTACACAGAACATTTAAATTTATTTTGTCATAAATTGATAAAATAAAGAGTGCATCATCATCATCAATTTTGTTAATCCACACTAGCCAAAATGGAATTATTTTTAAGTGAAAAGATGCACATGCGTTACAACAGCTCATTCGTCTGACAAATTATTCTTGGTTATGTGTAATCTTAAAATACACAACTAAGAATGGTTATCACTTTAATAGTAACTTCTTTTAGCACTGTAAGCAATATATATGGGCTAGTTGTTTATTGGAATGTCCAATAGACATCTGTTTGCACAGTTTTCTCATCCATATCGAGAAACAGTGTTTTGGCACACGGAAACATTCTATTAAGAAAATGTTCAGCTAGCATGCTTAACTATTATGAGATAGTTTCTCACATTTAGAATCATTAGTGAGAGAAGAGATTAGTGCACACATTTTTTGTTTTTATGGAGAAGTACCCAAAGAGCAAGAGCACTGGACTTGCACAAAAGGTTTTTTTACAGTATTTTTATATACAGTATTAATAAACAATTCCCAAAATGCACAAAAAAATTATAAAAACTCTTGTATCCTTGCTCAATTGGGAGAAATAAATGTAGGATATAATCTGATTTAAAATACTAGATGGAAAAGCAAAGGAAGGGAAGTAACATTTTATGCCAAATATAAATTTACTTGTACAGAAATCCACATAATTGATCAAACTGGACCACGAGACCATTTGGGTAAAACTGAATGGAATAAATACATTAAAACAACATTGTTCTAAGAATTTAGTACAATCCACTAAACCAAGATGAGGTTGTGGATGAGGCTTTTTAAAAACAAATCTCAGAAACAAGAAGAACTGGTAGTTATGGAAGAACTTCAATTATCCAGTATCTGTTTGGAGATTAGATCTGCTAAGTATAGACCCTCCAACAAATTTCTGATGTGATTTGCAGATATTTCCTCTTTTAAAAAATGGAGGAAAAAACAAAGGGATCAGCAATCCTAGACTTCATCCTAACCAATAGAGAAGACTTGGAAACTAAAATCAAAACAACTGGTATTTAGAGCGTAGTGACTATATAATTATAGAATTCATGGGACAGGGAAATGAGGCATTTTAAGAAGGATATAGACATGCTGAAAGTACCCTCAAGGTACCTTCAGGTGACAATTGAGGCCCCTTCTACACTGCCTTATAACATCCAGATTATCAGCTTTGAACTGGACTATATGGATTAACTATATTATAATCCAGTTCAAAACAGATAATCTGGATTGTCTGCTCTGATAATCTGGATTATATGGCTGTGTAGAAGGGGCCAGATTTGACACTGATACGTATTTATTCCTTATGACGTATAATGTGAGAGACAAAAATGGGCGTACAATGGTACACTGGTCAACTTGTGTTTCTAATAGATATGAATTGAGGCAATTAGAGCAGATGCTGTGATCAGCGTGAAAGATGAGGAACGGATCATCTAAGTGGCTAAGTGTAGGAAATGCCTATCAGTATAATTTTTTGATCAGGAACCACTGTGATTTTTGTCGTTGTTAGCAGGGACCACAAGGTTCAAGAATAATAAACTGTTCATTCTAAAAACAAACTTTAATCAAAAATTTTATCATATCCGTCAAACTTAATAGTAACGTGAATAAAAAATACTATTATAATATAAAAAGAACATTTTAAATAGAAAATTAAATTTGGTTTGCATCAATGTGATTTTTGAGCTTGCATCTTCTTTATAAATTGGGTCATCCTGGGGCTAATATATTTGCTCAAGGAAGCAGGAAGGAGGAAGAAAGGGAGGGAGGGAACGAGGGAAGGAAGGACCAAGGAAGGAGGGAGAGGAACAAGAAGATGTGGAGGTGAAGAAGGGAAGGAAGCAAGGGAGGACAGAGGGTGGGAGAGGAGAAACAAAAGAAGGGGGGAAGCAAGGAGGGACAGAAGGGGAGGGAGGAGGGAGGGATGGGGGAGGGGATGTGGGGGGGGGAGAAAACAAGGAAGGAAGGAAGGAAAGAAGGAAAGAAGGAAAGAAGAAAATAAGGAAGGGAGTGGGAGGTAGGATGGGGCCAAGCAAGGAAGGAGGGAAGAGAAGGAAGCATGCAAGAAGGGCTGGAAGGAGAGAAGGAAGGAAGGAGAGGAGGACAGGAAGAAAAGAAGGAGGGAGGGTAGAAAGGAAAGTAAGAGGGAGGGAAATGAGCTGTGGCTCATCCAAGCTTCTTCAGGCCACCCTTTTCCGTTTTGTGGAGGAGGGGTGTCATGAGTTCAAGGCAGGAAGAGGCAGGCTCCATGGAAGAGGCTCTTCCTCCTTTCTTTCTCTGCTCCTCCTTCCTACTCTTTCCCCTTCCCACCTTTCTTGGCATGGAGCTGCTGTCGGCTTTGCTCTAAAATCAGCCATGGTAAAGCAGGATACTTTTTGCTTTGAAAACACAGATTGCATGAAATCAAACTACCTGGCTCAGTGCAATGGTATCCTGGGAGTTGTATTTTACAAGGTCTTGCTTCACGGACCATATCTTAGTCCCTTGGCTTTGGAATATTATGTTGCTCTACACTGCCATATAAACCAGATTGCCAAATCAGATAATCCACATTATCTGTTTTGAACTGGATCATTTGAGTCTACACTGCTATATAATCCAGTTCAAAGCAGATAATTATTTT
The DNA here is from genome assembly GCA_030556195.1 of Anolis apletophallus. Classification (NCBI taxonomy): domain Eukaryota; kingdom Metazoa; phylum Chordata; class Lepidosauria; order Squamata; family Anolidae; genus Anolis; species Anolis apletophallus. Next base: position 152,073,697 of record JARBWK010000004.1, read on the forward strand.
AATTGGATTATTTTAATGGCTTAAATTTTATATTGCATGTTTAGCTGTTGTTGTAAACCACCTTAGGTCCTCGGAGAAGAGCATATAGAAATTTCCTAATAAATAAAATAATCTGGATTTTATACGGTAGTGTTGAAGGGGCCTAAGACCAAGTTATACTTTCTGCTTCCTTGGCTATATCCTACAAGAATTACTATTAAAAGAGTTGTAGTTCATTGCAGAAACAACTTTAAAACAGTTTGAGTGGATCACTAGATGCTGTGTAGCAAGTGTCAGACTTCTTCCACTCCATTAGCTGTTCATAGAAGAATTAGCCCCCTGCTGCAAATAAATGATTTTTTTTGCTAATGTAAGTACTGATCTACTTTACATACTCATTTAGTAACTATACATGGATTATAACTGAAAGTAGGATATATTACAGAATCCTGTTTAGTGAGAGACCATCTGTGTTCTAAAACTACAAACCATAGTCAAATTCTGGAAAAGCTGTGGAAAAAAGGAAGGAGATGGGGACAGCTCAAATCCATTTCAAAGATTAGTAGTATGATGCTGTCATACATTGGCCTTATTTGGCCTTTATTGTGACAAAAAGATCTGCATGTGAATCTGGATGCTGCGCTGACCAGTATACCACCCCCTCTCACCTTACCTTGCAGCCCCAAAACCACTTCACAAAGACATTCCATACTTCTGTATAAGCAAATGGAAATTGAGAAGGTCTGCTATTACATCAGCTGTCAGATTCACTGGAGGCCTGAGTGTTTTGGTGATCATTGTGTATCCAGCTTGAGAAGGGTTTTTCAGGTGTTTCCCGTATCCTGCCTGTTCAAATTGAAGCACTCAGTGTCTATATGAGGTAGCTTCAGAACTTAGAAGTAGTTGAGGTGGTAGCACCGTTCAAAAAGGACAAGAATGTCAACCTTTGCAACCCCTGAAAAAATACATCTAAGGGGATGTACATTCCAAGACCACATGTGATTACCTAAAACCGCAGATAATAACAAACCCTATATATCGACTATATTGTGAGCAGAGGTGTACCACAAAATAGCATTGGATGACCTAAAGAGGTCCATAAACACTCTGGGTGGGGTTTTTTTTGGGGGGGGGGAGTGATAGATGAAAGAGTGGTTATTGAGTCTGTGAATGCAGGGGTTATATTGTACTTGCATGTACACCCCCCCCCCCACCCCAAAGAATTCCAGCCACATTTCCTACCATCTCCATATTTTTACATACAAGAAAATATTATTAGCTTGACAAACTCTATTTGGGGGGGTGGGGTGGCAGAAGTAATGTAGAGCAAGGTATATTTGTTACTACACGTAGAATTGTGGGATTCAAGTCCAAAGAATTCTACATGTTAAAAAACCAACAGAAGTGCAGGTTTTCAGCTATCAGATATGCAGATTCTTTTGAAAGTGAAGCTGAGGCGAAAGAAGTCTGCCTAGTAGTAGGACAATACTTTATCAGGATGTTTCTGCCAGGAACTTGGGAAAATTTCAAAATGAAAAAGAGCTAAAACTCCAAAGTGTCAACCTGGACTACATGCTAGATCTGGCCATAGACCTTGTGTCTGACATTCTTAATTAGAAGCACATATCCTTTGCTTGGAGCTGAAGTCCCAGAGGCTTTTAATAAATCATTATGCCAGGCATATCCTTGGTAACTAATGTAAATGAACGGAATAGTTCAGTTCCATTGTTAAATGTCACAGTGCTAATAAGGTAGCAGAGGGAGAATTCTGTTATTATTTTTATTAATTGCTTTCCATTTTATTACGCATTTTGACATATGACAAACTGATAACTTGAGCCTTGTTCTTCACAATTAAACATATGGTATGTATGCAAACAATTTGTTGTCATGCTCATTACTTTGCTATTCCTTATATAGTGCAGGTCAGCACATTCCTCCAGAGGCCCATTTTGTGTTGTTTTTGCATACATACTCAAGTGCTGAAGATTTCAAGTTCCTGGCTCTCATTGTTGCCAAGTCCCAAAATGAAAAGGGGGAAATGCATAAGTTATCCAGAACAAGGAAGCAAATGAAGCTGAAATGCTTTCATAGGCATGGCTTTTAATGTCCATTTTGAATCTCCCAAGCATTCACCACTAAGGGCCGACTCATAATGAGCAATATTGTTGGAAAGGTACCACCAGAGTAATTTTGCATCTTTTGGAATGAAAATGAGAATTTGTTTAAAATATGCTCCTTTTAAGTGACACCAGCTGGAAAGGTCTCTAGAAAGGGAACATGTTCTTTTCTATAAGAACGAGAACAGCCTGTGATTCAACGACTCTCATACTACATGTTTCTTAGAACTAATTTTCAGCTTATGTCAGGGGTGCTCAAAATTGTTAAAGCCAAGGGCGAGTTCATGGTCCCTCAGCCTGTTGAGGAGGCAAACTATAGATTGAAAAAAATGAATACATTCCTTTGCACACTGCATAGTCTTTGCACAAATAAGACTATTTGTACTGCAAAAAATGATGAAAGAACAATACAATATTGTTCGAGATATAGGCTGGCTGCCTGTGCTCAATGGGGTCACACTCCCCCTGAACACACAGGTCCGCAGTCTGGGGGTGCTCCTGGACTCAGCACTGACACTTGAGGTTCAGGTGTCAGCCATGGCTGGAAGGGCCTTTGCACAGTTAATACTTGTGCGCCAGCTGTGACTGTACCTCAAGAAGCCTGACTTGGCCATGGTGGTCCAAACCTTAGTTACATCCAGAATGGATTATTGTAATTCACTCTATGTGGGACTACCTTTGAAGATTACTCAGAAACTGCAGCTAGTGCAAAGATCTGAAACCAGATTATTAACTGAGGCAAGTTCTAGGGGGCATACCACCCCCCTTTTAAAGCAGCTCCACTGGCTCCTGATAAGTTTCTGGGCCCAATTCAAACTGCAGGTGATTACCTATAAAGTTCTATATGCTTCGGGTCCAACACATCTTCGAGACTACATCTCTTCCTATGAACTGGCACAGGCACTAAGATCTGCTGGGGAGGCTCTTCTTTCGGTCCCACCACCATCTCAAGCATGGTTGGTGGGGATGAGAGACGGGGCCTTCTTGGTGGTGGCTCACTGGTTCTGGAATATTCTTCCTAAGGAAATTAGATTAGTCCCCTCTCTTCAGACCTCCTGGGTGAGTCTAAAAACATGACTCTTCAGACAGGCTTTTGCTACTGAGTAATCCATGGCCAATGTCATAAATTATTGATAGTACTGGCCCACACTTTGATTGATTGTTATGACTGATAACCGGCCGGCAGGTTCCACTGTGTTTTAGGAATTTTATCATTTTCAAATTCCTATAATTTTATTACTGAAATTTTTATACACTGTTGATTATACTTATGTCATTGTATTTATACAATATGTTAAACAAGGCAGTGTTCTTGCACTGACCTTATTTAACATCTTTACTAACAATCAGCCACAGCCACCACTCACACAGAGCTTTATATATGCTGATGATCTTGGCCTAACAACACAAGCAAAAGACTTTGAAACAGTTGAAATCCAACTTAGTAATGCCTTGAAACATCTCTCCAGCTATTACAAAGATAATCACCTGAAGCCTAATCCTGCAAAGACACAAGTATGTGCTTTCCACCGATGCAACTGTGAAGCCAACAGAAAATTGAAAGTTATCTGGGAAGGTCAAGAGCTTGAACATTGTTTCCATCCTAAATATCTCTGTGTCACCTTAGATCGAACATTAACATATAGGAAACACTGCATGAACACCAAGCACAAAGTAGCTGCATGCAATAACATCCCGTGGAAACTTACTGGCAGCACATGGAGTGCAGACCCGAAATTAATAAGAACATCAGCCCTTGCCTTGTCTTACTCAACTGCCGAGTATTCCTGCCCTGTTTGGCACAAGTCTGCCCACGCAAAGCAGGTGAACATAGCAAAACATGCAGAATAATCACATGTCTTAAACCTACACCTGTTGATAAACTACGAGCTAGCTGGCATTGTAGTTGGTGGTCTGTGAAGTGAATGAGGCATGGGGAAAGAACAATGTGCGATGTGCGAAGGGAAGTTTCTGCTAACTGTGAGAGAAATAAGATTGAACACTGTGAAAGCCATCCACTGCATGGCTATCAGCCTCCTCCCAGTAGACTCAAATCAAGGAAAAGCTTCATGAGAACCACCATTCCTCTTAACATTCCCCCAGCAACAGCAAGAGTAACCCTCTGGTCAGCTAAACCAGGAAATGCCAATTGGATGGCCCCTCATGAGGATCTTCCTCCAGGGGCAAACCAAGAATGGGCAACTTGGAAATCCCTGAACAGACTCAGAAGCAGAGTGGGCAGATCAAAAGACAACCTGGCAAAATGGCACTACCTAAATGAATCCCCCGCCTTGTGTGACAGACAACTCCACATCTGTATGCTTGTCCATTATGCCCTGTCTCATTCTTAGAAGAATAATTGATGGAGGCTACAAACAATGCCATTGCTGTTGCTCGTTTTTGGTCAAAAGATATTTAACCGCTTGTGCTCCTTCTATTTTTATCAGTTTTATACTAATTTATGCAATGCTTTAGATACAAAATAAATAAATTGAATTTATACTTATGTATTTTTGTCTGTATGAGTGCTTCTGTGAGTTTTAACCAACGTAAATGTACCAGTCTTTCAATGGGAAGTGTGGACCTGCTTTTGGCTGATGAGAGAGTCAATTTAAGTGGGATAGTTGTTGTTGTGTGCCTTCAAGTTGTTTCAGAAAGGAAGAATGAAGAGAAGAAGTCAAGGGAGGGAGAGAAGCCTGGAGCGAGAGGGCCGGTGGAAATTTGAGCAGGGCCCACAATTGGCCTCTGGGCTGGACTTTTGACATGCCTAGCTTAGGTGATTTTGATATCCCTAGTAATATCTTTTTTATCTCTCAGAGTTCTGCTTAATATTTGTAGGCCAAGTTAGCACAGATTTCTATGTGTGCATTAGGTATTTTAAATGACTTCTTGTCTGACAGTATTACGAAAATTTGAGTGTGATAAGAGAAATTATAGATGCCCATAACATTCTCCAGAATTCCTTGACACCCTCCCACTTCTTAAATGTGCTACAGTTTTCAGTTATAGCAATTTATCAGTCTCTTAATCTGGCAACAGACTGTGTTATTAACGTGGGAGTCCCAATTTGATACTGTTTTAAGCTATGAGGCCTGTGAAGGAATCCTGCTTTTTTAAAATCATATAGGGAGCTGGTAGAAATCCAGAGAAATATATAGCTAGGAACTTACGTATTCAATGGAATTATTTCAATATCGGCTTTCATCTTTGCACACATTCTATCAAATCTAAGAATTATGAATTTTGGCACTAAAGGAAGTATGGGTTGGTTACAGTTTTGAGTGAAATGAATGTATCTCCCCCCCCCCCCCAATGTAGAGGAAACAGTCCTTGAAATTATTATTGTTCAATCCAAAATTATTGTCACTTGAGAAGGGTGTTTGTGTACTCACTCAAAATGCAAGCTCTGTGATTTTATTGTAAGCCACAGCAGGGACAATTCAAGACCTTCGTGTGTTTCTCCGCCAATAAATTGCTGAGCACTAATAAATCAGTGTGTGGAATAAGATTTGCGTTCATGCCCTGGGGCAACTAATGTAATGGTTGCAGCAGTTCTTGTCATCTGCATTTACTGGACGATTTTAAAGTGGTTGAGCCAAAAAGTAATAAATCTCTTGGAACAAAGACATTAAGGTATTTGGCTGCTAGCTGGTTGCAACTTTTGCCAAAATCCTTTAGAAACAGAACTGAATGTTTCTAATGGAATGCTTCATAAAAAGCACAATAAACTTTGATAAGATGTTGAGGGATATCATGTGTGTTGTGGTTGTGTTCACATAACAAACTTTCTGCTGAAAGAAGTACACAGTAGGATAAATGACTCTTTTTTGTTATTTAATTGTGTTAGCATTTAAAGCAAACACTGCTCGGTGGAGCAGTTGTTCTGCGTACGCATCGTCTTGTAGTGTGTGTTCTTATTGTGGTAGCTTTTACTCCTACAATATCAGTAACTATCAGTCTGTAGAAATAATTGATAACCGTTACTATGCATTCTGTGTGGGTCAACATCAGTGTATGCAGATGATCTTTGTAAGAGAGCTGAGCCCTTTCAGTGCCTATTCTAGTATTGTAAGATGTATTTCAGTCTCTCCATCACCATCCTAGCATTTTTGCACATGTACTTTTACTTCCAAAAACAGCACATCAAGCTTAGTTGAATCCCAACATTGTCGCTATTAAATGCCATCAAGTCAACTTTAATTTATGTGTATCCCATAAATGAAAAAAAAATCTCTTGAGTTACCCTTATCCTCAACAACTCTGCTTAGGTCTTGGAGACCTGGGGCAGCCATGAGTTCCTTTGATTGAGTCTATCCATCTGGAATGTGGTTCTCCTCTTTTTCTATTGCCTTCTACCTTCCTGGATCTTGTTATCTTTTCTAGTAAGTCATATATTTTCATGATATGGCCAAAATACCTTAGCTGTGAAATGACAACACCTCCTTCTGAGATGGTGCTTTCCTTTCCTTTGACTATTATTAAAATATTTCCTCTTCAATATTCGTTTTGTACTCCATTGGGCAAACCTCAAAAAGGTACCACTTTAGACAGATGTCTTGTATCCTAGCCACACTGATATTTGATTGCATCCTCAAAGGTCAATCAGAAAGTGGTCCAGGAATCCAAATTACATGTTTCACCCATTGGTCTGGAACTCGTATAATAAAATTTTGATCATTACAAAACCTTTTAGCATTTCAATATTTAAATACATGCACAAAAAATAAAATTGCCATGTTGGTAGGGCTCCTTACAGTTGCATAAACTAGTTGTGTGAGTGACTTTGAAGACCACAGCTTATTTCCCCACTCAGCTGTAGAAATCCCCTGGGTAACCTTGGGTGAATCACACACCCTCAATCCCAGAAATCCTGTGATAGGTTTACCTTAAGTTCACCGTAATTTGGAAGTGACTCGAAGGCACACAACAACATCTACAATTACAGCTATGGAATCATGTAAACATCTTGATGTTGCAGGGCTACTAGTTTTAACATCCCTAACCTGGGAGTCAGGAGAACTTGGATTTGTAGTCCAACATGTTACAGGAGTAAAGAGTAGTCATTTTCTGTGATGTTATTCACATGTGTTATTTAAATAAAATACCGGATTAATTATGTGGAGTTCCACATATTGTGGAATGTGTTTTGTGGAGATCATGTCCCTACTTAACAGATTTAAGCATGATTTATATTAGTAAGCGTTTGGAGTGGAAAGGAGGAAAGTTGAAAGACAAAATGGAATTTCATCACGTGTGTGTGTTTGTTTGTGTGGAGAAAGAGAGAGAGAGTAGAATAACAAAAGGTCTTGTCGTAGCACAGAGACCCAAGAAGCCAAGCCAGCATCTTCCCCAATACTAATAGTAGTAGTAGCCAAAGGCTCAATTACAACAGGTTTGTTGTCCATTTCTTTGCAGGATGCTTCCAAGATTCTATTCTGTTTTCCTCAGCTAGTGCCATGATTTTTGCAGGAAATTATATATTGTCCTTCAAATCCTATTTTATTGTGTAAGTGGTCTAACAAAAATGATCTTAAAACAATGCTTGTGTTGAGTGTGAAGATGCAAAGCTCTATTGCTCTTCATTTTATGACATGGTAGATGCCTTAAAGAATGAATGTTGTTGAGGTATGAGTGCTCCAATATCTATGTTGTAATTCTGTTATTCGCAAAGTGTATGACAATGCAATAAATCAGTCCAGTTAGAAATGGTACCCATTGATACAAATAGCATCACAGTCTTGCCTTGATTCACATGAACAGATTACTCATTTCCTCATCATAATCTCGAAACTATTTAGACCAGGGTTGGGAAAACCCTGTGTGTCTAAGGACCATTTTTCCTTCTATGGCCTATTGCTGATTTAAAACAATTAAACTAGAAGGGGTGGGGAATCCATAATGCTAAACATAGTACCATTGATCATCATTTTGCATGCTTTCCATCAAAATATAAAACGTACCGTATGGTTTGAAGTGACTTCTGTTGGTGTTTTTGGAGATGTGGGGGGGTAAAATTCTAATTGTGATGCTCAAGTGAACAGAATACAACATCTTCCAATCTAACTAATTTGGGGGGAAATCCCCTAAATTAAGCATATGTAAGGGCTACGTTCAACATTTGGGCTCATTGTGTAGTTACTGTGTATACTCATGCATAAGTCTATACATTTAGGGTTTTTTAAAAAAAAATGGAACGCCAAAATAATTGGTCAACTTTTTGAGTCAAAACTGTACTTTAACTCTCAGGAACAGGGGCCACCTCCTCCTATGAGTACAGGCAGAAAAGCAAGATCTTATTCCATCTCAGGAGAACCTAAAAGAAACACTAATCCCCTCTGCTTTCACCACCACAGTGCCTCTTCTATTTTTTTTTAATGTCTGGGTGGGAAAATTCCTATGGCAGTGGCTTTGGCAGTTTCCCTCAAAGGAATTCCCAGGCCCCATCTACATTGTCATATAAAATCCAGAATATCTACTTTGAACTGGATTATATGGCAGTGTAAACTCACATAATTAAGTACAAAGCAGATAATATGGTTATCTGCTTTGATATTCTGGATTCTATGACAGTGTAGATCCAACCCCAGAGAGTAGAGAGACTTGGTACTTCTTTTAGGTTCTCTCTGGATGGACATAGCATTCCCCTTTCGCCACTCTGGTCAAATAGTTCAATATACAGTACTTATATCAAAAAGGAACAATCCCCTTCTCTGAGTACAATGGCTAAAGATGAGAATCTGGCCCATCCCAGAAGAATTGAAGAGAAACACCACTATTCCTACTGATTCTGTTGTGGCATTGCTTCTGGCTTTTCTGAATACTCGGAGGGGGAAGGAATTGCAGTGGCAGTTTTTGGCACTTCCTCTCAAAGGAACACTAAAAGAGTACAGATAGTCAATGCTTTTATGTTCTCCCAGGATAGAATAAACTCTTGCCTTTTAACACTCAGAAAAGGGGATCATACGCATACATATGGAACCATCTCCTTTTCTGAGTAGAGTGGCAAAAGGCTTTTTTGAATGCTTAGGAAAAAAATGGTGAGGGCTGCTGACTCTGAGTTGCTGCTAGCACTTTCCTCTACCTGCAGAATCTCCCTCGATAATTTTTGCCAGAAACATACATAAGATTGAGATATATATAATTTCCCCAGACTGTGTTTCAATGTCAACATTATTGTCAGGCTTTACAGTTGAAGTCAGAATGTAGCTAACTTTGCGAGAATATTAGAAAAACACTAGATGGTGCTATCCTTCTGTTTTTAAAATTCTAGGTTTTTTCCCCTATTATGTGAAGTTCATTTCAATTTTATTTAAAATCCTGTCAGCAGAATGTTGAGAAAAACAGCACTTCCAGGAAGTAGTTGTTTTCTTTTGCTTGGTATGAACTGACCCAACTACATACATTTTGTAAGGATTGAGAATGTTTAAAAAATATGTGATAATGAAACAGTACCTACTAATTTTAGATCAAGTCATCTTGGCTATCCATAGAAGAACATAGACAACATTTTTATACTACACCTTATCAAGAAACTGTGCTTACATGTTAATCTGTTTCAGCATAAAACAAGAAGACGGAAGGGCATTTTAAAGACTGATCCCTTTTAAGAATGAGCTTTTGCAAATTTCAATCTACTTCTTCAGATGGACTGACGGTGATGTCAAAACTAGTTATCGAGTATAGTTACAGAGTTGTGCGATAGGTTACAGAAAGATCCAGGTTTTGACCCCAGCTATAAACCTCCAAATTCTTTTATTAGATAATACAAGATCTTTCAAGTGTCTGGCTTTAGTGAGAGCAATAAATCCGCTTACCAGAATACTCTTGGAGCCAAATCCATATATTTTTATGATCTATGTGTAGTTATGAAGACTGAGCATAGAGTTAGGAAAATATCATGTGGGCCATCCAGTCCAATCCCATGCCATTCAGGAATACACAATCAAAGTGCCCCTGACAGATAGCCATTCTGTCTCTGCTTAAAAACCTCCAGGGAAGGATACTCCAGCATGCTCCAAGGAACCATATTCCACAATGGAACAATTATTTCCATCAGGAAGTACTTCCTTATGTTTACACAGAATCTTATGTTTACACAGAATCTTCCTTTAGTTTGAATTCAATACATCATGTTCTAGTTCCTAGAGCAGCAGAAAATAATATGACATCAGTGTGAGATCCTCTCAAATATTTAGAAATTGCTATCATGTCTCATTTCAACTGTCTTTTCTCTGAACTAAACATACCCAGTTTCCTAAACCAAAGGGTTTGGTGTCCAAACCTTTCATGTTTTGTAGCCCTTCTGTGACCATGTTTCCAGCTTGTCAATATCAGGTGATGTTTGGCCAATGCGGAATAGAGCAAGACTATGACTTTTCTCGATCTAAGCACAATTATCCTGTTGATGCAGCCTGGAATCGCATTGGCTTTTTAAATCTGCTGCATCACACTGTTGACTTATGTTCAGCTTGTGGTAGAGTGATTTTTTCCCTTTTGGATTTGGTTCCAGGACACCACCCCACTTGTAGATACCAAAATTCATAGTGCTCAACTCATTATATATAATGGGATAGTAAACCATTGTCCCTAATATAAAAGAGCAAAATTAAGGGGGGGGATGTTGGAGGGGGCAGGATATTTTAAAGGCATAGATGATTGAATCCATAGATACAGAATCTGCGGATATAGAGGGACAATTGTATTAATACATTAATACATGTAGCCCATGCTCACATTTCTGGTCATGGGTTGGAATTTGTGAATATAGTATCGGTCCTCCTTATTTGCATGTTGGACTTTGGCAGCTTTGATTATTTGTGATTTTTATTAAAATGTTGTCTCTAGTAGTCTCTAGGTCCCCTACTGTTACTCAATTGACAACTTTGGTTTGATCACCTACAGATTCATAGAACACCTCCCTAGAATCTCTAGGTCCTTCACAATTATCTATGGTCAACTTACATTGTTGACCATCAAGTCATGTTAAAGGACCTATATATTCCTGAAGAGTTGATCTCTCATATTTTAAAAATTAGCATTTGTTTCATTTTCTCAGTGGTTCAGCACTTCTATTCTCAGTAAATTTGGAGGGCTGACTATATTACAGATCAACTGTTCTTTTTTTTCTAGTCTTTGTGCTTTTTCTGTTCAAGAACCACCAATTTTAAGTGCCATATTCTATGTTTATAAAGGTTGAAATGTTCTATAACTAATTTCTCGGTATCGCCATTCAAAACAGAAAAATGAACAGATTCCACTCCCCCACCTTTTTCTTTTTTTAAGATATATTTATGTTACCATTTAAAAGAATTTTTCAACAAAATTCCAAAAGATTAAAAATACAGTAGTTAAATGCAAAATCCAAAGAAAACAGATATATCTTAAATTGGATATGGAGAACATTTTGACCTCCTTATAGTCTTGAAATACTACATAGTCAATCATAGATTGTCATTTACAAGGCCAAATGGCACTGATGGGAATTGGAAATGAACAATATTTGGGTGGTTATGGTTTGCCCAGTTGTGCCTTCAGTAGATTTGGTCAGTTGCCTTAAATGCCGGGTGAGCTAACCAGCCAAACAGTATCAAGTTTTAAATGCAGAGGATTTAGCTGATTCAAAAACCTAACATATAAGTGATATTCTAAACTATTGCAACAAAGTATAACGTTATGTGAATAAAAATGTTTGTTGATGGTATTAAGACTCTCAGCTGTATTATTTTTTTATTTTGAAAACCACAAGGAAAGCCCAAAGATTAATATGACTTATTTAGGAGAAATTGAATCAGTATGTTCATAATTCAGACTTAGAATGCAAAAATATATTTTACACCTTTGAGACTGAGAGAAAGAAGTTGTAGGGCAAGCTTTCTCAGACCAAGACTACAAATGGAGTGAAGAATCTTCAGACAGACATTTTTGCCCATGAATGAGCAGGTACAAGTGTAAGTAGTAATAGAAACGCAAAACTCATGGTTATGCAGATGAGGTGAAGAGTCTAGTTTTTACAGTTGTCATTGGGGGACAAAACTGTATGGAAAGATACTGTCTAAAGCAGTGTTTCCCGACCAGTGTGCTGCGGCACACTAGTGTACCATGAGCAATCATCAGGTGTGCCGTGGGAAATTGGAACCTCCAATACCCTTTCTTCCCCCTCCTGCTGAACACTTTTTCTTCTCCACTCGGGCTCCCTTCTTCCCAGCCTTGCTTTGCTTGCTTTGCCTCGCTTTGCTCATGCTGCCGCTTCTGCGAGAGGGGGGAGGGAGGTAGACGTGACCTGTGTGGGCACTACTGCGCAGACTCGCCCCACGTCTTCCTCCCTCCCCTACACAGTGCTCTCTGGATATAGGTGAACTACAACTCCAGAACTCAAGGTCAATGCCCACCAAACTCTTATAGTATTTTCTCTTGGTTATGGCAGTTCTGTGTGGGAAGTTTGATTCCATCCCATCATTGGTGGAGTTCAGAATGCTCTTTGATTGCGGGTGAACTATAACTCCCAGCTGTTGGGCAAGACCTTCGTGTTTGCCTTTTTGCCATTTCTGCCAGGATATCTATGTTGTGTTCATTGAAACAGGCCCAGGTTTCACGCTGAGTGTATAAATACATTAAAAAACATATTAACTATATGTATTACTGTGTTAAAGTGTGATTTTGTGTCATTTTGGTTGGTGGTGTGCCCCAGGATTTTGTAAATGTAAAAAAATGTGCCGCGGCTCAAAAAAGGTTGAAAAACACTGGTCTAAAGGCAAGATGAGGTGGGCTACAATGGGTAAATGGACCCTCATAGATAAGCGTACTCCATGCATCTGGCCCCTGACTCCAAGCATCTGATAAATAGACTCATTCTACAAAAGCATATGCTACAAATGTCTTTCTCTTGGTCTCAAAGGTGCTACAATATTTCTTTGTATTTTGGCCACAGTAAAAGGGCTATGTCTTGGAATCTCCTTATGTGTGCATGTGCCTTCAAGTTGCTTGACTTATAGTGGCCCTATTAATGTCATAAGGTTTTCCTAAGCAAAGAATAGTCAGAGGTAGCTTTGCCAGTTCCTCCTATTTATAGTGTACTTAATCCACTGGCTAGAGGGTGCCTGAGTCTAAAGGCTACAAGTTGTATTGACCTTGGCATCTTCAAGACTGGAGGTACACCTATTCCTCCGTTTTTTCTAGCATGTAATATTTTTAAAATAAAGTTGCCCATCCCTCTTGAAGGCATTTTTTGCTTTAGGTGGTCATCCCTACTTCATTACTCCTAGTTCCTTTTATTTCAGTAGGAACTGGCATGATACCATTTATATTGATGATCTCTAAGCAGGCTTGCAGAATGTACCCCAGGATAACTGGGCAAAGAGACATTTATAAATACTTAGACTAAGTGTCTGTGTTCTTTCTTTCAGCTGCTGACTGCTAAGATTATGTGTGGACTGGCTATTTTTGATGGTTCATAACTCATAACTGATAGTTATTTTTTAATGGCTCATAACCCCATCAGTTAGTTTTTTCTATTCAGGAGAGTATCTTCACATGCATTACCTTGTATGTTTCTGTGATAATGTATTGAACCAGTCGTGCATGGCAGCCAGCAGTTTTACATTCCAAAAAGGTTAATATGTAGCTTGGAAATTCTGTTTCCTTAAAGCAGGGTGACATAATGAGCAGACACATTCTGGAATCACTCAGTTTGAAGACCTGGGAAATATACAGTATTTGGTGAAAGAAGCAAATGTATTAATAAACTGTAGTTACTGGTAATTGTCTAAGAAAAGGACTGCAATGTTGACATTCATGTTTTGTATATATAAAGTGATGAATATTAACAGCGAGAGAAGCTTTTGCTTGTGTCATTTATTGCTGTGTTTCAGCAATCCAGTGAATAAACTAATGTTTATTTTTTGTTTCTTTCAAGATCCCCATATTAAAGTGTCTGGAAAAAAAGAGAATGTTAAAGAAGCTAAAGAAAAGATCATGTCTGTCTTGGACACAAAAGTAAGATGAAAATCAACTACTCTGCTTTGGACTAGAAGTTCAGATTTCAAACTTTGTGTTGTTCTTTTTGGGGGGGTTTGGTATTTTGGAGACTCGGCAATGATGAATTCATCAGTATATTAAGACTAACCTTCTTAGGTTACATTTAGAAAGCAAGCATTTTTAACTGAAATTTACATGGATAATGCAGCAGTGGATATTTCCATGCTGTATTTGATCTAATTTCAAGTAGCTCAGCAGTGCATTCTGTAAAAGGAATCAATGACAGCATCCAACATTAACAGTGGGATTACTTTTGAAGAACTTACCCTTTAAAAGAACAGTCTGATCTGATTTAAGTGCTTCTTTTTAGTTGCTTTAATACAGAGCACTGTCATTGCTGCAGCATCTAAAGAAGACTTTTCCATCTTGGTTAGGTTACATTTGTGTGGAAAGTTTTCCTAAGACAAAAATCCCTCTAAAAAACAAAAAATATCTAGATGTCCCAGCACATTTTGTTTACAGCAGGGGTCCTCAAACTTTTTAACAGAGGGCCAGGTCACAGTCCCTCAAACTGTTGGAGGGCTGGAGTATAATTTGAAAAAAGCATGAATGAATTCCTATGCACACTGCACATACCTTATTCGTAGTGCAAAAAACACTTTAAAAACAATACAATAATTAAAATGAAGAACAATTTTAACAAATATAAACTTATTAGTATTTCAATGGATAGTGTGGGCCTGCTTTTGGCTGATGAGATAGGATTGTTGTTGTTGTTGTTGTTGTTGTTGTGTGCTTTCAAGTCATTTCAGACTTAAGTTGACCCAGAGCGAGGGCCAGGTAAATGATTTTGGAGGGCCATATCTGCTCCCGGGCCTTAGTTTGAGGACCCCTGGTTCACAGCAAGGGTGAGAGTGGTGGCTCACTGAATGTTGTTGAACTGTAACTCCCTTTAGCCTTAGCCTGCAGAGCTGAGAGAGTTGAGGAATGCTGGGTTTGTATGACACCTGGAGAGTCATACAGCTTTTATGCTGTGCTGCCTTGGGAATTTTGGGAGTTATTGTCTAGAGTGGTAGGCCAAATTCAAGTATGAAGGTTATTTTTTGTTTTTCTTATTGAAGACATATATGTTTCTTTCTTTCTTTCTTTCTCATGCTTCCTTTCCACCTCCAGAAAATATGGTAAGTATCAAGTTTCTGCAGGGCTACTAACTAATTAGGGAAGTCAAGCATTACAATCTATGTTGAACACATCCTTCTTTGGGTTCAGTACACAAACCTATCCACCCAGGATCCATAAAAGCATTCAGTGTAACAAAATGTATATTACTAATGAATACATCATATTTTGAAATTAAAACAAAAGATCTTTTAACAACTTACAGTATACTATTTTGTTTTAAAGGAAATGGCAAAAAACCCAGATCTTCAGAGTTCCTTATATTGCTAATTGTGATTTTATTCAACCTTTCTACATTTTAAGTCTCTAAAAGGAAAACATTTTAGATAGAGATGTTCCAAGGAATCTTAGTGAATGAGACACCAAATGACACTTCATCCCATACTCACAACACCAGCATTTGGTATCGGGGAAGCTGTCTATTACACCAGTAGTTATACTACAGTTCTCACTACAACCCTGCTCACTCTGGAGTCATTTGAAACTTGTAGCAGAATATATTATATATTCCGTATTCTTACACTCTGCCTTCTACTCCATGGGGCAGCATACAATTAAAATTAATTGGTTAGAATGTATAACTATCAGGCAGAACTATGGATTTTTGCACACACGCAATGAGAGGGAATTGAAATCCCTTTGAGATACCACAGGATATTCATGCAACTAAATATTGAATGCATAATAAGAGAAGTGTAAAACAGCATTTAACCTATATTGTCAGAATTCAGAGTACCCATGTGCAATAAGAAAGCAGAATTCATAAATACCCTTTAAGCAAACAGTACCCAAAAGCCTTGCAAGTATCAGATATACAACAGAATCTGATTGCTTTTTGGATCAGCCTCTGCCTTGAAAAATAGTCAGAACTCCAGTGTGTTTTGATGTGACTCTAAAATGCCAAGGATTTACATTAGCTATTGGATCTACATGTGATTAGAAATGTTGTTTATTTGAAAAAGAGCAGTGTTCTTGTTGCAATCATTTTAGTTATCAAAAGTGGGTTTATAATTTACAACTCTAATATTTGCGTAAGACAAAACCCAGAAATTCAAGAACTATGTGGTGAACATGGAAGAACAGGTTGCTTGGCCGAAAATGGCACGGGAGAAACTAAGTGGAAGTGTAAAAACAGTATTTATGGTAGCAGAGGAGGTATTAGCTTGAAGAAAAACAGATCTTTCTTTCTTCAGGTCGAGGGGAGCATTTAGCTCAGGGAAGGTCTTCATAGATGACAAGAGACTATTTCTTCAGTGTATCTCCTGAGACCCCACATGACTTTCTAGTTGCATTAGAAAGGCAGAAAAGCCTTGGACTCCTGCTGACAGCACAAGAAAAAAATAAGAAAGATCTTATTTAGTAACCTTTTTCTGCCTTTAGAAATAAGTGGAGGAAGAACTTATAGCTGCACACATTTGTCGTTTTTGGCTTTCTGTCAAAGATACAGGAGAAGGTCGAAGTGGGGGCAGAAGCAGCTGTAGTGTAAAAAGTTGGGTGCACAAGACGTGCCTTGTTGGATTCATTTAAGGTCTAGCTAGTGAGCAACCTTGTAAATAAGACCATAAAATTACTAACCTGGAAAAGATTTGACTAGCTTGCCTTTTATCTCATAACAGCTGGTTGAAGGTAGAAAGAGCACTCTGTCCATCCCTTACTAGCATTTCAGTTTTTGAAAAGCCTGGGAGTTTACTGCCTTTGTTCATAAAGAAATGAATGTGACTATGTTTGCTATATATGCTACAAGTATTGTGATAAAAGACACAAAAATATTCGTGGTTTTTGTTTTAAATAGAACTTTTAATTTCCAGACTTTCATTATTCATGGATTATAATAACTTTGTTAAACCACAAATTATTTGAAACAGCTTGATTTTTTAAAATCAAAACCATTTTTATTTCATATGCTGGACTGAAGAGCAAAGGTGTAAAAATTGGACATAAAAGATATTTGGCTTTCTCTGCCTCCAGCTTCTTTAGCAACATTTTGCTCTCTTTAGTTCTGTTTATTAATTGTGTTTATGTATTTATCATTCCATATTAGAAGAATTGAAGATTATATACACTGATTTCCCCCCCAGAGTAATCGTGTCACTCTGAAGATGGATGTATCTCATACAGAACATTCTCATGTGATTGGAAAAGGAGGAAATAATATTAAAAAGGTGATGGAAGAAACAGGCTGCCATATCCATTTTCCAGATTCTAATAGAAATAACCAAGCAGAAAAAAGCAATCAGGTGAGTATTCTCCAATATTTTATATAGCCAGTGCTATCCACATATATGCATCAAGTTTTAGTTATATCTTGTTTAAACTGACATCTTAGACTTGAAAGGGAAAAGCACATATCATAGTCCCTCTGGGATTATAACACGTTGGAATGAAAATATATGTATATTGGCAGAAATGGGAAATAGCATTTTAACTATGTACGATTCTGCTATAAGAAAATTCCCTTCTTACATAGAATGCCAACGTGGTGTTGGGAAGGTTAATTTTGAGAGTTTAGATGTGTTCGATTTCGACAGATAGAAGTGTATTTTGTATGTTTGTATTCAGAATCATTCTGCTGACCTCAATTATTTGTCCTCTTGTCTGCCCAAGCAAGTAAAGATTAGAGAATGTGTGTATATATCTCATAAATGCAGTGGCCATAATGGACAGATAGAGAAGTGCTTTGAACATGTTTCCAAAATAATTCAAAAAGTACTTGTGGTTCCTTCTTGACACTAAAATAGTTGAAACATTGAATCTTTTGTAAAAGCATTTTGTCTTCATGATTTAAGTTTCCTTGAATACCTATTCAATCTATACCCTACATTTGATGCAAACTATAATTTGGTTCAGAGCAAGATATCAATAATTCTTTGATAGAGACCAACATATTCTTAAGTCTTAGTCAAAACATTGATTATTTGAATTGAGGTTTTTTTTCCTCCAATTTCCACAGGTGTCTATTGCAGGACAACCAGCTGGAGTTGAGTCTGCTAGAGTTAGAATACGGGTAATTATGAAATTCAAACTCAATATAATGTTACTTTTTATACAAATGGAACAAACAGATTTGTCTCCATTTTTGTTAATTCTGGATACTTTAAAGCTCAATAATAATATCATATTTCTTCAATTGTAAGATGCCATTTTTGTAAGACAGGCCCTAGTACCATCACCACCAACAAAATATGTAAGACATATCTAAGACATACCCCATTTTTAGAGATATTTACTGTATATAGGAAAAAGGTTTAGCGGTTAGGGTTAGAACTGAAGAAATATAGCATATCCAATATTACTTTTTTGTTATTATTTATTTGAAACATTTATATTCTGCACTTCTTGATTGTTTCCTCGACTTGTTGCGAGTAGAATTTTCTATTTGTCTGAAACAAGTGGTCTTCGATATGCTCTTGAACTGCAGCTTCCATCAATCATAATGAAAAAGGATGGAAGATGCAGTCCGGCAACATCTACAGGACTACATATAATGCATCCCTGTTCCAGATAGTCCTCTTTGTCAAATATATTACAAACCAGTATAGGTGGAAAAGATGGAGGAAAATATATGGAAAAAAGTGGTCTCACCTCCTTTGCTGCTATCCAAAATTAATTAGGCTTTGGATCCCAAAGATGTAACTCTCACAGAACATTATGAACTTCTCTTAAACTTTTAAAATTTCCTTGTACAGTTATTTTAAATATTCTGTGTTCCATGAGATCATTTCTCACCAAATTCCAACTTGCACATTTTTACCTTGAGTTCAAATTTTAACATTATATTCAAGACCACAGCAATAGAATGGCAGTGACTTTATGATGTGACTTCTAGCTTGTCGACTTCATAAAATATCTCTTGAGACCACTTATCAGTGTTTTAAATGTGTGGATTCATAATAGACGGTGCTGAAGAGTTATTTTTATCATTGTTCTAGGAGCTTCTCCCTTTGGTACTGATGTTTGAATTGCCTATTGCTGGAATTCTTCAACCAATCCCTGATCCCAATTCTCCCACAATTCAACACATATCACAGACGTATAATATTTCAGTGTCCTTTAAACAGCGTTCTCGGACATACGGTGCTACAGTTATCATCAGAGGCTCTCAGAATAATGCTAGTGCTGTGAAGGTAACATCTGGTTAAAATTTGTGATTTTAAGCAAACTGTTGTTTTTATCATCTTTTTTTTTGCATGAGTTTGTGCTGCTGTTGGTCAATCCCAGCAAGTACTGAAAATTTCCCAAGAATAATAGCTGGATTTTACAGATGCTTCCAGAATATAACAGTTTCTGAACAAAATATTGGAATGAGTTTTATAACAAAGACTTCTTTCAGACTTGCCCACTGTGCATAATAGAAACTGCCACTTGACTTATTCTACAGTTTGCCATGTTATGATATCCCAGTATAGATAGAAAATTCACATGTTAAATATGAATATATATTTAGGTTGAAACATGAGCATTTGACACATCTGAGTAAGTAGGTAAAAGCAGTACACATTGGGCAGCAAGGTTGCAGCCATCTTGTTTACCTCTGATAAGACCCTTATTGCAGTCTAATGTGCAATCCTTATTTCCAAGTCACAGTGACTTATATGTGAGAGAGTTGCCACTGTTGTATGTTGCATGTCATAGCATATTCATCCCTTTTCCCCCAATGTAGAACACTATACAGAATTGAGAGGCAAAATTTCTGAAAATATTTTCTGCAGTCACATATTTGCTGCTTTTTGATAGTTTTCTTGTGGCTTTCTTTGAGGTTTAATGCAGGTGCATCTTGCTCAAGTTATTTGTAGCATGAGACGATATCTTCCAGAGTTTTCAGAAAGAGAAATTGCTTTCACTTGGAATTTAGAAATCCAATTCATTTAGTTTAAGTACAGATTACCTCTCTATGAACATGTATTTCTTACATTTATAGCCAACCCTTCAAACAAATACTTTGGGTAATTTTATAGGGGGAAGTTCATGTTATCCTTACTGAAATGTAATGAGATTGATCAGAGAGGGTGAGTGTTGCCCAGATCATCTAGCATATATTCAAACCTGCATCCCCATTCCAAATACCACACTGTGAACTACTATAACACATGTGCAAGCATGTATATTTCATATCACTATTTGAAGAAGTCTTAATTCTATTGCAATGCACTCTATGTGGGGCTGCCCTTGATGACGGCACAGAAATTGCAACTAGTACAACAGGTGGCAGCCAGGTTCCTTCCTGTAGCAAACTATAGGGAGCATACAACGCCCCTATTAAAACAGCTTCATTGGCTGCTGATAAGTTGCCAAGCCAAATTCAAGGTGCAGGTCATGTCCTATAAAGCCCTAAATGGTTCGGGCCCTGCCTATCTTTGCGATCGCATCTCCAACTATGAACTCTGTGATCCTCCGGGGAGGCCCTCCTCTCGCTCCCACCTCCATCACAAGGACGGTTGGTGGGGACGAGAGGGGGGGCCTGCTCGGGGCCCTGCCTTTGGAATGCCCTTCCAAGGGGAATAAGACAGGCCCCATCCCTCCCCTCTTTTCATAAGAGTTTGAAGACTTGGTGGTTTCAGCAAATCTTCGAGAGTGACTAGTGCTAGCTCAGCCCAGACACTGTCCAGACATGACCTAGTCCCTTATATATATGACCCTTGTCATTCTTCTAACAGGCCCCTGGAAATAGCTTTTGTCCCCGCTTTTGTCGTTTTACCTATTACAGTACTGTATCCAAATGCTGCTCCCATCTTATTTCAATTTGTATCAGTCTTGACCCAGCCTTTTAATTGTTCTGACCCATTGCTTTTCCATGCCCTAACAAATAGACATGAAGAGCAGGCAGGATTCTTTCTTTTAAGATGTATGTGTTGTTGGATAATTCCATGCTTATGTTGTTGTTACTGTTATTTTTGATCCTGTTGTGACTCTGTATGTTTTGATGTTGTTGCTTGGAAACCACCCTGAGTCCTCCCAGGGAGATAGAGCGGCATATAAATAAAGTTTTATTTATTTATTATTCTTCGTGAGTGAAATATATAGTGAATAATGTAAACTTTTCTCAAACTTTCTTTTTCAAATAGGAAGGAACAGTGATGCTTTTGGAACACTTGGCTGGTAGCTTGGCTTCTGCGATCCCTGTGAGCACACAGCTAGATATAGCAGCACAACATCATCTCTTTATGATGGGTCGAAATGGCAGCAACATCAAGCATATAATGCAAAGAACTGGTGCTCAGATCCATTTTCCTGACCCTAGCAATCCACAGAAGAAATCCACAGTCTACCTCCAGGGCACTATTGAGTCTGTCTGCCTTGCCAGACAGTATCTCATGGTAAATATCCATATCAAATTGTGGAAGCTACAACAGGCTGCTAGATTGGATTTCCAATATTATTAATGTGAATGGTAGGGTTGTAAGCTGGCTGGAAAATATGAAGTCAATAGTGACCTGGAAGCAGCTGCCATTCAGAATAGGGTACTTGAAGACCTCAATATAGGAGTCCCCTCACTTTACCTCTGGTGTTGACTGGACCAGAAGAAAGACAGCTAAGAAATATTTCAATAATTGGCAGGTTAATGTCGGAGTAAATGATCTTTGAAGTATTAGGGATGTAAGTCATTCAGGACTATGGAGATATTATGAATATGAAACAGCCATGAGCACATAATTCTAGTTTTCACATTAATATCTGCCATAGAGGATTCTGACACCTCCCCCTCTCTATATACAGTATATATAATGTTCAAAAACCACTGGAGGAATTGACATTAAATTTGGACACTACATCCCTAACAGACCAAGTGACCATCACTCATAAGCCCCTCCAAAAAAAGGCATAAAGAACTTAAAAATCCCCAAAAGCTAAATGATAAAACTACAGCTCCCAGCATCCCCTAGAGCAGGCCCTTTAGGGGAGGGGGATGCTCCAAATGTACTGCTTCCAAGCTGTAAGCTTGCTTCTCCTTGGATTTCTTTGAGAGCAGCCCAATCCGTATATATTTCCAATTCTCCAGATAGATAAGATATATAGATTGAATAGATATAGATAGTAGGTAGATAGAGCAATCAGGAGGACTGCTGGGAGTTACAGTCCAAAAATAGGTAGAGAATGAAGAAAGGAGAGAAAGAAAAGGGGAGGGGAAGAGAAGGAAAGAGGTAGAGAAGGAAGGAGAGAAGGAAAGAAAAAGGGAAGGAAGGAAAGAGGGAAGGACGGAGGGAGGGACAGACAGAAAGAGAGAAAGAGGGAGGGAAGGTTGGCCACAGCAACGCATGGTGGGTACAGCTAGTATATATATAAATGTAACGTTTCTTTGTGGGATTAACATAAGTCAAAAACCACTGGACGAATTGATACCAAATTTAGACGCAATACACACATCAGGCCAAAGAGTCACCATCACTCATAACATCACTGAAAAACACAGCAAATGAGACTTAAAAAGCAAAAAAAACAACCCCAGAACAACATTGCAACACATGCACAAAACCACATATATACACAAACACACACATACACAAATATATATATATATATATACACACACACACACACACACACACACACACACACACATATATACACAGACTGGGCCACAGCAGTGCATGGCAGGGGACGGCTAGTGTGTGTGTATACACATACATACATACATACATACATACATACATACATACACACACACACACACACACTCTTGTTCATAGAAATGCAGGAATACTAAACCTTTCCCTTCTAGACTGCAGTCAAGGCACTAAATTTAATAAAATTTGCTTTATTCACAAGTGATGTCATGTCGGATTTTGTATTTAATATTTCAGGGCTGCCTTCCTCTTGTGCTCATGTTTGATATGAAGGAAGAAATCGATGTAGAACCACACTTTATAACACAACTAATGGAACAGCTAGATGTCTTCATTAGCATTAAACCAAAGCCAAAACAGCCAAGCAAGGTCAGTAAGAATATTTTTATTTTCTTCTTCTAGTCAAGTCCTCATTTTGTTGCCCTGAAGTAAACTAAACAAATTTGATAAAAATTATTTTTAAAAAATTAAACAGATTTGTTTATCAGACCTATATGAAGATACTTTTTATGTTTTAGTAATGGACTTTTAGCACAAAGACACGCTTCCTCAAGGATACATAGGTTTATAAAACCAAATCTTAATTCATGAGTTTTCTAGAGGATAGTGTTACGTATATATCAGACTACAAAACATGTTGGAGATAGGCATATATTCAGGGCTTAACCTGAAAATAAGGATTATTATTACTATGCAAACATTTCAGTGAGCTTTCTTCCTAAAGGAAATAATATTTTAGTCACATCCTTAGGGAAATAGTATTTGTTGATTGATTTTGCTGTCTGAAATGAGAAATAAGTAAGGGAGAAAAATGTAGTTTTGGATAAATATGTTGTGGAGTACAAACCATTGGAGTTTGCATCTTGTTTCAAAGACCTTATTTTCCTGTGTACATAAAAAGTAGGAAAGAATGTCCAGTTACCTAGTGTATTTCTAAACAATATTTACATGAATTGATGTTTGCTTAAATATTCATTTAGTTCATTTTTTGAAGTTTTACAGAACAGAAACTGTGTATTTTATTTTGTAACTAGGAAAATAAACAATCCATTTTTACCATCCCTGTATTCTACAAGTACTCATTTTCTGTTCATTCCAGAAAATAAGTTTGGCTTCAGAGTGGGCTTGTAAACAATTCCACTTATTGATTCCAGTTGTAGAAAATTGTTTAAATATTTTGTTACACTGTTCTAATTCTTTATTTCCATTTTACAGTCTGTAATTGTAAAAAGTGTCGAGAGAAATGCCTTAAACATGTACGAGGCACGGAAATGTCTCCTGGGCCTTGAAAGCAGTGGAGTTGCAATGGCAACAAGCCCGTCCACCATCTCCTGCCCAGTTGGCCTCTCCTGCCCAGGCTTGGACATCTTATCCTCAGCTGGACTGGGACTTACTGGACTTGGTACAGTTTATTACAGCTCATAATATTTTGGAACTTTATTTAATGAGTTGAACAAATGAACTCTCTCTATAACTCTGTATATAAACATTGGATTTGAAGAGGAAATGTACAAGAAATGAATTATGTTGAAATAGAATGTAACATAAGGCCTTTTATGCATATAAACATTTGTCAGCAAGTTAGGGAAAATATGAAATAGATACAGGAAAAGCAAGCCAGTCATTATTAACACATTATTAGACATTAATAAATGTTCTGATTAAGACATTGTATTGTTATGATAGTTTCCAAATTTAAAAATACGCTATCTTAATCAAGGAGGAAGAATTTGTATCTCAGAAGAGATAACTTTGGAATTATAGGGTGGCTGTGAAAATACCTGTCGTTTTCCGATATTGGAGCAAAAATTGAAAAATTGCATATTTTATTTTCTCCATGAGATTTTATTTATTTATTTACTTACTTACTGTATTTGTATGCTGCCTTTCTCAGCCTTTCAGCGACTCAAGGTGGTTTACAGGCAGCAATTAATACACATGAAAACATTAAATGCAATATAAAACCACATCAGAAACAATAAGCAACAGCCAGGAGACATGTGGTTTTAAAGTCTCTTCCTCAGTTCCCTTCCTCCTCTTAGCTGGCTTGGGGGGTGGAGGGTGGAGAGAAGTGGCAGGATTTCCTCCTACTCCTCCAATGGTGTTGCTGGGGGGAGGAGCTCCCAACCAATGACCCAGGAAACATGGTGGAAATCTGTCTTCCTGGCTCCCCCTCTTCACTCTGTTCTACAGTATATAAGTTGAACTTCCTGTATTTTTGTTTTTTGCAGGTCTCTTGGGTCCAACTGCCTTATCCGTCAACACATCCACAGCTCCTAATTCCCTCTTAAATGCTCTGAATAATTCTGTTAGTCCTTTGCAGAGTCCAAGTTCTGGCACACCAAGCCCAACTCTGTGGGCATCATCAATCGCCAATACAAATGCTACAGGTTAGTTTAAGATTCAATTTTTTGTAGTTTTAAAACAGTATAAAATGGGAAATGTTTAATCATTGGTTATGTAAAGGTAGTTCTGTTCAAATGTAGCATTTTAATTCTTAAGAACTGTCATAAAGATGTATGGTATCAATGTAATGCATTTAACATAATATGTCTTCATTTTTCTGTTTAAAAATGGAACCTGGATTATCTGTCTGATTATATTGCCAGTGTGAGAAGAAAGTACCGGCTTAGCTGGAACAGTGGTCTGACTCACTAAAAGTTGATAATTTGTCTAATTTCTACTCTTACTTCAGTTTGATTGTCTAGTTCCTCTTCTGTTTCTTCACATTTTGGATGGACCATTCATACTTTATACAACAGCACAAATTAAAAAATGTACTAATTTGGATTTCCTCATACCTTCTCACAGGATTTTCTGCTATTCCTCATCTGATGATGCCATCTGCTGCTCAAGCTACTTTAACCAGTATTCTTCTATCAGGAGTGCCAAATTACAGTCAAAGCACACCATCTCCCCCTCCTGGTTTAACCCCAGTCGATATCCACATGAATGGCATTCACACAGAAAACAAAAAAAACCCAACTTCGTTAAATGGTCATGTCAAGGTAACTATTTAAACTGCAGTCCTGAATGTGCCAAGGATGGTTCTGTATATAACAGCTAGACTGAGTTCATATACATGTGTGGGGGGAGTTATAAAAAAACGATACAACATTTTAAGATGGAAATTATAATTAAATTTTAAATGTTTATATCTCAGTGGAGCAATATACAGATGGGATATGTATTTTTATTATTTTGCGCTGAAACAGTGTTCCAACATAAAAGTATACAGTATGATTTAGCATAGTGCGCTTAATTATATTTTGATTTGTTTTTTTCAGCCTTGCAGAGTACAGCTATTGTATCCTCTTTTCACTCTAGGAACATTATCATATTGGGATATACTCAATTTCTGAGACCCTAAATGGGTCCTCTTACATGATATTTGTCTCATTCTTTCAGTAGTCCATTGGAATCCATCCGCAAAATATCACAGAAACAGAGTGACTGCATACAGGATTCTAATTGTGGGGGTTTAAAAATATGTAATACATTTCTGGGGCACTGTTTTTATGTGTGACTGTAAAATCAGTATGCATCCCATCAGCTAAAATCTCATGAGAATGGTAGTTCAAGACTTCCAAATTACGTCACTGCGGAATATTAGAGGAAAATTTTTAAAGTGATATAGGGAGGCATTTGAACGAATTGGAAGGACCCAACCTTCTGAGGTGTGATAAGTCAAGGTGCAGCATTTTCAGAACATAAGAATCTGGTGTGATGGGGGTCTGCATCCCGTCTGTACACAGTATGCATCCAGTCCTAAAATACATGGGGTATGGGATATAAATTGAATATATCCCAATGTGACAAATTAACTTTCTTCCCATTTAGTTTACATCATTTCAACATCTTGAAGGAAACATTACAACTGTATTATGGAGGGTGGGAAAGTATTTTCCCTCTTAATGAAGCTTTTTTCCATCTATGATCTGCCATTTTTTTCTGGCAGTAAAATAGCCCACAGTGACAAAATGAGCTCACTTTGTTGGAAGAGACAAGAGTTGAAATATTCTGTGGTATATATGATCGAAGTCTTATATTAATTAAAGTCATAAATACTACATTCAGCTGCTACATCCTGGAGGATAGTAAATTGGCATAAACCTGTTGCTATGCAAGGCAGTAAATAAATAATTTATGAACTTTGCTTTTTTATAAGTATTTAAGAAGCAGAATAGAAGATCTAATATCAATAAAAGTGTTGGATAAGAGAAATTCTGGGTTGCCAAGGTGAAAATCCAGGATGTTTCTTTGTGGACTTTGTGAATGCACACATATGGAGTACCTGGCCTGTGCACGCTCCAACAGAAAACTTCCCAAGTTAAAAGTTTCAAATTTTGGTGGTAACCTCATCCACTCCTCCCAGGGCATAAAAGTAGCCCTGGCTGCGTGCTCCACAGTTCCTTTTTCCCGGTCACAAAGCTTGCTTTGGAAACTTTGCTGTGATGTTTACAACTCAATTCAAGCGGTACACTCAGTGTGCTGCCACGATTCCTGACTCACACAAAGTGCCTTTTCTGTCTCGGAGAACAGCATGTCAGGTCCTGTCGCCATTGCCAGACTTTCATGGCACAGACACGCAAAAACAGAGTAGCGTGCCTAAAAGCCTTGCTATACCAGCAAACCTTAGCACCTTCAACTTCTGCTCCTCCAGCCCAACCACCACTGAAGCCAAGGTCCATGACTTCTGCTGCTTCAAAAGCTTTGAAGACTTCTCATCCTTCAAAGCTGCCACGGTAATGGTCCCGACTGATGCTTGTTCAGGCCATCCATCTTCGAGCTCCTTCGCCTCAATGAAATCGAGCTGGTCCAGCATAGCAACTCCACCATTGACTTCCTTCATGTGGATTGTTTTCAAAAGGGCCTACAAGGAGTCTCGCCGAGTGCAATCTGACTCTGCTGCTCCACTCCCAATTCCTCTGACTCCAGGCAAATCTTTTGCACCTCTGAGAGATAAATAGCCTCCGACCAAGAAGAAGGGTCCTCAGCAATCCTGTTCTTCCTTTTCATCCAGAAGAGACCAGCCTTCATTCTCAGCCACCTCATCCAGGTGTTCTTCTCCACTTCAACTGGCCCACTGGATCCCCCAATCCATTATATCTCAGAGAGTGAGATCCAAGACTCTGACTTCCTTGAGCAAGACGGTCGTTCGAGCACCCCTCCAACAAATACAGCCCACTGAGCCTCCCAAGGCTTTGGCCTGACAACAGCTCTTTCCACCAATGTCAATACCGGAGAGGGACCCCCAGATAGCATGGTTGGCCAGAGTGACACAGAACATTTCACCTCCTTGACATTCGACAGGCCCTCCTTTTCTACAGGGACAGAACCCAGCCACCCCAGCCTACACTGCTGACAAACTGGGAAATCCAGTTTCCTCCCAGAGATTGTCCCATTGGATCTCCACTATTGAACTCTGATATGAACTGGCCCATTGTCCCCCACTACTGATGGTCTGGCAGAGATCCACCAGAGGCCTCGCCACCTCCACAGCCTTCTTCGGGGAGATCCCCTTGGACTAGATCTGCAAAACAGCTATCTGGTCGAACCCAATGACCTTTGTCTCCCATTACAGGCTTGATGCCAAGGCTCACAAGGACATTGCTTTTGGCAGGTCTGTCCTGTCAAGATGCCCATCCTAGCCCCCCGCCCAATTAACCATCAAAGTCTCAATGATTCAAAATAATTCATGGACACTGCCTTCCAGGTTAATCTCTTTATTTGTATTTGATGCTTTACTGTTTTTACTGGTAAAGTCCTCCTCATAGCCCGTTCGCAATGTCAACATTCCTCCATCCTTGTTTGCCTCACATTAGTGACCTGTAACCACAGAAGCAAATGTTGTTATTTATCTATCTATACTTGTCACTGTTCCACGTCAAAACTAGTTACCTTTTGGGTGATACTGTTAAAAATTCTTAGGCGGATTGGCCTCTCTGTTTTTTCATGAGACATAACCTTGCCCATTTGGGTGCTCTCCCTACACCCTCATGAGACTCTGATACCTTTCTGTTGACATGCCATGGACATCATGTTTGCACTTGTTGCTTTTTAAATCATCTCTTTTGCAGCATCTCTTGCCAATTGAAAGTCTTCTATTGTTATAATGAAATATTGTTTTGTTTTGCACATAGATGGTGTCAGTTTGCGTATGTCCCACCTTCCAGGACTTCAGCTTGCTAGTCTCCATATGTGTGCATAAACAAAGTCCACAAACAAAAAGGACAGGTTACTCACCTATAACCATTTTTTGAGTGGTACTCTGTGAATCCACACAAAGCTCCCCTTCCTCCCCTCTCACAAACTTCCACGTTTCTCTCTGCCTTTGCGGCATAGGAACTGTGGAGCATGTGGCCAGGGCTCCTTTTATGCCCTAGGAGAATTGGGCAGGGTTAATGCAAAAATTTGAAACTTTTAACTTGGGAAGTTTTCTGTTGGTGCCTACGCAGGTGCAGATGCTCCATATGTGTGGATTCACAGAGTACCACTCAAAGAAACATGGTTACAGGTGAGTAACCTGTCCTTCTGGTTAAGAACAAAATATCCTTGTTTCTAACTGGTCTTATTAGTATCTCCTGTGTGGTCTAACCTCTACTTAGAGGAGTCCCATAGAGTGGAATGAAGAATGTAGTGTGTGGTGGTTCCTGCTTTGTATGGGCTTTCACTTATATCCCCTTCGCTCTTCATAACTATTAGTGATTTAATAGTCTGAACATTGATACATTGTGGGGAAAGAGGTGGGGGAGCAGATTCTTAATATTTGTTTTCAGTAACAATGTGTGATAGCTTAAAATTATGATTAAATATACTCGTAACTATTCCAGACCTCAGCTATGAAGTACACTACACTATCTGCTGCAGCACTTGGTGAAAATGTATTGAGCACAAACCACGGTGATCCATCCAGACAGACGAATAGCCACAATGCTGCTGAACAAGTGACCACCAAGGCAGATGCTAGTGAAGGTATAATTGAAATCAGGGAATAATCAAAATAAGCATTGTGTTATTAAGTGGTCATCCCACACTCTAAGGGGGCAGTATTACCTCTCCTGAGAGATTCAAGATAAGCTTATGGTGGGATTGCCAGTGATTAATTCTAAACACCAGCTGAAATAAAGCTGTGCCAAAAGACTAAGCAGACTTTGAGAATTTAAAGGGAGGCTCCCTGTTCAATCAGGACTCTGGAGTATATTTTGCTAAATATTAAAGGTCAAATTGATCTTGGTTTGTCCAAGATCAGATTGCTGGATTAAGGAGTCTTAATTTTTTTTTACCATCCTTTTCAGGAATGGGTTCCTCGGTGGGTTGGTTGATTTGTTGTCACTGGCATGGCCTTTAGGCTTCTTGAGGTCAATGTTAAACATAGATTTTATTACAGTCTTTGTAGCCTGTTTTCTTCCAAAATTTATACATAGTTTAAAACTATTTTAAGATGATTTCATTCATTAATTATATGTGTTTTGATTTGTCTGCATTATTATAAGTTTACATTTTAATTGTTTTAAACTGTGTAAATAAAAAAATTGCACACTACCCTAAAATCCCACTATATAACATGGGAAATAAATATTTAAAGGAATAATTTAATCACATGCACACAAACACACACCTTGCATGTGTGAGGGGAAAATTAGCTTTGGCATTAAATCACAATTCCCTGTTATGTCTGAATTGAACCAAAGTGTACTATACAGAGGTAGATTTTTTTTTTTAAAAATGTCATGCATCCAATCTCTGTTAGCTTCTAAATTAGTTTCATGGATAGTTTTCTAAATTATGGAACTGTCCTTTAATATAGTGTGAGGTTCTTTGCTCACATAAGACAAATTCTGCATCAAAGAATATATGACACAAGAACATCTTGTTGTTATTTTGTTTTTCTGCTTCTTTGTAAATACATTAATTGTATTTATTTAATCTATTTTGGTAAGACACTTTACAAAGCCATGAGCACAGGGTGAAGTTATGTCACTGAAGATCTGATGAATCTGTACAGCAGTAGGATTTTTACTCACTTTAAATCAACCATGATGGATCCTCATTCTTGATATGCACTGTTTCATTGTTCTTTATAGGTTGTAATGATGCCTTTGTGGAGGTAGGCATGCCAAGAAGTCCTTCACATTCAGCCAATGCGAATGATCTGAAGCAAATGATGAGTTCCTCCAAACAACCCTGTACAAAGAGGCAAACAGTCGAACTGTTGCAAGGCACCAAAAACTCTCACTTACAGTATGTGTCATTTCTAAATATAAGACTGTGCAAAGTACTAGTAACATTTTGAGATGTCCTCTGGAATAATGCCTTCCTTTCCAAAATGACATTCCTTTAAAGAGTGAAATAATGGTCTTTACATTCATTGTAATGTGTAATTGATTTTTCTGCTTTTTAATGCATTGAGAAATGTCATGTGTACATGAGTCATACTTAAGATGTATGTGGCATTTCTGTGTTACCTTGTTGCATTGTTTACATCAACTAGATGAACCAAATTGGTATTAATACCATCTTGTATCAAACAAAAGGTTTGTTGAAGCTGAGAGTATGTTACATAGGAAAAAAAAACTCCTGAATGAAGAGCAAGATTTAAACTAAAGATTTAGCTTATTTATATCTCAATATCTTATCTTCCAAGCTAGTTAAGAAATGTGTGAACACCTTCAAAGTGTACTCCAGTTTCTTCAGCCAAGGCCTCATTTTATTTTCTTGTCACTGGCTTTGTAATTTGCCAGTGAAATTGCTATATGAAGCAATGACATGGCAAGTGAGCAGACATTTGGCATTGTCTTCTAAACTGCTAAATTAATATTTCCATCATGTATAGAAGAAGTATTGATAACCAAGATCGAAGTGCATTTCTCTTGATTATCTAGTTCCAGGCAGTCAAGCAGAAATATTTGATTGATGGGATAGATCACATCATAAAATAGAAATATGTTTAGGGAATGGGACTGGATGTTAGTCATATTTCTTTAAGTAACCACTCTGATGTTAGTAGCAAACACAAGAGGATGGGACTGCAGTATGGTTTGGAAGAAGGGCAGATTTATCCAGATATATAATGAGTTATAAGAGAGGAATTAATAGTTTCCTCAAAGAAGTTTGCATCCTAATTTGAACAACATACTAGTATGTATTCATTTCATTGTTGATTTTAAAAGAAAGAAAACTTACCATATCTTTTTTGTCCCAAAATACTACCAAATCTATAGAAGAGAACAGGATCAATACCCAGTATTAGATAGCCATCTAGGACACCCCAGTAGGATAAACAAATGCTTCCATGAACCAGTCCCATATGCTATTGGCTGCCAGTGCACAGCAAATTTCCAGAAAATTATCACCTATAGTCATGGGCACAATTATATTGTTGATCCTTGGAAACTTAAATAGAAGCTGAATGGCCATCATTCAGGGGGACCTTCCACACAAATCTTATATCCCAGAATAACAAGGCAGAAAATCCCACATTATGTGAGCGTAGACTCAGATAATCCAGTTTAAAGCAGATATTGTGGGATTTTCTGCCTTGATATTCTGGGATATAGGGCTGTGTGGAAGGGTCTTGGAATATTTTGATTGTGCTTTTCCTGCATGGCAGGATGTTGGAGGCCCATGTGGTCTCTTCCAACTCTATTATTCTATGATTCTAAGGAAGCTTCTTTTAATATCTCTACACTTCCATACAGGCATGTAGCCAGGGGGGGGGCTTAGGGGGCTTCAGCCCCCCAAATTCTCAGGGTGGTCCGCGAGAAGGCCTTACTGGTACATTATTTAAACTGTTATGTTTATTCATATCATGATCTGATCACCATGCTCATTATATCCCACATTCATGGGGTTATTGGGATAAAAATACAAAAGATTTGGTAGGGTAATCCCTCTCTTACTCAGACTCAGCCCCTCCCAAATTAAACTCAGCCCTCCCTGAATCAAAATCCTGGCTACGGCCCTGATTCCATATGTTTACTGTGATGGAAATATTGGATATTCGATTAGAAAATAAATATCTTTGGTCCATAAAATTACATGCTATGTTCATTGGCAATATTTAGTTGTTCTACATGTTTCTGTATTTGGAAGAGAAAATGCTGGTTTCATAAATAAGCCAAACTTTGTTTATACTTTGATCTAGATTAATGCTTGTCATGAAGCAAGCATTAGCAGACTTCTTACTTAGTCATATCCACACACAAAAATGCAAATTTCATGTTTAGACTTAGGCCTCATCTTCAAGATATCTCATTATAGATGTATATGTAAATACAGGCATTCCTTTTTAAAAAAAAAATAAATCCAAAACACTTCTGAACCCAAGCATAAGAGATACTCAATCTGTATCTGGCTACTTGATGGCATGAGTTTCTCATGTGTTTGAGATTTATTAAAAACAGAAACTAAAACGAAAACTGTTATGTCTCTGAATACAGTACAGAATCTGAAGACAGATCTGACACATTCCTCCCTGAATAAAATAATATCTTCTCAACCCTCTTTTTTTAACAGCAAAACAGAGAGGTTGTTGTCAGATTCTGAGTTGAGTGCTTCAGAGAACCCAGTGGCTGACAAAAAAGCACCTGGAAGTGAACGAGCAGCTGAGAGAGCAGCCGCAGCCCAACAGAATTCGGAAAGAGCACGTCTTGTCCCACAGTCGTCATACGTGAATATGCAGGTACCGAGCTCACAGTCAGTAATGCTTATATTTGTGCAACATTTCTCTTGTAAGTAAAAACTACTCCCAAAGAACATAAATTAGAGTTTCATTCTTCGGTATTCACATACATACAGTAATCCTGGTTTCTTATTATGAAGCTGTAGAAGTAAGTGGCCCAGTTTGATTAGAAGAGCTTGTCTGCCTTCTTACATCATTTATTTCCAGATCTTAGCTCCCCCCCACCCCCCAACATTATTCACGCCACATTATATAATACAGCTCTGTCAATTCTATTTCTTCTTTCATTTTAATAATTTATTTATTTTATTTAGCATATTTGTATACTGCTCCCTCTCAGCCCGAAGGCAACTCGGGCGGTTTACAACAATAACATAAAAACAACACTTAGAACAAATTAAAAACATAACACATTGATTAAAATCATAAAAATTAAAACATCAATACGTCTCCAAGAAAAAGTAACAACTGATGTCATCCAAAATAAGTTGGATTTATTTATTTCATATCATAAGCATCACATAAATATGTTTAAAACTGATAAAGGGATCTCAAGCAGCTAAATAGTTTTAGACCAGAAACAGGCAACAGTGACCACATTGTCTGTAGCTTTAAAGAGTTCTTCCTCTGTGCATGACACAGGGCATTGTAGGCAAGGATACATATGCAGAGTTGTTTTTTCTGCTCCACAGTCACACAAGGTGGATGTTTCTTCTAGGTATTGCCATTTTGCCAGGTTGTCTTTTGATCTGCCATCTCCACTTTTGAGTCTGTTCAGTGACTTCTAAGTTGTCCATTCTTGGTTTGCACCTGGAGGGAGACCCTTGTAGGGGGACCATCCAGTTGGGATTTCCTGATTTTGCTGCCCACAGGGATATTCTTGAAGTTGGATTAGTCTTGGTTAGTCTTCAAAGACTTATTTTATTCAAATGAGCCTAAAGCAAAGCAAATGTGATCTGATTCAAACACAGGGACTCATTTGAAGATTTTTCCAATAGCAATTAATAATTTTTGAAGTGTGATTAATGGAAAGCAATGCTTTAATATGTGCCTGAAAATACACAGGGGTTAGAAATCATGGTCTCAAGAATCTTGAGATAAATTCCATGGCAGTGTAGAAATTTGCAAGTAAATGGCCCCAGTACAGGCCCGTAGCCAGGATTTTGATTTTGGGGGGGGCTAAGAGATAATAATAATAAACAGGGGCACTGAACTGGACCAAACTTGGCACATAGAGCCAATGTGCCCAACAGTGCATACAGGCAGGGATTGTGGAATGATTGCCCTTTTCAAATGGTAGTTGTTGTTTACCTGGATCCAGAAAGCACTGAAGGCAGCCAACATCATATCTGGACCAAACATGGCCAACTGTGCATACAGGACGGGTGGGGATTGGGGGTGATTGACCTTGAATCTGGTAGTTGCAGTGCACCCTTATCCAGAGGGCATTGTACCAAGCCAACGCTGGATCTGGACTAAACTTGGCACATAGAGCCAATGTGCCCAACAGTGCATACAGGCAGGGATTGGGGAATGATTGCTCTTTTGCAAATGGGAGTTGTTTACCTGGATCCAGAGAGTCCCAGAAGGCAGCCGACTGGCTCAACGCACTCCACTCCCAGCCACAGGTGTGGTGAGACTTCAATGCACAGACACAAAGGCCTGCCGAGTGCATGGGCGTGAAGGTCTATTGCGGCCTCCAAATGGTCTGTGGTGTCGCGGCATCCTCTTTGGCACCTGGACTGTCAGTGCATTCCCCTTCCTCTCCCAGCACCAAAGGCTTAAACCAGGGGCACCAAAAAGGAAAGAGTGTGCCGAGGGCCCAGGCACAAACAAGGAAGCCACCATGCCACGTACCAGTAAGGCCTTCTCGCGGACCACCTACCTGCCTACCCCAGTAGGTAGACCTTGAAATTGTTCACACTATACAATTATTGCTTTATTATTACTCATGAACTGACATGATTCCATCCTATCAAACCCTGGGATTACCAGTTTGAGAAAGAGTATTAAGAAGTTTGAGCCATAATATTCTAGTCACAAAACTACAAACTATAGGATTTCACATAATGGAACCATGGCAGTAAAAGTGGAATAATAGAACCATAATTGTGTTGTACGAAAGAAATCTTTGTTTCTCAAAGCAAAGAGGCATTCATTCCTTTATTCATTAAGAAAAAGGAGGATAGAGAGTGGTGGGACTATTACAGAACTTGCAGCTTCTTTGGCGACCTCTTACATTCTTATATTCCGAGAGCCTTAGTCCACAAATCACAAATGTTCCATTGTGAAAGTCCATTTGACAATTATTTTGTGGCGTTAACCCATTCAATCTTCTAGTCCAGTATTTCTCTTTTTATATATAATTTATGCCAAATATTTATTTGATGTAATCAAATCAGTACAAGTTAGAATTTCCCACCAATATGAGGAACAGAAACTTTCACAGGCTTTGCAATGTTTTGCTTTGCCATAGCCTTTGTAGGTGCCTTTGTTGTGGAAGGTACAGTCTTCTTCATTGCCTGCTTAGCTTTCCGCCTGTATAGAACAGTCCAGTTGATCTGGCAGGGGTTTCTCTTGGAAAGGAACACAGACTCACATTTTGCATTCAAATCTGGAAAACCTTGCCATTTGTCCTCACATAGCATCCCCCATGGCCCGGGTAGATCTTGTACCCACGGAAGCTGCATAACTCGACCTTCATGATGGCAGCAGGCTCACCTCAGAGGCAACTCCAGTGGCAAAGAGTCCAGTGTTTCTCAAACTGATCCTCCAGGCTCCCAGAAATCCCAGCCAGATTACCAACCATTAGGAATTGTGGTAGTTGAAGTCCAAAACATCTAGAGGAGCACAGTTTGAGAAGCTAGTTTATATCCACTATTCTCAGTTCAAGGTATTTCCCTGAATCCTGTCCCTGGGAATTATTGCATGGAATCCCTGTATTCTGTTACTGATTATGGTCTCACAGAAAATTTGAAGAAACTTATAAACACAATGATCTGCTCATTAGATTCAAGACAAAACCTCAAGTACCTGACAAATGTATGCTCAGTCTTTTATCACCGACATCTTTATTTAGTGTATGCATGTGGCTCTTCTAAATACTTCAGTGCAAGAAAGCATCCCAATGTGTTTATGAATCTGACAGGAAAATACAATAACCATAGCAATGAAGGGTAAAATTTGAAAAGTTACTTTTTATAAAGTACTTAGTTACCACTGTGGTGCAAAGTAAGACTTTCAATTATCAGTTGTATATAGATCATACCAGGGCCAATCTAGCATTTGGCATAATCTTGTTCTTCTTGTTTTTCTTGTCCATCCCCCGGTCCCCCACAAACAATGGAATGTTTCGAGCAGCTGGCCTGTGATAGGCAGCACATTTGGTTCCTGTTTAACCCAACATTAAAACAGAAGATGAGGGTTTAACACAAGGCAGAGCATGAGCCAGCCCTTGAACCAAGACATATTTCCCCCCCACTATTTAGTAAGACGGCCACACTGAACATGTAACTGAGAAAGCAACCAAATTCCATGGGGAAATGATTTAATTGCACCTTGTTAATTATCCAGTGGAGCCCCCAGTGTTGCAATGGGTTAAAAACCTTTGTGCTGACAGGACTGAAGAAAGAAAGGTTAAAGGTTCAAATCAGCTCCAGCTCCCCATGCGGGGACATGAGAGAAGCTTCCCACAAGGATGGTAAAACATCAAAAACATCCAGGCATCCCCTGGGCAGTGTCCCTGCAGACGGCCAATTCTGTCACCCCAAAAGTGACTTGCAGCTTCTCAAGTCACTCCTGACACACACACACACACACACACACACACACACACACACACACACACACACACAAATAGCCAGTGTAATGTAAGGTAGTTTCTTAGTTAAAAGAAATATATTAATTACAACTATCTAATTATTTGTAATTGATCAGTTCTGCATTCTGGGAAAGAGCTTTCTCTTGGGTTGCTAAATTACAGACTAGTGACCATAGAGGGAAAACTTTGAGGTATCTGAAATTTGTAGATTATATGAACTGGCACTTAGAACTGAATGACTTAAAGCTTCTTTTTGCCATTAAGCAGCAATCCTTTATTTACTTATGTTGAAATTATCCACAATAATTTCACTGGAAGTCATCATTCCTGTAATCACACTGGGAGTATTGTGTGCCCTCATCGTCAGCATAGTTGCAACTGACTGCAGAAAGGAGAATGTTTGGGAGCAGCATTTCAAACAGCCTTTCACAACAGCAATGTAACGACTCTTCAATGCACGGTAGGGATCACTCGTAAACGTTGTTTCGGTCCAACACGATTTTATTGAAGGTACGGCACCCGTGAAGCTAAAGCGCCGCCCACCACTCAAACACACCTTATATACCCCAGTGCCCCTCCCCTACCCATTGCAATGTCCAAGCAATGTGTCATCATGTTCCGATGAATCAGCAATCCCAGTAGTCCATAGGGGCATGACCCCGGGGTCACAGGAGCGCCGTCATGAGTCCAAATGTCCAATGTCCAACCCTGGAGGAGTTACCTCACTTCCTCCCAGGCACCTGGAAGTTACTCCACTCCCAGGCTGACTCAGCAGTCCCATGCACACATGGCCAAGGTCACTCCAGGAACTGGGCCAAAGGTCGATGCTGCCTCATGACAGATTGGGAACCTGATCTTCCCCAAAGCTCAGGTTCCCCAAGCCTGACATAATGGTCTCCTCCACCTCGTCCTCCCCCTGAGAAAACAAAACATCATTCATTTCTGTGGAGGAAATGGGCTTACATACTTCTTCAAAAAACTGCAATGGAAAGTCGGATGTACTTTCCCCAAAGTCTTGGGCAACAGGAGGGTATATGACACCTTATTAACCACTTTCTCAACCTTAAAAGGTCCTATAAATTTTGGACTTAACTTCTTAGACTTGTACCCTAGTCTCAAGTTTTCTGTGGACAGCCATACCAAATCCCCCTCTGCATATTCCTCCCCCTCCTGCCGCTTGTGATCTCCGAACAGTTTATATGAGCGTTGCGCTTTCCTCAAAGCCTCCGTCACCTCCTTCCAAACCTCCTGGGCTCGCACTTTCCACCCCCCTTTGCCTCCTTCCCCTTCTATCTCCAACAGCCGCGGCAAAGGGGCTACTTCCTGCCCATAAACAATCTCAAAAGGCGATCGCCCAGTAGAAGAGTGGATAGAACTATTGTATGCCACCTCAGCATAAGGAAGGAGATCTGACCAATTATTCTGCTCCTGATTACTGAAAACTCTTAAATAAGTCCCCAATGACTTCTGCACTCTCTCCGCAGCACCATTACAACACGGATGATAACCAGACGTCAGTTTCCTCTGTGCCCCCAAGCCTTCTAAAAACTTGTTCCAAAACTGAGCAGTGAATTGGACTCCCCTATCACTCAACACCTGCTCCGGACAACCATGCAACCTATATACATGCTGCACATACAATTCTGCCAATCGTTCCGCAGACGGCAGCCCCTTCAACGGTATAAAATGAGCCTGCTTAGAGAACATATCTAGAACCGTCCAAATATACCGATAACCCCTACTCGACGGCAACTCTCCTACAAAATCGGTACTAACATGCGTCCATGGCCTTGTTGGATCAGCAACCACTTGTATCAACCCCTGCGGCCGGGCAGAGGGAACCTTATTCCTAGCACACACTTCACAACTTGCCACATGATGCCTAATCTCTACTTTCATACCTGGCCACCAGTACCTTCTCTTGATAGCCAATACAGTCTTGGTAATCCCCCAATGTCCAGCTGTCTTATGATCATGATGCATTTCCAACACCTTCTTTCTCAGCACCTGAGGTACATACACTTTACCTCCTACCATCCACAACCCTTTCAACCTCACACATTCTTTCTCATGTTCCCTCAACCACAAGTCTTCTGCACAACCTCTTTGCAACTCTAAACTCCATTCATCTACTATTTTCTCCTCTTTCTTATCCTCTAACTTCGTCTGAGATCGGGTTTGCACTGCACACCCCCACTGTTCCTGGGAAAAAACCTCTCCCTCCTTGTGCAGCCCATTCTCTCCTACACTAGGATATCTAGACAAGGCATCAGCCACCACATTTTCCTTTCCCTTGATATGCTGCAACTTAAAATTGAACCTATTGAAAAATTGCGACCACCTCACTAACTTTGGAGACAATTTCTGAGGGTTTCTTAAATAACCCAAATTTTGATGGTCCGTCATAACTACAAATGGGAACGCTGCCCCTTCCAAAAACTGACGCCATGTCACTAACGCATTCTTAACCGCAAATGCCTCCTTCTCCCACACAGGCCATTTACGTTCATGCTCACCAAATTTTTTAGAAAAGTAAGCACAAGGTCGCAATTTTCCCTGATCATCCTCCTGTAACAAAGCACCCCCATAAGCCCAAGCGGAGGCGTCACATTGAACCACAAAAGGTCGATTCACATCTGGATGCAGCAATAAAGGCCCCTCAGTGAAAGCCTTCTTCAACTTAACAAATGCTTCCTGACAATCCTGAGTCCAGTCAATCACCGCACCTGGCGATCTGACTTTCCTGGACTCCCCTTTACCCTTGGTTTTCAACAGCTCAGTGAGCGGGAGGGCTATCACTGCAAATCCTGGGATAAAAGTCCGGTAAAAATTGGCTAATCCTAGAAAGGCTTGCAACTGCCGGCGTGTGCGCGGAGCCTCCCAGCTCAACACGTCCTCCACCTTCGCCGGGTCCATAGCCACCCCACTCTCGCCTATCCGGTACCCTAAAAAATCAATCCAATTTTTACTAAATTCACATTTACTCAACTTTGCAAATAAACTCGCTTGCCTCAACCGCTCCAACACCTCGCGCACTAACTTCACATGCTCTTCTTTCGTACTGGTCGCTACCACAATATCGTCTAAGTAAACGAACACCCCCTTATACAATAGGGGTGCAACACCTCGTTGATTAACTGCATAAACAGACCTGGAGACCCCGCTAAACCGAATGGCATTACGAGCCATTCGAATAATCCGAGAGGGCACGAGAACGCTGTCTTCCATTGGTCACTTTCCTTCACCCGAATCATATGGAATGCGTCAATTAAATCTAGTTTTGTGAAAAACTTACAACCTCCCAACAGACCCAACAGATCCTTAATCAACGGTAAGGGGTAGCAGTTTGTGGTACTGACAGCATTCAACCCCCGATAGTCAATGCACAATCTCAGTTTCCCATCTTTCTTTTCTCTGAACAACACTGGTGCAGCCAAAGGGGATTCCGATCGTCTGATAAACCCTTTCTTCAAATAATCATCTATTTGCTCTCTTAATGCGACTTTTTCTTTGACTGTCATTGCATAGATTTTCGGCTTGGGTAAAACCGCCCCCTCCTTCACCTCTATACTGCATTGTACATTCCTGACAGGTGGTAGCTTTTGGGCTAACTTAGGGTTAAACACATCAGCATAATCCCAATATTCTTGGGGCACTCCTTTCACTTCTTTACTAACACCCTTCTCAACATTAGGGGCACATTGAACCGTTCCAGCCTTCCAGTCGATCTTGGGGTTCACCTTTTCTAACCAGGGCATACCCAACACCACCTCATGCCCTTTTATGGGAGCCATAACAAAATCAATCTCTCCTTCCCACAGCCCCACTCGCCCGGTTAACCCCTTTGTCCCCACAGAGAAAGGACCCCCTTCAATCATTGTCCCATCTAACTGTTTAAAGGTGACTGGAGTTTCTAACGGTTTTGTGTCACCCCCCAACTCTTCTACTAATTGTGGAGACATGATATTTTCTGAACATCCACAATCTACTAAAG
Source organism: Anolis apletophallus (assembly GCA_030556195.1). Lineage (NCBI taxonomy): Eukaryota > Metazoa > Chordata > Lepidosauria > Squamata > Anolidae > Anolis > Anolis apletophallus. The sequence goes on from JARBWK010000004.1 coordinate 152,115,008, forward strand.
CTTTCTTTTTTACCACAAGATCATCCTTAACCAATCCCAAAATACATTGAATATTACTTCTCACCCCCTCTTTTGGGTTTTCAACATTGTCCACCACTGCAGCCTTAGCGGCAGCCACTTTCACTGCCGGCTTCTGGGGGCATTGATAAGCATAATGTCCGGACTGGTTACACGCATAACAGCGGACTCGGCTCAATGTGGGTTTCTTGCTGCCACTGGAACGGCCGTCGCCGACCCGCTTAGCTTCCACACTTTTGGGCCTGCTCTCACTCCATGCCCGACCCATGCCTCGCGACCTCATCGGTTGGGCTCGCCGCCTCTGCACCTGGGCCAAGATCCCTTCGACGTGGCCAGCTAGTTGAATCCATCTGTCGATGTCTCCCGGATCATCTCGGTGAAGACACCACTCCAGGATCTCCTTGCGTAATCCATCTTTAAACAGCTCTAGCAAGGTAGCTTGTGACCACTCAGCTACTTTTCCGGCGAGACCCATAAATTCTTCAGCATATTCAGTTACTGACTTGGCACCTTGGGTCAAGCACCTTAAAGCCTCTTTCGCTTTGATCCTTTCCAAAGGATCTCGAAATCTGTTCTTGATGGCATGCAGGAACCTCCTCACCGATCCCAGGCAGGGATCTCGTCGATCGTGGCACTGTACATACCACTCGGCAGCTCGACCCTTAAACACAGCACCAATAGCTCTAACCTGGCTGCTTTCGCTGGGATACAGATGTCCATAATCTTCCATATGGTCCTGTACTGCTGCAATAAAGAAGGCCACTTTAGATGCCTCTCCCTCAAATTCCACACGCAATGGCTCCTTTTTCATTCGGCCTCCAAATTCTTGAGAAGCCATTCTCGGCCCCGGTAACCTTCTAGGCCTTGTAATACCTCTTCCCATCCCGGCTGATGGGACCCTCGGACCTCTCTCTGGACTTCTTGGACAGTCCTCTCCCATCATCCTCACTCTCGACGGAGATCTAGGATATGCCGGGATAGGATTCTCTCGCTCTCGGCTTTGGCTCCTCACCCTTGAAGGAGATTTAAGATGCTCACCGGATTCTCCATCCATCCAGGTATAATAGGTAAAATCTCCACCTCCCGGGGCTTGCCATATCGATTCTCTCTGGTCCTTCTCATCCATCCTCTGGGACATCCGGCTTACCATCTGCACCACTGCCTCCAATTTGCAGTTCAACACATCAATCTCCGATGGTGACTCCGGCTCTGGGGTCTCATTACCCCCTCCTGTTGCCAGGTTCAACAGCCCACTCTGAGACCGCTTCACACGACCTTCCTGGATCCCTTCCAGGCGAGCGCCCCTGGACTCCTCTGCCTGGTCTTCCAAGCGAGTCTCTCGGTGATCCACTTGCCAAGCCTCACTCCTCTTCTTCGCTCGGCAAGCAACCATCTCCTCCACCCGAGCCTGCCACAGTTCCTCTCCTTCACGGAGTCTCATCTCCCGGGCCGCCAACTCTCGGGATCCATCTGGACTTCCTACTTGGTCAAGAGTGGTCCACTCCCACTCTTGAGTTCTCCGGATTTCTTCACCATCATCTAGAATCCAGCTGTCCAGATACTTCTCTTCGTTCCACGCCAACCTCGCCATCGCTGGGATAGTTGGTCAGGGGCTTTAGCTTCTGTAACGACTCTTCAATGCACGGTAGGGATCACTCGTAAACGTTGTTTTGGTCCAACACGATTTTATTGAAGGTACGGCACCCGTGAAGCTAAAGCGCCGCCCACCACTCAAACACACCTTATATACCCCAGTGCCCCTCCCCTACCCATTGCAATGTCCAAGCAATGTGTCATCATGTTCCGATGAATCAGCAATCCCAGTAGTCCATAGGGGCATGACCCCGGGGTCACAGGAGCGCCGTCATGAGTCCAAATGTCCAATGTCCAACCCTGGAGGAGTTACCTCACTTCCTCCCAGGCACCTGGAAGTTACTCCACTCCCAGGCTGACTCAGCAGTCCCATGCATACATGGCCAAGGTCACTCCAGGAACTGGGCCAAAGGTCGATGCTGCCTCATGACAGATTGGGAACCTGATCTTCCCCAAAGCTCAGGTTCCCCAAGCCTGACAAGCAATAGCAAAAAAGTGATTCAAAACAGAACAAACAAGAAGAGTGAGAAACAAAACAGTTGGCAAAATGGAATGACGTGGTTGCTCCCACATGGCTCTAAGAATGTTTAAAGGCTTTTCCCCATGTGGTTTTGCTTTACTGCAGGTTTACATAACACACAAGCAGTTTGTCACCTAACAGATGACTCTTGATCCCATATGTTTTCTAGGTACATTGTAAAGCAAGCAAGACTCAACTAGGAAGTCTCCATATAATGTTCCTGAAGCAGCACAGGGAGCGCTTGTACTCTGCTAGTACAAAAAGCAGTGTTTTAAGCATAGTGATTCTAGTAGAAGTTACTTTGCAAAAGAAATTGTTTTTGAAAAAATAATGCTGTTGATTTTTCCAGATTTTACTCAAAGGTATTACTGCCCCAATTTGCAAGTTTTAAATGAAAGTTTAAAGTATATCAAAGGTGGAGCCCTGGCACATTGTTGTTTAGTGCTTTTCATTCTTCCTAGACAAACTTATGGGCCATGGTCAAAATCTTTGTGGTTTGAAGAGTACAGAACTGGCATGACATTTAGCTAAAGCAGTGATTAAGCTGCCTTCTCTCTGTCTCATTTTTAGGCATTTGACTACGAACAGAAGAAGCTATTAGCAACCAAAGGTATGTGGGATGGCTGTGACTTGTAGCATATATCTGTTTGTTAGTAGTACAATTGAAAGTGTTTCTGCTTCCTTCTCCCCACCCATCTCTACCCTGCTGCCTTGAGATTTGGCTGCCTTAGTTGCTAAATGGCAGAAACCGTGTCTTAGACAACTTGTTTTGTAATCCAAGATTTTCTCTATATAAAAAGTTTCAATGTTGTGTTATATTTTATGAGAGAAAACACTGTCATCCTGAAACATCTTGGCCCATGATAAATGTGTCTTGAGGCAAGTAGCTTGAAAAGATGTTCCAAAGGTTCCAGTTTTATTACTCGTTTATATGACACTTTACATTTTCAAAATGGGTAGGTCTTACATACAGGTTCACCCCAGTATAACTGTGCTTGGTATATATCCCTTCCTTTATGGCACTTTGGTGGGAGAGCTGTTCACAAACTGATCGCATGCTGTAAATACAAAGGCACTTCAAGAAGTTCATTCCTCCTATAACACATGACACTATTATGGATGGTAAATGAATATACCCATATATTCAAATTATTATGCCCTATTATATGGTATGGAAATGAAAGGTATTGTAACAGTTATATCCTTATCATAGCTCTTGTTGTAGTTGAGCCTGAGGCTGAGAGAGAGGAGTCTGTAGTTAGAAACGCAAAACGGTCTACTCGCGCCTGGTTTCTTAAGATGGTCTGGATCACGACAGCTCTGGGACATCATTTGGAGGAATAAGAGAGGGTACAATTTAATCAGTGAACCAAGAACACTCATTCAGATTTAAAACTATGTGTACTAATGCTACAATATAATGGCTAAAATCCTAGATTGAGACAGTAGAGCATAACTCATGAAGTCACATGGCAATTGTACAACATCACCTTCTTGATGAATTGAAGCACTATAGGACCAAATGGACAGTGCCCATCAGTGGGCAAACATGTGCATAGGTGTTCAAGCATGTATAATTTCTAGCTCTGTGTACAATGTATGTCTCAATTTCTACAAGTTTGAAATGTATATAGCTTTCCATATCCAGCAAAAATGCCTAACCACTTCTGTAGGTGAAATTACACATGCACGAGACACTAAAAGCTTGATGTGTGTAAATGTATTTGCAACCTTACATTTACTACCTAGGTTTCAAAACTCCTTTCTCCTCTATCTGAATGTCAAACCTGTATGTAGCAGAAAACTTTCTGCTCATGAAACAGTGAGCAGAAATCAATGGGAAAATGGAAACCCATTAACAATTTATCTAGAAGTGTGTTAGGAAATGGGGCAAAGAAATCACAGGTAGATAAGTGGGACTGGTAACTAACAGTTGGTGTTTCCAAGGTGCCAATTAACCTTTTCTCCATCCTTTAGAAACCTTTCTTGAAACACCTACTCACATGCTCTTAATTGCTAGCTCTCTCTTTCATTTTTTTTCCAATTGGTAGTGCCATACTTATTCGATGTGGTCGTCACAGTTTGGCTTTTTGGATGGAGCACAGTTTTGTCCCACTAGAGTTTTTAATATCTGTTATTTCCCATGCATAACTTTATTAGAATATCTATACTGAACTCTGTTCCTTCCCCCACCCATACCACGTAATCTACATTTTTCAGATTTCACCTCTATGATGGTTGACAGTTTTCTTGAACTACACACGCTCAGAATCCCTAATCATTAGCCGTGCTGGTTGCATCTCCTGGGAGTTGTGATTTATCAATGTATGGGGACCCAAGCTGGGGAGCTGTTGAACTCAAATCCCTTTCTTCCTCTAGAGTTTGAATCCAAAGTGTGGAATTCTTGAATTGAATGATCTGCACTCTTAGCTTTGATTTCTGCTTTTTCCAGCACTCCTCTTTTTCCATATATAATCATAAATAAGCATGCCATTTTCAATTTTAGGAATGTGTTTTTTTAATCTGCTGAAGTTTTTAAAATTAAATCTTACACTATACTTTTACAGACTATCAATGTTTTAGCTGCCTAGCAGTCTGCACCCATGTCTAACTTTTGCTATTAACATGAATGATTGACTGAGGTAGAGATTTGTATGTACACTTATTCACATCAGTTGCATTGCACATTTCCTTCTCTATTTTGGGATGTCCATTTTATCTGCCCACATATACATAGTCCTAAGTTTGAACTGGATCTTCCCAATATGCAGAGCAAGGCAAAGGCTGAGAGAAAAGAGTTTCTGGATTTCTGTGATCTACATGCAGAATTTTGTCTAACAAATACTACTTCCCCAAATGAATACAATAAAAAAATCTTACACACATTACTTTTTTCATATCTTTAAGCAATGTTGAAAAAGCCAGTTGTCACAGAGGTGAGAACACCCACGAATACATGGAGTGGACTTGGCTTCTCCAAATCCATGCCAGCTGAAACTATTAAGGAGTTAAGGAGAGCAAACCATGTATCATACAAACCATCTATGTCAACCACTTATGAGGTATGTACAACAGGTAAAGCACAGCCTCTAGGGTTCAAAACTGCATGTTTAAAAATGCTTCAAAAGTCACTGTGTTAGTGTATTTATTCCTCATTTGGAGAGGGCAACTTATCCCAACAGAAGTGTAATTCACCCCTTGAGACTATTAGGAGCAAAATACTTTTTTGAGTAAGAGCAAGGTAGCCCTGCAAGGTCTCCTGGAGGGCTAATACAGCTTCATAGTCTTTCATAGTTGCTTATCTCTGGTACTTTCCTGACTGTAAACACATTTTTGCCCTTTTAGCAAAGGGGAGGGAGGAGGAAAATCCTCATCCTGTCATCAGTATTTGCATTCTTTCTGGATTGGATACAGGTAGCAGTCAATGTACTCACTCTTGCATTTTCAGGAATCTGCTGCACCACCTTTTCCTAGCTGTTGGATATGTAACTAGCCCCCTTTTCCTGGCCAAAGGGTTCAATTTTAGATGATTTCAGATTTCTGAATAAGAGAGGTGATAAATGCCTAAAAGTGTTTGAACCATTACAATGACAGGGTCTCCTTGTTGGCACGTGTGCTATCAGTGTTAGCCCCTACTGGGTATTTGAAGGACCATATTTCTCTCTATGAGCCTGTTTAGTGGAGACAAGGGAGAGGGCCTTTTTGATGGCCACTCCCAAACTTTGGAACTTCCATCCAAGGACAAAGGAATTTATCACATTAGGAAATACTGTTTCCGAGACTGAGAATTATTTCAAACTGGTCCCATCACATGATGTTTGCCCCATTACGCCAGTATTCTGTTGGAATTTGTCTGCAAAGCATAGCAGAAATGGATTATTTGCAGATGAAATTCTAATTATGTTTTTTTTTAAATACTACGGATTCTTCCATTGCTGAAGTGCTGTATGCATCCCATCAGCAAAAATACTTTTTAAAAGATCATAAAGTCATGTTGGGGTGCTTTGAATGGATAGACAGGAGCCAGCCTTCCATGGTGTGATAAGTCTAAGTGCAGTATTTTCAAATCATATGACTCATAATAATCAGGTGTGATGAGGAGAGTATGCATCCCATCTCAATACAGTATGCATCCAGTCCTGAAAAAATACTGGATGCATACAAATATCTTGGCTTTTCTTCGCGAACGATAATTCAGGAAGGACTCATCCCATGCTTTTCTACAAGTGCATTGATGGCTCGGAGGTTGGATGTGACCTTTGAGCCTATGCAATGGCTTTTTCTGGTGGAGCTCAGTGTGCACAGAACTGGCCTCACCCTTTAAACCAAAGGTTCGTCTGCCGGAGCCTAGCAAGCTGGGACAGTGGCAGCGAGGTCCTCAGGTCATAGGTTTGGTTCGAGTTTCCTTCTCTTAGATGGTTGACCTTACAGGGTTAAACGAGCACCATCTGCCTGGGTTTGAAATCAGAGTTTTCTTTCTCCTAGGATGGTTGCCAAAAGTCTAGAGAGCCCATCCTGCCCTTTGATGCTCTTTGTCAGACCCTCCGATTGTGACCTGTCTGGCATGGGAGGCCCTACTGGTGACTATTATGCCACCGCCAGCATAGCTCACAACTTCATTAGGGTATGCAAGCCTCTCCCCCACAACAAGGGGACGCCAACGGAGAGGAAATATAAACTGATTAGATCACATTGTGATAAGGTCCCAGGCTGGCCACATCCCTACTTGCCTTTCACAAGCAACTTAAGACATTTCTTTGTCGTCAAGCATTTGGGGGAGGATGAGGGGCACACTGCTGAGGAGATTGCAGGGGGAGTTGGGAAGGATATTTACCTTTAAATGTAATTTTAATTGTATGAGTGTTTTCTTGTGTCTTGGCTGTATTTTAACTTGAATTCATGTCACCAATATTTAAATGTTTTTTAAATTGTTTTTATTTTTTTATTTGGTATGTTTTTACATTTACTTAAGTCTCTGTGGGGGGAAAAGGTGGAGTAAAAATAAAGATGATGATGATGATGATGATGATGACAACAACAACAACAACAATTTTACAGGGGCCTCGCATGAGAAGGTCTACCACAGCATTGTTGGGTGGAGAATTGAGACAATCCAATCAGACTCCTTGTTTCTCATTTCAGAACCATATACATTGTGTTAATCTAGCAGTATTTTTTCTTTGTCTTTAGCACTGCAGAGCTCTCTTTATAGCAAAGAGCAGGTCCAGAACTGTAGGAGCAGTGCCATATTTTTCCTAAGCCATAAACAATTTGTGTTGTGCTCCCATTTGATCTGGTTACATAGCCTGATAAGATAGTTTGTGATTCATTGCGTAACTTATGCATGGAAATCAATTATGAATTTTAAAACCATGGCAGACAGTTACACATCCTTACAAATTCCTTTTTTCATGCCAAGTTGTATTATTGCATTAAATCGGATATAGGGTTTCTGTAAGTCCACTGCTTATTTGTATGGGTGCATATAATAAAATTGGGGTTTTCCTTAAATGGATGGATGCAAATAATAAAATGAGTTTTGCTTTGTGCACATTATTCTTGAGAGAGAGAGAGAGAGAGAGAGAGAGAGAGTATGCTTTCCAGTATGTTTCATATTATATTCCAGGCATTTTACTTTTGTTTCCCTTTTCTAAGAAGCTTATTGTGAGACTAAAATGTTTTCTGTGTCTGAGTCACTTGGCTCTAACCCAAAACCAAACCACAGCCTGGGTTCCTTGCTCTGTAAACTATTTCTTCAGAGCCTTTGGTGCTCACTGTTTTTGCTGTACTTGAGACATGTAGGAAAAATAAAAGCTATCCATTCCTTTGTTTTCTTGCTTCTTCTGGGTGGTTTTCAGAATGTCCATTATGATTAGAAAGCTCTCCTGTCACTGATTCCCAAACAATTAGCTAAGAAAGCGTGAGTAAGTTTGTAGGTGTGGTCACAAAGCTGGAAGGAGGAAAGGGGGATAAGGACAGGGGAACCCACTTCAAGGTTCCAGTTAAGAGTGACAAAAACCCTCTTACACTAGTAGGACTCTGCATCCTTTTTTAAAACAGCTGTGAAAAACATTCATCTACACATTTACTTCTGAAGTAGCTATTGAACACCTTTCCTGGTAAACAACATTTCAGAGATGTCTCTTATGGAAATTAATTTGAGGAATAGTTTCTGGCAAGTTCTCTTAGCTCCAGATTTCATTTTCTATTATTGAGAGCAGACAATGAGAACTTTCTAATGGATTTTTAGTTGGCTATATGTTCAAGCAGTCCTGACTTGGGGGGGGGGGGAGTCATAATCTGATCTGCTAATAGATCCTTGCTCAGTATGCATTTTCTGGGTTTTGTGTTGTTCTCCTTGAAGTTTATGATATGATTAATGGCAGAACTGGGGGTTACAGTGGACAAAATGTGAAAGTGTGATTTCTTTTAAAAAGCACATGCCAATTGCTAGGCTACAGATGATAATGCAAGAGCCCCCACCTTTTATGGTGCATCAAAAAGCAATCTGAAAAAAATTCCTATCTGATAATGAAATTATGTTCCTCTCCTAAAATTATGATTATATGGCATCTTCCTGGTGACTCAGACTGCAGTTTAATTTATTCACATTATTTTAATCCCTGAGCACAGTGCTTGTTGGCTTTTAAGGGTTTTTTGTCTTTTAGCTGAAGCTTTGACTATCATTTCCATCATACAGTGTTTGGTGGAACTTCACTACTTAAGGTGACAGTCGTCTTCTCTGTTAAGTACTGCATGTCTACATAAACTATCTCATGGAGAAGAATGCTTAGCTTAGCTTTCTCTTTCGTGTGTTTCTAAATTGGGCATATGTTGAAACATGCAACCCATCTCCTGCAGGCAATAGGTGGAATATCCAAGAAATATGACTTTACCTTCTTCCCACTTCCACCCTGCATTGCATATACACATACTATTTTTGAGGCAAATCTGAATGATATAGGGTAATCTTCCCCAAAGAGCAGAGTACCAGCAAAATGTCTCACATGGCCTTTGCACAGGGAATGTGTTGAGATATAATACCTTCCCATCACAATTTCTACTCCCCATTAACTCATTCTGATCTTTTTTTCAGGGTTCATCAATTTCTCTCTCAAGATCCAACAGCCGGGAACACCTAGGAAATGGTAGTGACTCTGATAACTGGCGAGATCATAATGGCATTGGTCCCACAGGTCCTGGTGACTTTGTTTCATCCATTGGCAGCCCTAAACGGAAGCAAAAATCAGGTAATAAATTGCCTTAGTGGATGACCTCCACAAAGAGCTAGACAGGCGGAGTGTGTCCTTGTTGGTTCTCCTTGACCTCTCAGCAGCTTTGGATACCATCAACCATAGTATTCTTCTGGGTCATCTCACTGGGATGGGAGTGGGAGGAACTGTCTTACAGGAGGGCCATTCCCAGAAGGTGCTACCACGAAACTCCTGTTCGAACCCATGGCCATTGATGTATGGGGTTCTTCAAGGTTCCATTTTGTTCCCCATGCTGTTTAACATGTACATGAATTCACTGGGAGTTTTGGGGTATGGTGGATCTAAATGTGGATGACACTAAACTCTACTTTTCCACCTAATGCCATGCAAGCTGTCCTGGCCCCAAACCATTGCCTGCAATCAGTAATAGACTGGATGAGGGCAAACAAATTGAAACTTAATTCAGACAAGACAGAGGTGCTCCTGATCAATCGGAAGACAGATCAGGGAAAAAAGATCCAGCCTGTTCTAGATGGGGTTACATTCTTCCTGAAGACACAAGTTCGCAGTTTGGGGATACTCCTGAACTCAGTGCTGAACCTGGAGGCCCAGGTATCTGCAGGGGCCAGGAGAACCTTTGCACAATTAAAACTTGTGTGCCAGCTGTGCTCGTTCCTTGAGAAGCCAGATCTGGCCACGGTAATACATGCCTTCATTATATCCGGATTATTGGAATCCACCATATGTGGGACTGCCTCTGAAGAGTGCTCAGAAACTTCAGCTGGTTTCGAGAGCTGTATCCAGGTTGTTCACTGGGACTGGCTACAGAGAGCAGACAACTCTCCTGTTGCAGCAGCTCCACAGGCTCCCAATCTGTTATCAGGCACAATTCAAAGTGCTAGTTATGACCTTTAAAGCCTAGATGATTCAGGTCCAGGCTATATGGCTGACCATACATCCCCTTGTATGAACCTGCTTGGGCCTTCAGAAGAGTCCTTTCTCTCATTCCTACCTCCATCTCAAGCTCAGTTGGTGGGGACGAGAGAGCCCCTTCTTGGTGGCTGCCCTTCAACTCTGGGATTAACTCCCTTCTTCCCAGGGAAGCCAGAACGGCCCCCTCCCTCCTGCCCTTCCAGAGGCAGGCTAAAACCTTTTTATTCAGACAGGCTTTTAAAAATGAGAGTGTCTAAGGTCTAGTCAGGAGGTGCAATCGTTTTTAACTGTTTTGATGGATTCTAACAGTGATTTTTTTAGTGCTGCTTGTGTTTAATTCTATGTTATTATGTGTTGTGGGCTAGGCCTCATGTAAACTGCCCCGAGTCCCCTTGGGGAGATGGTGGCAGGGTATAAATAAAGTATTATTATTATGTTTGCATTGTTGTATATTTTAAATTGCATATTAATGCTTTTATATCAAACCGTTTTGAGTCTCCTTTGGCGAGATAAAGCAGAGTAACAATAATAATGATGATGCTGTTTAAATCATTTTGAGCATGAATTTTCTCAGTATTGTTGACTTTGGGTAACATTTTGTTCAAAGTCTAGGAAAACAAAATCACTTAACTACCTCAAATTTTAGTTATAAATGCTCAAATACCAAAGAATAAAAACTGCTGAAAATGGCAACTCTGAATTGTATTCCTTCTTTTTAACCATACAATGTGTAGTTCAGCTTCATTCCCTGATGTCAAATGTTAAGTGTTTCCATGTACATTCCATGTTCTGGCATATGAAGCAAAGTGAAGTGCATAAAACATCAGCAGAAGAGTTGACCCAGGGATGCTGTTTTCTAGCAGGAGAGCCCTAATCGGAAGTTCTTCCTTGATATTTCTGGTCTTTTACTTTCTTCTACAGTACTTACAGGAAAGTAGAAATCTTAAGGCTTGATACGGAGGGAATTTGCTTATCCTGTGTGCAGTTTACATAGTCAAGTGGGTTTTTTTCTTAGAAATGAAATGCAAACTGATCTGAAACTCAAAGACACTTCCTTTCTGAACTTGCAGCTGAACATTATCTCAGCAGCAGCAATTACATGGACTGCATCTCCTCACTGACAGGAAGCAATGGCTGTAACTTGAACAGTCTATTTAAGGGATCTGACCTGCCTGAGCTGTTCAGCAAACTGGGTTTGGGCAAATACACAGACATATTCCAGCAACAAGAGGTCAGTGTCTGGAAAAGGCATTTTGTTGTTGTTCCTGCTAGAGTGTTTTGATTACTTTCCAAACTAAATTGGTTAATCACTACCATATGCTGTACTTCATTGACTATTCCATCAAGACCACATATTATTCTCTGAATGTAGAATGTAGCCAGCTTTAGACCTCAGTGCTTTCATAGGTCTGTGCAGAGGGAAGCAACACTCCATCTTCCCAAACGGATTTCTTTTGTTCAGAATCACTTTTAAATAGATGCTACTTGTAATGAACTGGTTTTTAATCTGCAGCATGTATGCCATTTGTGGCAATCACATGTGTCAACATAGGTAGGACCAGGAAGATTTTATCATCCTGGATGAGAATCAGATCTCGATCTCTAACAGTTTTGCCTGAATCCTGGCCAGATTGGGCCCACCCATTAAGCAAAATTAGACGACAATAATAGGCAGCAGATTTTTGGCTTCACATAATAGTAGCACATTCTCATATGTTTGCTCTCAAAGAAGTGGCAGAAATACTTTTCTGCCAAAGATACCAAAATAACATAGTAAGTCTTTGATACCTTAAACTTAGGTGTAGGAATGACACTGTTTGAATACCTAATTTAGTATAAACCAAATGGATGATCTATCTGTCTCTGTAACGACAATGCTAGTAATTAGACTTTAGGTTGAGTTCTATATTAGATATTATTCTTTGCTATGCATTCTCTCATATGGTGTTTGTCACAGAGCAGAAAGTGATTAAGAACAGATAGTATTCAGCAATTGAGAGGCCTTTCTCAATTTTTCATCTGTTTTACATCAGGGAGGCCTAGGTTCGCCTTTCACATCCTCTTGGCGACACGAATTGCCTTATCTGTATGGGTGCTGTCAGGACTTTTCGGGCATCTGAGAACTCTTTTATCTATATAGATAGTATGCCATGGAAGCAGTCCTTGACTTCTTGGCATTCTTGCAAATATACATAACATCTATTTTTCCCAAGTAGAAACCTGTAAAAAATGGGGATTTTTTTTTACTATTTTGAATAATACTTTGATTGATCATGTGTGTATATATATAAATAAGAGAAAGTCCCACTGAATGCATTAGGACTTATATCTGAGTAAATGTGTATAGGTTTGAACCACAAATTACTATTTATGTTTCCTTTTTGGATAATAAATGTAACCTAGCAGAATAAAAACATGATATCCTCTGATATATGTGGGGGTGGGGGAGTGGGGTGGTATACGTTTGAATGTTAGCATGCCATTTCTGTTGTGTTTTTTTCTTTCTTCTTATTGCTTACTCTTTTTATAGATTGATCTGCAGACTTTCCTCACACTCACAGATCAGGATCTGAAAGAGCTAGGAATCACTACTTTTGGTGCACGAAGGAAAATGCTACTTGCAATCTCAGGTAAACAAAAATAGGAGGCTTGTACATATTCTGCGAGTTTCTTATATTTTCCCTTTTCATTGATTGATTATGTGTTAACATTTGTTTTGAGGGGTACTCAAGGTAGTTCACACACACTGTTTGTAAACCTAAGCACCAGTGACAGCATATTCCTATCCATGTCTATTCAAAGTTAGTGAACTTACTCCCAGGTATTTGGAATAGCAATAGAGTCTTAGTATGTTTTGAAGTGGCTTAATTCTAATGCAAAACTCTACCATAGACTTGTCCATGGAGTTGTCAGGTCTGAAATACAATGCTCCATTTTTCTGGAGAAACTTTTTTTAAAATCTCAGATATGCTATTATTATTATTATTATTATTATTATTAGAAACACAACAAGATGAGTCCACAGCAGACAAGATCACTCTGCTGGCTCTTGTATTGGATCACACATCGGACACTTCCCAAGTGTCTAGGACTGTGTGATGTATCAGCAAATAATGTATGCAGATCCCAGTAAGGTGGCCTTCTGCAGCTGGTAGATGGTAATTTTAATTATTATTATTATTATTTTACTGATACAAAAACACAGTATGTCACAGCAAACGAGATCTATATGCTGGATTTCGTATCAAAAAATCACAAGTCGAACACTTCCCAAGCGTCTAGGTCTGTGTGGTGTAGTTCCGAATGATGCATGCAGATCAAAGTAAGGTGACCTTTTGCAGTTGACAGATCATAATTTTGTCAATGTTTATTGTTTCCAAATGCTGGCTGAGATCTTTTGGCACGGCACCCGGTGTACCAATGACCACTGGGACCACCTGTACTGGTTTATGCCACAGCCTTTGCAGTTCGATTTTGAGGTCTTGATAGCGTCGGAGCTTATTATTATTATTATTATTTTATTTCTTGCCCACCTCTCCTCATGGCTCGAGAAAGGTTACAGCATTACTAAAACATAAACACGTGATCATTTTAAAACACTTTGTAAAATACATATATTAAAACATATTTCCATAAAATACATAATACATACACAAAACAAAAATTAGGCATACAATGGAGTTTAAAATGCATCATAAAAACTATCTGGATAGGCCTGCCAGAAGAGATAGGTCTTTACTTGTATCTTAAATTCAGACAGCTGATCCAGCTGTTGGAGTTCTACTGGCAGGTTGTTCCACAGTCATTGACTGGTCAATGAAAAGGTCATCTGGGGTGGTTGCCAGTTAGAGTAACTGCCCCAAGAGGACCTAAGTGTGTAGGGTGGATTGTACAAGAGAAGGTGATCCTTTAGGTAACCTGAACCCAAAACATATAGGGCTTTAAAGGTCAAAACCAACTGCCTGTAATACTGTAGTCACTGGGATAACCAGTATCATAGTCTGGGTTGTTACTATAGTGTATTTAAGCAGTTTGCTCCCATGTGTTGATGCCAAATTTGATACCTGGGGGAGTCTGGGGCAAGAAAGAAAAAATGTTAGTGGTACATCTACCCCAGGGGTTACAAATTGCCCTTTTTAAACTTGTAAAAAAACCCTCCTTTGACAAAATGTAATCGTTTACCCTATATCCTGATGTATATGTCTGGAAAGTGTAGTCACAAAATCAATTTAAAAGAAAACTTTATTGACATATCCACACGTCACTGTGAGTACTGTAGATTAACTTACTACCCCAAAAAAGTAATCTCCTTCTCAAAGTAGTCTGTCAATGTAGTCTGTGAGACCTTAATCTATCCTGGAAAAAAAATCCAAAAGGAACACCAACCCCTTCAACTCTCTCTGTTGTGTCACTGTTTTTGGCTTTTTTGAGTACCTGGATGGGGAAGTGGTGACAAGGGCTAGGGGTGGCTGATCCCTGGAGGTGACATTGGTGCTTTCCACTCCCCTTGGAATGGCCCTTGACTTGGTCATCAGTCATATCCACTGGTCACATCAAAATGCACAATTTTGGCTCCAAAACTTCAACTTATACATGAAATCAACTCATACATGAAACATCCACCTACAAAAATAAATGTCACATTTATTTTTCCGCTTGTGAATGTAAATTGATTGTTTTGATTTTGTTAAAAGTAACTATTGATAGTATTATTTTTACAGGTGGTGTTCAATTGCTTTTTTTAATGATTTTTTTCTTTTCCTTTGTACAGAACTGAATAAAAACCAGAGAAAACTGTTTGACCCCTCCAATATCCGTGCTTCATTTCTAGAAGGCGGTGCTAGTGGAAGGTTGCCACGTCAGTATCATTCAGACATTGCGAGTGTGAGTGGTCGCTGGTAGCAGCCAGTGGAGGCTCTCACAGTTGACTGCACAAAGTGGCATGGCAATCCTGTGGACGGCCATCACTGCACACCACCCTCTGCACTTTGGGAGTTTAGGTAACAAGGACCAAAGCCTTCTTTTCAGCACAAAAACATGTGCCAAAAAGAGAGAGAACAATTGTCTGTCTTTCCAAACACCAAATGTGGATTATGTTTTACTCATGTAGATTGGATGGAATTTGCAAGAATAATATAGGGTTCTTTATTTAGTATTTTATTACTTATAATAACTATATTGTATGCACTGAATTTTTTTTACTTCTTTGAATGGAGAATGAAGGGCTAGGATGCCAGAGGGTATGTGGTTTTATCAAGAAGGTATTTCTGGTACTTCTTAATAATTAATTGAGGTCTTTCTGCACTTTACGTGTTCTGATTGCTTGTCCTGTGGAAATTATATTGTTTTTCTCTGAATTCCACAGAGGGAGGAAATGTCATATTGGCACTAATCAACATTTGCCAGGTTTGTTCCCACATGAGATGAAAAATCTTTCTTTAAAGGGTACTAGCAAATCAAATTTTGATCATTATTATTTTTTTACTTTAACTTTGGAGAAGTCTTTCACAATCAGGTCTCTTGGTATTGGGCCCAACCCCTTTTCACTTTTGGGAGGCAGTCTTAACAAATCCTTGTAATTAAGTTTGTGCACTGCTAAAGATGCAATGAAAGACCAAACAGGCATTATTGACACCAGTTATCCCTATTTAGCTGCTGTCTGTAATGCTAAAACTGATTTTAATGGTTGTCTGAAAACAAAATACTCTTTTAGTATAAACTGCCACTAAATGACACTTTATTTATAGCAAACATCTTATTTTTAGAATCTGTACACTTACAGTGCATAAGAGTAAACTGATCTACTAAAAGGTTTGGAGAATGGAAGGCAATTCAACTTACTGGACCTCTGGGCCATTGCTTTGTTTAAACAGAGCATTAATTTCATTTGACAAGACAGCACTGTTGCATTAATTTCAAAAAGGACATTGCTTACATGGCTCTTTATTAATTCGTCCATATAGAACAACAGAACTCAAATAGCTGCAATTCCATCTCTCTTCGTGGTTGATATGTTTGTAATTGTCAGCTATAAACATTGTGAGATGAGCTATTTCCAAAAATCTGTATTGACTGTCATCAGAAAGAATCCATGTTGTGCATGGATAGAGTTAACAGCTGTGTTCTTATACTGTGAAAGGTCACGAAATCTGGTTATACTATTTCTCTCTTTTTGCAAATAACTAGATATAAATTTATAAAGTGAAGGATAGCATGAAGTGCCTGTCGGTGATGCAATATGATGTTTTCCAAACATGAATTTTTCAGAAGGAGAAAAACATTCCCATAGCAAATATTGTGAATTACCTGTACTGTAATTTCTTATTTATGTACAATGTACAAACCCTTTAAGGTGGATGTAAACCACTCTTAATGAAGGCATTAGATTTAACCAATTACCATAGTTCTTTTTTATATATGCAAAACGGGGGTGAGAAATAAGTTTTGACACTTTCTGTGGATAATTCTTTTCTGTGGTGAAGAAAAATACACACAAAGGGAATTTTAAAAAGGTGAAAGCACAGACAATACAATAGTGATAGGTGACATGTCTACAGTAGTTTCAACTATTTCAGTGTTGACTTTACAGTTAAACAACCTCTTATTGCTACTGAAATAGCCACAGAGCTGTCTCTTGTGTCTGAAAAAGCCTGGGACAGGTTGATACTTTTAGGACTGCATTACCCTTTCCTGTGTTACCAAATCATGCATTATACTGAAAAACAATTATTCTTGTATTTGAGAAAAAGCAAGTGCTTCTCTGCATGCCCTGTGGAGATCCTGATCTTTAAAACACTAACTTTTTATCGTGAATACTCTCTTTGGTACGAATCTCTTTGTGTGTGTCCAAATAAGCACTTATGTTAGAGGATCAGGACCGCAATTTGCCCATGTAAATTATCCTATCAAAATAGGACACTAACTTGGTTTAATCTGTGCCAAATTTGTTCAGCTGAGGATGATGAGCACTTGCAGTCTTTCAGTTTACATTGGGCCCCCACCCCATCCCTACGGGTATTCTTCTCCCACAGAACTGTGTGTGTTGTTTTTATTTTTTTTGGTTTTTACTTAAATGCCATGTTTTATGACAGTATTATGCCTTCAAGATGCAATCATTCTACTGTCATCAATGCTGGAATGAAGAATTTCCCAGATATAAAAATAAAGATAGGGACTGCACATACACAAACACAAACTCCACACTGGAAAAAGAACAACTTTCTCACTCCTTTTGATTCCACAAAAGGGAATATGACAATGCAATATCGGTATTGTCAGTGTTGTATTCTGCACAAATAGTATTGAAACGTTGGTTTTAAAATTTTGTGCCTTTATAGCGACCAGTTATCTGTAAATATAGAGCAGATACAGATTGTATTTTTGGGAGGGAAGGGGTCCATTTTAGTGATTTTTATAAATAAATAAATGAATGAATGAAAGATGGAATTAAATGTTTAAAAATGGGAAGTCTCCAAACTAATCAAATGTTACATGGAAAGAATAAATTTATATAATCTGTTTGTTACACTGCCTATTAAACGTGGTCTGTCATCTTTTGCAAAAGCATATTCCGGAGTCAAAGTTATGGTATGGATTGATTGTTCTAAGGACAACGTGAATGCATGCTAATTTCACCAAACCTTTTGTTCTAATGAGAGCCGGAAGGAACCTGGTCTGACTTGTCTAGCTTTTACGCATAGAGAAATATATTTCTGTTCTCATGATGTATGATGCCCTATGTAGAATTTCATTAAGAATAGCTCCACACAGCTGTTCCTTCTGTTCCCAGTTTTGCCAGAGACCATGGAATTGTCTAGTGAGCTGAGGAAAGCCAGCTAATTTTTGCTGCAAGAGATCCCTGCCATCAAAGCAGGAAGGCAGCTTTGCAGACAGTATTGCCAAGATAGATAAGATGCCCAATGCACATTGAATAAATATTATCAATAGTAAATTATACTGCCTATGTACATGCTTCCCTGGGAACTTCTTAATTTTTATTTTTATTGACAAATCATTTTATTTTCAAATTCAAATTGTCAATCTTCCACTCATCCTCAATCCCATTGAAATTTTCTGTTCTGCAATTGCATATTTCTACATGACTTTTACCATTTTTGGATCAAGAATTACCAAATATTCAGGAAGGGTTCAGGAAAGGAAGAGGCACTAGGGATCATACAGCAAACACAGAGGTTATTGGGACATACCAAAAATTGCAAAAGGAAATCATCCTGTGTTTTAATAGCAAAGCATTTTACTCTATAGTCCACCAAAATACGATTCACTCTTAAAGAAATGGGAGCATTACAACATTGAGTTGTCATGACTACTTTTGGACAAAATATGTAGAAGTGGAATTGTTTCCTATTGGCAAGGTGGTCATGCAAAGCATTTAGTCACCATATCTATTTAACTTATATCATTTGTAAAACAGAATTAGACTCGGAAGAATGAACATCAACATTTTCAGGTACCCAGATGATACCATACTACCAGCAGAAAATAGCAATACCATGGAATGATTATTGAAGAAAATTCAACTGCAGATGTACAGCTGAACATAAAAGAAACAAACATAATGATCACAGAAGAGTTATATAACTTCAAATAGATTATATTTTTTAACAGTTTTTTATTAGTTTTTGCATCTTTGGTGCACAATGAAATAGAATGGTGGTGTGAATAGATTTCACAGTAGAGGTTAATAGGGGTTGGGGTTGTGTGGTTAA
Organism: Anolis apletophallus; assembly: GCA_030556195.1. Taxonomy (NCBI): domain Eukaryota; kingdom Metazoa; phylum Chordata; class Lepidosauria; order Squamata; family Anolidae; genus Anolis; species Anolis apletophallus. Next base: position 152,134,015 of record JARBWK010000004.1, read on the forward strand.
TGGGTAGGGGTGTGAATTACAGAGAGGGGGGTAACGGTAGGGATAGGCGTAAACAAATAGATTATGAAGACATTGAAATGGTTCATACTTTTCAATATCTTAGCTCAGTTATTAATCATAACAAAGTTTATTAATCATAACAAAGACTACTGTCAAGAAATCATAAGAAGAATTGGAAAGGCAGTTACAAAGGGATTATACAAGATCGTAAAGTTTCCATATAGATCATGGAATATTAAATGTAATATTGTCCTTGCCATCATATTTCTCATTTCTCTGTATGGTTGTGAAAGCTGGACAGTGAAGAAAGCTTAGAAGAAGAAAATCTATTTGAAATGTGAATGGAGTTCTAGGGATACTGTGGACATACCATGAAATTTCTTGACCCATTAGCAAAGAAAATAATGCTTAGAAAGAGTAGAAAGTGATTTTAGCCAGAAATTGGTGGGTGATAGGGAAAAAAACACACAAATTAAAATGGAAAAGTAAAAGAAAAGTAAAACATAGTACTTATAGTACGGTATGCTCCAACTTTCACATACAGAGGCCTTTATTTCACATATAATTAAGTTGTGCCAAATTATTTGAAATTTGGCCTCTTTGTCCTTTTAACACAGAATATATTTTAATGACCAGCCAGTATTAGAAGATTTTGAATCTGACTATTAATACCACGGTGGTCTTAGGTTTTCAGTTTTGCCAAAATGATAGATTGTCAGTCTGTGTGGCTCCAAACCCTTTTCCTATTCACTCGTCCAGTTCCAGCTATTAGGTACATGGCCCACCAAAGCCTGCACATATTTATTAATTATTAGCTAAGGACCACAGTAATTCCTGCCTTAACCTCTGTCCACAGAAAGCCTTTGGAGTTGCACAAAATTAGTTTGCAGTTTCCCACAGGACTCCCATTCTTCCATTATTTAGTTATTGGAAGCACCCAATATGTTCTTCTATATATTTTTGTGGTCTTGGCAAAATTTAATTAAGAGCACAGCATTTTCCACTGTAGTAGTGTCTTAAAATATTAAGAAATCAAATATTTTCTTTTGTTAGACACAATGGAAGCGCAATGAAAAACTTCTTTGTAGCCTTGAAAATTAGAGCCTGTTTACACTTGACCATTAAGTATGAGAACTGTTTCATTCTGGCCTTCTATTCTAACCTTTAATTTGGAAACAACATGCTGTAGGTTGATTACAATGTTTTGTAGCGTTTCTTTCTTCCTAGCCACATCATTAACCCTGCCAATAGTCATATGTTCCTAGAGTAATCAATGGCTCCACGAAAGATAAAGACTCCTACAATTATGCAGGTACCTCTGATCTTGATAAGAAAAACATACCAGGTCCAGTGGAGTGAATGGATTATACGATGTAAGATTATTGCAGCTGACAACTAAAACATTTATTTATCCTGATCAGATACCTCAACTACAGACACCGCAGTTTTAATCTGAAGTGTTGCAATCGCCCACAGATGTCACAGTGTGACCTCTTGATTAACCTGATTTTGGGAAGTAATCTAGATCAGTGTTTCCCAACCAGTGTGCCGTGGCACACTAGTGTGCCGTCAGCGATAATCAGGTGTGCCGTGGGAAATTGGAACCTCCAATACCCTTTCTTCCCCCTCCTGCCGAACACTTTTTCTTCTCCACTCAGGCTCCCTTCTTCCCAGCCTCGCTCTGCTCACTTTGCCTCGCTTTGCTCTGGGGCGAGTCTGTGCAGTAGCACCTGCACGGGTCACGTCTTCCTTCCTCCCCTCCTGAACACGCTCACGCTGCCCCCTTGGATCAAAATTGCAGCAGAAGTGGCAGTGTAGAAGAAAAAGTAAGTGTTCGGCAGGAGGGGGAAGAAAGGGCGTGAAGGGGGAGTCGGAGAAAGAGGTCTCTGTCGAAAGCTGGCATGGGCAAACTTGGAACTTCCAGGTGTTTTGGACTCCCAACTCCCACCATTCCTAGCAGCCTCAGGCTCTTTTCCTCCCCCCTCAGCCACTTAAGCAGGAAAGGGCCTCAGGCTGTTAGGAATGGTGGGAGTTGAAGACCAAAGCACCCAGAGGGCCGAAGTTTTCCCATGCCTGTTTTAGGGACCTTAAAGTGGTGAGCCTCCTTCCAACATTGTGATTCTGGATAGAAAACAAACAGCATAATATAACATTGTTTGAGTCCACAGTACTCTCTGGGTGTAGGTGAACTAAAACCTCCAAACTCAAGGTCAATTCCCAAGCAAACCCTTTCAGTACATTCTGTTGGTAATGAGAGTTCAATATGCCAAGTTTGGTTCAATTCCATCGTTGCAAGAGTTCAGGATGCTCTTTGATTGTGTGTTAACTATAAATCCCAGAAACTGTAACCCCAAATGTCAAGGTCTATTTTCCCCAAACTCAATCTGTGTTCACATTTCGGCATAATGAGTATTCGTGCCAAGTTTGGTCCTGATCCAACATTGTTTGAGTCCACAGTGCTCTCTGGATATAGGTGAACTACAACTCCAAAACCCAAGGTCAATGCCCACCAAACTCTTATAGTATTTTCTCTTGATTATGGGAGTTCTGTGTGGGAAGTTTGTGTCTTTCTGCCATTTCTGCCAGGATATCTATGTTGTGTTCATCGAAACAGGTCCAGGTTTCACACTGAGTGTATAAATACATTTAAAAACATATTAACTATATGTATTACTGTGTTAGAGTGTCATTTTGTGTCATTTTGGTTGGTGATGTGCCCCAGGATTTTGTAGATGTAAAAAATGTGCCGCGGCTCAAAAAAGGTCGAAAAACACTGATCTAGATAAATACATTAAAAAGAGATATATTTCAATTAATTGATACCTTTCTTTAAAAAATAAAGCAACACAAATGTCCTAAATTCAGGTGGTCTCAGCTCTTGCTAGATAGGTTCAATTTCCTCTGCAAATAAAAGTTCTTAAGCTAAATTACCAGGGCTCTGAAGATATTTCTGTATAATATTTTAAGGCAAACCTGCAGCATGCCAAAATGTCAGAACATTTCATGAACAAATATACTTTAAAACTGGGCAAGAAGCCATTGCAGAAAACTATGTTAATGCCCCTAAAATTGAATAAATTGAAAAAGGTGATCACTACCTCCTGCTTGGCAGACCTTTTTAAAAAAAAATAAATCTTACTCCTCAGTATAGCTCATTGTGTTAATCATAGCTACTAGCCAGAAATATTTTTAGGGGGTAAATCAAATTCTTTAAAAGTCTGGTAAAACTTTTGCATTAAAAATGAGTTTAAACTCCAGAGCAAATAAGCAACCAAAGATTCTGAGTTGTCCTTATCTACATTCACTGAGAATGACTTCACAAATTGCTTTTTGAGGAAGCCTTAGAAAGAGATAAAATCTTACATTGTGGTGACTGTAATTCTGAAAAGGAAAGCAAAAGATCAAATAAGCAGACCTGAAAAGGTGGGGCTTCAGCATTTTAAGAGATAATGTAGTGTGGAAGGAACTGTTCAGGTGTAACAGAACCTCCTAAAAAGAGCAATTACAGTTTTTAACTGTCAGCACAAAGAACTAGAATGAAAGTAAAATTCAAGTGGCTGCCTTTCCTGAAAGGCAGGGAAATGCTTAGTTACCTAGGTACGAAAATGTTCAAGCTACTACAGGGCAGATTAATAACTAAGAAGTCAGTGCATCTGTTATGCATAAAAGGCAGGGTCTTAAATGTATTGGTTGACTCACAGTCCTCTTTTATGGAAATTGTGTGCAGATTTTCCAGTTTTTGTTCAATCATTTCTTCATCATATCCTGTCTCTGACCTTTGAAAGTTAAAGGCCCAGAACATCTTTTGGAACCACACAGAGATTTGTGGACTTTATACTTACACAAACATTGTGCTGTTGGCCTGGCCTTCGTTTAAAAGATGAATATGGAATATTTCCAGGCATGCAAGCAATACAAAAAGAACACTCTGAGGATGGCGTTCTATGTGTGTGAACAACTCAAAGGAAATCATCTGAGGTGGTGCAATAAGTTCATTAGTCCTGCGGGGTGGTGGCTGAAAAAAACTATTTGTGCACCTCTTTTAAACATTGACTCTCCAATCTGTGGTTTTCACTTCTGTTTTGTTCCCTCTCCTCCAAGAGGTGAAAGGTTTAGAGTAACATCTCCAGAATCAGCTTTCCTTGTGCAAGAAAGAGTACTAGAGAGCTTATGGAATTGTTCTTACATTTTAATGCTGAAAGGGTATGAAGAAAAATAAAAGTGTGGTTCCCAAGATATAATTTCTTTAAAATGAAGTTTAAATACACTTTAGGGCAGGGGTGCTCATTAGGTAGATCATGATATACTGGTAGATCGCGTAGGGTGTCCTGGTAGATCGCAGGCAGGGCAGGAGGAAGGTTCAGTCCCGCCCCGCAGGCTCCCGGCGCCGCCCAGGTGCAGAAGGAGGTTGGACTAGATGGCCCTTGGAGGTCTCCTATTCTAGGAACCCATTGTTATTACTATTATTATCATCATAGGCTGAATGGCCATCTGTGAGGAATGCTTTGATTGTGTTTTTCCCTTATGGCAGAAGGAGGTTGGACTGGATGGCCTTGGAGGTCTCCCCCTATTCTAGGAACCCATTGTTGTTGTTATTATTATTATTATTATTATCAGAGTGTCGGGTTCCAGCCTGGTGGACTTGGGCAGACCCTGGGGGCTCCGGGCCAGACACCAGTTGACCCGGGGAGATAGAGGATGATGGGTGGCCTGATGCATTTGACACTACAGAAGAGAGCCTGCAATGGGATAATACATGGCTGGAGGGTTATGGAACCGCAGGTGAATTCAGTGATGATTCCATGGAAATAGACTCAGATGAATATGAAGGGCCAGGCGGCCTTGGGTCTCAAGAAAGAGTGTCTACTCCCTTCCCAGATGGTGAGATGGGAGACGGGGAGTTTTCTGGTTCTCATTCTGATAGCAATGCAGCTGGGCGTGCTAATGAGAAGGAATTCAACAGGAGGGACAGTATCTGGGCTTCTAGGAGAGATTGGAGAAAGAGGGTGCGGTAGACGCACAAGAGTTAGATTCCTATATCAATCCGGCCTGGGAAAACTCCCATCAGATCTGAAGCCACGTTTAGCTTGATCACGTCTCTTGTTCCAGTCTCCAAGTTCCTGTTACCCCTGGGGTGTTTTGGATCTTGTTTCCAGCGACCACAGTTGTGGTCAGACTCAAGTGCCACGTATAACCGCCAGAGCGGTTGCCTTGCTTTGGAACTTTGTTTCTTTGGGATTTCCATCCCCTTGGATTATAACTCAAGGACTAAGCAGAACTCTTTTGGATTGCTTTATTTTTATCTCTTTGGACTACTCTTTACCTTATTCTAAATAAAAGAACATTTATTGCATCTGCCTGTTGGTGTGTGTGATCTAGGGGGGGGGGGAGGCTGCCTGGGTTCTGAGGTGCAACACAGAGGCTGAATGGTCATCTGTGAGGAATGCTTTGATTGTGTTTTTCCCATATGGCAGAAGGAGGTTGGACTGGATGGCCCTTGGAGGTCACCTTCTACTTTAGGAACCTATTGTTGTTGTTACTATTATTAGTAGTAGTAGTAGTAGCAGAGGCTGAATGAATATTATCATCATTATTATTATGAATAAATTCAGGGGCTTATTATACTCACATTTAGTTGAATTCAGTCTTAAAATATATTATATGACTCTCACTGAAATAAATCTCCAAATATTTTGCTTTTATGGCTCTCTGAGTAGCTCACATGCTGAAAAGGTGTGAGCACCCCTGCTTTAGGGTGTTTCCAGATATATAACAGCTATGTGCTTGCCTTAAAATTTATACTTTAATTTCTCCGAGACTATTAATGAATTTTTGAGTAATTTGGTACCAGATTCAAGGTAGTTTCAAACAATTGATAATATGCATGGGTCATTGATCTTGATTTTTAGATATGTCAGTTAAAGGTGTGTGTGTGTAGGTAATTTTCAACTCTTACAGTATATATTTGAAAACATAGAATGAACCATACTATTTAAATTATTTTGTGTTATGGAATTACTCTTCATGATTCACTACAAAAAGTTTCACCCCCCCCCCCCCCCATTTTTTTCTGGCTACAACCTTGTGAGAGACCAGCATTCTTTGGTAGAGAAGCATAAATGCGTTGTGAAACCTCAAATCCCATAATTCCATAGCATTGACACATGGTAGTTACATTGTCAAAATTATACAGTGTAGATGCACCCTTCAACTAATCTATAAAATTCAGTTTATAACTGCAAAAACTACACAGCATCTTGGACTAGTGCTACGTGATGCCTTTTAAAAATTACGCCCATAAAGCCTAGTTGGAAGAAGAGAAGTAATGCTTTCTGCTTAGGTAGATGCTAAAAGAAATAGTACAGCTATGGCTTGTATTATTTAAAACCAGTTGTCTGTTTTGATAGTATTAGTGTCAAATGTAGTGTCACCAATTTATTGTGGCTAATTTATTTGTCCCAAAAATATCAAAATGAATAGAGCAGTAAAAAGTGGTTGCAGTCATTCCCAGGAACAAATGTTGAGCCCCCAGTGAGAGATGTGGATCTATGGCTCCTTCCACACTGCCCTTATAACCTAGGACCTGATCCCAGCTTAACTGGCAGTGGAAACCCATATAATCCAGTTCAAAGCAGATAACTGCCAGGAAGGCCGTTCCAACTTGCCTCCAGTGTCATCAGTTGGGAGACCCCCCCCCCCCCCAGCATCAACCGCTGCTCTGAGATCAGAGTGAAGAGAGGGGCCAGGAAGGCAGTTCCATCTTGCCTCCTGCACTGTGCTTATAATATATTGTATATACATATAATATTGATAATAATGTAATACAATATAATACTACTAATAATATGATATTATTAATATTACAGTATAATGTTATAGTACAATATAATATATATTAATATTGTGCTATGGCAATAATATATTGTATTTACATTTTACTTGTAAGCCGTTCTGAGTCCCCTTTGGGGTGAGAAGGGCAGCATATAAATGTTGTAAATAAATAAATTAAAATTAAATGATCTGGGATCAAATTCTGGGATAGAGGGCAGTGTAGAAAGGGGCTAGGAGTACTTCCAAACGATACACCTTCTCGGAGGAGTGCAACCCCTTCTGTGTTAGGAAGCTGATCTAATATCCAGATAAAATACCAGTTCATAGAGCTTCTGTTATCAAGCGTTAACTTGTGTTTACTGCCTTCATCTAACTCATTCCAGCATCCATGTTGTTATGTGTTCTGTGCTTCAAATCATTTCTGACCTAGGGTGACCCTGAGACATTTAACTCAGGATTTTCTCAGCAAGATTTGTTCAGGACAGAAATTGGCCTTGCTTTCCTCTGAGACTGAGAATGTGTGGCCTGAGCAAAGTAATCCAGTGAGTTTTCATGGTCTCCCAGAATCCTAGTCCAGCACCCAAACCATTACACCACCCTGGCATATCCTTCAAGATTTCACAGATTTAAACGGGGATGTGTTAACACCACATTAATCAGGACTGCTACTGTCAAATTCAGATAGTTGGAAGGTATGAGCATGCAGGTGCTGGTCTATACCACCATTGGTGATTCCAATGACAAAGGACAAGTTAGTGACATCAACACACTCAAAACCCATAATGATTCCACCCAGTGAAGACATGCAAATCTTAAAATGCATGATGAAATAAGGTTGGATGGGGTAGGCTAGGATGGTCTACTCTGAAGAGGAACATTCCATCCTCTGAAATGGGCTCTGTAGATAGGAAAGCCACAATACTATGAAACTCAGGGGCTCGGCAAGTCTAGGTGACCTCAGCCATGAGAAAAAAAGGCCATTAGCTTCTGAGACCCTCTGCAAGAGATCTGCTAGGCCTCAATGAACTGACTAAAGTATGATAACATTACTATTCTTCTTTGGTGTCTTCAGACTGGGAGACACATCTCAAGGTAAGTGGCACCAAAGAAGGAAGTGTAATTTTTGTTGTGAGAAAATGTTAAATTGCTATTATTGTTGTTTCTATTTCTTACCATTCCCTCCATGTGGATCTGTGTGGGGAACAACAGATTAAAAAACAGTAACAGATATATAACACACTTACAAACATCACCTGAAAATACATCATCAATTAAGAGTACATGGCATCCATTTACAAAGAATACACATTAAAGACAATTTGTTCATAATAATGAATTAAAGATTTAACAATCATAACCATGAAGGTATACGCATGTTGCATTTGTGTATTATGGAGACACAAAAACAATTTAGGGAAGAGATTATAGAAAGAGAGATAGTTGGTGTTCAAAGAATGTGCTTAGGCTCATCATGCCATTTTGAGCAAGGCAGGACACAAAGGGTCAGCATTACAACTTATGAACTATCTTGTTCTACAAATCTTGACATCAGCAGTCTGGGATAAAATTCCTGGAAAGGCTGACGAGTCTTGCATAACCAAGACAGTGTAGAGCTGTTAACACTTCCCATCATGTGAATTACAGGTAAGACCATGTGGGATGCAAACACTTGTGGGGAAAATAGCAACTGCTGCAGTTACTGGGTGCAATTTGAAGTCTTTACCATAATCCAAAAATGCTTTCTCGGTTGCCATATTATTGGGATCCTTTCACAATCAATAATAATAATAATACTGTTTATTTCTCTTCTGCTCTTCTCACCTCGAAGGGGACTCAGTACGGATTACAATACACATATGACAGAAAGTTCCTGTCGGAAGACATACAATTTACACATAGAGAGTACAGTGCAGTTTTTAGAAGGACTTCTTCTTTCCTGGCTGCGTCATACAGGGTGGGCATCATAGGTTGTGAATGTGCCATTACGACATCGTTGTTATGTCCTTGTGTCATTGCGCCTACACATCACAAGGGGGTGCTGTTGTTCCATCCTCATGACGGGAGTCTCTTGTTTCACCACTTCCGCATCTCCCTTCTCCCGACAGCCGAACTTTCAGATGTTGTAAAGTCTGTGCAAAAATCCTTCCCCACTTTTTTCCATGGTCCCCAATTGTTGTTTATTCACAGCTAGTCACAGCTGGGCTGTTGAACTGCTTGGGTGGGCAGTGGACAGGCTCAAATAGCTGGTTGTCCAAGCCAGCTCGGGGATTAGAACTAGCAACCTTCTGATTGCAAGCACAGCTCTGTGCTATCTCCCCGGCCCTTATCATAACATGATTCCATAGGAGATAACAGCCTGAAAGACCGAAAGTTTAATCCAGGGGTCCCCAAACTAAGGTCCAAGGGCCGGATACAGCCCTCCAAGGTCATTTACCCATCCCTTGCTCAGGGTCAACCTAAGGCTGAAACAACTTGAAAGCACACAACAACAACAATAATCCTATCGCATCAGCCAAAAGCAGGCTCACACTTCCCATTGAAATACTAATAAGTTTATAATTGTTAAAATTGTTCTTCACTTTAATTATTGTATTGTTTTAAGTGTTTTTGCACTACAAATAAGATATGTGCAGTGTGCATAGGAATTAATTCTTTTTGTCCAAATTATTATCTTGCCCTCCAACAGTTTGAGGGACTGTGATCTGGCCCTCTGTTTAAAAAGTTTGAGTACCCCTGGTTTAACCCTTTTAGGCAAATGGTTAAACTATAAATTGAAGGTTTCCATAGGTTATGGACTCAAATTTCAAGAAATGAATTTTTAATACAAAATTGCAATTTAAACCCTGAATTTTTAATATGCCAGTTTCTTTTTATTTTGAGTATACAAATAAGAATGTTAATATAACAAGAATGTAAGCCTGAGTGGTGTGCCAAGTCAGACATGGACAGAAAATCTCTCACTATACGCACACTGCCCCGGAAGTTTTATTTTTAAAAAGAATAGCCTACATGACAACAATTCTTATGATATTTTAGAAGATATTTCAGAAGTTTATTCAGAAGATTCAGTAGCAATTAATATTCATTTAAGTATGAAAGTGCATGTGGGAACTTCATTTAGAACTTTATGGACATCGAATAGAGCATTTCATAAGCTATCAGCATCCAAGTACTGTGAAGAGTATTATTGTATACTATCTTGTACTATCAGATTCTCTTACATACCAAAAGTTTTCAAATACTAAGTTCTGGAAGCAAAATGTAACTAAAAAAACAGATTGATACCTATTCAGAGTATGCCAGCAGCTGGAGTGACTATATTTTCTAGGGACTCTGGTGCTTAAAATGTTTTCCAGATTCCAAGGAGGAATAATAACATTACAGAAAAGACCTCTTCTGAGACTTTCTTGTCACTGCCACCAACAGGCCAGTTGTGGTAAAAGACAAGGCAAGAGGTGTGCTTCCAGGAACTTGAGATAAATGTAGGTTGTCAAGGCCATTGTGCTGAAAAAGTTGTAAAAGATGAAATAAGGCCTGAAATTCTGTTATGGAACTGAAGAGGGTCCTGATGGGGTGAAGTGAGGGATTTCACTCAAATGTCTCTCTGATCCTGTTTAATCTTTAAGCTCTTTCAGAGTCATCCTTGGTCAGAACGTGGATGGCACACCACCCGTGTTTGCAAAGTGCTGTTGGCAATCAGAGAAAATAACTGGCAAAACCACCTCTGAATAGTCCTTGCCTAAGAAAACCCTATGAAATCCATAAAGTCACCATAAGTTGATGGGCAATCTGAATGCACACATACACATAATTGTATTTTCCTTCAGTCTCCGATTTCTAGTATTGCGGTAACATTGCAGTAGGGCATTTGAAAATACAGTTTAGCCATTGAAAGAAAAGGAACAAGCAAAGTTACCAAGAGAAGTTGAACACTGCAAATAGAAGAGTTCTGGTTGTAAATTATTTCCCACATCTCACTCTGCAATGCCGGAACTTAGGGCTGCAAGAAAAATTAATCAGGCAGGGGGTACTTTCAATTTGTCAGCTCTCATGACAACATTCCTAGGATGATCTTGAGCAGAGCTTTCTGAACATTTCATGTTAGTGTGTGTGTGTGTTGCTTACTTCATATAGACTCAAGGGTTTCTCCTTTTGTTTGCACAACACACTGCAGCCTGCCAGCCAACACGCTAGCATAGGGGTCGGGAACCTATGGCTCGGGAGCCAAGTGTGGCTCTTGTAATGATTGCATCCGGCTTGCAACTGCCTCCATCCTGTTTGGTTTCTCGTCCAGAACAGGGGTTTGGAAGCGGAGGGGATCCCCAGTAAGAGGAGGGAGGAGAGAAGAGGGAAGGATGGGTGGGAAGGGGGAGGATCCCTTCACCTCCTCCTTCTTTTCCTCCTCCTCCTCCTTTTCCTCCTCCTCTCTTTTGCCTCCTCTCCCCCTTCCTCCTTTTGTTTCCCTCATGGCTGGGACCCTTCCTTGCCTCCCAAGAGCTCCTTGCTCGTTCCTTCCTCTAAAAGGAGAGAGAGAGGAAAGAAGGCAGAGCATCTCCACCAAATGCCTTCACCTCCAACCCATCCCTCCTTCCCGAGTTCTCCTTCCCTGCTTCCCAAGAAAGAAGAGCCCCTTTCTTCCCAAACCTCTTCAACCCACGCAGGACCAACCGCCTTGGCCTTGGAGATCTTTCTTAGCTGCCTCCTCCTCTTCCTCTTCCCCTCTGCCACTCTTTGGTGGCTTTGGGCTCCCTGTTCTCCTCCTCTGGGCATCTATGCTTCTTTCTGCTTTTACTCTTCTCTTTTGGAGGAGCCCCTCTTCCTTTGCTACCCCTCCTTCTGCCCCAGGCCTGTAGACATGAGTGAGCCCTGTCTCTTCCCCACTCTTATCAAAAACAGCACTTTCTTTCCAGGCCCATTGGCCCCCCTCCCCCGAAAGTGCACCCCCCCCCTAAAAAAGCACACAGAGCTCCATCGAGGCGCTTGGCCTTTGGTCTGATCTAGTCTCCAGGAAGAGGAGAATGAAGAGAAGGAGAAGAGGAAAGGAGGGTGGCCTTGTCGCTGGGCTTCCAGGAATCTTCCTTGACAGGGAAAGAGAAACGCCTTGACAGCCCAAAGCACCCCCAATGCTCTCTCCCTTTGTGCGGAGAGGAGATAGGGGGATGCGCCTTTAAGACCCAGATGCTTGGCTGAAGTAAATAATCCCCCCTCGGTTTTGTTTCTTTTTTTCTTATTCAGAGAAAGCGCGTGTCAGAAAGGAAGGCCAGAGGCGGACAAAGGTGGCCTCGGTTTCCTCCTCCCCCTCTTCTTCCTCTTCTTTCTTCTCTTTTTCTTTTTCCTCTTCTCTTCCTCCTCTCCTTCTTTCTCTGCCTCTTTTTCATCCTTCTCTTCTTCCTCCCCCTCCTTTTTCAAAGACCCTTACTTTTTGATGATGAATTGTGTGCCTTCTTCCTCTTCCTTATGTTTTCCTCTCCTTCCTCTCCTCCTCTCTTCCTCTTTCTCATTCTCTTCTTCCTTCTCCTACTCCTCCTTTTTCAAAGGCCCCTACTTTTTAAAAGTGAGTTTTGTCTCTTCTTCCCCTTCTTCTGCCTCTTCTTCTTTTTCCTCTTCATCCACTTCTCTTCCTCCTCTTCTGCCTCGTCTCCCTCCTTCTCTTCCTCCTACTCCTTTTTCAAAGACCACTACTTATTGACGATGTGTTTGTCTTCTTCCCTCTTTTCTTCTTTTTCCTTTCCTTCCTCTCCCTCCTCTTTTGCCTCTTCCTCTCTCCTCTTCCTCCTTCAATGACCCCTATTTTTGATGTGAGTTGTGTCTTCCTCCTCTTCTTTCTTTTCTTTCTTTTCTTCTCCTTCCTCTTCCCCTTCTTCTCTTCCTGCTCTGCCTCTTCTTCTGCCTCCTTCTCTTCTTCCTCCACCTCTTTCTCCTCCTTTTCTCATAGTATGTACGTATATATTCACATTTAATTGAATTCAGTCTTAAAAGATATTATATATATCATATGGCTCTCAGTGAAATAAATTTCCAAATATTTTGCTTTCGTGGCTCTCTGAGTCAAAAAGGTTCCTGACCCCCTGAGCTAGCGTATCATCATCATCATCAGTTTCTCACTTGTTAATCACCCTCCATTAAAATGCTCCAGGCGATTTACATAAAACAATTGCATTTTTAAAAAACCAATACCAAATAGACTGCATTAAACATTAAAAGCTCTGCTAAAAAGCCAGGTCTTGAGTGCCTGAGCAAAAGGTCGCAAGTCACGCATGACCCTCAAGTGGGGAGGCAAGGAGTTCCACAAGACAGGGGCAGAGATGGAGAAGGCCCTACGTCTTGTGCTCTCGAGACGTACTTCCCTGGGGCCTGGAACATACAGTAAGTTTAGTTGGAGGAATCGTGGCGACCACTGGCGGTGAAGAGGGGAGAGGCGGTCTCTGAGATATGCTGGCCCCTGACCATAAAGTGCCTTAAAGGTCAGAACCAACAACTTAAACAGGGCCCAGAATTCCATTGGAAGCCAGTGCAAATGTAACAGAGTTGGAGTTATGTGGCATCTGCAATGTCGTAGACTGTGGTTTTAATGATGTTTTATCTTGTATTTTTATCTTGTATTCTATGCTGTATTTTAGATTGTTTTAGATTGTATTTTAGATTGCCTGTGTATACTGTATACTGTTTGCTTCCTGGCTGTGAGCCGCCCTGAGCCTGTTTGGGAGTGGCGGCATAGAAGCCGAATAAATGAAATGAAATCTCAAAGGTGGTTTTGCAAGTATCCTGGCAGCCACATTCTGAATAATGCGGATCTTCCGAGTAGTCGACAGGGGAAGGCCTACATACAAGGCGTTACAATAATCCAGTCTAGATGTAACAGTCGCATGGATGATTGTAGCCAAAGCTTCCTCTGAAAGGTAAGGTGCCAGCTGTCTAACCTGCTGGAGATGGAAAAAGGCCTGCTTACTAACATTAGCGATCTGGGCCTCCATAGTCAACTGTGAATCCAGGACGACACCCAAGCTCTTAACAGTGGTAGATGGATGAAGGGGGGGCACCATTGAAGTTGGGCAGGGAGGGCGCCACTCCAGGTGGGCAGCCAGGCCACAAAATCTCAGTCACGATACACTGTTTGGAAAGCTCTAGTCTTGAGAGAAGAAGGGTTCCTAAATAAGGATGGGAGTCAGTCATCCAGCAAGATGGATGTGTTCTCTGCAGCAGCAGTTGAGAGTCACTCTCACTATCACCAACTGTCATTCCAGTGGTCATTGTGCACCGATCCCTATGCATAGGTGCCTTCCAAGCGAACCAAAATCAACAAAAGTCCCATGGCAATCAGCAAGTGATGACAGGGGCACAACTGAAATCTGGAAACCCCTAGCTATGGACTGGCCCAGAGCTGGTGGATATGGATTTAGTTGTTCTATCCCACCTCCAGGACTTAACTTTGGAAGACTCCGCCATGAGCTATAGCCCATGGTGATTAAAGATAACTTGTGCAAACCAATCCATTTTGCAGCCAAAGCAATCTGCTCTCAAATACTAAAGCATATCAAAGATAAAAACAAAACTCAAATTAAACCAAATTGGATGTCCACGACAGAATTCAAATTCCAGTTTATATTCCAGATCGTATCTGGAAGGAAAGTTCACGTTAGCTTTGTAAGTGAGCATCTACATCACAGAAAGGTTTTCCCAACCTCATGCATTTCCCAACAACATGCAATGTTTTTGCCAGATTTCTCTGTCCCGTTATATCTGCAAGCAAATGTGTCATCAACTATTTGCAGCTGTCCGCTGCAGAAATCACTGGTGTGGTTTGCAGGCAACAGCAGATGACGAAGTTTTATTACACAAGTGATTTGAGAACCAAGCTGGGATTCTTCTACTTCCCTGCTGGGGAAGCAGATGGGAATATGGGTTGGAAAGGAGAAGACGACATTGCTGTGGTATGCAGTGCATTATACTGGCTTTGATGACTGCCCAGTTAGTTCATGAGAGTTAAAGATGGTTGAACAAGTTAGAGAAAAATATGAGAAGACTATAATTTGTTTTTTTTAAGTATCAAAAACTAGGGAGTTGTTGGTCATTCTGACTCTGTGTCTGCTTTTTAGTAGGAAATCCCGCCTTGAATGGGATTTGTTTCCAAATAAATGTATGCAAAATGCTCACTGCCAAGCAATGTTGGTGTAAACTGGTAGAATTCTACACATGACTTGTACATACTTAAATCATTAGCATGTACAAAGTGTAAATACAGGAGATGCCTTCATCCACATCTGCCTTCATCCACATCTGTCCCCCATTCAGAACTGCTGGAGAGGCATGCATGCCTGTTGTCATGCGTAGACTCCTCAGCATTTTTGCTATTTTAGTACAATATTAATCATAACCATAAGACTCTGTTAATCCACTACAAATTTATTTTGATTTTTATAGCTGCTGTTAGAAAGTCAGCAGGTACAGATTCCTTCAGGTGAGGAATGCAATGTCTTTGACAGCTCACCAATATATAAATCCATAGGGATAATAGTTTTAGAAGTAGACAATAAAACTATGACATGAATGAACATTTTAACATCTATAAAAAAACAGAACTTCCAAAATTTGGACTTGAAACAACATGGACCCCATAATAATAATAATAATAATAATAATAATAATAATACACTTTATTTATATTCCGCTTTTCTCACCCCAAAGGGGACTCAGAGCGGATTACAGGTACACATACTTAGCAGAGAATCCTGCCGTTTCCACATAGACACATATAGACAAACAGAGGCAAACTCTGGCCACCAGGGGGAGCTGACGCACTCCTAATCTCTCAGTGTTCCCAGTGTCCCTTGTTGTTACTTCCGCATTTCTCAGTGTTCCTGGAGTTCTTTAATGGTCTCATAATTCAGTCAAAATTTGAATCCCCACTTAATGTGGTACCTACTTGACAGATGCAACTGTCTTTCAGGCTGCAAAGGTCGACAGCAGTCTACACTTAAAGGTCGAGCACCCACCTCGACCCAAGCAGGCCTCAAACTCATGACCTATTGGTCAGAGAGATCTTATGCAGCTTACACTTAGCCAGCTGCACCACATTCCTGTTTCAAAACTTAAGATTGTTTTGAAACATGAGACAAAATGGGGGCCATACAAATTTCAAATTTTGAAACAAAACCGATTTTGCCATTTTGCACACCTCTAGTGTTGTTGCACTATCAGTCCTACCACTATCTCAAGCACAGGGTTTTGTGTGTGTGTGTGTGTGTTTGTCAGGAGCGACTTGAAAAACTGCAAGTCGCTTCTGGTGTGAGAGAATTGGCCATCTGCAAGGACATTGTCCAGGGAATGCCTGGATGTTTTCCCATCCTTGTGGGAGGTTTCTCTCATGTCCCTGCATGGCCAGCTGGAGCTGACAGAGGGAGCTCATTTGCACTCTCCCTGGATTTGAACCTATAATCTGTCGGTCTTCAGTCCTACCAGCACAAGGGTTTAACTCATTGTGCCACCAGGGGCTCTATGTGATTGTGATCAAGCACAGGTGATGGGGACATAAGAACTGCTTATATACAACACATTTTGGTGGGTGAAATACACTACCTTAATTTCTATAAAGGTAGAACTGAAATAAAAGACTGTTAGGGTTCCATAGAATCATAGAGTAGGAAGAGACGACAAGGACCATCCGATCCATACACAACACTGTTTCATAAAGGAAAACTGGGCCATATGTGGTTGAGCAACATTATAGTGTAGTCACGATTGCAAAAGCTTTTAACTAATAAAAACTTCTATCTTATTAATCTGATTATTTCATTTGTGTTATGAAAAATCTAAATAGTAAATATGCCATACACATACATTCAAGCCTACACAACATTATTTCTCTCTCTTATTCTCCTCTTCACTTTCCTTTTTCTTCTTTTTCCTTGTTTTGTTTGCAAGGACACACAAAACCTGCTCTCAGCATTTTCCTGTGGAATTTAATAACCTTCCAAATATTGTTGAAAAGTGTTTCACAACTGCATGCTGGCACATCTATATTGTAATTTTTGCCAGTTCCCTTCCTACGCAAGTTTAGTCTCAAAGGTATCTTGGCTTGTTGAATGTTGGGCAGAGAATGCACTGTAGGAAAATGAAAAACATTTGAGACCGTTATTCTCTTCTATAGAGTTTGCATGGACTCTCATTATTTAATATTTTGTGGTGAATGATGCATTTAATGTATTACCTCTCTTTACAAGACCTTATTGACTTGTCTTTTTTCATTTATATATAAAAACAAATCATAAAGTTTAAGCATATATTAATAGATACTTATATTGAACAGTGGGTTTTCTTTTTCCAGTATACAATTGGCAATGGCAACTTTCATTTAAACAAAATACACCTATGTTCTACTTCAGGGGTGCTCACACTTTTTCAGCATGCGAGCTACTTATAAAACAACCAAGTCAAAATGATCTACCTACCAATATTTTGAAAGAAGAAATAAAGGACATTTATGTGATTTTTCACAAAAAATAAAGGACACTTCATAAAATGCATCCAGACAAGAGTTCTTTCTCCCTCCCTGACATCATTCCACAGATATAAACAGGCAGAATGAAAGCAGACAGACCTTTAAGCTGCAAGGCTATTCAATGCTGATCAATGTGGCCAATGGGATATTCAAGAATGCATCCAGACAAGAGTTCCTTCTCCCTCCCTGACATCATTCCACAGATATAAACAGGCAGAATGAAAGCAGACAGACCTTTAAGCTGCAAGGCCATTCAATGCTGATCAATGTGGCTAATGGGACATTCAAAAATGCATCCAGACAAGAGTTCCTTCTCCCACCCTGACATCATTCCACAGATATAAACAGGCAGAATGAAAGCAGACAGACCTTTAAGCTGCAAGGCCATTCAATGCTGATCAATGTGGCCAATGGGACATTCAAAAATGCATCCAGACAAGAGTTCTTTTTCCCACCTTGACATCATTCCACAGATATAAACAGGCAGAATGAAAGCAGACAGACCTTTAAGCTGCAAGGCCATTCAATGCTGATCAATGTGGCCAATGGGACATTCAAGAATGCATCCAGACAAGAGTTCCTTCTCCCTCCCTGACATCATTCCACAGATATAAACAGGCAGAATGAAAGCAGACAGACCTTTAAGCTGCAAGGCCATTCAATGCTGATCAATGTGGCCAATGGGACATTCAAAAATGCATCCAGACAAGAGTTCCTTCTCCCACCCTGACATCATTCCACAGATATAAACAAGCAGAATGAAAGCAGACAGATCTTTAAGCTGCAAGGCCATTCAATGGTGATCAAAGCTGCTGTGCAGATGAACTCCTTGCAGTCGCAGATCTTAGGCTTTGGCAGGAAATGGCTGCCCAAACCTCCTTGTTGTTGTCCTCCCTCGTGGCTTGTCTTCACACGCCGCCGCACGCTCCAAATGCACATGCGCGGCCAGGCGGCCGCCCCCTCCTTCCCTCTGCTGCCCTCCTTCTTCTCCCTCCCTCTTCCTCAGGCCACGTTGCGACGGCAGCAGTCGGCACTGAGGATGGAGGTGGGGCAGTCACGTCAGGGGCTGCCTGAGGACGCCCGGAGGAAGATGCGCTGTGCACGGCGCCAAAGCACCCCTCTGAAATCCGGCCCTGGCTGCGCAATCGACCAGTTCCGGCTCTGCAATCGACTGGTCGATCACGATCAACGTTGTGAGCAGCCCTGTTCTACTTTTTTTTAGTATGCAAAGGGATCTTTTAGCATATTTGATTCATCTGAGCGAGGAGCCTTAACTCTACAAAAGCCTTGCTTTCATTTAGCCACACATATGCTACTACCGTGTTTCCCTGAAAGTAAGACAGCGTCTTACTTTCTTTCCCCGAAAAGTCCCACTACGCCTTTACTTTCGGGTACAGCTTACATTGGGCGACGGTAAGCCGTACCCGGCCGCCGCGTCACTGTCCCGCCTCCTCCTCCTCGCCGCCGCCGCGCCTCCCTGCGGTCGCTTCTTCTCTGATCGGAAGAGAGCCGGCTGAGGAGGCCCTCTGCACCTCTCTTCCATTCCCGAAGAGGGGCTGCAAGGAATGCGACGCGATCGCCCCCTGCAGCCCCCTCTTCGGGAAGGGAACAGAGGCGCAGAGGAGAGCCCTCTGCACCTCTCTTCCATTCCCGAAGAGGGGGCTGCAAGGAGAGCGATCGCGGTTTCCTGCAGCCCCCTCTTCGGGGAACGGAACAGAGGTGGCAGAGGGCTCTCCTCAGCTGGCTCTCTTCCGATCAGAGAAGAGGCGGCCGCAGGGAGGGCGGCGGCGGCGGCGGAGGAGGAGGCGGGACCGAGTGACGCGGCGGCCGGGGGGTACGGCTTACTTTCGGTGTACGGCTTATATTAGCCGACTTTTCTGACACCCCGATACGTCTTACAATCGGGGGGTGTCTTACTATCGGGAAACACGGTAGATCCCTTTGCATGCTGATATTCCAGGCCAATACTACTATGGCCTTGAATTCTACTTTTTTAGTACAAGAATGGCAAAAACATGCCTTATTTTCCTTTTCTTATCAACATCTTTGTTGGCTCATAAGGTCCTTGGCACTTAAGTTTGGGATAACTTCTGTGTATGGTTTTCATAAAAGAATCCTCAAAGATTCTGAATCTCCCAAGTATCTTGGTCATTCTGCAATGTTAAACCAATAATTCTTTGCAATTGGACAAGTCAACCATGATAAAAAGTTTATTTTTTCTTCCTTTCATTTCCAACATAAGATAATGTAACTATTTTTGTATGTTTTTTTGAATTAGGCAAAATGTATCTAAATATATGATCTATTTTATTTGAACTATATGAGGATTATTCTACATCAATAAGTAACACTGGGAAGGGCCTTCTCAGTGCTTCTCCCCAAATTTGGAAACCCTTTCCTTGGGAAGCTGGGAAAGTTCCCTACTTTTTGCCAGAAAGTGAAAACTTTCCTATTGCACCCACCTTTTAGGAATTGAGCTATTTTGTTGATTTTTCACAGGTTTTTTTTAAATGAACTTTGTTTACATAACTTCAATATATGAATTTTATTTAAGTTTGTGCAGGCTTTTAATCTACCTTGAATTCCAGGATTGGGGAAAAGGTGGGATATAAATGCTGAAAAGAATAATAAAAATAGTCCTAGTCATGTTAGTAAATGGGAGTGAATGTAAGCTGGAGAATTCATCATGGTTAAGAAGACCATATAGATTTTCTAAAGAAGACAGAAATGCTATGGATAATAGACTGGACAGGCTCAGATGGGATTTCCTGCTTTTTTAAAATTAAAAAAATGTTTTTATTAGCATTTGATATGTGTGTACATGTGTCTTTAAGTCATCTATTAATGTATGACTACTAAAGAGAACTTAGGGCATAAAGTTCTCGCATAGTAAGTCTCTTTGCTACAATAATGCCAAGGGAAAAATAGTAATATTTTCCATATATAATAACTGGATATAAAACTGATAGAACAACAGTTTTTTTCAGAAAGATTTTATAAGAATAGACAATAATATAATTCAATCAACATATTGAATCAAATAGAATTGTTACTGAACAATATTAGGGGACCCTTCCCGTAAGGGGACAGAGCCCTGACCGCCTCTTAAAAGCGAGGATCACGGTCGAAGTCTAGGTGACTATTTAAGACTATAAATTTACAATAAAACCCAAAGCAGCAATCTCACCCAGACCGGAAGCATGCCAGAAACCGAGAGAAGGATCTTTATCAGTTGATGAAGGATGAAATGCCAGAAACCTGTTTTTCCAAACACAAAACATGTCTTTAATGTGAAATACAGGCAAACCGGGAATATGGAGAAGGATCAATTTACATTTGAATTGCGCGCCTTCCTGCCCAGTAGGTCAACAGCTGATAGGCTGAGATGTCAAAGTCAGCTGAACCAGAAGCCAGCTGGTGCATCTTGGCCAATCAGCGAATGGCGTGTCCTTTTGAATTAGCCAATCCAGTGGGGAGGCAAATTTTGAGGCGGGAAAGGCACAATAGAACAGCTGGGTGAATGAGGAACGCTGAGGAATGCGGAAGACACAACAACAAGGGACGCTGGAAACGCTGAGAGATGAGGAGTGTGTCAGCTCCCCCTAGTGGCAAGAGTTTGCCTCTGTTCGTCTATATGTGTGTATGTGGAAACGGCAGGGATTGTCTGCTAAGTATGTGTACCTGTAATCCGCTCTGACTCCCCTTCGGGGTGAGAACAGCGGAATATAAATAAAGTAAATAAATAATATAATAATAACTCTAGCCACCAGGGGGAGGTGACACACTCTTCATCTCTCAGTGTCTTTTGTTGTTCGTTCCGCAGTCCTCCGTGTTCCTGGAGTTCTTTTAATGGCCTCATAATTCAGTCAAAACTTGCCTCCCCACTTGATGTTGTACCTTAATCTCCTACTTGAAAGATGCAACTGTCTTTCGGGCTGCAAAGGTCGACAGCAGGCTACACTTAAGGTTCAGCACCCACCTCGACACGAGCAGGCCTCAAACTCATGACCTACTATACAATTAAAATCAATATTTAAACAAAACAGCAATCATATAGTGTTTTCAATTACAACACAAGTCCATCAAAATATGAAGCACAAATTTCATCCATTTAAAATATATGGCATAAAGTCTATTACATAAATATGGATATAATGTCCATTAGACTTCACAGAAGGCATAAGGTTCTTGAAGTTCACAGGGTTTTCTTATTTATTTGTTTGTTTGTTTGTTTGTTTGTAAAACAACAAGATAAAAGTTGCAAAATAGTATTCTTAGGCAAGGAATACTCTGAAATATAGCCTACAACACTTAGTATTCTTTAGTTAGTGACTTTTCCAAGTATGCCTGAATGGAAGCTTGCAGTTCAATTCAGGTAAGAGGAAGAGAGAGTCATCTGAATTCTAGAGCTAGCTGGCAATAAGTAGTCACAGGAAACAATGTCTACCCTATTGTTTTGCGGGGAGATTAATGATGTGTTAAGAATGGCATTCTTTATTCTTATATCTCAACTCTTCCACTTCTACTCAACTGGCATATTTGAAAGGAAGATATATTACAAAGATGTAACAGATCTCAAATATTATTTTCTCACAAGAAAATTGGCACCACCAAAGGCTGCTTCAAATCTTCCTTCCGCTCTGGATATTGAGAACATAAAGAAGTGTCTAGAATCCTGCTGATGTCTTACATCTGCCAAAAGTTTATAGCATCCAAACATTTTTCTCAAAGTAATCACAAAGAGCAGCGTTTTGTTGCTTTCAAGAAACAGAAAAGCAATGATATACCTATTTAGAATTCTAAATATTATAGTAAGTTGCCATCTTTTTGTTCTCGCAGAACTATAATAATAATTTATTACTTTAAAAAGTAACTTTTCTAATTCTATCCATGCGTTCAGAGCTCTATTTTGTAATTTGGAAATATGGATGATCTGGTAGAACGAATCTCCAAATTACTAATCAGAAAGAACCCCTGAAGCATCTATCCATCTATCTATATGTATGTATATAATAAAAGTCAGTGTTTGCGGCGGGAGGTGCGGAGGTGCGGAGGAATATGTGGCAGCGTTTCGATTGGTTGCCACTGTAGGATTATTTGCATAAAGGACTGATTGACTAGCCTCAGAACTCCAACATTCTAAGTCAACAGACAAAGGGGATTGGTTGCCACTGAGGGAGTATTTGCATAAAGGACTCTGATTGGCCAGCCCCCAACCAAGGACAATAATGATCAAACTTGGCACACAGTGCCCCTATGGCCCACTCTACATTCTACTACCATTTGGAGGAGAGTGGACCATGGATGGGACTTGAGGTACCTCCATGGATTATGGGACTTGTAGTACTTTCAAAGCCTTCATTTCCCACAGACCACTGCAGCCCTGAACAAAGACCTATGAAGACTACATTTGGCACCCTGTGCCCCCATGACCCAGTCTCCATCCTTTACAGCTTAGAGGAGGGCGGACCATGGATGATGGGACTTCAACTACCTCTATTCATTGCCCAAGACTGCTGCGGCCCCCAACAAAGACTGATAAAGACCATACTTGGCACACAGAGCCCCCATGACCCACTCTATCTTCTACTGCAGTTTGGAGGAGGGTGGACCATGGGTGATGGGACTTGAAGTACCAAAGGTCAACCTTGGCACACAATGCCTTTATCAAATAACCCGGGCACCACCAGGTCCCCAAGCTAGTTTTGAATAAAAACAAGCTTCTGAAACTTTTGAAGAGATTGATGTTGTCTCATTATGCAGAAGTCCAAGGGGTTTTTTTTATTACGAAACCTAAGATTATCCTGAAAATCAGTGAATGATGGAAATATTATAAAACCTGGCAGGCTTAAAGTCGTAAATATTGGCTACAAGTGTGCCAAGTTTCATCCTGATAGTGATAAAAATGACAGAGAAATGAGCCTTGTAATTTTCCCTGCTGCCACTAATGGAACAAATCTTAACAAACAATTATGAAGCTTTGTTGATTCGGATTACGAATTGAGAAACAGGATTCCCTCTGAATCTTTACTAATTAGAGTCCAAATCTCTGAAACAAATAATTTATCAGATTTCAGCCATTTTGCACACCTCCATTAGGCACCTCGCAACGTCCATTCTATTGCCAAAGCTGCACCCTGACTGGTCCATTCTTATATGTGCCCACTTTTAATGTGTGAAAACATCTGGAGCTCTCTAAGGCAGTGTTTCCCAACCAGTGTGCCGGGGCACACTAGTGTGCTGTGGGAAATTGGAACCTCCAGGAAGGGGGGGGAGTCTAATGTGTTGAAGTATTAAAACCCCAAGAAACCTACCTCAATAAAGGCACATAATTACAAACAACACCCCTCCCCACCCATTGGTCTCTCCCTCTCCATGCATTGGAAAGGCCCGCCTCCCTTTCCCCAAGTAGAGACCTCCTCTTGCCTCCTGGGGGTTCTGTGTGGGAAGTTTGGCCCAGTTCTATCATTGGTGGGGTTCAGAATGCTCTTTGGTTTTAGGGGAACTATAAATCCCAGCAACTCCAACTCCCAAATGTCAAGGTCTATTTCTCCTGAACTCTATCTGCATTCATATTTGGGCATAATGAGTATTCGTGCCAAGTTTGGTCCTGATCCAACATTGTTTGAGTCCACAGTGCTCTCTGGATATAGGTGAACTACAACTCCAAAACTCAAGGTCAATGCCCACCAAACTCTTATAGCATTTTCTCTTGGTTATGGGAGTTCTGTATGGGAAGGTTGTGTCTTTCTGCTATTCCTGCCAGGATATCTATGTTGAGTTTATCGAAACAGGCCCAGGTTTCACACTGAGTGTATAAATACATTTTAAAAACATATTAACTATATGTATTACTGTGTTAGAGTGTCGTTTGGTGTCATTTTGCTTGGTGGTGTGCCCCAGGGAATTTTGCAAATGTAAAAAGTGTGCCGCAGCTCAAAATTTTGGGAAACACTGCTCTAGGGAAATTACTGGTGGGTATGTGATTTAATAATGTTGTTAACAGCATTTTAATTTTTTTAAATTATTTTTAGTAATAGAAACCATGTGAACCCAGGAAAGATGATGGAGTTTCTGTAGGAGGGAAAGCAAAAGGAAGTGAGCTTGCAGCAAAAGCCAGCACTGAAAAGGACGTCATTGGCTGTGCTTTGAGTGCTCAGTAACAACAGTTGGGCCAACAAAGTGCAATGGAGGACATTGGCTTCAAGCCCTGATGTTTCCATAGCAAACTGAACAGAAAACAAGCAGAGGGGAAACAAGCAGAGGAGGAGGAATTATTTTTCAGCTGGGCCTTTCTTGCCATACTTTCAAAATAAATTTCATCCAGGAAGCTAAAATAAATGTCTGCAGTTTAGTTAAATAGAGGGAGACGTGATCCAAGGAAATGCCTGATCCAGAAGCTTTTAAAATTGTTCTTGATGTTGCTGATAATCTGTGTGCTTGCCACTGTAAACATTACAGTTTAAAGGAGGAAATGGCTGGCCTGGCTTTGTTCATCTTTCCACTGGATACAACAGTCCAACATGTATGATCAGTACTGCTATTGGAGATTTTCAACACAGGGGAGTACAACATCTGTTAAAACACCTAAACTTGTTCGATCAAGGGAAAAAATGGTTCAAAACTCGCTTTGGATGTAGGGGGTGCTGGCGATTCGTTTTCTAAATGATTTCCGACATTCTCCGAAAAAGTCAGAATTTTTTGCGCAATACGCAAAAACCTTCAAATGGGATAGGGAATAGGGAAAACTTGGGGGATTTTAGACCGATACTGACAAAGTTTTAGACCGCTACTGACAAAACTTACCACAGTGGTAGAAAAGATTCTCCTCTGTCAACATACTAACTTTCAATGTATCTAGAAGAATTGTCAAGGGTTCTTGACATTTTTTAAAGTAAGCCACAGTTCAACACTGCCCTTCCTAGATCAGAAGGGAGGAATCCCCAGAGGACAGCAGCGTCCCACCCTGGACCTCCAAGTTGTGGCTGCCCACCCAGGCCCGGATCACCCATAAGGCCACACTGGCCATGGCCTAGGGGCACAGCCAGGGGGGGGGCACCAGATTGGGACACCCCCCCCAATCTTTTTTAAAGTCGATCTTCGGGCGCTTATGCACCTGCTTGCCATCCATGCCCCCCCTGCACCCCCCTTGCCGCACTCCTTCTTGGCTCCCCCCACTTCCTCCTCCTCACGGCTCCATGGGCCTCCTTCTCCCTCCGCGCGCCCCGGGGGCGAGCCCTCTCTTCCTTCCTCCTCCTCCTCGCCATGTGCCCGGCTTCCTTGAGTCAAGGAAGTCAGGCGTGTCACGGAGGAGGAGAAAGGAAAGCCCCGCCCCCGGGGGTAAGCCTTCCCTTCCTTCCTCCTCCTCCTCACCATGCACTCCCCTTCCTCCTCCTCCGCAATGCGCCCAGCTTCCTTGACTCAAAGAAACTGGGCACATGGCGAGGAGGAGGAGGAAGGAAGGGAAGGCTTGCCCCCGGGGCACGTGGAGGAAGAAGGAGCCGCACGGAGCCGCAAGGAGGAGGAGGGGGTGCGGAAGAGGTTGGTTTGGGGGCGTAATTCCAAAGTGTGGCCTAGGGCGCCAAAATTATTTAATCAGGGCCTGTGCCCATCGTTGGCCAGCGTTCCACCCCACTGCCCCAACCCTCAAAGACCAGGAGGGACGAATCTCCCCAAGGACTGACCCCAAGGAGAGGAAAGGGGCCTGCCAAAGCTTTATTATGTTGATTCCCAAGAAATCGATTGGATTAGTTGATTTCTAGTTTCCCAAAGTACTACATGTAACCCCAAGGAGAGGAAAGGGGCCTTCCAAAGCTTTGTTGTGTTGACTCCCAAGAAAAGGATTAGATTCGTAGATTTCTAGTTTCCCAAAGTATCACGTGTAACCTATCAAAATCCTGTCACTGTCTCATTTATAGTACTCCTTATTTGGTTAGCCAAGTGCTTATACTCGGAAGACTTCAAACTCAAAAATCCACTACAAATTCGGATGAACACAAAAACGATCTTCTAATGAGAAAATAAGCAGTTTAATCACTGGTAGGGGACACAAGATGATTGTCCCTCGATTTATCACATCTTTCTCAATTACAATTTACTACATACTGTATTTTCCAGAAAGCTTGTATAACTTGAATATAAAATTACTTCTTTATCCACCCGTTGCCTTTGTCATGATAATAAGGAACCAAATCATAAGTAGAGCCATAAATGGTAGAAGACTTCACAGGCGTTTTAGGTAGCATGATTACTTCAACATAGTTGGCATTTCAAAGCTATGACTCAGAGACAGCTATTTTGAAATATTTGCAAAGAGAATAACACTGTCTGAAGATGAGTTAATAATTATGATGGGATCTGCATTGGCAGAATACAAACCCTCATGGAGTAAATTACTGAAATCCCATTTAACTAAAATGGAATTTAAGTAGCTTCAGTGGGAATAGGATTCCAATCCTTGGGGAGGTTTTGGAAATAATGAGCAATTACACCTATTAGTGATTCAGGATGCAGGAGAGGGATGGGCTGTGTTGGGGTATAAATATAACTCACTTTCAGAGATATGTTGATCTTAATTTTATCTGTTAAGTTTTTTCTTCCTAATAGTATTTCTCATTGTGTTGGCCATTGCAAGTGAATACATTTTCAGTCCTGCAACTCCACCGAAGGTAGCAACTCATGGATTTATCTGTTGGTGTTTGTAATCAGTTGCTAAAGTAACATACAAAACACTAATGATAACAAGAGCACCAGAGTATTGGACAAGTAGAAGGAGAAGACAAAATCTACAATTTCCCCCCTCTGTATTGGATCAATAAGTAGTGAGGGGTTGAGCAATTGCACAAGTTGATCCACTGATAGGGTCTACAAGTTTATTGATGGAAATGTTCTTGTCTTTCCCTTTCCTCTACTCTCATAGCCTTTTCACTACTTTTGCTCATTTTTTCTTCTTCGCCTGCTTTGGAAGAAATTTAGATTGTAAACTCAATGAGACAAGGAGTTGTCATTTTTGCTTATATTGCATATTAAGGGAATTGTCAACTTCTGGGTTTCTTCCTGTGTCCTTTTATTATCTTGCTGTTATTTTGCCACACAATTTGTCTGCTTGTCAAGCTATCCAACATCATCTTTGACAAAGCTTGTAAAAGTTATTTTTAGATTACAACCCTAAGAATCTCTCAGTCATGCAGGGAGTTATAGTAGAAAAAAGAAACTTTGCAAAACTCTGCTTTTCTTTTGAGCTTTGTTCGGTGTTAAAACATGGTGAACTGGCCCCATACACTTTGCTTTGAAATAATAAAATAATAAATGTTTCCGTTGTTGTTAAATGGAAGTGAAGTTCTGATTACTTCCAGTTTCGGCAGGAAGCGTATAAGATCACACACAGGTGTGGGAAATGTGCCCCGGGCTTTCCACATTTGGCCACCTCTGCCATATTTCAACTCAGTAATGCATAGTCCTATTTTTCAAGTCATATAAGATTTATTAATAGAAATGATTTATGAGCCATCTTAAGGGCTCCCATTTCATTTCCATACACAGTACAGAGCAAAGGGAGAAATGTAGACAGCCTAGTTTCTCTATGGACCATATTTGTTTGATTCCTCTTCCATCAGCTTTTTCCTCTGCTCTTACCACCAGTCATCATGTCAGCTGCTCCCCAACCTCTGCTCTTCCTATCAACATCACCACTGTGTTTTCATTTCTGTTGTGCCCAATAGGGTGTCAAGAGTTGTAAACAGTCATTTTGATCATCTTTCTTTGGGTGTTGTGTCTCCTAACCATACTGCCAGCTACTTTCATCCTCTCTTACCATCACTTCTGAAACATGGGTCACCTATTGCCAACACTTACGACTCCTCAAATGCTTTCATCAGCGCTGTCTTTGCACAATCCTAAATATACACTGGACCAACTATGTGATGAATGTTGCTGTCCTTGAGCAAGCAGGGATCACCAGCATTAAGGCCATGCTATTGAGAACACAGCTGCGCTGGGCAGGGCACATCTCTAGGATGGAGGACCACCGCCTCCCACTCTATGGTGAACTTGCCATGGGTCAGCACAAGAGAGGCGCCCCCAAAAAGAGATATAAGGACTCCCTGAAACAACATCTCAGACTCAGCCAGATTGATCACCAACAATGGTCCACCCTAGCCTCACATCAGGAGGCATGGAGATGCACTATCCACAATGCTGCAGCCTCTTTCGAGAAGACACGCCGAACGAGTCTCAAAGAGAAACGACAACGCAGAAAGAACCGCAACTTGGAAACAACATCACCCAAGGAGACTTTCTGCAACCAGACTTGCCTATCTCAGATTGGCCTTTTTAGTCATCAATGCACTTGTAAAAAGCATGGGATGAGACCTTCCTAAGAATCTTCGTTTGCGAAGTAATGCTGAGAGTACCATCACTTCTACCTGTGATCACCTTCACATTGCTCTGCTATCTTGTGGCTTCAGAGAAATCCTGAGGCTTCAGAGAACACTTGTTATCTGGAATAGAGGAGAATCATCTCTTGAGACTCATGTGTCTCAACTGTTTGGTTATTTCTTGTATTTTTGAGCTGATTTTTTTTTTCATATTAGGGTGGGGCTAACTCACCTTCAGCTACATTTTTTCACATCTTGGGTACATTAATTTTTGGACTATAATTATAGAATACCACTAGCCATAGTGGATGGGGTATTTTGGTAGCTGTCACCAAAAGGAGTAATTAATTAAAACCCTGTTTATTATTTTTTTTTAAGTCCAAAGAGAGAGCTGGCTGGATAAATTTATTGATAAATAAAAGGCAGATAAAGTTCATTGATACAGTTAAGGAATTCTAAAATTACTGTTTTTAGCAATGGTTTATTATGAGACATGAAGTGAAAGATTTGGATAACCGTTTACTGCTAATTAACATTTGCCAATATCCATACAAATATTTAGCAGAATTGATTCAGTATAAAATTTTTAGTTGCATCTGTGATTCATCCATAGGAACAGAGCTTTTTCTTTCTAACTCACATTCACTGCCAGGGGGCAGTAAAGACCTGCATTTGGGACTTATTCAACACAAAAATCATACAGTGTTGTTCTTTGCAGAAAACTGCAGAAGTACTATTTCTTATGCAGAAACTCCTATTCATTCAACACATCCCTTCTCTGCCTCCTGGTCACGAAAAACTTAAGCATACTAACCAGACCACTGTGAATGTGACTTAGAAAGAGAAAGCTCTGTTCCTTTGTATTCATAAATCATAGATGTAACTGAACATTTCATACTAAAATATGTTAAATATTTGCATGGGCAAACTGATGAAATCTGGAAAAAAATTCCTTGAGGTTAAACCAAATGAAAACATTTAAAAGATTAGAAAATAAAAAACGTTTAGCATTATTTGTTCCATTTTTTGTACTGCTATATATCTCCTTCTGCCTGAGAAAGATTTAGTGTGCTGGAAATAATTTTATTTTTTTCAGTGGTTCAAGTCTGGCCAGGAAATCATTAAAAGCTCCATGAAACTTTTATTTCCAAACTGCCCATTTAGGCAATCAGTAAGTTCAATGGTTCAAGTTTTGGGGTAGGACAATCCTCCATGAAGAGCTGGAGTGTTCAAAAATAAATGCTCGAACATGTCCACCTAACTGCACACCTGGTCATTTTTGAAAGGAATCACACAACACCCCAAGCATTGTTGAATTGCAAATCCGACCAACTTTCCAAGCCTAGCCAATAATAAGAAATGTTTGGAGTTGTAGTCCAATGCCAGGAGGTCTGAATGATACTCGACACTGTTCTAGGGATTGGGAGCTACTGAAAATTAGACACCAACAAAACATTAGAAATGAAACAAAAACCTAGATCAATGTTAATGGTAAAATTCTACATATTAAGTATGACTATATTTCATTGTCATGATTGAATGTGGTAGAATATTCAGTTATTACAATGGCTAGCTACAGTAATGTTATCATTAACAAATGGTAAATGGCAAATCAGTTTGGAGTAGGTATGGTTCGGCAATTGTCCTGGACAAATCACATCGGTTTGCCTGCTCTCAGATAGTCACACTTGAAGTACATATTTGGTCTATACCTCGTGTAACCAATTTCTTAGATAAACCGGGAATGTGGCGCAGCTGGCTAAGTGTCAGCTGCATAAGATCTCTCTGACCAGTAGGTCATAAGTTCGAGACCTGCCCGGGTTGAGGTGTGTTCTCGACCTTAAGTGTAGCCTGCTGCCGACCTTTGTAGCCCAAAAGACAGTTACATTTGTCAAGTAGGAGATAAAGGTACCACATTAAAGGGGGGAGGAGAATTTTGACCGATTTATGAGGCCATAAAGAATCGCTGAGGAATGCGGAAGACACAACAAGGGATGCTGGAAGGAAACACTGGGAGAGATGAGGAGTGCGTCAGCTCCTCCTGGTGGCCAGAAAGTTTGCCTCTGTTTGTCTATATATGTATAATATGTCAAAATGTATGTACTGTACTGTACTGTGATAAATGTCACATGTTTACATGTCATATGTTTAACTGCAGGGATTGTCTGCAAGCATGTGTACTGTAATCCGCTCTGAGTCCCCTTTGGGGTGAGAAGAGCGGAATATAAATAAAGTAAATAAATAAATAATAAATAATAAACAGTAATTTGAAAATGACATGGATGTATCAACTTGAGCAAAATGAAAGTCAAATGTGTTCTAACTTCATCTATATTTACAATGCAGAGAATTCATGTGCTGATTTTTAACCCCTCCTAGGTCACTGAAGCCAATTGAACCCATCAGCAAAGGAGAAGCCAGTTTTAATTATTTGGGGGCAGGCCTGTGTTTTTAAAGTTCTTTCCCCTTCCCTTTGTTTTGGGGATTTTTTTGTAGCTTCCTTTGTTTCTCTTGTTCTCTCTGGTAGCCATGTGTACTAGAATGCATTCAATGGAAGGGAGTTCAGTTGTTGAACTGATAGTCCCTAGTTTGATAGTAGCTTTTGGCATCATTTTCATCTAATCTTAGTATGTAATCCTGCTTTTATTTTTTATTTTAAAACATGTTATGCTCTTCCTTGGCATTGTTTTCTTTTCTCATCCCGCTTAGCAGGAGAGAGTACTTTTGAAGATCTGATGGTCCCCAGTTCGATACTAGTCTTTTGTACACTAGCTAATTTAATTCATTTGATTTACCTTGATTAACTTGAGTGCCTTCAGGTTTGTTGTACCCCCCAAACCATTTTGTTATTATAATTTAAGCATGTGTCTGTATTTCTTTTAAAGGGTTGGCTTAAACTCCTTCTTGCTAATAAAACTGAATAACTGTGTTGCAAAATGATTGATATCTAAAAAGTGAGGCACCATTGTGAAATGTTGGAAAGCTTTGCTTTAAGAACTTAGCAAGCGCTGTATAGGTTGAGAATATTAAGTATACATTTTAAAAGAAACTAAGGGCAGTTCTACACAGTCATTTCAACTGCAACAGAATATGGGTTACCATTTCACTGCGGAGTGCCTACACAGGCACCACATGAACCACTGCCAGAGTGATTACAAAGATCTGTTGATTGAGGATCAATCCAAACCCATGCTTTTATATTATGTCATCTGACAGGATATGCTGATGGGAAACAGCAGGTTTGATTGTGATCAGCACTAGAGCAAGGCAAGGCACAGCAATAAAGAGGCAAATAATAAAACAGCTTTTTTCCATCTAAGACAGGCAAGGCGGCTGGCCCCCTATCTATCCACGGTCATCTTGAGACTAGACTACTGTAATGCACTCTACCTTGGCCTTCCTCTGTCGGTGACCCCGAAGCTCAAGCTGGTGCAGAACACTGCCGCCCAGCTCCTGTCTGGTACCCCAGCAGGTTGCCATATTACACCTACCTTGCAGGATCTGCACTGGCTTCCAATTGAGCACCGGATCACCTTCAAAGTGCTGGTGCTTACCTTTAAGGCCTTGCACGGCCTGGGGCCAATGTACCTGAGGGACCGGCTTACCCCATATTGCCCTACGAGATCACTGCGGTCAGAGAACATCAATCTATTGGCAATTCCCCCTGTCAAGACGCTTAGACTGACTGCGACCCGGAGGAGAGCGTTCTCCATGATAGCTCCAACTCTATGGAACGCTCTCCCAGCCAAGACACGAGCCCTCCAAGATCTTATGTCCTTTAGGAGGTCCTGTAAGACCTTTCTCTTTAAACAGGCCTTTGGCTTATAAGACAACATTAGTGTCTCAGTCTTGCTTGCTGATTTCATCCTATTATACTGTATTATGCTGTGTGTTATTGTATTTCATACAGCATATTGTGTGTTTTTTTAATTAAATTTTTATTGAAAGTTTTGAATGTTTTTAGGGGGATGGTTTTGGGGTATGATTGAGGGTATTTTATAGGGAGGTGGGGCTGTGTTGCGGTGAGGGAGTTTTTTGGTCCGGGATCTGGGAAGGATAGTAATGGGTAAGGGTGATGAGAAAAAATAGAGATAGGGGTAACTTGTTTTCTTCTATTGTGTTTTTAATGTATGGATATTTTAGAGTGCTGTATGTGTTTTAATGTGTTTTAGCCTCCCTGCTTGTGAGCGGCCTAGAAATTCGACAAATAAATAAATAAATAAATAAAGTTCTGATGGAAATGCCATGGTTTCCTCTTTTGGGGGGAGAGTGGAAATGTATTTTTTTAAATGATGTGGCAAACTGTTTCCATTTTTCATGCATCAGTGCTAATCCTGTCCTGATGAACAAGTTCTTATTGGACCACTTATTAGCTGCAATGGATTTTATGGCTTATTCCAGAATTTCCCATGAGTTTCTTTAAATACAACATTTCTGTCTGGATATGTGCTACAGCACACATTGGGGTTGCACATTTTGTAGACACCCTGACCTCTCAATAGAATAGGAGCCTAAATGAAAAGAACAAAACTGGCTATCAGCAATTTTCCCTTTAAACTCCCCAATACCACCTGAAACAATTGCTTTTTTCCAAGCATGATGAAATTCTGAAGAGAAAGTTTTGTCTCCTAGATTCTGGTACATCCCATTTTCCTTCAGGGCTGAACTGAGGACTTGGGTGATTTTTAACAATCGCATCCTCATTTATAACAACTTGGATTGTTATCACTATGTTAGCCCACCTATGATATTTCATTTGTTAGTGCTCCTCTTGAAATGCAAAGCATATGCTCTTGAGAATTGTTTGTTAAGAATGGGTACAAGATGATTCTTGGATAAAAACAAAGTTATCGGGCACCATCTTAATGTAATATAACATTTTCACTTCTTTTTTATTTTAATTGGAACAAGATGCACTTTTCAGTTGCTATGCTTATGTTGGGCGTGCGGTATACTAATGTCTTTAACTGTTTATGATTCTAAGAGTTATATTCTGGTTTTTTCCTAACTTCCCTTTGCTCAGATCATTGTGCAGGTTTCTAGTCTTGGACATAATCCCAGCATTTAGAATGCCAGCATTTGAAATCTGGAATCAGACAGACATATGTATTCAGTTTCCCCAATTCTTCAATATTTACAGCCTAAAGCTTTGTGATGGGAAGCCAAATGCATGATTTTGCTGTGGTTTACCCTTCTGTATCTACTAATTCTTTTACAAATGTCCATTTGAAATAAAATAGTACTTTAAAACCACTTTCTACTTTTTCAAAACTTTCTGTCAGCCATAAACATTTTAAAAACTTTGGGAAGAGAAAATATATTGAGTTATCTTTGGCTACAGTTATGTGTATAAGAATTCAGTTCAAATCAACTTGATGGATAATATAGGAGCCCCCAAGGTTAAACTGCTGAGCTGTTGAACGTGCCGACTGAAAGGTCGGCAGTTCAAATTCATTAAGCGAAGTGACCTCCCACTGTTAGTCCCAGATTCTGCCAACCTAGCAGTTTAAAAACATGCAAATGTGAGTAGATCAATAGGTACTGCTCCGGCAGGAAGGTAACGACGCTCCATGCAGTCATGTTGGCCATATGACCTTGGGGGCATCTACGGCCAACACCAGCTCTTCAGCTTAGAAATGGAGGCTAGCACTACCCCCTAGAGTTGTACATAACTAGACTTAATGTCAAGGGGGAAGCCTGTATCTTTTTAAATATTTAAATATGAATATGTCAACAACTTTTAAATTTCTTTCTTTTAAAAACATACTAGAATTGTTAGGAATATTTGGGCAAATGGGATTAGATTGCCTAGGTTTTCAAAATAGCAATAAAGGACTTGTGGAACACATCTTTATGAATCCTGCTTCATGTCTTGGACAAGGAGGTCCTCTCAGATCTCATATCCTGTGGAAACCTTCAAGTCACTGGAAATTTTGCAACGTCTGGCCAATTGCTCTTACAAGAGAAGAGGTTTCACCACTGTCATTCTAAGCAATCTGCTTGGAGCAAGAAAGATGGGCAGAACACACCTCTCAGCAAATAAGCATACTTGAGGAAATGATTTATTGTGTAATTTGGGAGCAATATATTCAGCTGATACCCAAAATCCCATATTGTCCCTCCAGACCCCTGCGTTCAGAGACCCAGGGCCTCCTGATGGTTCCAAGCCACAAGTCCTACTGCTGGACTGCAAGGTGGAGGAGGGCCTTTTCTTTTATTGCCCCAACTCTTTGGAATGCGCTACCTGTTGAAATTTGTGCGCTTCCAAGTCTTCTGGCTTTCAGGAATGACTGTAAGACTCTGTTGTTCTAACAGGCCTTCGGATCTTAATTTGGTGGCTCTATCAACAACTATAGGCCCTCTTAACGCTGTATCCATTTTAGAATTGTTGTTTTAATTTTGTGATTTTAATGTTTTAATGTTTTATACACCTGTTGTATTGTTGTTCTGCTTGTGTAAGTTGCCCCGAGCCATACGGGTGTGGCGACTAATTAAGTCCGAATAAATAAATAAATAAATAAAACTACAGGAAATTTTCTCATCCCAAGTTTTCCTCAAATAAGGGACTTACCTAGCAACCCTACTATGAAACCTAGTGATGGAATTACAGGACACCTGGCAACCCTACTAGAAAACCTAGTGATGGAAAGTATATTAAAAAAATCTCTTCCCCATGTTTTTAAAAAAATGTTCTTGTTTTTGTTTGAAAAACTTGACATGGACTAGCAATGATGTTTGTTGTTTGGGACTTCTTCTGCATAAAACTCACACAGGAGGGGGGAGTTGAACAGTAAACAGAATTTTCTTCACACACACACATATACACACACACACAAAACATATTATTTAGTAGTCTGTGCGCATTCAGAAGAAGACCTACAAGCCACTCTTTACACGTTTGCAGAAGCATACGAGAAGCTCAGTCTCTCATTGAACATTGAGAAAACCAAAGTGCACTTCCAGCAGACACTAGGCAATCTCTATTCGATGCCAGAAATACAGCCAATTAGAAAATGTTGACCATTTCCGCTACCTTGGAGCCACCTCTCCACAAAAGCTAACATTGAGCTTTGTGAGTGCAGCATTCTTCCAAATCAAGGAGAGAGTGTTTGAGGACCAGGACATCTGTAGGGATGCCAAGGTGCTTGTTTAAAAGCTATTGTCTTCCCAACTCTGTTATATGCCTTAGAAACATGAACTATCTACAGATGTCACTCTCAACTCCTGGAACGATTCCATCAGTGTTGCCTTTGAAAAATCCTGCAAATCTCTTCGGAAGACAGGCTGACAAATGTCATCCATACTTTCTGTCAGCCACAACCATTTCAAACAATTACCGTCCGGTCAGCCTCACGTCGATATCAGGCAGGATTCTGGAAAAGATTGTAAAGGAAGTGGTCTGCAAATACTTAGAAACAAATGCGGTCATTGCTAATAGTCAACACAGATTTATCAAAAACAAGTCATGCCAGACTAATCTGATCTCATTTTTCGATAGAGTTACAGGCTGGGTAGATGCGGGAAATGCTGTGGATGTAGCGTACCTGGATTTCAGTAAGGCCTTAGACAAGGCCCCCCATGACCTTCTGGCAAACAAACTAGTCAAAGTGGCCCCTATGGTTGGATCTGTAATTGGTTAAGTGGATGACCAGAGGGTGCTCACCAGGCATGTAGCCAGGGGGCAAACAAACTCAGGGTGGTCAAATGATTATTTAAACTGGCCTGATCTGATCACCATGCTAATTAAACTATGGGGTTGGATCTGTAGATTTTGGTTCCACCCAGTCTGGATGAACCCAGAGGGTGCTCACCAATGCTTCCTCTTCATCCTGGAAAGAAGTGACAGGGCCCAGTGTCGGAGGGTTCCGTCCTGGGCCTGGTCATGATCATCAAGTTTGCAGACAACACCAAATTAGGAGGAATAGTCAATTCTCCAGAGGACAGGATCAGAATTCAAAACAATCTTGACAGATTAGAGAAATGGGGCAAAACTTACAAAATGAAGTTCAACAGTGACAAATGCAAAATACTCCACTTAGGCAGAAAAAAATGACATGCAAAGATACAGAATGGAGGAAGCGTGGCTCGAGAGCAGTACGTGTGAAAAATCTTGGGGGCCTTGTGGAGAACAAGTTAAACGTGAGCCAACAATGTGATGCAGAGGCAAAAAAAGCCAATGGAATTTTAGCCTGCATCAATAAGAGTAATAGTGTCTAGATCCAGAGAAGTCATGCTCCCCATGCTCTATTCCAGTGTTTCTCAACCAGTGTGCCGTGGCACACTAGTGTGCCATGAGCGATCATCAGGTGTGCCGCGAGAAAAGCTCTCTGCCCCCCTTCCTTCCCCCCCCCCTGCCGAACTCCTGCTGCTTGGCAGAGGAGGAGGAAGGGCCGGGCGGCGGCGAAGAAAAAGAAGAAGGGATCGGGGCGCTGTAGGAGAACTGAAGCCAGTGGGAGGGGCATGGCATGGCCTGGCTCCACCCCCTCCCCCGGCTTTAGTGCTCCCACAGCTTTGCCAGCCTTGAGGGGGCAGTGCCATGCCAGCGGTGGCAGAGCCAGCACAATGCTGGCTTGGCACTGCCGCCTCAAGGCTGGCAAAGCTGTGGGAGAACTGAAGCTGGGGGGAGGGGCGGGTCATGGCGTGGCCTGGCTCCTCCCCCGGCTTCGGCACTCCCAGCAGCTGCTCCCAGTGTCATTTTGTGTCATTTTGGTTGGTGGTGTGCCCCTGGATTTTTTAAATGTTAAAAGTGTGCCACGGCTCAAAAAAGGTTGGGAAACACTGCTCTATTCTGCCTTGGTTAGACCACACCTGGAATATTGTGTTCAATTCTGGGCACCACAACTGAAGAGAGATATTGGCAAGCTGGAATATGTCCAGAGGAGGGCGACTAAAATGATCAAGGGTCTGGAGAACAAGCCCTATGAGGAGCGGCTTAAAGAGCTGTGCATGTTTAGCCTGAAGAAGAAAAGGCTGAGAGGAGACATGATAGCCATGTATAAATATGTGAAAGGAGGTCATAGGGAGGAGGGAGCAAGCTTGTTTTCTGCTGCCCTGGAGACTAGGATGCAGAACAATGGTTTCAAACTACAAGAAAGGATATTCCATCTGAACAGTAGGAAGAACTTCTTGAATGTGAGAGCCGTTCAGCAGTGGAACTCTCTGCCCTGGAGTGTGGTGGAGGCTCCTTCTTTGGAAGCTTTTAACCAGAGGCTGGATGGCCATCTGTCAGTGGTGCTTTGAATGCAATTTTCCTGCTTCTTGGCAGGGGGTTGGACTGGATGGCCCGTGAGGTCTCTTCCAACTCTATGATTCTATGAAATGTCAGCATGCTAGAAGAAGCCAAGACCACAAGCATTGAAGCAATGATCCTACGCCATCAACTCTGCTAGACTGGCCACATTGCCTGAATGCCCGATTACTGCCTCCACAAATAGTTACTATACTCTCAACTCAAGAATAGTAAATGGAATGTTGGTGGACTGGAAAAGAGATTTAAAGATGGGCTTAAATCTAGCCTTAAAAATTGTGGCATAGACATAGAGAACTGAGAAGCCCTGGTCCCTGATTGCTCTAGCTAGAGGTCAGCTGTGACCAGCAGTGCTGTGGAACTTGAAGGGGCACAAATTGAGGGCGAAAGGGAGAAACGTGTCAACAGGAAGGCTTGTCAAACAAGCCCTGTCCAGGACTGCCTTCCATGTGGCTCTACAGTCACCTACGTATCCTCTGCCAGGACACTACACTTGGAAGCACATCATAATAATCGGACAATGAGAGATTGCATAAGTAAATAAAGTATTTTCTAAAACAAAAAGCCCTGAGAAAATATCATTTTTGATACAGAAAATACTATTGGGTTTTATTGGGGGGGGGGGGGCAGAGAATCACATTCAGGTTTTGCACAGAGTAAATCCCAACTGTGAATGGTGTATGTAAACTATAGTTGATTTTAACCATCCATGGTATGTGTGCACGCACGCGCACGCGCACGCGCACACACACATTCTCCTAAAGCAAACCTTTTTAAAATAATATTTTTATTTGAGTTTTTAATACATTTATGAAAAAGTAAGGGATTTGGGGAGGGGAAAGCATGGGTAATTGGGGTGGAAGGTAATGATAGAGGGATAGGGAGAAGAAATAAGTGACTCAGGTTTAGAATTGATTAGGGAACTTGGGAGGTACGTAAACGGCTAGGGTAGTGGGGAAAGATAGAAAGGGGGGGGGTTGTATATAACACAGCACCACAATACTTGCGTGGTCTCTTGGTTTTTGGGCCTGTTGCTAGGGTTATTTGGGGTGCTGATTTAAAAAATGGTATTGGTTGGATTGCATAAGTTCTAGTTTTTTATATATTGATATCATGATTTTCTGTTCACCCATAGAAAATGGTATATGTCATGTGTTCTGTATGTCAAAAACTAGAGTTGATAGGAGGAAAGTAGTGCCATTTTTTGGAATCAGCAAGTCAAATATATCCAGAATCAGGTCTAACATTTAAGACATTTAAATGTGTATTGTCCAGTGAAATAGAACTTGAGCATTCATAGATTTTGGTATTAATAAAGGGTCCTGGAAATAAATCCCATCATAGACCAAGGGTCCACTCTATACAGTTTGAAAGTTGGTACCTTGAAAAATCGCTTCCTTGGAAAACAAAATTAGCAAAGACTTACATCCTTATTGGATACTCCATATCAGTGAAAGGAAAGGCATTATTTCAGATCAAACCAGAATTAGTAACATTCTGGGCAAGACTATTATCCATGTTTTCCGTCCTCAGACCCTGGATTTCACAGGTGTTTCAAAAGATGTCCTCCTCTCATAATCAATTCGTTTTATTTCTTTTATTTCTCTTATCAGAATATTTAAAGCAAATTGCAGAAATAACATAAAATGAACAAGGATAAGTTCCCGCATGACAAAAAATATTATCAGCTCAATCTGTTTCATCAAGCTTTTTTTCCCCCAAAACCATCAGTATGTGAAATGAAACAGCCATGTCAGGTAAGCAATGCTAAGACTGAATGGCTATGAGGAAAATGTATATATATGCGTAATTTAGATCCTGCTACGGTTGTCCACACTCTGGTCACATCCTGAATAGATTACTGCAATGCACTCTACATGGGGCTGCCTTTGAAAACAGTTCAGAAATTACAATTAGCCCAACGGGCAGCAGCCAGATTATTAACTGGAGCTACATACAGGGAGCATACCACCCCCCTGTTGTGTCAGCTCCACTGGCTGCCTGTCCACTTCTGAGCTCAATTCAAAGTGCTGCTTTTGACCTTTAAAGGTCTATATGGTTCCGGCCCAGCTTACTTGTCCGAATGCATCTACCGCTACATCCCACCTTGTAATTTAAGATCATCCGGGGAGGCCCTGCTCTCGCTCCCGTCAACTTCTCAAATGCAGCTGCTGGGGACGAGAGATAGGGCCTTCTCGGTGGTGGCTCCCCGACTGTGGAATGCGCTTCCAAGTGACATACGATCAACCCCATCCCTCCTGGCATTCAGGAAAAAAGTGAGGTCTTGGCTGTGGGACCAGGTGTTTGCACATTAGCGCAATACATCACTTTGGACTGGATTTGTATCAGCAAGTTGATGGATATGGCTCAATGCTCCTGTTAGGGACGAAATACTGTTTTTAACTTAAGAGAATGTGTATGATGTGTTAATGTTAATTGTATTTTAATGTGTTTTAATGCTGTATGTTTTTGGTTTTATATTGTATTTATTATGTTGGCATCGAATTGTGCCTTTTGTTAGGCTGCTCTGAATCCCCCCTCCGGGGGTAGAGAAGAGCGGGGTAGAAATGTTGGAAATAAATAAATAAATAAATAAATATACAGAAATAAAGTTCCCTTGAACTCAGATTTCTGAGTGACTATACTGTACATAGGATTGTGCTAACAAAGTCGTTGAACTAATCTCCATGTAGTCAGCTATAAATATATGCAAAAAAGGTTTCTCATACAATGTCTTTTTCAGTCTAGGAAGTTGCTGCCATCTTATACTATTTGTCCAGAAAGAACAATTTACATTAAGGAGGAGGATTAAAAGAAGCCTATTTGCCATGCACCTGGAACTCTTTTTATATACACAGAAGAGCCAATTTAATTGAGTTCCTTACCAATCCTTTTATCTAGACCACCTCTTCCATCGTTCTATTTATTTTACTACAAGAGGAGACCCAAAAATGCAATTTTCCTGGCGCCATCCTTGATGGTTTGATGGTATTGTGTGTGCATTCATACATTTTTTAAAGTTTGGAGTAAGCTAAACCAATTGTGAGAGTTTTGAGTTATTTATTATTGCTGCTGGCAGGATTTGAAACTACTTAAAATGGAGCCATGTTTTTCTCTCGCTTCCTCCTTGTCTCTCTCTATCCCAGAGGAACAGAGCATGGAAAAGGGTCACACTTTGCCAAAAAGAAAAGGATAAAACTAGAGTAATGATATGTTGCAGTATACTGTCAAAGCATTCCCTCTACAGAAAATCACCACTTGAAGAACATTCTTCCCAATGAACTTGTTCCAATACTGATATACTTTTGTTCCTTTTTCTATTAAAAACAACACTTGACATGCACGTTTTACGTTTTTTGGAGGAGAAGTGAAAAAAATAAATTGATTGACACTGGACTGACCCTGGAGTTTGTGAATCAACATGCCTTAACTTTGATGTAACTGGAGTTGTTTCTTTTCTAGAATCATTTCATCACAGAGTGCTATACGGAATTTGTGTGTATCCCCAGATGATAGTTTCCTGTGAATCTCATGTCTCTTGGTTTACATAAAGAAGAGGGGAGGTCTAATTTCAGAGATGTGGCAATGTTTGAAAACATTCAAGGAGTGCTTGTGAAAAGGCTCTTGTGTTTGGCATCAGATGTAACTGCCTGGAAACTATTTGAATTTTAGTGCCAGAATCTTTTTAAAAAGAAAGCAGTCCGCAATCCATTTTTTACTAAGCAGAAATAGAAATACAGCCAAAATACTTAGTAGTGTGGGCACTTAATGTATCAGACCCCTGAAAGGACACAGATGGTAGGAAAAATTGTCTATGGTAATTATATATGCATGTAGAGATTAATTTCAGTCTACATGGAATAAGGCAGTGGCAACAAAAATTGCAACTCTAGGCTTCTCTCAAGGACAACGGCTAAGTATGGGTTGAGACCAAGTTAAGGTGAAGGAGATTCATTGAGTTACAGAAGAAACGTAAGGAGAGAATGCTACCCAGGCATAAGCATAGAGAAAAAGGCAGAGTTAGCAATAATCTGCCCAGAGACAGCAGAGTCAAACTGAGCATGTGCAAGAATGCAAAAGATAAGAAACATTGTATCTCCAAGAATGAAGCATGGACAGTCCGTGTTACATTATGATAGGCTGCAATTCTAGCTGTGACATAACTTTTAACCAATAATAAGATTTTGGGCAACCATAAGTTGAACCCTGATGCTTGTATAAATATGTGTCAGCGTTGGTAGGCCGCCCAAATAACCACACTCACTCGGGTATTGAGGAAATGCTTTATGGGTCCTTAATCCACAGCAATAAAAACCGTACTAAGGCCTTCCCTCCAAAATCCCTGCTCAAAACTCCCCGAGCCCCTCCCCCCTCTGGTGAAGAGCCAATCCTTGAACAGATAACCCCGGAGCCCCACCCCTCTTGTCCTTCTTCGGCGGGAACTCCAACAGCTCAGCCCACAGTTATCCAACAACAGTTATCTACAGAAACAACATGGAACAAGGGAAACCAAAATGGCGACCGTGCCTCCGATCGATCCTCTTCCAAGATGGCGGCCGCGTCTCTGTCCACTGCGCTATCCCGCAATGGACAAGGCGCCGCTGACAATATGTGCCTTACAAGAGGGAAGGGGCCGCCCCCTTGAAGCACCATGTTGTGCTGAGGGACGGACTCACAGCTGTGAAAACAAAGTAAACTGAGCTTTCTGAGAAAATCCTGTTGTCTGTCTTCCGTTCTACTGCGTCTGCACGAGCAGCCTGCCTTGTGGGAATATGGTTATCTGCTACAAAGGATCTCATTAGACAACGGATCTTGGATATATTTATTTATTTATTTATTTATTTATTTATTTATTGGTTTGACTTAATATACCGCTCTCTCTGGAGCCCAGAGTGGTTTATAGAGTTAATAGATAAAACACATAAAATGCAATAAAATACAATAAGACCAATTTAAAACCCCCAGTTAAAATCAATATAGAGCGGCAATCAGATTTAGCCTGCTCTCCAGCGTTCAACATTTTATTTATTTGTTAGATTTATTGGCCGCCACTCCCAGCCGTCTTGGGGCGGCTTACATCAAGCACCACAAT
Source organism: Anolis apletophallus (assembly GCA_030556195.1). Taxonomy (NCBI): domain Eukaryota; kingdom Metazoa; phylum Chordata; class Lepidosauria; order Squamata; family Anolidae; genus Anolis; species Anolis apletophallus. Next base: position 152,177,058 of record JARBWK010000004.1, read on the forward strand.
TAAACAACAAATCTACAACAGCAATAAAACCACAAGAATAAAACAATTCCTAAGAGATAACACAAGTCCTAGGGGATAGCACATTACAACTCAAAGGCCTGCCGGAATAGGGCCAACTTGTAGGCCTTCTGAAAAGCCAACGGATTACGCAAGGCCCAAACCTCCGGGGTTAGTGCATTCCAGAGAACTGGGGCGATGATGGAGAATGCCCTTCTCTGTGTTGAAGTTAGGTGGTATTGTTTGACATTGGGAAAGGCTAGAAGATTCCAGTCTTCAGATCTATGTGTTCTCATGGGACAATATGGGGTTAGGTGGTCCTTTAGGTACACTGGCCCCAGACCATACAGGGCCTTGAAAGTCAAGACATTGATGAAGATAACAGATACATCATCACTTCCACGGCTTACTTAGCCAACCTGGAAGTGCCTAAACACCGAAGAGCTTTCACTCTGGCAAGATGCCATGCCCTTCTATCGGCAGTACTGGAGGGGAGGTACCGGGAGACCCCTGCCCAGGAGAGACTATGCCCTTGTGAGTCTGGATATATTGAAACAACTGAGCATGTGCTCCTCCAATAAGTATTCTACAGAGACATTAGAACTAACCTTATCACTCCATGGCTTTTAAAACACCCAGGGTGCACAGAAAGATACTACACCTCCCTGCTGCTTTCGGACTCCTGTTCTGCGATAACTCACAGTGTTGCCAAGTGCTGTGTGGCAGCAATTAATAGTAGACAGTCAATGACTGACCCCCACAAGGCAATTTCCTGCCAGGAATACAGCTAAAGTAACTTGTTATAACTGAAATGCTGTAAATGTTCCCTTCTCATACCCCTCCAGAGCCTCCCAGTAGCTCGATATCTCCTATTAGCCGCCCCCATCCTTTAGACACATACCTGCTCTTTAAACTGTAATTTAACTTGTTTTTTAAAATCTGTTTTCTTTTTATAACATGTTTTTAATCTGCTTTTATATTTGACCTATTTGGGAACTACGATTCCCCTTCCTTGGGCTTCTGTGCCTCATTCTACGTGCTGGTCATAGACTGTAATAAATTATTGATTGATTGATTGCACATAGTTTTAAAAATCATCATTGTGTGCTATGTACATTAAAGTACATTCAAGTAGCATCTGAGAGATGACAACTCTAGGGTTTTCATGGCAATATTTGTTCAAAGGGAGAGGTGTTACCATTTTCCTCCTCTGAGGATAAGAGTGTGTGACTTGCCCAAGGGTCGCTCAATGAGTTTGAACCCTGGTCTCCTAGAGTCATAGTCCAGCACACTGAACTCTAGAGTGTATCACTACTTTACTTCTTAAAACGTGGGTCTCAACCCAAAGGAATTTGGGACCCACATTCCTTTGGGAAAATTTGGCAACAGTACGAAATTTCTGAATGCCATCTACTGGCTGTTTTAGAAATGTACACAAACCTGTTGTGCATTGTTTATAGTTGATTATGCAGAAAATAATTCAGCTGTACTAAAAAAAAAAGCTGTACTGCACAAAAAGGAAAAAACCACCCTGTATTAGATTTGTTATCAGTAAATAATTGATTTGTATACCTATTTCATACACCTACGTATATCCCCGCGGTCACTTAAAACTTTCTTGGGCCAAAGGGGATCCTGAATTGAGAAGTTTAAGATGCCCTGGTCCAGGGGTGCTCACACTTTTTCAGCATGCTAGCTACTTATAAAACAACCAAGTCAAAATGATCTACCTACCCACTACAAAAATGTGAAACATATAACACAATATCTGCTTTGAACTGGGTTTTCTGAGTCCACACTGCCATATCATCTGATTCAAAGCAGATAACATGGGATTTTATTCAACTGTGTGGAAAGGACCTCAGATAACCCAGGTACGGCAGCACTTGGGCAGTGTCGGGAGCCTGCGGAGCGGGACTGAGCCTCCCTCCCACTCTGCCTGCGATCTACCTGGATGCTCTACGTGATCTACCAGTAGATCGCGATCTACCTAATAAGCACCCCTGCCCTGGTCTATATCATACTGGTTCTAGAAATAATTGCCACAGCATAAATAGAAATGCAGCACAACTCATCATAGCAGGAAAGACTGTGACCATGGGACCTGTGTATCTATTAAGCTTTCTGTCTTGTTGCTAATTGAAGAATCTTACTGTACTCTTTATCCATAAACTGACTTTGACTGACAGATTCTTAGAGAGATGAAGCATTTCCTTCAGACAAATAACTTTCAAAAAGAGAATTATCCTTTGGAATATATGGTCATCCTAAAACTGGACCAGAGAGTCAGACAGTACTGCTATGCTGACTAGAGGTATTCTTGCATACAAGCAGTTATCCCACATTACTCTCGCAAATGCTGGCGGGAGGAGAGGCTGCTACCACAGAAGCCTGGACTTGAGATAAGGCTTCGGACGATGATGGAATCAGATGTTATTGCAAGGAGGTAGCAGATCAAGAATGGGCATTGCTACTAAAGTCCAGGAAAAGGAGGAGAAGGTGGTAGACACTTCTTCATTTTACACTAATAGGCAAGGAAACAATGTAATCTACCCCAAATATGCACAGAAGCAGCCATACATGGACATATACCACAAACATAGCTAAATCAGATGTTCTACAAGTTTTAATGGGAGAGACATGTACAGACAATCCTCAAGTTATGAACAAGATAGGTTCTGTAGGTTTGTTCTTAAGTTGAATTCGTATGTAAGTCAGAACAGGTACATTTTGAAGTGTAACTCCAGCCAGAAGTACTATAGATAGATAGATAGATAGATAGATAGATGATAGATAATGCTTTGGATAGCATAGGCAGGGGTTAACACCCCCATGGTATTTGTTTTTGCTGTTTGTGCCCCAATGTAGAAGATTTGATCTCACTTTCTATTATTTATTTATTTATTTCTTGGACTTCTAGGCCGCCACTCCCGGGAGGCTCGGGGCGGCTCACAGTAAAACGAGATACAATAAAAACACAATTAAAAAACAATACAACTATAAAATCTCAGAGTTAAGATTAAAACAACGATGTGCTGTAGCGTAGAGGATACAAGGCACAGCACAATGCAATGTAACGCAGCGATAACAGGCGAACCAGGCGCTGAGGACATCTTATAGGCCGAAAGCCTGCTGGAAAAGAAATGTTTTACTGTCCCTGTGATAATTGGATTTTGAAAAAAGGGCTTGTTGCAGAAATAAGAATTAGTGATAAAGCTTCAGTGGAGACACCTTTACCCCATGATAACTCCCCCAGGAGTGAATTTCCCTTTCAGGGGGTAGATTTCTCTCACTGCCTGTTGTTTCACCCTTGTTCTTAACTATGAGTCATTTGTAAGTGTGATGTCTCTAACTTGGGGACTGCTTGTAAATGTGAAGCACAATAAGTAAAAACACTGAGCCACAGGAGTTGCAAGGAAGCACGCGAATGAAGAAACACCACTAAAAGTCAGGAGTAGAACAATTAAATCAAGGGCTGTGAAAGAATCTGTGCTGTGATAGTCATGCAAGAATCCAGGAAGATCGGGTTTCCTCACCTGAACTACTATATAAACCCAGTCTGTTCATCGTTTTCACCTACATCTCTGTTGTTTGTGGGACATGAAGCAAGACCTGGCTTATACATACATTGAATATAGAAAGATGTTGTGAGTTGAGAGTCATCAACCACAGCTCACCTGGGTACTGCTAAATGTTTTTTTCTCTTTTTTAATGGGATTTTCAAGATAAGGGATCAATTCAATTAATCAATTAAAGGATTAATTAGGATTTCCGAATACAGGGCTGCTATCGTTAGGGTTAGAGCAAATATGAGGAAGATGTAGACCTTCAGGTTTTGCTGAACTATATCTCCCATCTGCTCTAGCCAGTACAGCCTATTTTGAGTGAATATGAGAGTTGATATAACAAAATATGAAAAGCCCCATATTCCCCATGCCTAGGGTTGCCACATGAATAAGGGACAAGTAACTAAAAATAGGGAATTTTTCACAAAAAATTTCATCAATTGATGATTTTCAAGTTTTTATGAAGTGTCCCTTATTTTTGTGAATAATTCCCTATTTTAGGTACCTGTCCTTTATTCTTATATCAAAAAGTGGCAACCCTACCTATCCCTGTTTTTTATATACATTTTTGTAAGGAAAATTGTAGTAACTTGGAAGTGTTCCTGAGACACTTTGTATGTTTTGTGTTTGAAGGACCTTGCAATGAGAGAGACAGAGAGAGATGTCTTCTAACTAGCATCCGTTTTCTTGACTGTATCAACAAATTTCCCCAAAGCCTCTGTTTCCAAGGATCTCCTGAACCGGCTCTTATGTCGGTGATCATGGGATTTTCCATTGCTATAGCCTGGTCTGTTATTTCTCTTGGATGCAGATGCTGTTTCTTTGTTATGCTCATGTTATTTCATATTTATACAATTAAAATGTGACTTTTCAGTACTTTGGTTGCTTCCTGTTTGAAGTTCACCACCACATCCTTGCACTCCCTGAGCCCCTGGGCTTAGCTCCATCCAAATATAACAATAAAACCTGAAAAGGTCTATGATGCCTCCTACAATAAAATGGATGTCAAATGTGGCTGCACATTTCCTCTCCAGCACCTGGCAGCATGCCTTTCTTCCATCTCCTTATTTAACCTGTGAAACTGAGCATGGCTCATCATGTAGATAAAACCACATTTTTGAAAATCATTAGTTTCCTTTTGCTTTGAGCAGTGCTTTCCATTTCAGCTGTAACATCACCTTTCATTTTCTCTAAAACCTCCTCCTTACATAAGAAGACCACAAGGTCTAGAAACACCTGCTTTTTAAATCCAAGTTCTCATTGATTGCTATATCCCCTGTGGGTTAGCAGTACTTCCTCTGCCAGTCTTTCCCACACTCTGGTCTTTCAGACATTTCTGACTTCAATATCCCTAATCATTGGCCAAAGCAACTGAGGATTCTGGGAGTTAAAGTCCAGAACAATTGGAGGTATAGTTGGGGGATTTCCGCTAACATAAAATGAGGCATCCAATCTTTACCCGTTTCTACCCCTTTAAAAAAAGTTTATTTTTTAACAACCATCATTTTTCAACAACCCATTTTCCCCCAGAAAAAAATCCATTTTAAAATCTCCCTTTTCCAATTCCTGGAAAATGAAAAATATCATTTTCCCCCAAATAAGATCAATGTTTTTAAACACCTATTGTCAAACACCCAGGGGTTGGAAAAAACAGCCCCCCCCCGAAAAAAACAGGGTTTCCCTCCATTTTTAAAAATGAAAAACTTTTTTCCCCAAAGAAAATATCACTCTTTCCAACCCCAGAAAGTTGGGGGAGAACAAACATTTCTGGAAAAAAAATCCCTGTGTTTCCAACTACCAGGGAAAAAATCTATTTCTTTTTTAAAATCTCTTTTTAAAAAAAACAAACCATTTTTAATTTTTCAAAGAACTCACTTTTTTAGTTCCTAGGATTTTTAAAAACTCATACTTATTCAAGTGCCCATTTTTTCTAAAACTCATTTTTTTAATTTAAAAAACACTTTTTTCTGAAACTTTGGAGTTAGGAAAAAAAAGTATTTTCTGAAAAATCCAATTTTTTGGGAAATCTCAGAAAAAATGTGGTGTTGAAAACCTTTTAAAAATGGGGTGAGGTTCTTTTGACCTTGAAAAAATTTGGGTTTTTAAATTTTTTTTAAAAAAATCCACAAATTATGGAAAGTTATTATTTCCATCTGTAATGGTTGTAAAAACTATTTTCTCTGGAAAAAAACCCTTTTTAAACACCCATTTTTGAAAAACTCTTTTTTATTCAAAAGACCATTTTAAGGTATGAATAAACTTGGTTTTTTTTCCCAAAAAACACTTTTTTCAAAAACCAATTCTTGAAGAAAAAGAAAAGGGGGGGGGTTCATAAAAAGTGAGTTTTTTCAAATAATTTTTTCAAATAATTCGTGTTTTCAAAAGAGAAGCTCTTTTTTTCATCAAAAACATTTTTTCCAAATCATTAAGGATTTTAAAAAGGAAGCTGTTTTCTCTTCAAATACTTTTTTCAAAACCCCATTCAATTCAAAAACCTGTTTTTTTCCTACCTCTAAGGACTGGGGAAACTAAAGTGTTTTTTTTCTTCAGAAATCCATCCCTTCCCCCCCCAAAGCAAATTATTCCAGTATCTCATTTTTCCTAACCCCAGGTATGTGAAAGACTTATATTTCCTTAATTCAGCTCCTCCCCCCATTTTTTAAATCCCAGGTTTTTTTTCCAATTTTCAGGATTGGAAAAAAAGCTCATTTTTTTCCAAATTCCCCCCACATTTTTTTTCTTCAAAAACCATTTTTTCCAGTTCAGACTAGGAAACTAGTCTTTCCTCCAAAAATACAATTTCTGCCACTTGAAAGAACATGTTATGAAATATAGTTACTTTTAGGTTTTTTAAGGGCCCTAAAATAGCTCCCTTGAGCAAGGAGTCTTCCCAGGGGGATTAAAAGAGGCTATGGTAAGACCGCTGCTGAAGAAGCCGAATTTAGACCCTTCGGCTCCCTCCAATTACCGGCCTGTTTCCAACTTGCCCTTCCTGGGCAAGGTGATTGAGAGGGCAGCAGCGGATCAGCTGCAGCAGTTCTTAGAAGACACAGCTGGATTTGATCCCTTCCAGTCCGGCTTCCGTATTGGGCACGGGACGGAGACCGTGCTTGTCGCCATTACAGACCAACTTCGCCGCCAGCTGGACCAGGGTGGATCGGCACTGCTTGTCTTGTTAGATCTGACAGCAGCGTTTGATACAGTAGACCATGCATTGTTGACCCACCGCCTATCCGCTTCCGGAGTCAGGGGACTGCCCTTAAATGGGTGGCCTCCTTTCTACGGGATCGGGGGACAGCGTGTGGAGGGGGCGGATGGTCTCCAGGCGGCTCCCACTTAACTGTGGGGTCCCCCAGGGGCCATTCTCTCCCCTTATTATTCAACGTTTATATCGCCCCCTGGCCCAGCTGGCCCGCGACTTTGGTCTGGAGTGTTATCAGTACGCTGATGACACCCAGCTTCTGCTGCGAATGGACGGCAGGCGGGATACCGTACCCGATTGCTTCCATCTGTGCCTCGAAGCCGTGACTGGTTGGCTGCGGGCCAGCCGGCTGAAGGTGAATCCGTCGAAGACGGAGATCCTATGGCCTGGTCGGCCTGGCCGGGATGAGTGCCGGTTGCCTACTCTGGACGGCGAGCAATTAAGCACGTCGTCAATTGTTAAGAGCTTGGGTGTTCAGTTCGACCCCTGCTGACCATGGAGACCCAGGTCTCCGCGGACAGCAGGGTGGCGTTCTACCACCTACGTCAGGCTAGGCGACTGGCCCCCTACCTGTCCAGGAATGACCTGGCTACGGTGATCCAAGCGACGGTCATCTCGAGACTAGACTACTGTAACGCCCTCTACGTTGGCCTTCCCTTGGCGACGATTCGGAAACTCAAGCTAGTGCAGAATGCCGCTGCTGCCTGCTGGCAGGAGTGCGGTGAGGCAGCACATTACGCCCATCCTCCAGCAACTGCACTGGCTGCCAATTGAGTACCGAATCACCTTCAAGGTGCTGGTGTTGACCTTTAAGGCCTTATACGGTCTAGGGCCTGCGTACCTCTTGGACCGCCTTGCCCCATACGATCCCCCGAGATCACTCCGCTCAGCAGAGCAAAACCTGCTGGAGATTCCACCGATCCGCCTCTGCCGCCTATCATCAACAGGCAGCGCTCCTTCTCAGTAGCAGCTCCAACGGCCTGGAATGCCCTGCCGGAGGAGGCTAGAGCCATACGGAGCTCGCCCCCTTCCGCAGGGCCTGTAAGACCTTCCTTTTCAAGCAGGCCTTCGGTTGACATATAACGCCTCTTGCCTTCAATCGATTTATGACTCTGTGTTACCGTTTTTTTGTCACTTAGTGTAATTTTAACAATGTTTTAATGATGTTTTTTATAATAAATAAATAAATAAATAAATAAAACAACAAAAATACCAAGGGCATATTAAAAGCCAGATTTTAAAAAGGAATAGACTACTAGGTGTATTACAATTTAATTGTTCTTTAAGATTAGTGGCTGCACAAAGTCTTAAAAATATCATTCTTAGCTGGCATGAAGATATTCCAGGGTGGGGTGATTCAAGAATGCACACAAACTATACATATGTGAATATTTCAAGTATAATAACTACCGTATGATTTGTTCTTTGTTAAGAGCACAGAAACATGACTGCCTCTGGAATTCTGTGTCATGTAGCTTCTATAGACTGATCAGCAAAATTGTGCAAAGATTGATGTTTGGGGCAATAATTGCTTTCCCTCGTCCAAGAGGTCTCCTAAGAAAGGCCTGTCACCATAGCTACCACACCTCTGTTCGCAAGTCTTTGTTTTCTTTGAGTGTGTGTTTGTGGGGTGCGACTGTCAATATCTGAGGCAATTGCCTAGCAACAAGTCAAGCAAGGCCAGATGAAAGCAGCAAGGAGTGTCTCAAATCCAGTCACACACTTTCAGCATTTTGCTGGTCTCACGCCTTCCACCATCCTTTCCATCATCTGAAGCAGCATTGGGGGGCAAGAAGGAGAACTGGGATTTCACTGGACAACTTGGACTGCATTTATTTTTTAAAAAAGTGATACATTAAAATACTGTAAGAGCAAATAGTTGGGGAAAATTTGTTGGAACTCAACAATGCTCTTCCGAAGAAAACAGTCATCACAATGGGAAATGGATAAATCAATATATAGAGTTTAGGGAAAAAATCTTTTAAAATGTGATTTAAAAAAGAAATTTGGGGTTTTTGGAGTAAATATGAGATTTTTAAACTTACAGGAGTTGGAAAAATGTTTTATTTTTTTAAAAAAACAACTTACTAATTGTGTTTTATAGCAAGGGAGTTGCAGATATGAGCTTTAGCTGCATCCAATTTTTTGCCCTTGGCTACAAATAGAACACAATTTGTTGGCTTGGGGATTCAGGACTTGTAATCTACAAAGGCAACTTCAGATATAACATTTTGGAAAATATGTGGGTATTTCTAACAAAATCTTTCTGATACTGCAATTCAGTCTTTCTTTTGATCCGTTCATAGACTTGTCCAACGTCCTGGGAGCCAATTCTTCCAATGGTTTAAATGCTAGTACCTTGGAAGCATGTATATTCTTGGAAAGATAGTTTAACGCACTTTACAAAGCTTCAAACCATTGACGATGACACAGTCAACAACAGTCAACAACCACTTAGTAGCCAAGCTTGGTTTGACACCCCCTTCACCTTGATCTGGCCTTGCTACTTAGTGTTCTTTTCCTGGTGTTGTTAGCTAAGGTCTGATTAATAAGCTGCAGATGAATGCTAGAGTCAATTAACTTTTTCTTAGGCATTTACTTGGAAACAAGTGTTCAAATTATGAACCTATTTCTATAGAGCACTTATCTTTAAACCTTTCAGTGTTGAATAGATTGGGAACAGAGTTCAAACCCCTCTGCTACTATCCATCTAACAAGGAAAGTGGTAATATTGAAAGAATATCACAGTGGTATGATGCTGCAGGTGCTTCAAATGCTCTTCCAGACAGTATAGGGAGGGTCTAAATAAATAGCTGCCTTTGGTCAAGTACAGATAAACAGCTGCCACATATAAATGATTTAAATAGTAAGTTCTGTGGCAGTGAAGCAAAGAAAAGCACTATCTCTAGTAAGTAAGAGTATTGAGAAAGAACTACCATAACACTTGGTCCTAATATTGAATAAAGTGGTGGGGGAGGAAGCATAGAGGGAAACACTGTATGCCATACCATGGCCGCTGTGTCGGACTGGATGAGGGCTAGCAAATTGAAACTAAATCCAGACAAGACAGAGGTCCTCCTGGTCAGTCGCAAGGCCGAACAGGATATAGGGTTAAAGCCTGTGTTGGATGGGGTTACACTCCCCCTGAAGACGCAGGTTCGCAGCTTGGGAGTGATCCTGGAGTCATCGCTGAGCCTGGAACCCCAGGTCTCAGCGGTGGCCGGGGGAGCTTTTGCACAGTTAAGACTCGTGCGCCAGCTGCGCCCGTACCTTGGGAAGTCTGATCTGGCTACGGTCGTCCACGCTCTGGTCACATCCCAAATAGATTACTGCAACGCACTCTACATGGGGCTGCCTTTGAAGACAGTTCAGAAATTGCAATTAGTCCAGCGGGCGGCAGCCAGATTGCTAACGGGAGCTACATACAGGGAGCATACCACCCCCTGTTGTGTCAGCTCCACTGGCTGCCTGTCCAATTCCGGGCTCAATTCCAAGTGCTGGTTTTGACCTTTAAAGCTCTATACGGTTCTGGCCCAGCTTACTTGTCCAAACGCATCAGCCGCTATGTCCCACCTCGTAATCTAAGATCATCCGGGGAGGCTCTGCTCTCGCTCCCGCCTACGTCTCAGATGAGGCTGGTGGGGACGAGGGATAGGGCCTTCTCGGTGGTGGCTCCCTGCCTGTGGAATGCGCTTCCTATTGATGTACGATCCACCACATCCATCCTGGCCTTCAGGAAAAAAAGTAAAATCCTGGCTGTGGGACCAGGCATTCGTACACCAGCACAAGGCAGCATTTTAGATTGGTTTTTAATGAAAGTGGGTGATTATGGCCAATGTTTTTATGGACTGAACATTGTTTTAATCCAGAGTGAATGTGTATGGTGCTAATGTAGCTGTATTTTAATGTATTTTAATGTATTTTAATTGTTGAAGTGTTTTGGGGTTTATATTGTTATTATGTGGGCATCGAATTGTGCCGTACTGTAAGCTGCTCTGAGTCCCCCCTTGGGGGTTGAGAAGAGCGGGGTAAAATCCTGAAATAAATAAATAAATAAATAAATAAAGGAATGAAAACAAACTCAATTCAAGACAGTCCAAACTCTTTGTCTCTCTGGGGGTGCATCAAATTAACATAGCTTGCCCCACTATTATCGATAAACTGGACCCCTAAATAATGAAATTTAAATAATTATAAATGGATTTATATACCCAAATCTTGAGAGCTCACAGAGAGAGGGAGTAAGCCATTATCTCTAAGCCCAGCAGGAATATTCTCATAAGAAACTGCCCTTTGCACTGGGGCCTCTCTGTCACTGTCTGCATGAAAATCATTGACCAAACCACCTCCATCTTGCACCTCAGCACCATCATTTTCCTCATCATTTCCCACATCATTGCCCACATCAGAAGCACCATGATCCTGAAACACAAACACAGGCTGATTCCCAACACCTGTGACATTTCGATCAACAGAAGCTCAGCGTTTTAACCCATTATGCCACCGGGGGCTCTGCCTTCTGACTACTCCTACCCATATCAACTTCTGTTATCAACTTTATCCTCAGTTCTTTCTTGGCTTCAGAGATGGAGGGCAGAATGCTCTGCGCTGCTTGAAGAGTTTGTACACTAAATGGGTCTTCATTGTGGAGTCTGTAATAGTCTTCCAGCAAGGTAGCTGTATCAGAAGTACTGCCATGAAGGTAGTATGTCCTGCAGCCTCTTGGTATAGAAGCCCCTGAGCGGGTTTTTACTATTTTAATAAATTGCCCATATTCCTCAGGGCCAGGGGCAACTGATATAATCTTGGTATCTAACATATAAGAGAATTTATACCAACCAACCTTTCTGAAGATGAATCTTCATTTAAAGCAAACTTTTTGAGCTCTTATAGTTGGAAACAGTTGCCATATTATCAGCTGATGCTGTGTGTTTGGTATTGGTGATCTCATTGATTTAGTGCATTCTTGCAAAATATTGTTGCTCGCAAATAGAAGGTCTGGATTATATCCTTGGTGCCATTTCCCACTGTTATAGGATGGTGGGATCTTACTATCATGAATAAGCAATAGTTTATAAAATTCAGCCCAGGAAAAGACAGCTTCTCCATTTTTGTCTCCTGAGCATAGCCCCACGTGACTATGACTGTTAACGTCATCAATTACTTCCTCCATTTGATGCCTATCCAAATTCTCAAGTAAGGAGAAACAGAACTCCTCATTTGGAGGCTTGTACATAGAGGTAATCACAATATTATTAAGCTCTACTATTCATTGTTATGGGCACTACTGACTTGGAGGCCTGGTTTTACAAAGACAACACTTCCATACTGCACATATGGACTTTCTGCCATTAAGATCATTCCTGGAACTTTTTGGTTGTTTCTGTTGTTTATCCCTGTGTTTCTTGGAAACACAACATGTCACATTTCTTATCTTAAAACAGCTGATATGCCTCCGATGTTAATTGAGATTATTGTCATAGTTGGTCCTGAAAAGTTCAGTTTGTTTGGATGCATACTGCAAGTTGCTTCTGATGTGAAAGAATCAGCCATCTACAAAGATGTTGTTGCACCTTAGACTTGGAAGACCCCTCAGTAAACCACTCGAGACCGGCCACGGTTAAATGCTTTATTTAGAATAAATGGATAGAGCAAAGAAAATAGAGAGATAGTCCTTTGATGCTTCCAAACCCCAGGTGTTGCAAGTTAATAGTCCAAAAGCAATCAGGAACAAAGGTTAAAGCCTTGATGCCCCAATGGGCTAATCCATAAAAGAGTTCTTGGCACAAAGCTTGGCAAATAGAGTTCAATAGCAGGAAGGCTCAATAGCCCAGGCAAAGTTCATGAAGGCAGGATTCCAAACGTTGACTAGAGATACTACACATCTCTTGGGCCCCACTCTTATAGGTCCCAAAGGCTTTGATCGTTATGACGTACCAGTGCATTGGACCAGGTTCCCAAAACAGTTCTCCAGCTGAATCCTCTCAAGCCTCCCGCATTAGATTGGAATGCGAGCCCAATTAACTCTGGCACCTGGGCGAATGTGAGTCAACCCGCTCTGCCTTTCCCTGGTTGCTTATAGGCTCGAGATGGTACTCGGCTAGCTTTGTCCTTGAACGGAGAGTGAACTGCAGGCCTCTGTAGCTTCTGGCTTTTAGGCTTGCTGGGCCCTTCTGATACTTGGGATTTAACATGGCGTTGGTCTTGCTGAGGGCCAGGGACAAGCTGGGGCGTGACAGATGTTGCCCAGGAAACACTTGAATATATTATAATCCTGCAGAGAGGCTTCATGTCCCCTCTCATGCACTCTCATGCTTGTAGTTTGGTGAGGTACCAGCACACTTTGACAGCGAAGGGTAAAGACGTTGCAAAACTACAACTCCCATGATTCCATAGCATTGAGTCATGGCAGTTAAAGTGGTGTCAAACTGCAGTAATTCTAGAGTGTTTATGCACCCTGGGAAATCCTTCAATTTCAAAAGCCATTGCATAATTGTTCATAATCTTGGATAACTGTCTCAAACTAAAAACCAAACTACTTTCACCACTTTGCCAATGTAGAAACCAGCTTCATTGCTATCAGATGAAATCTTAACCCTCAAAATATGATGTCAATCATATTTTGCATAGGTATAAGTATGGGCTTGCAAATAAAGCTTCCTCTTTATTTATGACTTTTTCTGTGGGGTGCCTGTGATGAGAACAAGGAGATAAATGCCCTTATATTATATGCATATACTTTGATACCGAATCTGAAATGATCATAAAGAAGTAATATATTTTACAGCAGTAGATGATCCCAAACAAACAAGCATCTGTCTGGAATAAAATGTTGCCAAGTGTCATAAACCCAAACTGAAAAACACTCTCTTTTTCTGTTTGTTTGTTTGTTTGTTTGGCATGACTTTCAGTTACATCAGTAAATACAGCTGCAAACTGAATAAGGACATTCAAAAATTAGCTTGCATGTGAGTGGTGTTGGATGGCACAGGGATCATTCATCTACACATGAACTTTTCAGTGAATTGTATCCAGAATAATCTTTTTTTAAAAAGAAAAGATTCTGCTCAGTCTGTTGAATTAGAAATGTGGGCCATCAAATCAGAAGAGAAGTTCTCACTCTGTTATCTCTGATTATTGCAGAAATTCAGAGTAGAAGGCTTGGTAATGCAATATAAATCTGAATATTAGGCTATTTCAATCTTAATAAGTGTTTGTGTATAAGACCAAAGTGCTGTAAAAGGTTTTCTAGTTAGAATCTCTGGGTTTTATCAATTTAATCTTAGATATAGGCATTGTAGATTATATAGATGGATTGTAAACACACTATGGCTTGAATCCTATTGATACACTCAATTGGAGTATATCAATTGAGCCAATTATTGATTGGTGAGGAAATATACAGAAAACGCAGTATTTTAGTGGGTCTACTCTAACTGGCTTTGCTAAGAGGATTCAGATGTATCATTATCAGGCAATGTCTCTCTCTCGACAATACTTTGCGAATGAAGATTCTTAGGAAGGACTCATCCCACGCTTTTTACAAGCGCATTGATGTCTAAAAAGGCCAATCTGAGATAGGCAAGTTTGGTTGTAGAAAGCACAGCAGAAAGTCTCCTTGAGTGATGTTGTTTTCTGCATTGTCATTTCTCTTCTAGACCCATTCGGCGTGTCTTCTCGAAAGAGGCCGCAGCATTGTGGATAGTGCATCTCCATGCCTCCTGATGTGAGGCCAGGGTGGACCATTGTTGGTGATCAATCCGTCCGAGCCTGAGATGTTGTTTCAGGGAGTCCTTATATCTCTTTTTGGGGACGCCTCTCTTGCGCTGACCCGTGGTGAGTTCACCATAGAGTAGTATCTTTGGGAGGCGGTGGTCCTCCATCCTAGAGATGTGCCCTGCCCAGCACAGCTGTGTTCTCAATAGCATGGCCCCAATGCTGGTGATCCCTGCTTGCTCAAGGACAGCAACATTAGTCACTAGTCGGTCCAGTGTATATTTAGGATTGTGCGAAGACAGCGCTGATGAAAGCGTTTGAGGAGTCGTAGGTGTTGGCGATAGGTGACCCATGTTTCAGACCCATAGAGGAGAATAGACAGTATGATAGCTCTGTACACACTGATTTTGGTGCTTTGCTTCAGGTGCTTGTTGCTCCAGACTATTTTGTGAAGCCTTCCAAATGCACTATATGCCTTTGATAATCTGTGATCTATCTCTTTGTCAATCTTGGCATCTGAAGAGATGATGCTTCCCGAGTAGGTGAACTGCTGAACGGACGTGCCTATGCTGACGTGGGGATGATGGTGTTCTTCCTGTGGTGCGAGCTGGTAGAGGACTTCCGTTTTCTTCAGGATGACTTCCAGCCCAAACAGGTCTGCAGCTGCTGCAAAGCAGGATGTTAGGCACTGCAAGGCTGCTTCTGAATGGGCGACAAGGGCAGCATCGTCAGCAAAAAGCAGCTCACGGACTAGATAGTTTAGAGTCTTAGTGCGAGCCCTCAAACAGCTTAAGTTGAACAAGCTACCATCAGTTTGATAGCGTATATATATGCCGTCTTTTTCTTCGAGGTCTGCCGTAGCCCTTTGGAGCATCATGCTGAAGAACATCAGGCAATGTACAACACTGGAAAAGGTGGGTAAAAAACACAACAAATCTGGTATCTATGTATCTATGTAAAAAAGAGAAACTGATCTAGGATGAGAATGTGAAATTCATCTGTACAAAATTGTGACCCACCAAGTCACATATAGTCTGATATATGGAATTATTAAACATGTTATTGCCCATGTTGGTGTTGCAATTTAAGGTGTTATTTTTTATTGATTTCCTGGGAGTGCAAAAACATATTGGATGGTGAATTGCCAGGTGAGAGTACAATACATAGCCAACTGGTCTGCAATTTGACATAATAATAACAACAACAACAACACATCACATAGTCCTAGACACTTGGGAAGTGTATGGTGTGTGACCCAATACAACAGCCTGCATAATGATCTTGCTTGCTGTGTACTAATCTTGTTGTGTTTCAATTAATAATAATAATTTTATTTCTAGTGTGACATCATGAATCAGAAATTGCCCTGCCCTAAATCAGTAATAATTGAAACAATCCCATACGTGTCCACCTATGTTCACAAATCCATTGTACCATCCTGCTCCAATCCTCTGTGGCTGTGGGCATGTTCAATGCCTTGAAAATGACCGCAAAAGACATAACAGCACTAAAAGAATGCTGCTTGGTTACCATTTTAATTACCTGCTTTTCCTTGAACAATTCTCAGAGTTTGAGATGTTCTGATTTCTCTGTTCCAATCCCTGGCTTTTTTTCCACCTACAAACCTGAAATTTCTAATCCTCTGGGAAGAGGGGGTGGTTACAGTTACATGGTTATAGTATGATTCCTAGCTGCTGCATTTCATTTCAGCTCTAATTTGAATTTTTTAAGATTATCTCAAAATGCTTGTTTGGGGACATGCGACCCATAGCAGACATTTGGCTTAGCTCCAATTTTGCTTCAACTCACTGGTTTATCTGAATCAGCAAAAAATAAAAAATTAAAAAACCCTCCCCTGGCATCCCTGCAAGTTAATGTTTCTTGAGATTAAATTTCAGATTGATTGAGAAATGCAAACTTACACCAGCTCTTTCTCATTTCCCCCTTTTGAGGACAAGTGCTACAGCTGTTCTATGGCTGGTGTGGCTAGATGTGAAGCTTAGCCTCTCTCACTGTATGATCACATCTCTGTGGCTTATTTCAAAAGACCTGAAATCTCTTTAATTGCTTGAAAATGAAGCCAAACTGTAACCTGTCAATCATAATTCCCGTCTGGCAGCCATTCCTCAAATGCTCAGACTGAAGGCTAAGAATAGAGGGTTCCCCACCCCCTTGCAAGTGTTGAAGTAGATAATATGAGAGGTTTATTGTTAACCGCAATGTGTACATTCATATCATTGCAATATCCGGTCAAAGGTATAACACAGATTTGTGTGATGTTTAAAAAAACATACAATATTTTTGATCAGACAAAGTAAAAAATGACAATGAAATGAATATTTCTCCTATTTCTTTTGCTATGATCATCAAGTCATTTACAACCTAAGGCCTCCCAAGGCAACCTCATCACAAGGGCTTTGGTAAGATTTCTTGGTTTTCTATTGTCTTCCTGTCGCAACGCAGGCCTTCCCAGACCCCCTAAACACACACACACCAGGGCTCAATAACAAACTCTTTATTTAGAATAAATTGAAGAATAAAAGCAAAAGGTAACTAATCCAAATAGGTATAAAGTTCAGTCCAAAGTGGGTTCCAAACAAAGGGGGTTGAAAATCAGCTATTGCAAAATCTCGAGTCCACAGACCATGAACCAAGTTCCTGAAAAACAGCTTGAAAAGCACAGACCAACTGCTCCGCAGTAAACAAGACCGAGAGGACCAGATTCGCGTCCACTCTCTACCGACGTAGCCTCCAGTCTGAAGAACTTTCTCACGGACAGTTAATTAAACCCAACTCTTGTGTATCCAACTCCTTTCTGATCCCTGTCTCCAATCTTGACTTGAAGTCATAATATTCTGCCTTCTATTGAAAGTCTGCTCATTAGCTGGAACATCTGGTGCGTTATCAATCTGGGAACTGGGCAGCTCCTCGTCTCCCAGAGATTCCTCGGCAACCGGTGTTGCTACTCATTCCTGAGACCCGAAACCACCTGCGCGTTCAAATTCACAGTCCGAGCCAGAATCTGTTTCCATCTCTTCTTCAGAATATTCCTCAGGCCAAACATAATCCCATTGCAAACTTTCATCATCTGGATCATTCCCTTCATACCCATCAGGCCATTCGTCTTCTCCATCTTGGTCTAAAGCAATTGGCACCCCCGGGGCCTGTCCCAGCCCCCCTGGCTGAAAAGCAGGTCGAGGTCCCACACTTCCTCCAAAACTGCGAGCATGAGACTTGCCCAAGGTCCACCCAATGGGATTCATGACCAAATAGGGATTCAAACTATGATCAAACCACTACCCTCTTCAAATTACAAGAAAATATATGCCACCTAAACCTCGGGAAGAACTTCTTTATCATATGAACAATTCAAGAGTGAAGCAGAGTGGGGAAAATTGGCAGTTCTTTCTTTGGAGATTTTTAAACAGAGGCTGGATATGTATCTTCTAGGAGTGTTTTATGACCTCATCATAAGGGCCCATGGATTTGCCCAGCATTATGACGAATCCATGGGCTCCTGGCTGGTGGTGGTAGTGGAGAACCCATCACTCTATGCCTGGCATCACCCACCTTACCATGCCCCTCATCCCATGGGGAGAAGCTTCACCGTCCTGCTCCCCCTCCCCCAATTGCTTTTTAGCACAGAGCCCAGCCAGAAGTTCTTTTGCATTGTGGGAAAAGCTTCATGCTGAAAGTGGAAGGGAAGCAGCGTACGATGGGCAAATAGGCTTGATGGATCCTTGCATTGTAGGAAAGAGCAATGAGGAAGCCTGTGGCACCTCAAAGGCTAACAAATCTGTTCAAAATTTGAGGTTTTGAGAGTAGGAGATACTGTAAGGAGGCTATAATAGTGGTGGAGGAGGGTGTAAGTAATACTTACAATAATAATTAGGCCTCTTAAAGCTCACCACAACAATATGTCAGTCTTTATACCAGGGCCTTCTCAGTGGTGGCCCCTTGGCTTTGGAACGCTCTTCCTAGTGACATCAGATCTGCCCCCTTCCTCTTGACATTTTGCAAGAAAGTTAAGACCTGGCTGTTTGACCAGGCATTTGCAGATGAAGCGTAATTACCTAAATTGAGACCTAAGGAACGATGACGACGCAACGGAAATCGATGTTAATAATAAGACACTGAGATTGTGGTTTTTAAATTTTTTAAATTGCTAAATTTGTGTTTTTATGGTTGTTTTATTAATTGCTGATGCATTTTATATGTGGGCAGTTCTTGCCATGTGTACACCACCTCAAGTCGCCTTCGGGCTGAGAGGGGCTGTATAAAAATATAGTAAATAAATAAATAAATTTAGTTTGCTATAGAGCTCTGAAATCCCCATGTCATGTCTTATTTAGGATTTTTTTTTTAAAAAAAAACACCCCAGTATGATTCCTGTATCTACAGGATTGGCACTCTCAGTTTCATTTATCAATGTCTGATAAAATATATACTCTTTGGGCATTTTCTAGGTGCTTGAGTGAGACTCTACAGTAATCTTGAGTCAGAGGTTTTTCATTTTAATAAAGGTTGCTATTTTGTATGGTTTTACATATCCAACCCTATTTACAATCTTCTTCAGCATGATGCTCCAAAGGGCTACGGCAGACCTCGAAGAAGAAGAAGGTATATATATATATATATATATATATATATATATATATATATATATACGTTATCGTACTGATGGTAGCTTGTTCAACTTAAGCCGTCTGAGGGCTCACACTAAGACTCTAAACTATCTAGTCCGTGAGCTGCTTTTTGCTGCTGCTGCTGCTGCCCTTGTCGCCCACACAGAAGCAGCCCTGCAGCACCTAACATCCTGCTTTTCAACAGCTGCAGAGCTATTTGGGCTGGAAGTCAGCCTGAAGAAAACAGAAGTCCTCTACCAGTCCACACCACAGGAAGAACACCATCATCCCCATGTCAGCATAGGCAAATCTGTGCTTAAGTCCATTCAGCAGTTCACCTACCTGGGAAGCATCATCTCTTCAGACGCCAAGATAGATAAAGAGATAGATCACAGATTAGCAAAGGCATATAGTGCATTTGGAAGGCTTCACAAAAGAGTCTGGAGCAACAAGCACCTAAGGCAAAGCACAAAAATCAGTGTGTACAGAGCTATCGTACTGTCTGTTCTCTTATATGGGTCTGAAAAATGGGTCACCTATCACCAACACCTATGTCTCCTTGAACGCTTTCATCAGCTCTGTCTTCGCATAATCCTAAATGTACACTGGACTGACTATGTGACTAATATTGGTGTCCTTGAGCAAGCAGGGATCACTAGTATTGAGGCCATGCTATTGAAAACACAGCTGTGGTGGGCAGGGCATGTGTCTAGGATGGAGGACCACTGCCTCCCAAAGATACTACCCTTATGGTGAACTCGCTATGGGTCAGCGCAAGAGAGGCGCCCCCAAAAAGAGATATAAGGTCACCCTGAAACAACATCTCAGGCTCGGCCAGATTGATCACCAACAATGGTCCACCCTGGCCTCACATCGGGAGGCATGGAGACGTACTATTCACAATGCTGCGGCCTCTTTCGAGAAGACACACAGAATGGGTCTCGAAGAGAAACGACAACGCAGAAAGAACCGCACCTTGGAAACAACATCACCCAAGGAGACTTTCTGCTGTGCTTTCTGCAACCGAACTTGCCTATCTCAGATTGGCCTTTTTAGTCATCAACACACTTGTAAATAGTGTGGGATGAGTCCTTTCCAAGAATCTTTGTTCGCAAAGTAATGCCAAGAGACATATCCACACGAAACCCAGGAATGTATTCCCCATTGGTACAAGGATTGTACTGTTTGTAAAAGACCTGCTTTACTCAGCATTTAAAACATAAAGCCTTCAATTATCCTGTATTTGCTTATGAATCAGTCTTGGAGACACATCTCTCTCCTGGTCTGTTGTGCTGCAGTGTCTGTTCTGCAAAAGTCACACAAGGCGCCCTTTCATTGCAGCACTGCAGAAGTGGAAGCCGGCTCTTGCAGGCTCATCTATCCTCGGTATTATTACCATGTCAGTACATTTAATTCACTGCTGTGGAGCTGCTAGCCTGGCACCCCTGTCATTGTGGAAGAACACTACAGAAAAGAGAGGCAGGGAAACAAAGCAAAAATAGAAAATAATGAATGATGCCTTTGTACTTTCTAAGTGCCTATGCTCAGTCACTCACCCTCCAAAAAACAAAACAAAACCAAGACAAAATGCACACACAAACAACTCAGCAACAATAATGTCCCTTCTTAAAAGGTCATGTTGCTGATCTATGACCTCAGGTATCCTCCCAATGAGTTCTTGGCATCCAGATGGCAGCATTTTGGGGCCGGAATCAAAAGTCTGAGGGACCTTCCTCTTAGGAGCCAAGGCACAGCTCAGTCTAGGTAGTTAAGGTTTAATTAAAAAAACTGGCAAATCTTTCCAGGTTTTATTTTGTCACAGCCAAGTTCAAAATATAGTGTGAATCATTCACTCTGCAATGTTTATATACTCTTCATTAGAATGATTAAGGTCATGGGAGAATGGTATGGTGTTCAGGATGCAGTAAACAGCTTATGGGGGATGAGTAAATTTCAGAGCTCAGAGGGGACCCCTAATGACCACAAAAGCTGCTTATTGGGAGCGAAAGAAACGAACCAATGACCTGTGCATGTGTGTGTCTTTTAGGGGCAGGCAGCTTTTGAGGATTTGGAAGTGCTCTCTTACTGCCTTCTTGGAATGGAGTGGATACTGTGTTTATGAGGAAAGGCAGCTTGTCAGTAAAGATTGTCAATGAACTAACTTTCACCTTTGTGCTGTTTCAACAACATCAAGTGCATATGTCAGACTGTGTCCATGATTTGATCATATTCTCATCATTGAATAGATGGAGTGAGAAAGAAAATCACAAAAAATAAAAGTGACAATCTTCCACATGACAGGTGAAGAAGCTACACCCCAAGAGTCAGTAGGAGGATTTCTGGTCAGTATCTGATTGGTGTGCAAGGAGGGTGGCATTATCAATCCACCCCACCAGGGGCGGTCTAAAGTAATTTTAAATGGTAAGCAAACATTATCCCCCCCCACTTTATTTTGGCGCCCTCCTCATTGGGGGCTTCTTCACAAACCAGATTAACAGCCAAGATGGGGGGGGGGGAGAGACAGAGAGAGAGAGAGAGAGAGAGAGAGAGAGAGAGAGAGAGAGACAGAGAGAGAGACAGAGACAGAGACAGAGACAGAGACAGAGACAGAGACAGAGACAGAGACAGAGAAGCCTTGTCTGCTTGAGGCAAGTGTGAATATTGCAATCGGCACGTCTACACTGCTGAATGAATGAATGCAGCTTGGCCTTGCTTACCTGCTTGGGGGTCCTGGGAGTTGTAGTTTGGAGAGGCACCTGCCATAGCCTAAGGACCTTATTGGGGGGAGAGAGAGAGAGAGTGAGAGAGAGAGAGAGAGAGAGAGAGAGAGAGAGAGAGAGAGAGAGAGAAGCCTTGTCTGCTTGAGGCAAGTGTGAATATTGCAATCGGCACGTCTACACTGCTGAATGAATGAATGCAGCCTGGCCTTGCTTAACTGCCACGGGGTCCTGGGAGTTGTAGTTTGGAGAGGCACCTGCCATAGCCTAAGGACCTTATTGGGGAGAGAGAGAGAGAGAGAGAGAGAGAGAGAACAAACTCCCTGGGACCCCTAAGTCTCGAGAAGGGGAGAAAGCCCCACTCGCCCCATCCATCCTTCGCTTTGCTGCTGCTCTTCCAAGACAGAAGGGGGTCCTAGAGGGAGCCACGGAAGGGATGAAAGCAAGCCAAGGGAAGGGAAGGGGAGGCAAGCCCCGCCTGGCCTCACCTCCTTGCGGGCGCCCTCCGCCTCCTTTGCCTCCTCCTCCTGAGGCACTGAGGTGCTGCTGCCTCTCTCGCTGCTGCTGGCCAGGGTAGCCGCCGAGGCCAGGGGGGGGGACATGGCAACTCGGGGCCTCTCGGGGCCGCGACTCGCATTATTATGACTAGGAGCGAGGAGCCACCTTTGCTGCCCTCATGCCGTGGGCCCCACAGTCTGAGAGGGTGGCGTTGCGCTTTTGCCTGGCTGAGGGGCCACTCTGGTGGAGATGGCCAGCAGCGCGCGCGGCCCAGGGACATCGAGGGGGGAGGTGGTTGTGCGCATGCTCTGGGAGAGGGAGAAAGGGAGAGGGAGAGAGGCCTGACGCTGTCTGGCAGGCGGGGGAATGTGCCCTTACCCAGATGGCGCCCTATGTGGCCGCTTCTTTGGCCTACCTGTAGGACCGCCCCTGCACCCCACTAGCAAATGGGGTGTGGTAATCAAAAGTAGCACATTGTCAAAAAATCGTTATTAAAGCTTCACTTGCTGACTGGAAAGATGCAAAAATGTCATTCTCCTTGTGCTCCAATCAGAAGCTGAACCTGAGAAATGTGCTGGCATTTAAAAGGGGGTGCAGAGGGGCAGGATATGTTACTTTGTTACACAGACTCTGATACAGTGTTCCCTTACCTATTGCTGGGGTTGGGTTCCAGGGCCTCCCGCAATAACTGAAAAACCGTGATGTAGGGATACTCTATTTATTTTGAAATTTATACATTATTTTAGTAGTTATACATTATTTTAAGTCTTTATACACTTAGAATAAAGTGAAGGAAAGGAAGGAAGGAAAGGTCCTTCAAGGCTGGAGGGAGGGAGGACTGAGGAGAGAAAGCGCCTTGGAGAGCAGCAGCGGCAAAACCCCACAAAACAATAAAAATACCATGATATATATTTTGAATTAATATTTTTTGAAATCCGCTAAACAGTGAGTCCACAATAAGTGAACCACGAAGTAGTAAGGGAACACTGTATGCAATATTGGTGCTGGGTTTGGTGGAAGGAAATTCAGGGCCTTTTTGAAAAGCAAACCACTATACATATTATAATGGATGGGGGTAGGATCAAAACGCAGTAAATTCAATGATTTTATTATTCTATTTCATTAGCGATCTTATATTAAAGTCAGTAAGGTTCACATACACAATTAGAAGTAATCCCATTTAATTGGGGAGGGACAGGGGGTGTCAGTGTCAAGTAGTAGAGACTCTGCTCAGTCATGGAAATCTACTTGGTTGGTGACTCGGGGCAAGTCACACTCTAAGACTGAGAGAGTGCAACTTGCCTATGGTTTCCATGGTCGCATTCTATCATCTCAGAGAAAGGCAAAGACAATCTCCCCATTGAAATTTGCTGTAGAAACAACTTGAAGGCACACAACAATAACACAAGGGGGATTTTTATTTGTTAAATATGATCAATGTTAATAAATAGAATAATGTTTAATGACTTGATTTTATTTATTTATTTATTTATTATTTATTATTTGTTTGGACTTATCTGCCGCCACTCCCATCCGGCTCGGGGCGACTCACAGCATTAAAAGCATAGTTAAAACAGCATATATAAAAACACAGCATATATAAAAACACAGCATATATAAAAGCATGACATGTATAAGACACAATAAGATCATAACAATATATCTACCCAATGCACGGGAGGCAGGTTACACGAATCTGCATTATCTGCATTATTTTAATTAATTCCTACTAAAATGTTACTCTGTTTTACACACATATCACTAATTCTTATACATTTTAAACTACAAATAAATCTGTGTATTCATTGTTGTGTATTCATCACCCTGAGCCTTTTTGGGAAGGGTGGTATATAAATCAAAATAATAAATAAATAAATACACAAACAAAAATGTTGCCTCCAGCAACTTCCCAGTTGGAAAAGTCCACCTCGGCAGTTGCTACTGACTTCTTGAGTGGCTGGAAACTTTATAGAGGAAACAAAAGGAGTGAGTGGGGGTGAGGAAAAATCAAGAAAAATTAAGGTTTTAGAAAGTTGGATTTTGTGACCAATACTGTATTATGTCATTATTATTATTATTATTATTATCATTATTATTTCAAACATAACAAGATTAGTACACAGCAAACAAGGTAACTATTAGGCATGCTAAAATTGAAACGGAAATCTAATTGATTCGTTAGAAATTCGTAATTAATGGGACTTTTGTTGTTTTACGGCTCGCTGTCGTGAACCCGGAAGTAGACTTCCTTTTACGGCACTTCGCGGCGCCATTTTTGTATCTGGGCCGTAAAGCATTCGTATGGCTTCGTTGCCCTTTTAAGCGTGTTTTGTCATTGGCTGAGGAGAAAGGCCCCGCGTGCCTCTCTGCCTCTCTCTAGCCTCGATCAGGGAGAGAAAAGCAGAGGGGTGCGCGATTTTCTCCAGCTAAAATATAAGCCGACCCAGGCTTGGGTCGGCTTATATTTTAGCTGGAAAGGCGCTCCACGCACCCTCTGCTTCTCTCTAGCCTGGATCCAGGCTAGAGAGAGGCGGAGAGGCGCGTTTCTTTTCCAGCTAAAAATATGTTCGACCCAGGCTTGGGCCGGCTTATATTTTAGCTGAAAGGCGCTCCGCGCACCCCTCTGCTTCTCTCTAGCCTGGATCCAGGCTGGGAGAGAGAGAGGGGCAGACGGGCCCCTTCCAGCCAAAAGCTTTTTAGCTGGAAAGGGGCCCTGTGCGCCCCTCTGCTTCTCTCTAGCCTGATCCAGGCTAGAGAGAGGCGGAGAGGCGTTGGGCGCCTTTCCAGCTAAAATATAAGCCGACCCAGGCTTGGGTCAACTTATATTTTAGCTGGAAAGGCGCTCACTTTCCCTTCTCTTCTTCTCTCTAGCCTGGATCCAGGCTAGAGAGAGAGAGGGCTTTACGCCCCTTTCCAGCTAAAATATGCCGACCCAGGCTTGGGTCGGCTTATATTTTAGCTGGAAAGGGCCCAGCGCCTCTCTGCCTCTCTCTAGCCTCTATCCATGGAGCGAGGCTAGAGAGAGGCGAGGGGGGTGAGCGAGGGCACCGGCGAGTGCGGGGGGGGAGAGGGGCGAAGAAGAGAAAAGAAGGGATGGGGAACCAAAGAGCAAAGGAAGGAATGAAAGAAGAGGGTAGAGAAGGAAGAAAGGAGGGCAAGGGGAAATAATAAGGGCGGGGGAGAATCGTACTTCACTTTCACATTGTCCTGAGAGCTAGTAGCTAGTAGCTACTACCTCTTATATTTATGTTATACATTACAGCTCCACTTAATTGCACTGCAGAGGTGAAGGGAATGTTCCCCTTGATTTTTAACTGTTTCCTGCTTTTCGTACTTTAGAACCACTTTAGAATTTCGTTAGTACTTAAGTTACATTTAAGCACTTTTTGGAAAATTTTTTGTAAGTCTTTGATATACTAATCAAAAAAAAAATCCCCCCCCATTTGATTTTAGAATCCCGATTTTAGGATTCTAAACCAACCCTAGTAACTATGCTAGCTGTTGTATAGGATCACATGTTGGACACTTCCCAAGTGTCTAGGATGTATCAGCAAATAATGCCTGCAGATCCAAGTAGGGTGGCCTTTTGCAACTGACATGGTAATTTTGTCAGCGCCAATTGTGTTTAAGTGCAGGCCAAGGTATTTTAGGCACTGCAGCCGTGTGCCGATCACCATTGGTACCCCCTTTACTGGCTTGTGACAGAGTCTTTGCAGTTTAATCTTTAAATCCTCGTACTGTGTCAGCTTTTCCAGTTGTTTTTCTTCAATCCTGCAATCAATTGGGATTGCAATGTCAATGATCCATACTTTGATTTTTAACATGATTGTGAGGTCAGGAGTATTGTGCTCCAAAACTGTCAGTCTGAATTTGGAAATACCAGAGTAGTTTGTGTTCATTTTCTGTAACTTTTTCCAGCTTGTGAGCCCACCAGTTCTTTGTCACAGGCAGATTGTATGTGTGACATACGTTCCAGTGAATCATCTGAGCAACAGTATTATGCCTCTGCTTGTAGTCCGTCTGAGTGATCTTCTTTCAGCAGCTGAAGATGGGATCTATTGTTTCATCTGCTTCCTTGCAGAGTCTATACTTGGGATCTGTTGTCAACTTTTCAATTTTGCCTTTGATGGCATTTGTTCCAATTGCTTGTTCTTGGGCTGCCAGAATCAGGCCCTCAGTCTCCTTTTTCAAAGTTCAATTTGTGAGCCACATCCATGTTTTTTCTTTGTCAATTTTGATCTCAATTTTCCCCAGGAATTGTCCATGGAGAGCCTTTTTTTGGCCAGTTTTCTCTTCTGCTCTGTGTTGGCATTTTTACGGTATTCCCTCTTTGTCTTTTGCACTTGAAGCAGTTTTCTACTCTTGACTTCCCTCAATGTTGGTTCTTGGCTATCTTTCACATAATCTACCAGTTTATTTATTTATTTCATTGGACTTCTTAGCCGCCACTCCCTGGTGGCTCAGGGCAGCTCACAAATTCAGAAAATAACAAGCAACAATATGCATAAAATTAATAAAATACAACAGTAAACATTAAAAGATTACATAAAAACAACAGCCTTTAGCTCGACTGGCAATGTTTAGACTGATTCAGTTGGAAAGCCTGCCGAAATAGCCAGGTTTTACATGCTTTCCGGAAGGCCAGGAGGTCCCTAAGTGACCAGGTCTCCGGTGGCAGGGAATTCCACAGCGTAGGGGCAATGATGGAGAATGCCCTTCTCGTGGCTGTGAGATGGTACGCTTTGGCGCTTGAGACAAGTAGAAGGTCTTTATCTTTGGATCTCAGTGATCTTGTGGGATTGTATGGGGTGAGGTGGTCCCTCAGGTACACTGGCCACTCTTCTTCTACCATTTGTTTCACTTGCAGAAGCCCTCTGCCTCCTGATTTTCTGATTATTATTATTATTATTATTCAGCAACCATGACCTGTTATATGCATTATTCCTAACTCTTACACACATATGAAGTCACATATGGCGGCTTCCAAGAAAATTCAATTCCAAGATCCAGGGCTGTAGCTGGGTGGGGTGAAAGATCCCCTTGGGAAAAAAAACCTGAGTTACTAATTAATGTTAACTAGTTTACCAATTCATGAGTAAACCAGTTTTTTAAACCTTGCACATTGGGGGGGGGGTGTCAAACCCTTAACACACACACACACCTGCTATGGGCTTGCCAAGAGCTTTGAGTTTTTCTTTTCAAATGACCTGCTGGTTGTGAGTAAATTCAAAAGGTGACTTTCAAGGAGGGGTTGTCATGTATGGGAATATAATACTAAGAGCTCAGCAATGGTAGTGATGAGGGAACAATCGTGGTTGCATTCCTTTTATTTCTCAATTTCCAGCTTGTCGGATATGTAAAGATCCTTAACAGTTACAAAAATAAATTGCCAAGTCTAATGGTTTCCATGGTGAAAGCCTTGCAGGCGGTGTAGATAGAGCTACTGTATTATAAAAATAAACATGGATGCACGTCTTCAACATTTTCTCTCTTGATCGGTCAAAAGTGTCTGGTGTCAGCATTCTAAAGATCTGCTGCCAAAATAATTCATGTGGCAAAGCGGTAGTCTATCAGTCATCCAAAAAAGAGTCTCTCTTTTATTGACTGCTTGAAAACAAGTCCAAACAGTGCCCTGTCAATAATAATTCCTAACTGGCAGAAGCTCTTCAAAGATTCAGGCTAAAGGATGACAATTATTTCCTGAAGCAGATAAAATGAGAGTTGTATTGTTGCCTATCATGAATACAATGTCACCTCAAGGCAGTTAGGTAATGGAGGTTTGTATGTTGTTTCAGAAACCTGAAAAACCTCTGTGACTAGTCAAGAGAGCAGAATCCAAAGAGAAGGGGTGGGGGTGTTCTCCTCAAAAGTAAATATAAGAAGGCAGGGAACGTCTTCGTATTCAAGTTGAATTATTTATTCATGTTCATCAAAATTAAAGTGGAATCAGAGTAGATAAGTCTTGCAAGTGGAAATGAATCCAACTTCCGATCATAACAACTTCCGATCATAACATCCCAAACAAGTAATTAAATGAATGCGGGTAATCCAAATATAGGTATATACTCCGGGATGGAAGGGAAGGGTGCGGGTCAACGGTCAAAATGAGGCCTTGCCGTTTCGCCTGTTCAGGCTTCGTCTGGACCCGTCTGGACCCATTAATTAATGATGTTTCACCTGATGCGTCTTTTACATTTAAACCAGCCTCTGTCTGGGCTTCGCTGTCCAAGCGTTTGGATACACTGGTGGCTGCGTCCACCATGAATATGAATATATGATTTATGATTGAATATTGGTATGTATCCCTTTTACAGCCGGGTGTACTTTGGGTTCTGTTCTCCATTGTGGAACGTATATATTTATACTGTTATACGTCATACTTATGTTATGCATATTATACATTTATTTACTAGACTCTCCGGACCAGTGGAATTGTTTGTTATATGTGGACACCTTTACCTCTCGGGTCCAGACGAAGCCTGAACAGGTGAAATGGCAAGGCCTCATTTTGACCGTCGACCCTTCCCTTCCCTTCCATCCCGGAGTATATACCTATATTTGGATTACCCACATTCATTTAATTACTTGTTTAGGATGTTATGATCGGAAGTTGGATTTATTTCCACTTGTAAGACTTATCTACTCTGATTCCACTTTAATTTTGATGAACATGAATAAATAATTCAACTTGAATACGAAGACGTTCCCTGCCTTCTTATATTTACTAGTCAAGAGAGCAGGACATGCAAAAAGAATGGATTTTATTATATTCCCTTAACCCTTCTTTAAAACTATTAATTTATTTAAAACTATATCTTCAGATGCAGGCAGAAATCGTTCCTGACCCAAGTTCCACAGATCTTTCAATTAGGTGTTTAGAATGAGATCCTAAAGACTTCTGTGATCTCCAGCACCCTGTTCTTAGTAGCCTCTTTTCTATATTGCAGAATTGATCACTCATTTTCTGTAACCTACATGAGCTGAGCCGAAAAGATAATATCCACTTGGCTGGATGCAAATTCTATTGAAACCCAGATGACTTCTTTCCAAGTAAATACATGCATGATTATACTGTGATGCTTCTCTTGTGCTATGAGGGGTTTTATTTTTCCTTCTATGAAAGCTTGTATGGAAAAAGTTGGGCAAATTTATCATTAGTTTTTGAAAACATCTGTCACAGTAAATGTGTTACTTTGGGGATCATTAATTTTAATTTGTTGTAACCCCAGAGATTATGGGCTACTTCACAAAGACCAGAATATATAGTAAATGCTGTAACAGATGGGAAATGTGGAATGGAAAACATTCTAATATGACTAGACTATAACTCCAATTGTCCCTCTCTATTTGCTATGCCAACTGGGGCTGCTGGAGCTTTTGGTTTAGGGGTGCATATAGGGGTGCATATAGAAGAAGAAGAAGAGGAGAGCAGAAGAGGAAGAGGCAGAAGCAAAAATGAAAGAAGGTGGGGTACAACATAGCCAAAACACACAAATAAAATGCAAGACCATTGAATACATATATGAAAAAACATAGAACAAAGATTGAACACCAATACTAATAAATGAACATTATAAAATCCATAGTTTAACATTGGTCGATTTGGTATTGACTATACAAATTCAGATTGCAGATGAAGGCTTGCAGGATGGAGTGTTTGCAGGAAACACGCAAAAATAAATAAATAAATGAAATAAATGAAATATTTTTAAAATGCTAAGCATGGTATTGCACATGGAGATTAGTCTGAACTACATTCTGAGCTGACTCACACGATCCTTTTGTGACATGATGCTTCAGCTTCATGCTGGGCTGGTGCACCAGAAATGGTCACTTGATTAGATATGGGGAAGCCAATGGTGGAAAGCTTCTAGCTCTGCTTCCTCTGGTGCAAGGGGACACATTGCTATCATAAGAACTTCCCATATGACCCAGTGATTCCTATTGCTTTGGCTTTTGCTTGTTTGGGGGGGGGGGGGGTAGAAGTGCTTCAGATGTGGTTGGACTAGCAGAAACAGGAGCCATACCAAAAAGGCATTGTATGGACTGTCAACCTCATCAGGCGGGCTGATTTGCCCATCGTATGCAGCTTGCTCTCCCCTTTCATCACAGAGCCCATTACATGATGCACAGTGACTTCTGGCCAAGCTCTATGGCGAAAGAGGAGAGCAAGCAGTGTATACTGCTACAGCAGCCGCATGGGTGACTTCCCATGTTGCCTTTGGAGCAATGACGGAAAGCTGGGCAGTGACACTTCCCTCCATGGGATTAGGGCAGAGGTAAATCAGGCAATGCAGATTGTGAAGTGATGGGTACACCATGCCCTCCGCTGGGACCCCACGAATTCACCACAATGCAAATCCATAGGCCTTTGTGATAAAAATCTACAGTGTGAATAACTGGTGCTAATAGAAGAGACTTAAAACACTTCCATCTCAAATATGATGCAGAAAACATATCACCAGTATCTTTAAAGCCTTTTGCTTACCCGCTCTTTTTTTTCTTCTTATCAACATTCAGATTAAATTAATCATGGCAATGGAAAATTATAGAAATGTTATTTCCAGTGTTATAGAAAATGTGAAAACACCCTCTACACCTTCCCCAGTTTAGGAAGAACAATCTCAATTAATTTTCTGCTGTCCCACTTTTTTGGCTGTGTCCAGTTTCTTCATCTTCTTACTTCTCATTTACCCATTTTGTCCTCGGTTTATTCCAACTATCCAAACTATGTAGTTGGCACTCAATTCAGCAAGGGCAGAGGAGAGGAAGGGGTAGAATTTTGCCCTTCCTCAGGAAAAAGCAATTTTTTGCAACCTGACACAACTTGCCTATGAATAAACTCCTGCTCAACCACATGAGGAGGTAAGTAACTGAATTCAGAGGTTGCATTGCACCTTACTGGACTCTAAACTGTACATTATATCCCTCATGCCCTAGACAAGAGTGTTCCAAACATTTCATCAATTCATGACACAGTAATTCAGATTTACTAGCAAACTGGAGATTAAAACAACCCCTTATAAGAGATATGGACACATACATAAACTGTAATAATGCAATGCATAGTTAAACAACATACCTCAGGAAAATATTTTATTTCTACTTTAAAAAATATATGCATTTTTGCTTAATGCACATAGACTCAGTAATTGCTCATTCAATTCCCACCATGCACCTATACACTGCAGGTGAACACACAGTTTGGGACGAAAATCTATATTTTATCTCTTTTACTCAGAGTGAAGGGGTGCTTGGATTAAAATAGTAAAATTTAAAAATTGAGAAGTCTTGCAGTCTTAAAAATAACCTTTAGGGTCACATATGAATCTGGGGATGTATATTCCTATCTCTTGGTCTACACTTTCCTATGGAAAGTAGGTTCAGGATATGAATATAAGACCTTGTGAAGGATCAAAGAGATAGGCTCAGAATAAGCAGGATAAAAACTTTAGATTTCTGCTGAATATCTTTGTGACAATAGAACCCCGTATATTCATTTGGACTTCTAGCCTTGTGAGGACTTACTAATTAATTTCACAATTAAAAGTGCCCTCATTTTTTCTTGTTCAGTGCCAAACTTGCATGCATGCACACAAAACATGGTGGAATACATCATTTCAAAAGCAGGATGCAAGGCTAAAGCATCCCCAAAGGCTCCTTGTAGCAGAAAAAATGGTTTTTACTTGGGTGGACAACGTATAACGGTTGAGTGCATTACCTGGAGCTAAATGTCACATGACTTAATTTTAGTGGATAAAGTGTGATCAATGCTGAGGCATGCTGATGGAGCAAAACATTAAGCTATGTGCTGTTCTGTATCTGATGTCAGCCAGAGTAACTGAGAACAAGGTAAATGGGTGTCATGGCTGGGGACATGACTTGCCATGTTAGGAACCAGCTTAACTGTCTTCACTCCCCCTACCTTGAGGGAAAGCCCAAATCTTGAATCTAAATCATATTTCAAAATATGTAAATAATTAAGGGAGTGAAGGTTTTTGAACAATGGAGGAAGGATTTGGTCAAAGAGAGGAAGGATATGAGATGGGGGAAAGCTAAAATTGCATATAGAAATGGAATAGGTGTCAAAGACACAGGAGCTTAGTGCTTCCAGACCTGAGGTATTATTATGAAGCTGCATAATAAGGAGTGGATCAGATTAGAAAACTGTGCTTTACTTAACTTAGAAGGATATAATTTAAGATTTGGATGGCATGCCTATTTATGGTATGAAAAAGAGAAGGCCAATAAAGATTTCTATAGACACATTATAGGAGCCAGTCTCCTTGAGATCTCAAAGAGATACTAGGCAGGGATGGAGCAAAAAACAACAACCAAAAAACACCTCTATGACTGCACCCTCTGGAAGCAGTGTTGAATCCAGTATTTAATGAGAAAAGAAGAACCTATAGGGCAGGGATTCTCAAACTTTATTAGCCACAGAGTCCTTTTTGAAGCAAAAGTATCTCATGGAGCCCCAGAAATGTTCAAATGTTTAAAATTATATATTATATAATGCATATATAACAGGAATGTGACCGACCATGTGACGAATGTTGTTGTCCTTGAGCAAGCAGGGATCACCAGCATTGAGGCCATGCTATTGAGGACACAGCTGCGCTGGGCAGGGCACGTCTCTAGGATGGAGGACCACCGCCTCCCAAAGATACTACTCTATGGTGAACTCACCACGGGTGAGCGCAAGAGAGGTGCCCCCAAAAAGAGATATAAGGACTCCCTGAAGCAACATCTCAGGCTCGGCCAGATTGATCACCAACAATGGTCCACCCTGTCCTCACATTGGGAGGTATGGAGATGCACTATCCACAATGCTGCGGCCTCTTTCGAGAAGACACGCCGAATGAGTCTCTAAGAGAAACGACAATGCAGAAAGAACCGCAACTTAGAAACAACATCACCCAATGAGACTTTCTGCTGTGCTTTCTGCAACCGAACTTGCCTATCTCAGATTGGCCTTTTTTAGTCATCAACGCACTTGTAAAAAGCGTGGGATGAGTCCTTCCTGAATCTTTGTTCGCAAAGTAATGCCGAGAGAGAGAGAGAGAGAGAGAGAGAGAGAGAGAGAGAGAGAGAGATAACAGGAATGGGAAAACATTTTGACCAACATAAATTTAACAGTATTTCAGTGGATGACCCCAGGGGCTATCCACCAGATGGCCACCCAGCCTTTGTAATAGTCATAGCAGTAGTAGTAGTAGTAGAAGTAGTAGTAGTAGAAGTAGTAGTTGCCTATTAGCAACTTCAGGGGTCATCCAGTCAAACCCATTTCTGTCATGTGAAAACAGATGGCCACCCAGATTTTGTAATCATCATTATCATCATCATCATCAGACTGACAGGGTTCTGGAGCAGAATACTCCTGACCTCACAATTGTGGAAAAATACAAACTGTGAATCGTTAATGTTGCAATCCCAGATGACAGCAGAATTGACAAGAAGCAACTGGAAAAGCTTACATGATCCGAGGTTTTAAAGATAGAACTGCAAAGACTCTGGCACAAACCAGTAAAGGTGGTCCCCGTGGTGATCAGCACACTGTGTGCAGTGCTTAAAGACCTTGACCTGCACTTAGAAATAATCAGTGCTGACAAAATGACCCTCTGTCAGCTGCAAAAAGCCTGCCTGCTTGGATCTGCACACATGATTCGCCGATACCTCACACAGTCCTGGACACTTGAGAAGTGTCTGACATGTGATCAAATACAAAAGTCAGGATAAACTTTGCCTGTGTGTACACTGACGTTTGTACATATATGTGTACCCTGATGTTTGTACAACTTGATGTTCGTACATTTTTTATGCTGGTCATTGACCGTAATAAATCTTGATACTGAAAAGTCAGGATAGTGATCTTGTTTGCTGTGTACCAATCTTGTTGTATATCTAATAATAATAATAATAATAATAATAATAGAAACCCTGGGGCCATCCAGTGCAACTCCCTTCTGCCGTGCAGGGAAAGCATAATAAAAGCACTCCCATGAACAACCACCACAACTAAAAGAAACAGGCTTATTTGTGGCTTGAATAGGCTACAATGTGCTGGTTTCACACACAGGCTTTCAATCTGAGGTAACACTAAGGAGTTTCCTATTAATTATACGCTGCCACCATTTGGTCGTTGACTTTTTCAGTAAATAGAACTTTAGACACAGAGGCACACTGAGGCAGTGATTGTAAACAAAACAATGACGTTTATTTATGAGAATTTGAACAAAACTGGCATTAAGCTTAGCTGTTTCAAAAATTGGCACCAAAGCGTATGGTTTCCTGAAATAATTCAAAACTCAGTTGCAGATAGCACTCCTAACTCCCTCCAGAAATTACTGATAGGATTTCTTCTCTAAAAGTAATTTCCCAAACTCCACACACAGACAGTCCTTTACATTGGGATCTGTCTCTCCACTCCCCAGCTATACTTCCCAATAGTTGTAAACTTCTAACTAGCTAACACTGCTATCTAATTGACCACTTCAGGCTTCTCTGGTTCTTACCCTTCCTCTTCTCTCTCTAACTCCTACTCCTTTGACACCCAGACTCCAACTCTTACTCCTTTGACACTCAGACTCCAACTCTTACTCTTTTGACACTCAGACTCCAACTCCTACTCCTTTGACACCCAGACTCCAACTCTTACTCTTTTGACACTCAGACTCCAACTCCTACTCCTTTGACACTCAGAATCCAACTGAAGTCAGGTTTTAAAACGCGCCTACTTCAAGTCATTTTTCTTTTCTTTTTCTAAGTTAGGCTCTGGCCACTCTCATTCCTACTGCGAAAAAGAGGAGCTAGGGTGGCAAACAGCCAACGGAAAAACGCACGCGCTAATATAAGAAAATACAAAATGTATTATACATAAGGATATATCAAACAATGGAACCCGTGGAGTACAGTACCTGAAATACGGGGATCATCATCGTCTCACATACCAGAGTCCATGGTTCATAAATCGTATAACATAATAGTCCCAAAGTCCGTACATACGAAGATGTAGAAGTTCATACTAAGCCATATATCAGTTCATATGGAATGTCATGCCGCAGTACGAAGTTAAAATCCTGGGTAAGGTGAGACGATACGATGTGGAAGGGTATAAATGGTACTCCGAAGGGAAAGTTCCAAGGTGTTAACCCTGTGATTTCCTACCTTGCTGGGTCTCATCTGGCTTACACTTTCGATATATACACCTTGGAACTTTCCCTTCGGACTACCATTTATACCCTTCTTACCTCTGTAGTGGCCTGGGTAGTAAGGACTCCCTCCTGCCTCCTCAGCAGCCTGCAGGCTGGTGTTGAAAGTGTCCCAGGGCTGCTCCAGAATTCAACACTCTAGATTGGCACTAGGATAAGGTGTTTGTGTAGAACTGACCTCAAACTGGAGGTTTTAAGGTACACAGAGCTTAGTTGGTTACAGTATCTTCTTAGAGGCACAAATCTTAAGGTTACTAAGTTTCTAAATACAATGTTTGAGTGTATTTCTCCAAACACTGACTCAACAATATTGATACTTTGCCCACTTATAGGCCCTTTTATCTTTCTTCTAGGTTAGCTTTTCAGCCTAACCTACAAATAGTGGTCTTTAAAGGCTTTCTAAAATCTAACTGCCTTTCTGCAGTATCAAAACACAACCTTTATTCTGTTCTCCTCAGAACAGATAATAGCAGCCTCTCAAAACTGCCACCAGCCAGTCTAACCGCTACTAACTAATGAATTTCAAATCTGGAAATTCTAAGGCTAGTTGTAGGCTTCACCTCCTGTTGCTATGGCAACGGAACTTCTCAGAGGCCGGGCACTCTAATACCCTCCGTTAACCCTTTGTGGTCTGTCTAACACTTAATCATCTAACACAATACAAATGTAATAATACAAACCACACATTTAACAAAGAGAGAAACCCCCCGCAATAAACATAGTGACTTCATTACATAGCCCTTCTCACCCCAAAGGGGATTCAGGGTGGATCACAGAACAAACATATGCAGCAAACATTCAATGCCATTTATCCAATGACAAGACTAACAATTGTACATAGATAGAGATATATAGAGGCTTTTCCCATCTTCTCCATATTGGAGGCTGTGCTCATTTCTGGTCATGGGGGGTACTTTCACTCCACTTTCCCTGCCGAAGAGCTTTGTTTGTAAACTTCCTCCTTGATCAAATCACTGGCATTTTTCTTGCATTTCCT
The DNA here is from genome assembly GCA_030556195.1 of Anolis apletophallus. Lineage (NCBI taxonomy): Eukaryota > Metazoa > Chordata > Lepidosauria > Squamata > Anolidae > Anolis > Anolis apletophallus. Next base: position 152,213,587 of record JARBWK010000004.1, read on the forward strand.
TACGGATGCCTTAATACCTCCCCACTTTTAAATGGTACCTATTTATCTACTCACATTTTGCTTTCAAAGTGCTAGGTAGGCAGAAGCTGGACTGAAGGCCAGGAGCCTAACCCAGATTTACTGCAGCTGGTGGTTTAACCTGCTGTGCTAAAGCCCGGCCCTTTAAGGGGAAAGTGTTCATATTCCCACTTAGCAATTTGAAGGAATACAACAGCTGAGTCCAAGAAGACAACTGAGTAATATTTCTTGTTTTCTGATAGGTAGAAGTCATTCACTATTGGAATAGGATTGGAAACTGAACAGATCAAAGGCAACTATACAGGAAATACAAGCAAATGGTGCATCCAGGTTACACAGCTTATGAGAACTCAGGAAAGTCTGGTGCTGCTGTTTCATTCTTTACTACCACAAGTACCACAATTTAATGTTGATGCAGCATCCAGTTTCGGAAAGAAACTGGCAGGGCCTACCAAAGATATCTCAATTTTGGTTTTCCAATATACGTATTTTGTAGCTGTACAAATTCTGGCAAGATCTTATAAAAGAAAAGTAGAACATGGCCATACAACCTGAAAAACCTACAACAACCCAGTGATTCCAGCCATGAAAGCCTTCGACAATAAAAAGAAAAGTAATTCTGATAGCAGCAAGGCGAATCCTAACAATGTCACATCTTGTTATCTTGGGGCATTGTGTCTTCTTAGAAAGCAAGAAATATTCATAGTAACAGTGCTGCAAAGAGGAAGAAGAAAGTAGAGGCACAGACAGGCTGTTAAATCACCAAAAGTAATACATTTCTTGTCAAGAAAAGAAGAAAGTATTGGCTTGGAAGTCTGAAACTGTCATCACCATTATGGATGGATACAAGGGCATATTCTAACCAGATTTAGAAAATGACAAGACAATGGCAGATAAAGTAAGTAAATTGTTAATAGTTCATTCAATTATACTTATTTTAGAAAATGGAAATTGAAAATGGAAATTGAAATTGATTTTACTTTTGCAAGTTATCATTCAAAAATGTATAAACCCTTTACTAGCTAATAGTTTGTTGTTGTTAAATGCTTTCAAGTCAACCTCAACCTATGGTGATTATATAATTGAGAAACCTACAAGTTACACTATCCTCTAGGCATGGTTTAGAACCCAAAAATAGGGAATCGAAAATCTAATTGGGGGGGGGGGGGGATATTTTTTGATTAGTAATAGAAAGACTTACAAAAAAATTTCCAAAAAGTTCTAAAATGTAACGTAATTACTAACGAAATTCTTAATTAGTTCTAAAGTAGGCAAAGCAGGGAAACAGGACTGACACTGTTTTAAGCACAGGCAAATCAAGGGGCAACATTTCCCTTGGTTTCCTTGCAGGGAGATATAATGCATTAATATATTATTATTATTATTATTAAATAAAATAGTTGCCCACCTCTGGTCAAGGCTTGCTTCTCCAGAGCATTTATTAGAATTCTATCCTCAACAGATAGACTCAGGGGTATTGCTTCCTTCATTGCACCTATCCTTATGTAATGCTGTTTTCCTCTTTTCCTGCAGCCCTCCATCTTATGACACATTGCCATCCTTTCTAGTGAGTTATATCTTCTCATGATGTGATCGATGTACAACAGCCTCAGTTAGTCATTTTGGCTTCTAGACAGGATTAATACTTGATTTTCTCTAGGACCTGTTTAACTTTTTTAGCAGTCCTGAACTCTTCTCCAGCACTTTATCTGGACTGAGTTGAATTTTCTCCTATCATCTTGTTTCAGTGACCAGCTTTACTCCTATACTGTGACACCTTGACTTAAGAGCACCCCAACTTAAGAGAGTTTTGAGTTAAGAGACATCACTCACCCCAGGTTTCATTCTGACATACAAGAAGCATTGTGAGTTAAGAGCTAGTGTGAGAGGGAGCACTTGCGCAAGGGTACAGGGTTTTAGGGCCTCAAAGAACAGCCTCTGTGCCTCATACCTCCATGCCTTGTGTTCTTGTCTGCTTTGGGAGATTGCTGTCCGCTTTACTCTTGTTCACTTTTAGGAACTTTGGGGATACTTGATTTTATGTTTGTTTTATTACTGGTATGTTTGGCTACTTGAAGAGAAAGAGGGAGTGAGTCTGAAATGAGTACCGTATGATAAAAATGATGCTCTGCCTCTTTGTGCTTCCTGCTTTGTGCTTCCTTGCCACAACTTTGTGCTTCTACCATTGTGCCTCAACTTCACGCTTCTACCATTTTAAAGTTGATCATTCTTTTAAGTATTTCATGTGCATTTGTTCATTATTTGTTATTTATAAAGTACATTTTCTTATGTTAAAACACGTAACAAAATGAAGGTGGGGGGGAGAACAGATAACTAGCATTTCAATGGGAAAATTCAGTTTGAGATTAGAGTGATTTGAGTTAAGAGTTCAATCACAGACTGAATAATAATAATAATAACACTTTATTTATATTCCGCCCTTCTCACTCCGAAGGGGATTCAGGGCGGATCACAAGTACACATAGACGGCAAACATTCAATGCCGCTTTGTATTGACACACAGACAAACACACACAAGGAGGTTCTTGTGTCTTGTGTTGTGCCACAGGGGGGTGCTGTCGCTCCATCCTCTTATGACGAAGAGCTTGTCAGGATTTCCACATTCCAGCATCTGGTCTTTCTCCCCCGCTTTTTATTAGCGGTACATAATTTCTCTAATTATAGCTAAATCTGTTTTCGAGCTGCTTAGGTAAACAGTGGGCAGTGCTGACGGTTGGCTGCTCAAGCCAACCTGGGGTTCGAACTTGCAACCTTTGGTTGATAGATCTTTAGCAGCTGCTGATTTAACCGCTGTGCTAAACCTCCGGCCCCGTTAAACTCTTAACTCAAGGTATCACTCTATGTAGAAATTGAAACTACAATGACATGGACAATCCTACCTTTAGTATCCACTGATGTATTTTTATATTTCAGAATCTTCTTTAGTTCCTTGATGTCTCCCCTTCCAAGTCCCAGTGTTCTGTTTTCTTGACTGCAGTGTTCCACTCTGATTAATATGAGCCAAGATATGAAATACATTGAAATCTTTCAATATCTTCATAATCTATTTTAAAGTTATGTATATCATCTGTGGACATTGTTTTTGTTTTTTAATGATCAACTGTAAAAATGTGTTTCTACTTTCTTTCGTAGCTTGGAAATTTTATCCCAAGTTCTTGCTATTTTCCATTAATAGAATGGTGTCATCTGCATATTTCAGATTGCCAATGATATTTTCACCAATGTTTGCGTCTCCTTCCTCTGAATCTAAACTTGCTTTACATATGATACTCTTGGCATACAAGTTAAAAATAAGGTGATAGGATGCAGCCTCGTGTTTACTGGAAACCATTCTGTTTCTGTACATCCTATCCTAACAGTAGCCTCTTGCCATGAATACAGGTTACTCATCAGGACAACAAAATATTGTGGCATACCCATTTCTTTAGAAGTAATCCAAAGATTTTCACAATTAACTAAATCAAAGGCTCTTCTATAGTCTATTAAACACTGACTTTACATTATTATTTGGTGTATTCCAGTATCCAACAAATGTTAGCAATACAATTCATTGTATCTCTTCCTTTTCTGAACCCATCTTGGACATCTGGCATTTCTTGCTCCATGTGTGGTAAGTCTTTGTTGTAGACTTTTGAGCATCACATTGCTTGTATGGAAAATTAAGCGGTGCTCCTGTGGTTACAGTAATCCCTGACATTTCCTTTCTTGGGGATTGGTATTTATATTGCGCATTTCCAATTTGTTCTCTATTGTTTTGCTTTCTGTATTTGTTGAGTAAATTCTGTCTCTGTAGCTTGAAACACATCTATTGGTTTGTCATCTGTTCATGATCATTTTTTCTCCCAAATGCTCTATGTCAGTGGTTCTCAACCTGTGGGTCCCCAGATGTTTTGGCCTCCAACTCCCAGAAACCCTAACAGCTGGTAAACTGGCTTGGAATTCTGGGAGTTGTAGGCCAAAACACCCGGGGACCCACAGGTTGAGAACCACTGCTCTAGGTGTTGCTTTTACTTCACTTTTAAAAATTGGAGGTTTGTCTTTGTCTTCAAATGAATGCCATCTTTTCATTTCTTTTATACACCAGTAATTCTTCCATGCATTGTTTCCATCATGTTTTTATTTCTACTTCATCATGTAATGCCTTCCTCTGTTGATCATAGAGAATCCTGACTCTTGTTTTTAAATTTCTTTTTGATTTCTCAGATCTTATTAAAGAATGCTCTTGTTCTTCCTTTTCATTAACAACTTCCATTTTTCTGCATTATTGTAGTTCTCTTTGTCTCTGTACGCAAGCTGCTGAACAGTTTTCTGATCCCATTTCTGTCCACTTTCACTTAACAACAACAACTTCATTTTTATACCTTGCTCCCAACTCCCCAGAGGGACTTGGGTTGGCTTACTTTGGCTTCACTTGACTCCTTGAAACATTTAATCTCTTCTCCATTGAGGCTTATATTTCCTTTTAAAGCTACAGATAGCTGTCCAAGGTATGAAGCCCCAGCCCTGGAGCTGGTTTCATAGGTTGGATCACTTCTTAAGCTTTTCCCAAAATGTCTGAGAAGATGCATCCCCCAAGAACATCAAAGCCATCAGCCATTGCTGGTCTTTCTTGAACGTACTCACTATAGGTTAACAATTTTAGCTCTTTAGATGTCTTGTGGTTGCAAATCATAACACGACAGCAGAGTTGATGGTGAAGGACTATGGCAGTTGCTGTCCAAAGTGCTAACTAAATTTCCCTGAAGTGTTTAAAAATAGATACCAGAGGAAAGTAATGATGGCCCAGTGTTTTCATGCTATATTCTTCATCAGGTTGAGTTTAATTTCAAAAAGATATAATTATTTATTTTGGCTTCATAACAAATATATTCTGAAAGCACACACTTTAGAAAGTGTTTATACAATCCTCAAATATACAATCCATAATACATATATACATTTAGCTAGCTAACATATATACTAACGCATATCCTAATGCGTAACATATAAACTATGTAGATATTCTAAAATAAAATAAAATAAGTGACTTCCCACTTTTCTACTGGAAGATTGTGTGCATGTTTAGAAGTAAATTCCCATTAACACCTATTAAGTTTTTTTTAATCCTTTAACCTAATATAATGGTCTTCTCATTTTATTATTTTATTACTTATATTTGTGACAGTATGTGTGAATATTGTCCTTTCACCCTTCTCCATTAGATATGTAATAGTTCGCAGTGTTATTAACTAGTTTACTCCACAGCAGCATGTTTAATATATCTATTTGTACCATCTCAAACACTTTAGCTAACCAGTCTTCCATTCTTTGAGTTCCTCAATTTTTCCACATATGTGTGTCTTCTTGCTACTGTTGTCATACAATCTTTTCGTAAGTGTTTGATTTGATTGCCAGGTATTTCTAATAAAAAAAAGTTCTGACTTGAGCAGTACTTTAGGTATATGTGTGAGTATGAATGTATGTGTGTATATATGTGTGTATCCATTCCCTATACTTGCTTCTAAAAATGTTGTGCCTTGTCAAATGTCCAGCAGAGATGCTAGGATGTGCTTTCTGGGTGTTTATATTTATATTTCCTGCATACATTTTCATACATTTTACTAACCTGACTAGGGTTAGATGTCATTTTTAAACAGGTCAAAAAGTGTGTTTCCTGAGTGTAAAAAAGAAAACCCAAAGAAGCCTGACAATAAGAATCTCAGCTGGGTTGGAGTCTTCACAGTTCAAAATTTATTCTGTGCTAAATTTGCACATGCTGGCTTTGCAAGAAATTGTCCTGGACACAAATTTTATTTTTCTGCACATTTTTTTGTTTTCTACATAAAGTTTTGTTACTTCAAATAATTTCTGACAAAGATGTGGCATACCATGAGGTTTCCTTGACAGAATTAGAGTGGGCAGAGGGGAGGAAGTGCCCTTACATTCCTCTGAAGCTGAGAGCTTGTAATTTGCCTAAGGACATCAAGTGGGTATCCATAGCTGAGTGAGAATCTGAATGCTGGTGTCATAGCATCCCAATCCAACACACAAACTACAGTACCATGCTGGCTCTTTCTGCAAAACATCACATGCAAACTTTGTGTAGGAGAAATCCAGCACTGCTTATAACCTTTCAAATGTTCTCATATGCCTTACTAAACTAAATGTCAACAAATCACCAGGTCCAGACGGCATCCACCCCAGAGTTCTTAAGGAACTCAAGTGTGAAATTGCTGAACTTCTAGCTAAGATATATAACCTTTCGCTAAGATCAGGCACTGTACCCGAGGACTGGAGGGAGGCAAATGTAACACCGATCTTCAAGAAAGGATCCAGAGGTGATCCAGGAAATTATAGACCAGTCAGTTTAACCTCAGTTCCAGGCAAAGTGATGGAAACCATTATTAAAGAAAAAATTACTAGGCACATAGAAGAACAGACATTGCTGAAAGAAAATCAACATGGTTTCTGCAAAGGCAAATCATGTCTTACTAACTTGTTAGAATTCTTTGAGGGTGTAAATAAACACATAGATAAAGGGGACCCAATTGATATTGTTTACCTTGACTTTCAAAAGGCTTTTGACAAAGTCCCTCACCTCTTCAGCCATGGAATCAGAGGACAGGTCTTGTCCTGGATTGGAACCTGGCTAAACTGTAGGAAACAAAGGGTGGTAATAAACGGACATTTCTCTGGGTGGAAAGAGGTGAGAAGTGGCGTACCCCAAGGTTCAGTTTTGGGTCCGTTACTTTTTAATTTATTCATTAATGATCTGGATGTAGGAGTGAATTCTGAGGTAGCAAAGTTTGCAGACGACACTAAATTGTTCAGGGTAGTTAAAAATGAAACTGATTGTAAAGAACTCCAGAAAGATCTCTCGAAATTGAGTGAATGGGCAACGAAGTGGCAAATGCATTTTAATCTAAACAAGTGTAAAGTCATGCACATCGGGGCAAAGAACCCCAACTACACCTACCAATTGATGGGGTCAAAGCTTTCCGAGACAAACCAGGAAAGGGATCTTGGGGTTTTGGTGGACAGCTCAATGAAGATGTCAACCCAGTGCGCTGCAGCAGTGAAAAAAGCAAATTCTATGCTGGGCATGATCAGGAAGGGAATCGAAAATAGGTCAGCAAATGTTGTATTACCTCTCTACAAATCGATGGTAAGGCCACATTTGGAGTACTGTGTACAATTCTGGTCTCCGCACCTTAAGAAGGATATAACGAAACTGGAAAAGGTACAGAAAAGGGCAACAAGAATGATCCAAGGGATGGAGCGGCTCCCTTATGAAACCAGGCTGCAACGCCTTGGTCTTTTCAGCCTTGAAAGATGGCATTTAAGAGGTGACTTGATCGAAGTGTATAAAATCATGCATGGGATAGAAAAGGTGAATAAAGAAAAACTATTTTCTTTGTCACAAAACACTAGGACTAGAGGGCACCCTGAAGCTCCAAGGTAGGAAAATTAGGACTAATAAAGGGAAATATTTCTTCACCCAGAGGGTCATTGGGTTATGGAACTCACTTCCAGAAGAGGTTGTGACAGCTGTCAGCCTGAACAACTTCAAGGCAGGATTAGACAGATTCATGGATACCAAGTGCATCAGTAGTTACTGAAAAGGACATTCAAGTGCCACCTCGGAGTTGGTTGAGGTAGGCAGGATTTCCCTGGGTACTGGTTGTGGGGGGTCGGGAGCAGGTCAGGGTTTTGCCCTCCCTTCTGCTCGAGATCCCCGTGTACAACTGGTGGGCCACTGTGTGATACAGAATGCTGGACTAGATGGGCTGAGGTCCGATTCAGCATGGCTCTTCTTATGTTCTTAAATAGTTTTCAAGAGAGGAGAAAATTATTCAAAAAGGAAATTATTGTTATTATTATTATTACTATACTGATTTTATCTCTTAAGACACAAAGTAGCTCACAACATTAAAATTGTGTTACATTAAGTTGTGTTTGTCTTTATTTGTCTTTTTTGCTGTTAATGATAGTATTTCAATATTAATATTGAGTCAATACAGGGTTTATGGTGTGGTATAGTACGGGGGTAAAATATTAGGTCTGTTTTTAATAGTAACTCTCAAGCAAACAAAAACTGCATTTACTCCCTATCTACTAATTCCCATGAGTGCTGGTTAACTGAGAGTCTGCTGTATCTTTGGCCTCTGAGCATGTATGATAAGTACACAGATAGGGTATCTCTATTGGTTTATTTAACCCAAAAAATCATAGTTCCTTGGAGATATGCTAGATGGATTTTTTCTTTCTAGTTCTTTCTCCTAAGTTCTTTAAACAGTTGCATTTTTAGAATAGATACTGAAATACCTAGCACATTTGGGAATTTGTCTGTAGTTGTTCGGGGAAGTGGTAAAAAGTTGGAGAAGTTCCCTGCCTTTTCATTTCATTACATTTTACTGGCCTTGGGACTGAACAGATAGGAACACACATTACTTTTTCTATTCTTGCAGCTGCGCAGTTTTCTAAAGTTATCTTGTTTTCTCATTTATCCATGTTGTTAAAGGAAGCTCCCCGGAGATGATGTGCTGCACTGAACATGAAAGTATTTAATGAATGAATTTGCTGGGAAGAGCTCAGCAACATGGCTCTTTAAAGCTCCAAATGTTGGGAAAAACTTGCAAAGGTGAGCTAAAAGAATTTGTTCTCTCTGTGTATAGTGGCAACACTCATTATAAAGGATATGGGAGTTGCATTTTTCCCTAGCAATAATATCTATTTGTGAGCTACCCCAGTGCCATATATTCTAGAATTGGTCATTAAAACCCTTTAGCTTTATATAAAAGTGTATATACCTAGTGTATATACCTGGCATTGCCTGGGTGTCAGAGAAGTTGCTGCCCACCTGCTTTCTCCCTTCTATAGCTCTGAGGTTTTCCTCATAATGTCTCTATGGCAAAAGATGGCAATGGTGGACAGGCTCTCTTTATGGCTCTTTCCTTCCTTCATTTCCTTCATATACCTTCATATACCTTCTCCCTCTCTTTTTGTTATTTTGTTTCCTTTTTCCTTTGCTTTGGTACAGATCCATCAACCCATGTAAGAGCCTTTATAAGTACAAATTAATCAACCAATCAACATACATACATGTGTACATAATTTGACTTTTTGCATAAAAATGTGTAAAGGTTAGCCTCGATGCCAAAATAAACATGGCTGTCAGAAAAGAGACTGAATAGGGGCTTCTCTGTAGTGGATGAAATCCGTAGCCATGTCAGTCTCATTCACCACCAATAATAATAATAATAATAATGCACTTTATTTATATTCTGCTCTTCTCACCCCGAAGGGGACTCAGAGCAGATTACAGGTACACATAAGGGTTGGTTTAGAACCCAAAAATCATGGTTCTAAAAACAAATGGGGGGGGGGGGTATGCTTAATGTAATGAATTACAAAAAAATTCAAAAAAATTCTTAATTGATATGTTATTACTTACAAAATTTTGTAATGGGTTCTAAACTGCCCAAAGCAGGGAAACAGGACTGACACTGTTTTAAACACAGGGAAATCAAGGGGCAACATTTCCCTTCACCTTGGAGTGCAATTCACTGGAGCTAAAGATTTATAGCATATAGAAATGCATCTTGTTGTGTTTCAAATAATAATAATAACAGAAATACATTTTAATATGTAACTTTTATGGAAATACATTTTAATATGTGTATTTGTGGCAATACTGGAAGGGTTTGGTGGGCATTGACTTTGAGTGTTGGAGTTGTAGTTCACCTACATCCAGAGAGCAGGCTGGACTCAAACAAGATCCTGGGGAAGCGAGGCCTACCACATGCATCCTAGACCCCTGCCCATCCTGGCTGATCAAGGAAGCCAGAGGGGGTTTGGCAGAGTGGGTGAAGGTGGTGGTTAATGCCTCCTTACAGGAGGGCAAAATTCCAACCAGCTTAAAGCAAGCTGTGATAAAAACCGCTGTTGAAAAAACCATCACTGGATCCCACTCAATTAGTGAACTATCGGCCAGTTTCCAATCTCCCCTATTTGGGCAAAGTCATGGAACGTGTGGTGGCTTCACAACTCCATGGATTCTTGGTAGACACTGATTATCTTGATCCGGCACAGTCTGGCTTTAGGCCGGGACATGGGACTGAAACAGCCTTGGTCGCCTTGGTAGATGATCTACGCCGGGAAATCGACAGGGGGAGTGTGTCCCTGTTAGTTCTGCTGGACCTCTCAGCGGCTTTCGATACCGTAGACCACGGTATCCTTCTGGGTCGCCTTGCAGATATGGGGATTGGGGGTACTGCATTGCAGTGGCTCCAATCCTTTCTGGAAGGTCGCACCCAGAAGGTGTTATTGGGTGACACCTGTTCGGCTCTGCAACCTTTGTCTTGTGGAGTCTCTCAGGGTTCAGTACTGTCCCCAATATTATTTAACATCTACATGAAACCGCTGGGAGAGATCATTCGGAGTTTCGGAGTAAGGTGTTATCTGTACGCAGATGACGTCCAGATCTGTCACTCCTTCCCACCTGTCACCAAGGAGGCTGTCCAGACTTTGAACCGGTGCTTGGCTGCTGTGTCGGACTGGATGAGGGCTAGCAAATTGAAACTTAATCCAGACAAGACAAAGTTCCTCCTGGTCAGTTGAAAGGCCGAACAGGGCATAGGGTTACAGCCTGTGTTGGACGGGGTTACGCTCCCCCTTAAGACGCAGGTTCGCAGCTTGGGAGTGATCCTGGATTCATCGCTGAGCCTGGAGCCCCAGGTCTCAGCGGTGGCCGGGGGAGCTTTTACACAGTTAAGACTCGTGCGCCAGTTGCGCCCGTACCTTGGGAAGTCTGATCTGGCTACGGTCGTCCACGCTCTGGTCACATCCCAAATAGATTACTGCAACGCGCTCTACGTGGGGCTGCCTTTGAAGACAGTTCGGAAATTACAACTAGTCCAACGGGCGGCAGCCAGACTACTAACTGGAGCTACTGTACATACAGGGAGCATACCACCCCCCTGTTGTGTCAGCTCCACTGGCTGCCGGTCCAATTCCGGGCTCAATTCAAAGTGCTGATGTTGACCTTTAAAGCTCTATACGGTTCTGGCCCAGCTTACTTGTCCGAACGCATCTGCCGCTACGTCCCACATCGTACTTTAAGATCATCCAGGGAGGCCCTGCTCTCACTCCCGCCGGCTTCCCAGGTGCGGCTGGTGGGGACGAGGGAGAGGGCCTTCTCGGTGGTGGCTCCCCGTCTGTGGAATGCGCTCCCTAGCGACATACGATCAATTCCATCCCTCCTGACATTTAGGAAAAAAGTGAAAGCCTGGATGTGGGACCAGGCGTTCGCATAGTAGCACAGGACAGCACTTTAGTAGTTTTAATGGAAAGTTGGTGAATAGGGCTCAATGCTTTTATAGACGGAACACTGTTTTTAACATAGGTGAATGCATAGGATGTGTGAATATAATTGTATTTTAATGTATTTTAGTGTCGAATGCTGGAGGGTTTTATATTGTGTTTTATACTGCGATTGTGATGTAGGCATCAAATTATGCCTTTTGGAAGCCGCTCTGAGTCCCCCCTCGGGGGTTGAGAAGAACGGGGTAAAATGCCATAAATAAATAAAAAATAAATAAACAATGTTGGATCAGGAGAGGACCAAACTTTGCATGAATACCCAATATGCCCAAATGTGAACAACACAGATGGAGTTTAGGGAAAATAGACCTTGACATTTGGGAGTTGTAGTTGCTGGGATTTATAGTTCACTTACAATCAAAGAGCATTGTGAACTCCACCAGTGATTGAATTGAACCAAAATTGGCACACAGAACACGCATGACCAACTAAAAATACTGGAGGGCTTTGGGAGGAATTTACAGTGATTTAGGGGAGATACAGTTCACCTACATTTGGAAAGCACTCTGAACCCAAACAATCCTGGATCTGGACTAAATTTGGCACAAATACTTAATATGCCCAAAGTTGAACACTGTTGGAGTTGTGGGGGGTTGATTTTGTCATTTGGGAGTTGTAGCTGCTGGGGTTTATAGTTCACCTACAATCAAAGAGCATTTTGAACTCCACCAACAATGGAAGTGAGCCAAAGTTGGCACAGAGAACTGTCATGAGCAATAGAGAATACTGGGGGCCTCTTGGGACCTTTGACATTGGGAGCTGCTGGGATTTTCCTTCATACTACGGCCATCTTCCAGGACTCAGGGGCATTTGCAGAAGCGGAGGCTTTCCTTCTCTGCTGGACCCTCCCACACAGCAACCCAGCTGTGCTTTACTCTTTTTTCCTCTGCTCTTGCTGCCTGCAAACCTTTCCCTCTTTCTTCCTCGCCCCATACACATTTATTTTCTTCTCCCTTACCTCGTGGGGACCTTTATTTCTCTCTCTCCTCCTTTCCCTTCCTCCCTCCCTCCTCCCTTCTTACTCTCTGCCTTCCCTCCTCCTCTCTCCCTCCTCTCCTTCCTCTTCATCTTCTACTCTCTTTCTCTCCCCCTCCTCTTCCTTCAATTCTCCCCTCCTCTCTCTCTCTCTCTCTCTTCCTGCAATTCTCCCGCGCTCGCCTCAGCACAGCTCCATCCACCAGGAAGTTTAGGTCTCCTTGGGGGTGGGGCCTGCCCTTCCCAGCCCCTCCGTGCCTCGGCTGCCTCTGCCTCTCTTCCCTCGAGCCAGGCAACATCGGCAGCGATGGCAGAGAGAAGGAGAGGGGGGGAGAGAGAGAAGCGTGGAGGACTACACTTCCCAGAATGCCTAGTGGCAGCGTCACTTCCAGTTACCCAGAAAAAATGCGGGGAAAAGAAACAGGGCAAAAAAATGAATGAAGGCGAGAAGGAACCGAAGGGGAGAAGACAGGGAGAAGGTGTGTGAATACAATAATTAAGAATTAATTACAATAATTACGCAAATTGCCAGCCTCAAGGAGCGTAAATCAAAGTCTACTTCCGGGTTCGTGGGGGAGGTACGGAAAAGCTCAAAATTAGCATTTTGAACAGATCTAATACGAACTAATTTAATTTCTTCATCCGAAAGCCCAACCGTAGTACACATACTTAACAGACAATCCCTGCTGTTTTCACATACACACATACAAACGAACAGAGGCAAACTCTGGCCACCAGGGGGAGCTGACACACTAATCTCTCAGTGTTCCCAGCATCCCTTGTTGTTCTTCTGCATTCCTCAGCATTCCTGGAATTCTTTAATGCCCTCATAATTCAGTCAAAATTTGCCTCCCCACTTAATGTGGTACCTTTATCTCCTACTTGACAGATGCAACTGTCTTTCGGGCTGCAAAGGTTGACAGCAGGCTACACTTAAAGGTCGAGCATCCACCTCGACCCGGGCAGGCCTCGAACTTATGACCTACTGGTCAGAGAAATCTTATGCAGCATACACTTAGCCAGCTGCGCCACATTCCCAGCAAGGAATAAGTGGTGTCACTAGGGGTTGGTATCACCAGTTACAGCCCCTTATGGTGGCACCCTCATGGAGCCCTTCTTATATTAGACAATAACACAATATTGTAACTAAGATACCATAAAAAACCAACAGCAACAAAAACAATCATACCTGCTTGAGGTGCCACAGACAAAATAAGTGATAATAATGACAGGTGTGACCAGAGTGTATGCACATTAGAATTAAATTGGAGTAGAGTTTAATCCTTTAAGTTGTATAGATACATTATATGTAAAATGGGATTAAGAAATTTTTTATTGATTTCTATTTATTTACCATATTTATATCCCACTCTTCTCACCCTGAAGGGGACTCAGAGCGGCTTACAGATTATGGCAGAATTCAATGCCTCATTATACATAAAATAATAAATATAACATTTCAAATTATAAAACAGTTAAAACGTATAAATTCACTAAAACAAACTAAAACATAGTTTCCCAATCATCATCATCCCACAGGCCAAACATAAACCTGCTAATAAAAGTGGTCTTATGCGTTATTACCATGGGGTAAGGCAATATAAAGTGCTAGTGTAGAAGGCTACAGGATTAGAGTACAGGTGCCACAATTTAAAAAAAACAAGATTTTAAAGTGCAGGAGTGCTAAGGTAGAATGAGGGTGTGGCTACAGGTCTCCTCATGGGTAAGCCCAGGCCAAGCAAGATAGCAAAGCTAGATAGCAAATGCTCAGGCCCCAGGGTCTCTCCTTCAGCAGGGCCCAACAAAGCTTATTGCGAATATATCTAATTAAAAATAATTTATGTTGAAATTGTACAAAACATTAACAGGCAATTATTTGGGTGTCACCCCCTCTAATGGTGTCATCCAATGCAGATTACACATGTGATAAATGTGATGTGTGGATTGAATGGAATTAAATGAAATTTGTGTGATTGGGTCCTATGTAGCCTGAATATACTACTGAAGCAGTCACGGTGCCTGCCAGGGAGCCTAGGGCAGTCTTAAATAGGCTGTCTGAGAAAAGGAAGAGGCCGGTGCAAGCCTCTCCAATGGCAGGGCGGGGCCTGCTGGCCATTGGCCAGTTCAGCTGGGCGGTGGGAAACTTTCCTGCCTCCCAGGGGCTTCTGGGAGGAAGAAGCCCCCTGAGGCCAAAAATGGTGCCTGAGGACACCCCGTGCCACAATGTCCCTGGCCCGGTAAGTTGAGCCATGCCTTTTCTAAGAATATGGAAGCCGCTGCGTTCTGCACCAGTTTCAGTTTCCGGAGCATCGACAAAGGCAGGCCAATGTAAAGAGCGTTACAGTAGTCTAATCTTGAGATAACCGTAGCTTGGATCACTGTGGCTAAGTTGCGATGGGACAAGTAGGGGGCCAACTTCCTCGCCTGGCGTAGATGGAAAAGCGCTTCTCTACTGACAATGGAGATATGTGTCTCAATTGTCAGTTGAGAGTCCAAGGTGACACCAAGACTTTTAACGGATGACGACAGACATAACGCCGCGCCGTCCAGGGTTGGAAGCTGGATCTCCCTACTGCCTGGGCGACCGAGCCACAGGATCTCCATCTTTTTTTTTCTTTTTTTTAAAGAGTTTTTATTAATAATATACACATATACAACACCATTTGTAACAACAAAAAGAAGCAGTGTGGCTAGGGTAGGGGAATAAGGGAAGGGATTGCCGGGGGGAGGATAGGGAGGGACATGGGAAAGGGAAGGGAGGGTAGTTACAGTGGGACAATACAAAAGAGAGAAAAAGAGACAATAAAAAAAGAGTTGTTGACTTCACATCTCCATATTTTTTCCTTTGTTTCATTGTTCCGTTTTAATTTGGATGGGTTTTCTCCTTTAATAGTTCAGGCCTTTTAGGTCTATGTTATGATTTTCTTTTATAAACTTCAAAAAAGGTTTCCAGGTTTCCTCGAATACTGAGTTGGATTTATATCTTAACCAACAGGTAAGTTTGTCCATTTCAGCTATTTCTAGGGTTTTTAAAATCCAGTCGTCTTCTTTTGGGGCTTCCGTGGATTTCCATCTCCTGGCATAGGTGATACGAGCTGCAATAATAAGGTAGGTTAGCAATTTGTCATTTGCTTTGTTCTGCCCTTGTCCCGTAATGTTCAAAAGGTACAGTTCTGGTTTTTTGGTCCACTTTTTTTGAAAATTTTTTATGATATTCTTATGAATCATACTCCAAAAGGAGCAGGCAACCTTACACGTCCACCATTGATGAAAAAATGTTCCCTTCTCTTTTTGGCATTTCCAGCATAAGTCTTGGTTGTTTTTGTTTATCATCGCTAATTGATGGGGAGTGATATACCACCTATATATCATTTTGTATGTATTTTCTTTTAAACAATATGCATAATTATATCTTTGTTTTACCCTCCATAAATTCTCCCAGTCATCTCTAGGGATGTCAAAACCCAAGTTTGCTGCCCACTTTCTCATGTAATCCTTGTTTGGTTTGTTTTCAAATTCCTTTTCTAAAAGAAAATTATAAATTTTGCTGACCGTTTTCCTCTCTGTGTTTAGCCAGGCTTTTTCCCCTTTAGTTGGGTGCAACATCCAGCCTGTCTTTTTGTCCTCCTTGTATCTTGTTACAATCTGATTATATTGAAACCAGTTTAGGTTTAAATGTGCTAATTCTTCCTGCTTTTTTAGGGATATAATCGTTCCGTTAATTTTCAATAGTTCCGCATAGGTCGGCCATTTCCCATCCTCTGGCTTCTTGATTTGGAGGGCTTCAAGAGGAGATACCCAAAGGGGAATCTTGGAGTATAAACTCTTTTTGAGCTTATTCCAGGTATTTAATGCGGCGGATCTAATTATATGGTTTTTGAAGTTCGAATCAACCAGCGATTTATTATAAAACAGATAGCCGTGCCATCCATGCCTATTCGAGGGGCCTTCCAAGTTAAGCATTTCTCTATGATTTAATAGTGCCCACATTCTCATCCCCTCTAAACAATTGGCTTCATAATATTTGTTCAGGTTGGGTAGACCGAAGCCCCCCATGTCTGTCCTTTCCATAAGATCTTTTTGTTTAATCCTGGGTTTCTTGCCCAGCCAAACGAAATTTGCCAAATCCGATTGCCATCTCTTCAGGATTTGTGAGTTTTTTAAGATGGGCAACATTTGAAATAAAAAGTTAATTCTTGGGAAGATTTTCATTTTAATGGTAGCGATCCTACCCAATAAAGACAAATTAAAGGATTTCCATCTTACTAGATCGTTTTTGACTTCTTTCCAGAGACATTCATGATTGTTCTTTACTAGTTGGCAATTATTATTCGTAAGGATGATCCCTAAGTATTTGAATTTCTTCACAATCTCCATGCCTGACTTATTCTCAATCCTTGTTTGTTCTTCTCCTTTAATATTCTTTGTAATAATTTTGGACTTCTTCTTGTTTAACTTAAAGCCAGAGATCTCCCCGAATTTATCAATCTTCTTTAGCCAACGATCTATGCTTTCTAAGGGATCTTCTATAACGCAGACTAAATCGTCTGCGAACGCAAAGATTTTATGATTGTCTTTACCAATCTGAATCCCTTTAAGTTCTGGGTCCTTGGAGATGTTTTTGAGAAGTAACTCAAGAGTATAATTAAAAATTAACGGGGACAGGGGACATCCCTGTCTAGTCCCTCTCGAGATTTCGAATGAATCTGATTTTATACCATTTACTATGACATTTGCCATTTGGTGGTCATAAATCCCTTTGATCGCTGTGGTGAAAAACACGCCCATATCCATTTCTCTTACAAGTATTTCAATAGTGTCCCAACTAAGCCGATCAAACGCTTTCTCGGCGTCGAGGAAAGCGAAGGCGGCCTTTTGGTTAATATTCCTGTCGAGATGTTCAATCAGATTAATAATGTTTCTTATGTTATTTTTCATGTGGCGTCTTGGTAGGAATCCAGTTTGGTTCTTGCTAATCCATTTGTTAAGGAAGATTTTAAATCTTGAAGCTAGTATGTTAGAAAATAGTTTATAATCTTGATTTAACAGGGAGATAGGTCTATAATTCTCTACCTTTTCGGGATCTTTCCTTCTTTTGCGACGACTATTATATTGGCACTCTTCCAGGTATTTGGTAGGATTCCGTCGATAATACATTGTTCATCACTTTTTTAGGTATGGAACAAGTTCTTCCTTGAATTTTTTTATAGAATTGGTCCGTCAAGCCATCCGGGCCAGGAGCCTTCCCTGTTTTCAATTGTTTAATTGCCAGGTAAATTTCTTCTTCTGTAATGGGATTATTTAATACTCCTCTATCCTTTTCTTCTATTTTATCTAGCTTTAAAGCACTTATATAGTTTTGGATATCTTCTTTATTCAAGTTACTAGAATTATAAAGTTCCTTATAAAAGACTCTGAATTCCTCAAGGATCTCCTTATCTTGCACCATTATCTTATCTCCATTTTTTATTTTATTCACTATATTGCTTTGTTTTTGTTTTCTGAACTGGTAGGCCAACCATTTCCCTGGTTTGTTTGAGTTTTCAAAGTTTCTTTGTTTCAAGTATTTCATTTTTCTTTCAATTTGATCCAATGATAAAAGGCTTATTTGCTTTTTCGTCAATTGGATCTTTCTAAGTATTTTGATATTGTTTGGATTTCTTTTTAATTGATTTTCCAATTTATCCAAATCTGCATTTAGTAGTGTCAATTCGCTGTTCTTTTCTTTGTTCAATTGATGTCTTTGGGCAATGAAATTGCCCCGCATTACTGCTTTGGCTGCATCCCATATATTGGTTATACTTGTCTCCGGCTGGTCACTTATAACAAAGTACTCCTTTAGTAGCTTTTTATTCTTTTGGATTTGGGAGTCCGACTTGAGGAGCCAGTCGTCTAACTTCCAAAAAAAAACTGTTTTTGCCCAAATTTAATAGTCATCTCGATTAGTGCGTGATCTGATATTTGTCTGGCATGGATTTTTGCCTTGAGGCTGCTATTTAGAATGTTCCTGGACACCCAGATCATGTCGATTCTAGTCCACGTCTTTCTTCGTCCGGAGAAAAAAGTAAAATCTTTGGCCCTTTCATTTTGGGAGCGCCACACATCCTTTAAATCAAAGTTCTGCACACACTCAAAGAACGCATTGGGCAATCTACTTGACGCTGTTCGATTTTTTGGGTTACTATAATTCTTATCCAGTTTTTCGTCCACTATGCCATTGAAATCTCCTAAAATAATATGGCCTTCACAGTCTGTTTCAAGTATTTTTTTCCTTAGCAATTCAAAGAATTTTACTTTTGCTCCGTTTGGTGCATAGATATTGATTATTAAAATTTTTCTTCCTTTAACTGAAATCGAAGCTGCCACCATCCTACCCTCACAGTCCGTGAATTCTAGTTTAGGTTGTAAGTCAGCTTTTATGTAGAGAGCTACCCTCTTTGTTTTTTTCAATGGTAGACGAAAATAAGATTCCTAGCCCTTTATTTTTAATTAAATCAATTTTAGAGGTTTTAGTATGGGTCTCTTGTAGGGCATAAATGGCCGCCTTTTGTTTCTTTAAATAATAAAAAGTTTGTTTCCTTTTCTCGGGAATATTCAGTCCATTAATATTTATTGATAAACATTTTACCTCCATGGCTTTATGCTTCTTCATCCTCTCCGATACTCTCCTCTCCAGGGGAGTCGTTTTCTTCATCCTCCTCCGATACTTGCTCCTGGTCCGATTCATTTATTTGTGCACTTGCTCCAGGAGCCGGTTCCTTTGTCCGGTCTCTTTGTTCTTCTCTCTTTCTTTCGTCTTGATTGCTTCTCCCTTGATTTCTGCTCGAATTTGCTTTCTCTCTTTTAGTCTCATATCTTTTTGGTTCTTTTGGTGGGGATCGCTTAGAATTGTGTGTTGTTTCCTTCAGATGCCTCCTACAGAATTCTTCAGCTTTTTCTTGTGAAGTCAACCAGAATTTTTCATTCTTCCAAGTAAGCTGTAGACCTTCAATTTTTTCCCACTTGAACCGTATATTTCTTTGTTTTAAAATATCCGTCAAGAAGAAATATTTTTTTCTGTTTTCAAGGATGGAAGCAGGTATTTCTCTAAGAATTATAATTTTTTTGTCATTAATTTTATATGGTATGTCATTTTGTTTTCTTAATATTTCTTCTCGAATTTTCGTTGAATTAAACTGGACCAGGATATCCCTTTCCGATTTATTCTTTTTTGAAAAAGCCGTATGGACTCTAAAAGCTTTGTCCAGTTTCTCCTCCACTTGTGCGGGTTCTTTCTGTAAAACCGTAGACGCCATCTCAATAACTAAATTCCAAACATCCTCTTTAGTCTCCTTACTCTGTTCCGGACCCCTCGCATTCTAAGTTGATATTCTTTTGAAAGAGGTCGAGTTGTATATTCCTTCTTTCTAACTCTGATTGGGTCTTATCGAGATCTCTTATTTTCTCATGTTCCCTATCCACTTTAAGTCTTAATTCTTCCTCTTTGCGCTGAATTATATCCATCTTGTCGTAAAGAGCAGTGACTTCTTTCCTTACTGAGGACATGTCCTTTTTCATATCTTTTATATCTTTCTTCAAGTCACATAGTCCCTCCCGTATTTGTCTCCTTTCCTCTGCTCCTTTCTCTACAATTTCACCTAGTCTTCTCATCTCGTAGATCAGGTCTCTCAATTGGTCCTTAACCTGGGGCTCCTCTATGACTGAGCCTCTTCTTCCATTATTGTTATTCTTGTTTCTTAGGTCCTTGTCCGGTTTCTTTCTAGTTCCCATCATGAGGCTAGATATAATGTTGGATTGTAGTCAGTCAGCAAAGTAAATATTCCAAAATTTACTAATTGTCTTCCTTGTTTAGTTTGTTTAAATTATAATAAAATCGATAGGGTCAGCTATAATAGAATTGCTTTTCAGCCCCCACTATTTAGAGGTCATCCAGTAGTTTAGAATTCCAAGTTTCCCAGCGTTTTTTAGTTCTCTAATCACTTAAAGTCTCTTCCTTTAATTTTTTCCCTTCCCTTGAGGCTTCTATGGATCTCCATCTTGGCTGGATTCACCTTCAACCTACTGGCTCATAGCCATCCAGTAACGGCCTCAAGGCAGTGATGGAAATTATCGGGTATGGATTCGGGCCGGCCCTCCATCCCCAGAATGAGCTGGGTGTCATCAGCCTGTTGGTGACACTCCAGCCCAAAGCTACGAACCAGCCGAGCAAGTGGTCAGACATAGATATTAAATAACAGAGGGGAGAGAATTGCCCCCTGGAGAACTGCACAGAGTAGGGGGGAACCCTCGGAGACAACCTCACCCCTCCTCACTCGCTGTAGTCAGTTCCGGAGGAAAGAAGACAGCCAGTTTAGGACTGTTCCCCTTACCCTGGCCCCGGCAAGGTGGTGAGTCAAAAGATCATAATCGACTGTGTCAAACACTGCTGTGAGGTCCAATAGCACAAGCAGCGCCGAACCGCCTTGATCTAGCTGGCACCGTAGCTTGTCTGTGATGGAGACCAGAACCGTCTCCGTCCCATGCCCTGAACGGAAGCCGGACTGGAAGGGGTCTAGCCAAGTTGCATCATCTAGGAAGGACTGCAACTACTCCATTTGTTTGATGCATGAGCCCAACATGGTGACAGATTTGGGCCACTATGGAGAAAGTCCTCCTCTGCCTCACTTCTGACACCCATATTTATTTTTGGCGGCAAGACTAACACTTTCATTAAACTAAAAGAAACAGTTGACCCGAACAGCAAATGGTGGTGAGAGGAGGATGTTGGAAAGTGGTAAAGGACAATGCTGTATATAGGATGCCTTATATAGGAATACTATCTCATGACTGATGTTGAAATAACATTCACCTCACAACTCTGTCAGATGAGATTTTATGTGCAGTACAGATTGGTAGGGAGAGAAAAGAGCCAAGGGAAGCAAAACATCTTAGGCCAGTCTTGTTCTGCACCAAGGGAGAACTGGTATTTTTATGCTACTCCTACCACTGGGAATGCCTTTCAATTGAACCATAACAGCTACTAAAATCATAGCCACAAGCGCTATTTCGCCAAACAAACAGAATGATTAGAATTCCCCAATGAAGAAAAGCAATCTGTAATGTGGAAGGACTGGAAGCTGTAACGAAGGGTGACAGGGAGCTTCATAATTCTGGAACCACAATGCACTCCTCTATGCTGTCAGCAAGCAAAGCACTTTATACAACACCAGTAACTGCACAATAACATGTGATGTTCCAGCAGCAAAACAAATATCAAACCCTACCCTTTCAGATGGTTCCCTCTGGAGTGAGGTCTGAGTGCTCTCTAAGCCTCCAGTTCTGGCAGTTATCCCTGAAGTGTCTCTACTCATAAGGGTGATATTTTCTTTTAGAGCTGCTGACATGTCGGTCAAGATGAAATGAGTCAACCTTTCTCTTTCTTTTATTTTTCTTGCCTTCACAGTCACTTTCCACTCCCACTGCTGCTCAGTCACCTTTGAAACATAGCTGTCAGAGGACACCATGCCTGTTATTCTCTGTGTGCTAGTGAATTTCTTTCTTTTTTTAAAAAAACCAATTTTTTGTTCACAGAATATTTTCTATAATTTCCAAACTTGACAAGTTTATAAATACCTTAACTTCTGAAATTCTGTTAATTACATTAAAGAGCAAGGAGTTCTGTGGCAGTAACAATTCAGAGCGAATAGATTGGACAATGCAAAATGTCAGAAGTGGTTTGAATTATAGAGTCTTACAGTATGAAATTATTTTGAGAAACATATCAGCAGTCAGGTTTTGCTTACTGCCCATGTTTGGCTCTATTATATAACGAGGAACCACTCTAAACCAGTGAACACTTTCCCCTTGATAGTTATCCTTAAAATTACATAAAATGTAAAGTATTATCTTTCTTCTATACTGGCCAAGCCATGGAGGCAAATATGGTTATTCTCTCTTCTTGTACTGGAAGTTAAGCATAATAATAATAATAATAATAATAATAATAATAATAATAAATTCAAGGTCACTCAATGTGTTTTATAAATGTCCAAGTGTGTGGACTCAGATATTTTTAGTCCAAGACTGATGTGCCTTCTATAAGAGTTTGCGTTTCTTTGAGGGCCTTTCTCTTTTTGGATATCTTTGGTATCACTGGAAATGACCCACAGTTTACCACACCAAGAAACCAAAGAACAAGTGTGATATGATACAGTTGGAGAACTCCCATAATTCCTCTACCGGTCCTGGGAGTTGCGGGGGGGGGGGGACTTGTCCTTGATATAGGAGAACTCTAGAGCATGACACAAAGGGTTTTATTTTTCCTCCATTAACAAAGGAGTTTTTGTTCATTTGCTTGCTTCAGTTTTTGTTTTGAGAACATAATGAATGCTCTGCTAGATCAAATCGGTTTAATCTAGGTTACCACTCTGTTCCCATAGTGGCCAATAGGAAGTCTACAACCAGGATAAGATTGCAATAGCACCACTAGAATAGCTACCAAAGATTGAGGGTTTTTTGTTTGTTTGGTTTTGGTTTTTTTTTTTTTGCAATTTCTACCATTGCAGAGAAAGAGACACTGAAAACTATTCACATCCAAAATTTTCATATTTGCTGTGTTCGCTTCCTTTGGTCTCTTCTCCTACTCCCTTTCTTTGGATGCCTAAATTATATTTCTAAATTGCTGAAATTTCAGAAATTTGGGAGTTGAAATAAAATTTCACGGGGCAATGAAACCTTATTAGGAGGTAGTGCCTTCATTTTGCCGCCCCCCCCTTTCATAGCTACATTCCTAAGTAGCACTCTTCTGTTCATGTTCCTCATGAATCTTAACCCAGTTTAGAAATGCTAAGGTGTGAATTGGAACAGTTAAGCAGAATCAGCTAAACCCTCCGCACCTTGGTAATTTCAGCCGAAAGACATTTCAATTTATCCCACTTTTGAAGAGGAAATTTACAAATGTCTTCCCCATACCACCCCCCTCCCCCATCACAGCTACCACCTCCTATGAATATTCTAAAGTTTTAGGTGGGCTGTTTTGAGCTGAAAAGTGCCCAGAGAAAAAAAGAGGTTATGAACTCTCTGCATTGATAGCTTTTCCTTCTCTTCTTCTGACAGTTTTTCAAGACTGCGTGGTTAAACCCGGGACCCACGGAATCACATGTAGTATGTCAAACAAGTATTTTAGCATTAACAACACCCAAACAGTTCATCTAAAATGCATATGTACTGCTATCCAAGATGCTGAACCTAATTTGGGGAATAAGGTTCAGCACCTTGGATAGCTAATTTCAAGTTCTCACTACCAGAAAAGTTAAACAAAACACTTTCTGCAATCTTCAGCTTTAGTTTATGATCATTGTGGTCCACCACGAGCTGGTACCTATCAATGGCAGCACCTGTGCAGTGGATAGTGCAATTTCAAGGGTCTTTTGAAGGTCTATCCAAGCAGTGGCCATATAAAGATTTCGGATGTGTAATCAGGCATTGCCATATACACTGTCATCATGTGGTTGTGGTAGTCATGCATCCAACCAACCAACCCATCAAGCATCATGTACAGAAAAAGGGATAGAGTGTCCACAGTCTGGTTTTAGTCCCAATCCTTTTTATCTCTTCCCCCAAGTCCCCAGAGATCATCTCAAGGTCAAGTCATCTTCAATTGTGTTTAACTGATAAGCCATACCAAACAACTAAATGAAAAGAAGGTCAATAACCACAGCCAAGTCTAGGGACCTCATAATATTGATGCCTCCCCCTGCCCCCAATGCACCAACACATCATGCCTCCTCACCAAGAAGCACATGCCCTCCCTTTTTCACCCATCAGACAGGAGAAGGGTGGCAAGACATGTTGGTGCATTGCTATTTTCCCCATCAAATGGAGGAAAAGCCCGAAAAGTCCAATGGATCCACCCATAAGATTATTTACTTACCATGCTTGGTGAGGAAACTTTTTGTAATGTTTCCTCATCACTTCAGCCATCGATGGGGCAGAGCCACAGCCTGCATTACATGATGTTATTTGGCAGGATCTGTGGCCAAAGAGGAGCCAGGGGTCAAAGAAACTATGTGGTGAGGTGGTAAGACATTCAAAAGAGAAATTGATTAATTTTTGAGCCTGATGCATTTGTCCATCCCTGATAAACATACATAAAATGCACAGAGTTAGAAGATATTTGAAGTGTAATTTACCCCCTGGCAATGCAAGTAATCTACAATTACAGCATCCTTAGCAAATGGACATCCAACTCCCAATTAAAACCTCCAACAAAAAAGAGCCCACCACTCTCCTGAAGCATTTTGCTCTATTACTGAACACCTCTTGACATTAGAAAATTCCCCTTCAAACTTGTTTGGAATCCCCTTATTTGGAGTACTGGGTGTAATATTTGGTTATCACAACAGACTAAGGGTTCTTTCAAATGTTTTGTTTTTACAGCCAGGAAATTTAAAGTTTTATGTCTTGTCAACTTCTTTGCACAGCAATGGGGCTATGTAAGGGCATGTGCCTTACATAATAAAACAGATTTTGCTTTTCCACCCTTTCTTTCACACTTCATTCCTTTGCAAAAAAAAATATGTATTGTTATAGAACACAGGGGAGTGGCATATAATAGCTCTTGTTCTGTGCACTAGAAAGCACTCAGGACTTCAAGGCAGGCACTTATAGATTGGAAAATATTACGCTTTTAAAAAAGCAATACTCACGAGGCAGCAAAAACTGCAGCAAACAAAATGAGGAGCATAACAAAAATATGCAGGTCCTCCCTCCTGTGCCAGCTCTCTCCATGCCCTCAACTCTTACAAGTTCCATCGCCTTCCCCAGTTTACTGCTTCGTCATAGATTGAACAGGCTTTTTGCTGCAAACTCTAATTAATTTATGGATGAATCTTCCTGCCGTGGGCAATTACATAACTTGCCTTAGCCTTACACATCTCTTTCAGCAGTGCACTTTAGCCCTGGTTTTGTACACAAATCATTTTTTAAAAAATGGATCAAGGGAAGATTCCTAATGCACCAATTCCATCTATGTATATAATAAAAGAGAATGTTTGCGGCGGGAGGTGTGGAGGGCGGGAGGTGCAGAGGAATATGTGGCAGCATTTTGATTGGTTGCCAGTGTGGAATTATTTGCATAACGGCTCTGAATGGCCAGCCCCTCAACATTCCAACAATCCTAGGCAGCGGAGAAAGGAAGGGAAAGGGCCTGAGGCAGACACACAGAGCCCACCTCACCCATTCTACATCCTGGTGCAGTTTCAAATAGGACGAACCATGGATGATGGGACTTGAAGTACCTCCACCCACCTCCTGAGAACGCTGCCAGAGAGGGTAAAAGAAAGGGCCTGACTGAATTAACACAAGATTTTTCTGGACTAGGCCTCAGTTACTCCATAAAGGGCCTGAAAGGGCCTGACTGAATTAACAGTCAGGCTTCCTAAACTTCATTTTCTGGACTAGGACTCAGTTACTGGGCTACTATGCAAGGACTGAGTTAACAGTAAGGCTGCCTTAACTTGATACTCCAGATTAGGCCGCCAATCATGGGATCCTGTGTATGGCCTGAATTGACAGTAACACTTCCTCAACCAGATTATCATGACTAGGCCAAAGTTACTGGGATACTGTGTAACAACTGAAATAAAAGTAAGGCTTCCTAAACTTGCTTTTCCTGACTAGGCCTCAGTTACTATGATACTGTGTCAAGACAGATCCCGCTGCGACCCTCATCCAGTGCATGATCATGACCACACTTGGCACACAAAGCCCCCATGATCCACTTTACATCCTGGTGCAGTTCGGAGGAGGGTGGACCACAGATGATGGGACTTGAAGTACCTCCACTCACTTCACAAGATGATGGGACTTGCCACACAGAAGTGACTCATTGCCATCCTGGTATAGTATTGAGGAGGATCGGATGATGGGACTTCCACTTCCCAAGACTGCTGCAACCCTCATCCAATGACTGAGCAAGACAAAATTTGGCACACATAATCCCCATGACCCACTCTACACCCTGGTGCACTTTAGAGGAGGATGGACCATGGACGCTGGGACTCCCAGCACCTTCCCTCACTTCCTGAGACCACTGCAAGCCACATAAACAACGGATAAGGACCAACCTTGGCACAAAATGCCTTTCTCAACTTACCCGGGCAGCACTGGGTCCCCAAGCTAGTTTTGGAAATAAAACAGCACGATTTGGGAAGGGAATTTAAAAAGCATCCTTGCTTTTCTATATTTGAAGGGTGTATGCATATGTGTGGAAAGTAGCACAATAAATACACTATTTTCCATCACAGTGATGGAAAGGTTCTAGTGTCTCCCTTTTCAAGGATTTCAAATCTTAGACCTAACATTTAGCCTACTTTGAACCAGTCTAAGCCTTTCCAGCCCCTGCAGTGACAGCTTTTACTGACTGCTTCCTTCTTAGACTAACAAAATGTCTGTTCAGCCTTGAAGTACTGAACAGCTAACTAACAGTAAATTGTTTTCAGAAAAGAAGACAATTACAGAGAGAAGATCCCAGGAGGTCCATTAGTCTCCCAGTTCTGATACATCCCTGCTGCTGTTTCTCTCGTTCTTTTATTCAGCCTTTTTAAGCCACAGAAGCAGAGTTTCCAAATTTAAAATGACAACAACACAAAGAAAAAATGAGAAACAACGTCTAGTAGTATTTTCCTTCCCATTTGGAAGAATGCTCCTGCTGATCCTGTCTTTCCGTTTTGGACCAGTGAATAATAATATTGGAGCTAGGAATGGGAAAAACTATAGATTTACCATCCCTCTTTTAATGACTTGGGCCTTTAGCATAATTTGAAACTGTCCAGACCAAGTTGCTTCTTGAGTAGAGCATAGAGTGCCAAGGAAAGTTTGCCTGACTTCATTTTGGCTTAAGAGGAAGCCTACTTTAAAACTAAAGAAAGAGTCAGTGGAAAACCAAGGATAAAATTCAGGCTCAAGATATTTTTCATATTTATTTCTTTTGGTCCTGATCCTCTGCGGAATGATAATCTGATATCTCTCATGTCTTTGTCCATTTTTGGTTTGACTGATGACATCTTGTTCTCCTTTTTTAAATTCTTAATTCTTAATATTTTATTTATTTATTTATTTATTTTAAAACTGTCCTTTATCCTCCTGGTCACTAGGTGTCGCTGTTCTAATTCTCCACTTGGGTTTTATGTTCGTCTGCTTCTCGTCCTTGTTCCCGTCTGCTTCCCGTCTGCTTCTCTTCCTTGATTCGTCTGCTTCTCTTCCTAGATTCTCTTTCTATATCCCCTCCTCTTCTTCTGTTATTTGTCTTTGCCCATATTTTTACTTCTTTTAAATATATATTTGGGCCTTCTTTTCCGTTACTTCCACCCTTAGTTTGTTTAGCTTTTGCCCTTGGTTTGCCCCTTCCTGACCTTCTCTTTAGTTCTTCCTCCATTCGCTTTCCCCCTCCTTGCTTCTTCTGCCCTTGGGTGGGTGGGGAGACAGGGTTGGGATCTGCAGGGTTCTCGCGGTATTTTCACTTGGCGAAGTCTCGGGTGTAGCTTCCTGTGGTTTTGTTTATGAAGAAGTCTTCTCGTAGACTAAACAGGAATCGTGTCAAGGTCAGACTTTTTTATTTGTTTCATTATTTCTTTATTTTGTAGCACTGGATTCTGTCTGGCTCATCTACACAGTCTTTACAATCTTTGCATCTCTCTCTTTTCTTTCTACAGTTCTCCCCTCAGAATCCAAGTTTCTTTAATCCAATTTCTTTGAGTCTTTGATTATTTGATCCATTTTAAAGAGGAATATTCCCTTATGAAAATGTATGTTTTCTTTCTGGTTTGCGCCTTTTCTTCATCTTTTGGTGAGCTAACACTTCACCCTTGATGGGGAGAGATTTGGAGATCCGAGTATGCCTGCAGGACCCCTGTGTTCCCCTCGGCATCAATCCACTGAGAGAGGGGAGCTTGCGCTCGACCCAACGACACAATGGGGTTGGAATTGTAGGAGCCCCTACAATTCCCGACCTGTCGCCATCGCCACTCACCCAGGTCGAGTCGGGATGATCTTAATAGAAAAATGATCATGAAACAGTAGCCCCTATCCTCCCCCATGGCCCTCCCTCCGGGGTTGCTGGAACATCCGAAAACCATGAGGGAAACAAGATGGACATGAGTATTATGGGTCCATTTGAGGTTCACATCCCACTCAGCAACCAGGGACCTTTTAAGTTGGAGGAATGGAAACACCTCATTGTGGTCTCCCAATTCAGGAGAAAAAAAGAGAGCCAAGGGAGTATATTGTGCTGGCCGAGGTTGCAAATCATGCATGCCATACAAAAATGTTGAAGATGCTCTGCAGCCTACAGTAAGAAATATTTAGCCAGGATATAATTTTGTATGGAAAAATAAACAAGCACATCCATCTAATTACTATGCAAATTAGCTTTAATATTTAGTAAATGGTAAAATTATATGTATATTAAAGAATTGTTTTAAAATAAATGTGCTTATAATTTATTATCAATACATGTTTGCTTTGTATTTTATATGTGCATATTCCTGGATTGCATAAAAATGTCTCGTATAAAAGGGGTCGCAAGTGGGAAAGATTGAAGAAGCTCCTCTCAATTTTTTTCAGCCATGGAGTGCTCCAGAAGACATGTTTTCCCCCGTGGAATCCTAATTCCACCTCTGATTTTAACTAATGTGAACCCACAAAGTTCTTCATTCTTTCATCTGCTCCTATTCCATAAGTATTTTGTATATGTAATAGATTTGGGAATAAAGAGAAAACAATTTTAAAATAACCACAAATCTTTCTTTAGGTAGAAGACTATACTGGATATAACCACAAACATTTATTTGGGTACAAGAAAAACTTGGATTCACACTTAATGCAAATAATAAAATTGTTTCATTTTGTATTTAAAATAGTTTTGATTTTGGCTTTATGTCCAACATATCTGTATACCTTAATAAAGCAGAATGTTTGTATGTATGTATGTGTGCGGAGGGCAGAAGGGCAGATATGTGCCAGCTATTTGCATAAAGTCCTTTGATTGGCCAGCCTTGGCACTCCAAAATTCTAAGTGCCAGCTCTTTGCATAAAGTCCTTTGATTGGCCATCCAAATTCTAAGGCACCAGACAGTCACTGATTGCATTCCAGGCCTACATTCAAACAACAGGATTTCTTCCCACTGGCAGCTATTTGCATAAAGTCCTTTGATTGGCCATCCTTGGCACTCCAAAATTCTAAGGCACCAGACAGAGGGCATTCATAGCCATTGATTAGCCAGCATCCCAGAATCCAGGCCTCTACATTCAAACAACAGGATTTCTTCCCACTGAGGGGAAAATGCACCATCAACATTCCCTCCCACTTGGTTCTGTGAAAACAAAATGGAATCCTGTTTCCTCCTCCCCCTCAGCTTTTAGAAAACGGCTGCCTGCCATTCCGCCTTTTAAAGTTAGCAATTACCAGCAGAGCAGGCCAGAACATTACAGGCCCCAACAGAGAGTTTAGGGCAGGATGGCCCACGAATGATGGGATTTGCATCCCAATTCACTTCCCAGAAAACACTGTAGCCCCTACAAATCACAGACCAGGCCCAAAATTTACAGTAAGGCTTCATTAACTTGATTTTCCTGACTAGGCCTCAGTTAATAGGACATTGTGTATAGCCAGGCCCCAAAAGAGAGTTTAGGGCAGGATGGGCCATGAATGATGGGATTTGCATCCCAATTCACTTCCCAGAAAGCAATGTAGCCCCTACAAATCACAAACCAGGCCCAAAATTTACAGTACGGCTTCATTAACTTGATTTCCCTGACTAGGCCTCAGTTAATGGGACATTGTGTATGGCCTGAATTAACAGTAACCAACCTTGGCACACTGAGCCCCTATGACCCATGATTCATTCTACTGCAGTTTGGGTAGGGAGGACCATGGATGATGGGACTTGAGTACCATCCAGGTCATGAGATTTGTAGTACTTTCAAACTCTTCATTCCCCACAGACCAAGGCGGCCCTGAACCACAAGACCAAACTTGGCACACAGTACCCCCATGTCCCACACTCGATCCTACTGCAGTTTAGAGGAGGATGGACCATGAAGGATGGGATTTCACGTACCTCCATTCACTTCCCAAGCCCGATGCGACCTTCATCCAGTGCATAATCATGACCACACTTGGCACAAAAAGCCCCCATGACCCAATGGATGTCCTGATGCAGTTTGGAGGGCGGACCATGGATGATGGGACTTGAAGTACCTCCACTCACTTCCCAAGACTGCTGCGACCCTCATTCAATGACTGATCAAGAGCCAAACTTGGCACACAAAGCCCTCATGACCCACTCTACATCCTGGTGCTGTTTGGAGGGGAATTGACCATGGATGACGGGACTTGAAGTACCTTCACTCACCTTCTGAGACTACTGCGACCCTCATCCAATGAATGATCAACACCAAACGTGGCACTAAGAGCCCCCATGACCCACTCTACATCCTGGTGCTGTTGGGAGGGGGATGGACCATGGCCAATGGGACTTTTAGTACCTTCACTAACTTCCTGAGACCACTGCAAGCCACGTACACATCTAATAGGAACCAACCTTGGCACACAATGCCTTCCTCAAATAACCCGGGCACCGCCGGGTCCTCAGCTAGTGAAAATATAAATCCAAGGTGGCATCCAACTTCTAAATGTGTTTTTGTCTAAGGATAAGATAAAAAACCCAATTTGCATTAATAGGTTACTGGCAGATATACATCCATCACTTCTACCCAAAAATCATTTGTTGAAATAGATTTACATTGAATTTCAATCAGATCATCATATTCTGGCATAGACAACATATGAGTTTAATTTCAATTGACAAATGGGTTTTCCACCCACTTGGTGTCCCTACTCGTATCTGGGAAGTATTCCGACAGGGATTTCATGAGGTTCATTAAGTGCTCACAAATGTTTTCATGTGCATCAACTTCGATTTCCAATTCATTTTCACTCAGAAACTGGGCCAGGAGAGGAAAGCATTTGAAGTTTTTTCATTTGCATATTTGATCCAAAATTTAAGTCTGGCATTCAATGGTGTTATTTTGTCTATTAATATAAATGTGCTTGTACCTTTCCACTGCAAATATGTAGTAACATCATTAAGTTTCCCAATGAGGAATGCACATTGCATGAGGCAGTTCTCCTTGGAGAAATAATTAGTGTGTTTGCTAGATGTGGAAAGGTCCACTCCATGAAGAAAACCAGAAACTCATTGCGCAGCTCATAAAACCTGGCCAGAACTTTGCCTCTAACTTGAAAGCCATCTAACTTCTGTGTGAATTAGAAGCGATTGATGTTGATTTCCCATATCTTCACAAGCCTTTGCAAAAAGGCTTGACTTCAGTGGGCAAGACTTTACATAATTTACAATTTTTACAGTCTCATTAAGAATGTCCTTTAAGTCAGATGAAATGTTCTTTGCCACAAGGGCATGCTGATTGAAGATGAAACAACTACTGGTACCATTTGGTGCAACATATTTTATTGCTGATACTGTCCCTTTCAATATTCCATCATCACTGCAGCCCTATTGCTTCATTCATTAACACACTAATCTAAACCAAGATTGTGTTTACACATGTTACAATTGATGATCTTAAAATTTCCTCCCCAGTTACATTGGTCTCCAAAGGTACACGTGCAAACAAATTTTCTTTGATAGTTAATTCAACACATATCTCATGAATATAATCAATATCATAAACCAACAGTGTCTGTACTCTTGCCTAGTTGCATTGAAACTGTTTTATTTTTGTAGCAATCCAAACTGAAGACTAGAAAGAAATTAAGTATTAGGTTGTACTTCATATAAATCAGCCAAAAATTCATTTAACAATAATATTAGAGTGCCAGTAAAGGACAGGAGGGAGGTAGCCAACTGATGTCCTTAGGGAGGGAGTTCCACAGACGGTGGGCCACTGCCGAGAAGGCCCTGTCTCTTGTCCCCATCAATAGTGTTTGCGAGAGTGGTGGGATTGAGAGCAGGGCCTTTCCTGACGATCTTAAGCTTTGTGATGGTTCATAATAGGAGATACGTTCGGACAAGTAATCTGGGCCAGAAATCTTTAGGGCTTTAAAAGTTAAAAAGACAAACAAACGTAGGGCTGTTGTGCTACAAAACAAACACAAAACAATGGGAAAAGAAGTAATGGGATATAGTATCCAATTACAAGGTGCAAATGCAGAATGCGATATATTTCAAATACACAATAATCAATTCTATATGAAATTTATATAGCAAAGCATCATATCATTGAGCAGGTGACTTTCACTGGGGGTAGTAGAACACACCATATACAGGTAGATATCTAAGACTTTGAAGTCCACAATTCATAATACATATATAAAAGCTATAAGGCGTCAAACCCCAACACAAAATAGTTTCAAGTCCTGG
Organism: Anolis apletophallus; assembly: GCA_030556195.1. Lineage (NCBI taxonomy): Eukaryota > Metazoa > Chordata > Lepidosauria > Squamata > Anolidae > Anolis > Anolis apletophallus. The sequence goes on from JARBWK010000004.1 coordinate 152,246,382, forward strand.
TAATATATAGCTACAAAAGGTATATGAATAAAAAGGAAATGTAAGTAAATGCCCTTCCGTGGCGTGTGCGGTTTGTAAGTTCCTAAAAGCCCCAAAAGCAAGCTGCTCCGGCACCCGCACCTTCTGTTCGTGTGGGAGGAGTCCGCTCCAAGAGAATAGTATTTGTAAAACGGCTGGTAGAAGGATATATCCCAGCCAAATAATAATTTTTAATACCAAATAAAAAGGAGATTCCGTTCAAGATGAGGAAATGTAGAGAAGGCCAATGGTTTGTAAATCCAAGCCGCTGCTGGTGTGCTGCAAATGGGCGGAGCTGCTCTATGCCACATAGGATTTGCTCCGAAGCATGTAGCCCAAAAACAGAACTGCCAGGAAGCGGAGAGAAGGGAAGGGGAAACTCCAAGGATGATCAGACGGGTGGATCCTCAATTTAAGACCAGGTAGGTAATCCAAGTATGGTAAATATGTATGCAACGTTTCCTCAGGTTCCCAATAAACCACGAATTCCAAAGACAGTGGGGATGGTTGGGGTCTGTCCCCCCGATTTGAGGACGAGGGTGTATCCCGAGTGGACTGTGTATATTGAAGAGCGAATCTTCACCCCAATGGGTTGCCAAATAATATCGAACTTGTAATTAAATCATATACAAATTGTAATCCATGGGAGAGCCTCATAAAAACCAGGTTTTAGCCACAGACGGTACATTGTGATTGGCCAAGACCGTTTCGCCAGAAACGAGGGCTTGTTCACAGCAGTAAACCTTAAGTACGATATCCACAAACACGGTGGTGCTACAAATTATAAACAGTAAAAGCACAAGAATTATACATTACCCAAAGCGCAAACAGCCAAAAGAGCAGAATAGGCTATTCATAGTATCAATTTAAATACATACCATCAATGATTATAACACGAACATCACAAAGGAGGGAAAGCTTTGACCCAAAGGTGAGCACTGAGGAAAAATGCTCACTATTTAAAGTAACAATTTATGCTTTGCTATATAAATTTCATATAGAATTGATTATTGTGTATTTGAAATATATTGCATTCTGCTTTTGTACATTGTAATTGGATACTATATCCCATTACTTCTTTTCCTGCTGTTTTGTGTTTCTTTAAAGGTTAAAACCAGCAATTTGAATTGTGCCTGGAAGCCAATCAGCAGCCAGTGGAGCTGGTGCAACAAAGAAGTAGTATTCTCCCTGTACGCCGCTCCAGTTAACAATCTGGCTGCCGACCGTTGGACTAACTGAAGCTTCTGAGAAGTTTTCAAAGGCAGCCCCACGTAGAGAGCATTGCACTAGTCTATTCTGGATGTAACCAGAGCATGGACCACCGTGGCCAAGTCAGACTTCCCAAGGAACGGACGTAGCTGGCGCACAAGTTTTAATTGTCACTTTGGTCTATGTAAAAAGTCTCCCATTTAGATCTTGATAGTTTTCAGGTTTTCTGAGGCTACGAGGCATCTAGTTTTAGCTTTATGACTAGTTAAGAAAACTGTTGAGCATTTATGTGTTTATAGCTCCTGCTTTATTTTTCAAATGTGAGATACTTGAATGTTCCACTTTTAGGAAGGAAGTACTTTTAGCACTCTGGGGTATACTTTCTTTGAGGAAGCTATTTCTTTTATTCTTCCAAGTTTGCACTGCTGAAAGGTCATAACAGAATGCAAAAATACAATTCTGAATGTATCTACTCAGAAGTAAGCCTCACTGAACTTATTGGGAATTACTTGAAGGTAAATGCTTCTAAGATTTCAGGCTTAAAATATAAAATATGGTGATCAGTTCATGATGATGACTGACTAACCAGGAAATTCATGCTAGTGTGAACAGCTCAGAGACAATATAAATCTGGAATTTAGCAGCTAGATTAGAGATGTAACTTGTAACTAATTTCAGTCTCAAAATAAATAATGGCTAATTACACATTTTAAAAGACTAGTTGTAGTTAAGACATCCTGCACAAAACTTTCATGTGTTTTCTTTACTATAAAAAAATAGCATTTTACACAGAAAATATTATTTTCTGCGCAGAAAAGTTTCTTCCCCGTCCAAGATTCTCTTTGTCAAAGTTCCTGATTCTTAGCTATCTCCCTCTCGCTCTATAAAAGTCAATATATATATGTTGAACTGTCTGTTTATACCCCAGAGGCTATTGCTAGGTGAAGTGGCCTTCTGTGATGTCACTTGATTGGCTGTTGCTAAGTGAAGGATTGATTGTTGTGATGTAAAGTGGTCCATACTGTAAGTGATCGTTGTTTCTGACAGCACTATTGTATTTTCCAGATTTAATGTCTTTTGGTGTGATGATGACAGAACCTTGATAGAAATTAAATTCACTCACAAGGAAATCTTGGAAATTGCTTTAATGCTAGGTTACTGCTGAACAGCAAAGTTACAAATGAAGAAAATGTGGGCAACTTCTCAGTTCAATGCCCCCAAGGTCCAAAAGCAACTCCTGAAAGTTCCTCTGTCCAGCCTCTATGTCTTTCAGTCTGAGCAGGTTTGTGTTATCAGTCTCCTTCCCACAGATGTGTTCATTCTGTTTTCATTCCTTGACCTTGGCTGTGAACTCATGGCATTGAGGTATTCTGGTGTCTTGAACACACCAGATACAAGTCCATGACACTTGGGGGGGGGAAAAGCTCAGTAAGAGATTAGAACAAATAGAATTGCATGTTCTAGGACAGTGTTTTTCAACCTTTTGTGAGCCACGGCACATTTTTTACTTTTACAAAATCCTGGGGCACACCACCAACCAAAATGACACAAAATGACACTCTAACTTATTATATTCTACTATACCATTATATTGTAACATTATTAGTACTATTACAAGTAATATAAAATATATAATTTCAATATTGTATTATTTTTAAAAGTGTTATCTTGTATTACATTATAATATAAATATTATAGGTACATACAATATATTATCAGTAAAGCACGGGAGTTAATCCTGACTGTTATCATTACTCTCATAGTCAATAACGATATACACCATGACTATGACAAATACTGTTAATATAACAATATAATAGCATATACTAAGGGAAAATAATAATATTATGTTAATATATAGTTCATAATAATAATAATAATAATAATAATATAGCCCATGAGGCTCCTTTCACGTCATGTCACAGTCTCTGAGGTCACAGTCTTTCTCAACCAGTGTGCCGTGGCACACTAGTGTGCCGTGACGGACCTCCTGCTGTGCCGCGAGAAAAGCTCTCTTTCCCCAGCCAGCCTCCAATCCGCCATGACTCCCGCAATGACTCTCGCCCCTTGCTCGCTGAAGCCGCGTGGAGGAGCCCCGCCCACTGAAGCCCGTCCACCGCTCATGCTCCTCCTCTGTAGGAGAGCTGAAGCTGGGGGAGGGGGTGGGGCATGGCGCGGCCTGTAGGAGTGCCAAAGCCGGGGAGGGGCGGGCATGGCCTGGCCTGGCTCTGCCCTTCCCGCGGCACTCCCAGCAGCTGCTCCAGCCTTGAGGGGACAGTGCCAAGCCAACATTGTGCTGGCTCTGGCACGGCTGGCTTGGCACTGCCCCTCAAGGCTGGAGCAGCTGCTGGAGAGGTGAAGCCGGGGTAGGGGCAGGGCATGGCGCAGCCTCGCAGCCTCCTCCCGGCTTTGGCACTCCCAATAGCTGCTCCCAGCAGGCCACCAACCCCCAGCCGTTCTTTACTGTGTGAGAGTGCCATTCTGTGTCATTTTGGTTGGTGGTGTGCCCCCGGATTTTTTTAATGTTAAAAGTGTGCCGCGGCTCAAAAAAGGTTGGGAAACACTGTGGTAGGCCACTCACATACCTGCCCGGAGGTGGGCCCCGCATTGTGGCAGCAGTGGGCGAAGAGGCAGTAGAGCCATGGGTAGGAGAGGAAGCCCACGAAGGCAGAGGTGGCGGCGCCGGCCAAGGCCAGGCTCAGACGCAAAGGGCTCCACCGTCCCAGCTGGCTGAACCAGCGCCAGGCCCGCCACCAAGCCCAGCACCGGCAGGCACACCCGCCACCGCATCATCTCAGACAAGGCACTTCCACTCCACTGGCGTCCCCTCAGAGAAGGCGCTTCCGGTCCCGCTGCCGCCATCTTGGTGCCGGGCAGGAGTTCAAGGCCACCACGATGGGATTGGCCCGCGGGGAATAGAGGGTTGTGGATTATTCAAGACTCAAGAAGTTCCAATTTCCCACACCACACCTGATGATTGCTCACGGCAGACTAGTGTGCTGCGGCACACTGGTTGGGAAACACTGGTCTAGGAGACAACATGGCTGTCTCAAGTTAAAATGTGAATAATCATCTACCTCTTTAATGGCAAAACTTGTTCCTCACTAAAATCCAATACAGTCTAATATTGGCAACTGCATAAGGGAAAGGGACCAATTTCTACCCCCTCTGGCACACCATATTAACAGTGAGAGTAACTGGAAGATACATTGGTACCAATTTACCTGATTTTTGGCCAATTTTCACCTAGTATCCCCCCACTTTGAAGATTTGTGTGTGTAAATCAAGTCTGCGTGTTTGAGGTGATTTTTCATCCAACATTTGTTTAAATGGGGGTCTGCAATCATCTATTTCACTCGGGAAACTCAGAAAGGGATTTCAGGCCTCATTTTTCCATATGAATATAATGGACTTTGCAAATGCACCTTTTCAGCCTGTTAGATAATCAGTCTATGGATACACTTCTTGATATATTGGTTTCAGTACTGGAACTCTCCTAGGTTTTTTTTTGCTCCTTGGTAATAGTCCTAGGGGTATGCAAACAAGCATGTTAAATTTAACTCGACAGTAGCAGTAATTCTTAGTATTCCTATGGTAGATTCCCATAATATATCAACAGATTCTTTTCAGTTACTACTTCCACATTGAAGTTCTCTTTTGTATGGAAGTTGAATAACCAGAGGTTAGATCCCACCACCCCTCTTTTCTTTTTCTGATCCTTCAGTGTGGGAAGATTGAAAATGAAAAAGGTGGGTTGTGTTGGAAGCTACAGTAATTGCTCCTCCAGACATTCACAGTCCAAAGCATACATTGGAATTCTCTGAAAAATCTCTTCTTTTTCTAAAGCCCTAATAACAAGCACAGAGCAAGGTCAGAGAGGAAAAAAATGATCAAGTAACCACCTGAATGCATATTCATAGTATACTATGAATTAATTTAAGCATGCTTTTGTAGCTTTAGCATTATGACAGGAAATTGCTTGTCAATCAACCCAAATACCACTTTGAAAATAAGATTATCAATCAAGTTTTTTAGTTACAGCAAAGGCGAGGGTGGGGAGAAATGCATTAAATGTCATGGGTGGGGAAGTGGACTTTCCTTGGCTTATCTTTCTAATATAACAACTTATTTAAAAAGAGAAACTCTTGTATGGTTTGCCAAACATATTACATGACAAAAGTTTTCTTCTGCTTCTTTTGAGAATGATATTGTGACAGGCATCATGAAGGCATGGATTTGGGATCCAGTTCCAGAATGCCCTTCTCAGAATGAAGTGTTCAAAGTCAGTTGGGTTAGTTAACTACAGTAAAGAAATGGGAAGATAACATTGTCATTTAAAACTTTGTGTGTGCTAAGGTTGTTAGGTGAAATAAGGGGCAGGAATTGCTTGTCACCTTTTCTACACAACCATTAAAAGGTCAGGAGCTCAATCCCTTATTTCACCTCCAGAATTTCTGTGACTGCCAATAAGGCAAAGATCTCTACTTGATTTAGGACTTATTCTTATGCAGCTGACAAATGTGTATCAGGACATCTACAGTTTTAGCGAGCTAACTTCATTCCAGTTATTTATTTATTTATTCAAATTTATCTGTCGCCACTCCCGGTTGGCTCGGGGTGACTTACATACGATAAAACAATATAATATTAAAGTTACAAAATCATATTAAAACCATATCATTGAGTTAAAACAGTAACAGTAGATACATAAAAAAACATCAGGAGCGGCCGAGCAATTTTAAGACCTAAAGGTCTACTGGAACAGTAGAGTCTCACAGGCCTTCCGGAAAGCTAATAGATTTTGAAGAACACGAATTTCAGCAGGAAGTACGTTCCAGAGGGTTGGGGCCATGATTGAGAAAGCCCTTCTCCTTGTTGCAGTCAGATGGTAAACTTTAGGACTTGGGACCACCAGGAGATTTTGCATCTCTGAGCACAAGGATCTAGTGGGACAGTATGGGATGAGGCGGTCCCTTAGGTACACTGGCCCCAGACCATTCAAGGCCTTGAAGATCAAAACCAACACTTTGAAGGTAATTCGGCACTCCACAGGAAGCCAGTGCAGATCGCACAGAATAGGTGTAATATGGCAGCTCGTCAGGACACCAGCAAGCAGCCAAGCTGCGGCGTTCTGCACCAGCTTGTTTCTGGATCACTGACAGAGGAAGGCCGATGTAAAGAGTGTTACAGTAGTCTAACCTGGAGATGACCATAGCTTGGACCACTGTGGCCAGGTCGTGTCGAGACAAATAGGGGGCCAGCTTCCTCGCCTGGCGTAGACGGAAAAACACCGCTCTGCTGACGATGGATACATGAGTCTCCATCGACAGCTGAGGGTCAAAAGTTATATAATAAGATATTAAGGAAAGGTTTCAGTTTAGTCTTCTACTACATTTGAGTTGTGATTGTATTTGTGTCAGAGGAGAAAATCTGTTACAATACTGCCCATCTTCACTCTATCATTTATCCAAAAGCAAGGTTTCCCAGCTCCTGGATAACTTGGTCTGTACAGATCGCTGACATATCATATTAAACAGTACTTCTATATATTTCCTATATTCTTCCACATCGATTTTTACATTTTTAAAGAAATGCTCATTTTGTACAGAAATGGCTAAAAACATAATTTTAAAAGAAATTAGGGCCAACAGACTCCCCTATTTTTAAACAATTTTCATCAGTTTTGTGAATATTCATTTATTTCAGGTTATTTCTAGTTTAAATCTTTGCATTTTATTTTTATGCCAGTAAGTATCCATGTTTGAGTTTTTGTAGAAAATCAAATGAAATTAGAGAATACAAAAACATAAAAGTGTAAAATGGGATATATATATATATATATATAGAGAGAGAGAGAGAGAGAGAGAGCAAACATAACAGCAGCACAAATAAAACAATAATATATTGAATCAAAATATCTAATCAAAACAACATGTCCAAATCTTATAGTTTGGATCTTAACTTGATATTCATGGATGAAAGGGTGTTTATAGACTAGATTGAGATTCCATGGAGGATCGTATTGGTGGAAATGTTTAACTTTTTTACTTACTCCATATAATCTTCAGTTTTCTCATGCAGCCTCCACACGTTCCCACCCCATTTTCATAGTTCTCTCTGGCCTTTGAACGAGATGGAATCTTGCAAGGATTTTCAGGGCAGAATAAATTAATGAACATTTCCTCCCTCTTTTCCTAGAACGAGATCGTGTGAGCAGAACTATATAACACTGTCAGCAAATTAAGGATGTCTGCCATTGGTCGGAACTGCTATCTAAATCTCACAACATGTCTTAAACCTCTTAACTTTAGTTGCCCATGGTGGTAGAATGTTCAACAGTTTGTTGTGTGTCCTTTGAAACATGATGCCTGGTTGAGCATACTTTGCCCTGGAGATCAGTACCATTCAGGGTCTTCCCTTAGCAAAACAAGAAAGTAAAATAAGTAAGGAATAACTAATTCTTTCTAGCTAAGATGGGGATGTGAAGAGTCATGCTTGCTGGCCACTACTGCAAAGGGAACTGAAGATGTCTTCTCTCTAAGAAGAGAATTGAGTCTCAAGAAGTAGCAGTGACAGGTGATTCCCCTGTCAGTGGGGCAATAAATGTACCTTGAGTTTAGCATAACTTTATAAGAGCTACCCAAAATGGGCATGCTCCAAGATTTCCACCAGCAGCACTCTAGCCTCTGTCTCTTCTGCTTCATCAACCTCAACTCCTTGGAAAACCAAGGTGCTGAGTTGGTTCTGCATAATGAGAGAGGGCGTTCAGGAGTGATAATGTCCACAACCCTGGCCATCTCATGAAGGACAGGATCGTAAGCCTTCATGCCAGGAAGATCCCCAAGAGACATCAGGAATCCATCTGGATCCATGAGTCTCCTGGGGTGGACCATCTTAATCAGCCCACCGTCGGAAGCTACGGAAAGTCTAAAACCGATCAGATAGTGGTAGGTCCATGACAATGGAAGAATATTTTGCTCCTCCACACCAAGATTGGCCCAAGATTGAATCCTATAGGTTTTGTTGTTATAAGGACTGGTTATACTGGTTTATTTATCAATTTACATATTGAACAATGACCACAACTCATGCAAGAACACATCATGCAGGGCTTGACGAATGCAAGTCTGGAGTTAAAATTACTGGAACAAACATTAACAACCTTAGATATGCAGATGATACCACTTTGATGGAGGAGCTGAGGAGCCTTCTAACCAAAGTGAATGATGAAAGTGCAAAAGCTGGGTTGCAGTTAAACATAAGAAAAACCAAGATTATGGCAACCGGACACATTAATAACTGACAAATAGAGAGAGAAAACGTGGAGGCAATGAAAGACTTTGCATTTCAAGGTGTGAAGATTACTGCAGATGCAAACTGCAACCAGGAAATCAGAATATGTTTACTTCTTTGGGAGGAAAACAATGACCAATCTTGATAAAATAGTGAAGAGTAGAGACATCACACTGGCAACGAAGATCTGCATAGTCAAAGCAATGGTATTCCATAAGGACCATAAGGAAGGCTGATCAAAAGAAGATGGATGCTTTTGAACTGTGGTGTTGGAGGAAAGTTCTGAGAGTGCCTTGGACTGCGAGAAGATCCAACCAGTCCATGCTTCAGGAAATAAAGCCCAGCTGCTCATTGGAGGGAAGGATATTAGAGGCAAAGATGACGTATTGTCGAAGACTTTCATGGCTGGAATCATTGGGTTGTTTTAAGTTTTTCAGGCTATATGTCCATGTTCTAGAATCATTTTCTCCTGACGTTTTGCCTGCCTCTGAGGATGCTTGCCATTGATGCAGGTGAAACATCAGGAGAGAGTGCTTCTAGAACATGGCCATATAGCCCAAAAAACCTACAACAACCCAAAGATGAAGTACTTTGGCCACATCATGAGAAGACAGGAAAGCTTAGAGAAGACAATGATGCTGGGGAAAATGGAAGGAAAAAGGAAGAGGGGTCGACCAAGGGCAAGAGGGATGGATGGTATCCTTGGGTTGACTGCCTTGACTCTGAAGGAGCTGGGGGTAGTGATGGCTGACAGGGAGCTCTGGCATGGGCTGGTCCAGGAGGTCACAAAGAGTGACTGAATGAATAAACAACAACAATATATGCAAATACAGGTATTTAATAAATCCAAAATTGGGAATACTTGTGGTTCCAAGCATTTTTATATGGGAGGTTTAACTGGCTATGCAGTTTGCTTTCTTCTCAAAATTTTCACATCACATTTAAAATAAAATTGAAGATTTACATCCCAATTGGGGCTGTTTGGTATTATTATCTTTATAGCTCATGAAGGGTTAATTTGTATAGCTTGCCTCCTACCTTACCAAGCATTACTGTATTTTCTAAAATGTCATGTCTTGTCACAATATGCCCAAAGCATGACAGTCTCGGTTTAATCACCTTGGCTTTTAGGGAAAGTGTTGCAATTGAGCCTTTAGCATCTCCTGCTAGTAGTGATAAGGAAGATGCTGAGTCTGTAGCATCTAGCAGTAGTATGGAATGGGGTGCAGCTCTGAGTAATCAAGACGCTGGAGCTAGGAGAAAGAGGGCTGCAAGTGATTCTAGCCTTGAGGGATTGGGGCAGAGAAAGAAGATCCGGCAAATACTTAGAGTTCCTTCAGATTCTGAAACCTTTGAAGGTTTTTTCTGGGGAAGAAGAAATAGAGTCAGAGGAAAGTGATACTGACCTAGACTGGACTTTGGTTCAGGAAGTAAGGGATGTGTGTAATGAAGAGTCTAACTCTGATACCTTCCTAGGCTTCGACAGTGATTCAGACTGGCCTTCTGAGGCTTCAGGGACAGACTGGGATACTTTAAGTTTCCAAAAACTTTGGCAAAATTGTAGGAATGCACAAAGCACAGCAGCTGTAGGAAATGAAACAGCTGCTGCCCCTGATCAAGGGGAGTCGCCGGGTGAGTCCGACACCTAAGGGCTATATAATGAATGGGTTTATGAGGCTGCCTTGCGGCAGTCAAAGAGTTCATCTGGTGCTTTTGTCTGGCGTTCCTGTGATCTTTGGCATCTTGGCATCATGTGTCTTGTTCCTGGTTCCAGTTACTCGTGAGTTATGGGTTACTCCACCACCTTCTTTGGGATGAGTTGCTATGGCTGCTCTGCTACTGTTTGGGAGAAGGTGGGGGGGTTGGGATTCAATGTTTATCTTTTCTGTCTAGTTGCCGCCGTGTATTCCTGTGGCGGGGTTTTTTTTATCTCCACTGAATCTGCTGTGAGTTCCAGCTGCAAGTTTGGTATTCTATGACATGGAGGGAGGTTGAGACTGTGTTTTATGGAGACTATGATATGTGTTATTCCTGTATACTCAGCTCCTGTGACCCTTGGACTGTCTCCTCTTTTCCTCCATCATTCTCCTGCCCTTGATCTTTGGACGGGCTTACGACTACTCTTCTGGATCATCCCACATTGGACGTCACAGACGGACGTCCTGAGTTTGTTTTGCATCATGCTTCAGGGTTTTTGTTAGGTTTCCTGGGATTTTTAGCTGAGTTGGCTGCTTTTTTGTCCGTCCCCTTTCCATTTGATTGTTCAATAAACTTTTTGTTACCCCCTTTTACATCTGAGCTTGGCTTACTTGGTCTCTGTGCTGCGACAGAAATTTTAGGTTTGGTTTTCTCTTGAGCTCATTTGGGGGGGGGGTGTCTCTTTTTTTACTATTTATTATATCAATAGACCTCTTATCCAACACCACATTTTAAATAAATGAGTAGCCTATGGGCCTCCAGAGCTTATTGGACTGCAACTCTCATCACTCCATAGCATTGATTGGTTATCTTGGTCTTAAATGAGTTCCAGACATCAACATTTGTAGTACCACACATTTGGTGGCAGATTTTGTAGATGTACATTGTCATATCCCACTTGAGACTGTGAGGCGTGTGTGCCATTTACGAATGTCTCGTGTTCAAGTGAAAACAAACACCTAGGGAAGAAATGTTCTAGGCCAGCCTTTCAGCATTTCCTGCTGAAGTCTTCAAGAAAGGATTTATCTGTCAGAATAATTTAAAGACCAGCTCTTAAGCTAAGCAAATAACCCAGGGAGTATCTATATTTCAGATCTACAAAACTGAACTACATTTTCAGTGGTATTTGTTAGCATGGCCTAATTGCAGCATTTCCCCCCTGAGTTATGGAACATTAACTTTACAAATTTTCTCAGAAATCAGGTAAAATTATTTGAATCTCTAAAAATAATGAGCTTAAATTAAAAGTGCCTTGCAGCCATGAAACAAGCCAAATAAAGCAATTTCTTAATGTACAAATCTGGAATCAATTTGAGAAGTGTTGAAAATACTAAATATATTAGACTGCCCATTTAGCTAAATAGGGTTGACTAAAGTGAGATGGAAGGGAGCGGAGAGAGAGAAGAGAGGGAGGGAGGGAGAGAGAGACTGCAATGGGATTTATGCCTGCTTTGTGGAGTCGAGAATGTTGGAGGTGTCCTGAATTTTAAAAAGGTGTTTATTAGAAGTATTTCTGCAAACCCACTAGGAGTTATGCAGCTGTGGAGAAACAAGTTTTGGGAGGAGAGATAGTTGGAAGAAAGTAGGAGTGCATAGAAGATAAGGATGGGTCACAAAGGGAAGAACATATTTGCAGAGAAGGAAAGGAAATGAAGGACTGTATTTTCCTAAATATCTTGATTTAAGTGGGTTGCTGTGAGTTTTCCAGGCTGTTGATTTAAATTAATAATAGAGCAAAGTTAATTTGCTGATCTTAGCCATATCTACATCTACATGGGCCAAATAAAGTAGACTTACTATTCAACTGCTTTAAAAAAATCCACAGGACACATGGCTGGCTTCACAGCAAAAGTCCTGCATCCAACCATTATCCAGGGAAATCCAGGGAAAGGTGAAATGGGTTTATTCTGGAGTTTCCCCAGTATTTTACAGATGTGGACAGCTGAATAGGGCTGGATTCAGTATCAGCACATCCAACAGATTCATTACTGTGCTGTTGGCCAAAACAACTCCCTCACAGAAGTTTGATGGTGACATTGCTTCTGGTGAGGTCACAAAAGAGTATTCAGCCATGTGACCAGGAAAAGTGAGGTCACCAGCAAACCTCCATGGTAGCAGTAGTCTGGATGCACGTTCTGTCCAGAAGGCCATATAAACAGCCAAAGAGCTCTAGGGATGCTCTGGGGCTTCATCGGGGAAGCTCTAGAGCAGTTTAACCTAGTGTATATGGATATGCATAGCTTCAGTGGTAGGTAATATAATTGGGTGTAAATAATTATTTGTTTTGTGTGTGTGTGTGTGTGTATGGATCATACAAGTAGAAAGCAACAAAGTTGATTTATACTATATATATATATATATATATATATATATATATATATATATACACTAACTGAGGACCTGGCGGTGCCCGGGTTATTTGAGGAAGGCATTGTATGTCAAGGTTGGTTCCTATTAGATGTTTATGTGGCTTGCAGTGGTCTCAAGAACTTACTGAAGGTACTGCGAGTCCTGGGGGCCTAGTCAGGGAAATCAAGTTGAGGGAGCCTAACAATATCCCATGTGCTGAGGCCTAGTCAGGAAAATCAAGATAAGGATGCCTTGTTTTCAATTTTGGGCCTGGTCTGTGATGTATAGGGGCTACAGTGTTGTTTTGGAAGTGAATGAGGTGAAGGTACTTAATATCCCATTATTCATGGGCCATCCTGCCCTAAACCACACCAGGTTGTGAAGTGAGCCATATTTCCCCTGTTTGCCAAGTTCGGTCGCGATCCGTCATTGCTGTGGGCCGCAGTTGGTGTCTGCCTGAGGCATTTCCTTTTCCCTCTGAGTCACCTTGGAATGGTGGAATGTGGTTGGCCTATCGGAGTACATTATGCAAATACCATTTCAGTGACAACTAATCCCCTCTGTCTGGGGCCGTAGAATGTTGGAATTCTGAGGCTGGCCAATCAGAGCCCATTATGCAAATAATCCCACAGTGACAGCCAATCGAAACGATTTGCACATATTCCTCCCTCTGCTCGGTCGCTCGGCCGCACCACTGCCCTCAAACACTGATTTTAATTATATGTAATAGAATAGATAGATAGATAGATATAGAGAGATCCATATATATTCACCTCCTTCTAGTGTCACCTATTGTCTATACTTTTTTAATTCCACAGCCATAGCCTACTTATATTCATCCGTTTTTCACTGTTTATATAATTTATCATGATTTTGATGTTACTGCCAGGCGAAGAAGATAAGGCAATAGCAAGCTTTTTTTCTGTTCAAGCCCAATAATAACATTACTGCCTAATTTACTTGCACTTTTTTTCATTACAAAAAGTTAACATTTACATTAGTGCATTAATGATGCTTAGAATCCAGTAGGTGATTTGTGTGCCATCATCCCAGTTAGTGCAATGTATGTATATTGAGGCACATTGTAGAAGGAAACATCCAATACCTCCTTGTACCTCTTTGTCTCAAGTGTAAGGGTAGCTGGAGCATGCCCAAGCTGAAATATGCTCCACATCTGATCTGAGGGTATGGGCTATAAACATTTCAGTAATGAATAAATGTCATGGGGAGTTGATAATGCAGTTGTCGCAATCTTTTTTTAATGGTCAGGTAATGATTTATTCATTCTTACGTGATGCAGGACCATGGTTAGATTTCTGTTCAACTCGTAACTTGCATATTCTACAGGAAAGTGCCATCTCCTCTTTGTGTTCTCTGTGCAAAACGAGTGGAAATTATTTAATATTCATGTAATACAAAACTAGATCCTGCAGCTGAAGACTCAGCAGGAGAAAGTGAATTGGCCTACAATCCTCTATCAGGGGTGCTCACACTTTTCAGTATGTGAGCTACTTGTAAAACAACCAAGTCAAAATGATCTACCTACCCACTACTCAGAGAGCCATAAAAGCAAAATATTTGGAAATTTATTTCAGTGAGAGCCATATAATATATTTTAAGACTGAATTCAACTAAATGTGAGTATAATAAGCCCCTGAATTTATTCATAATAATAATGATAATAATATTCATTCTGCCTCTGCTAAAAATAACAACAACAACAACAACAACAGGTTCCTAGAGTAGAAGGAGACCTCCAAAGGCTATCCAGTCCAACCTCCTTCTGTCATAAGGGAAAAACACAATCAAAGCATTTCTCACAGATGACCATTCAGCCTCTGATAATAATAATAATAATAATAATAACAATGGGTTCCTAGAATAGGAGGAGACCTCCAAGGGCCATCCAGTCCAACCTCCTTCTGCACCTGGGCGGCGTCGGGAGCCTGCGGGGTGGGACTGAGCCTTCCTCCCGCCCTGCCTGCAATCTACCAGAATGCCCTACGCGAGCTACCAGTAGATCGCGATCTACCTAATGAGCACCCCTGCTCTATATCTTACTGATTTAACACTATCACTTTAGAGTTTTAAAGTAGAGGCATAAGAACATAAGAAGAGCCCTGAATTTTTCATAGTATGTAGAATAGGAGGGCAAAAAGCTGCTCCCGACCCCCACAACCAGTTGGAATTCTCAGGCAGAAAGGTCCTCAGCTGCTCTAAATCACATTTCCCAGAATTCTGCAGGAGGCAACCACACAATAAGAAAGTGGGTACCCCAGCTTTAAAACACTAATGTGATGGTGTCCTAGTGCTGTCCTGAAGCAACAATATGACAGGGAGGCCCATACTAACACCCCCAAATTTAATCAAGTTAAGCTGGAGATAATGGTCTACAGCAGTGGTTCTCAACCTTTCTGATGCTGCGACCCCTAGATACAGTCCTTCATGTCGTGGTGACCCCCAACCATAAAAATATTTTTGTTGCTAATTCATAACTATCATTTTGCTGCTGTCTCTTTTAAATTGTCTTTTAACATATGATGATGTTTTAGTTAATGTTTATCTGTCTTTTTATTATTATTGTTGGCATCTAATGGTTACCGGTTATAAGCCTCCCTGAATCCCCCTCCAGGGTGAGAAGGACGGCATATAAATGTCTAAAATAAATAAATACTATTTTGAATTGTTGTTGCACCCTAGACCTGAAGGATCCCTCAGTAAACCACTTGAGACCAGCCGTGATTAAATGCTTTATTTAGAATAAATGGATAGAATAAAAGAGATGAAAGATATAGTCCATTGATGCCCCCAGCATCAGGGTATTGCAATGCAATAGTCAAGGTAAAAGCTCAATAAATGCAGTAATAGTCTTGACGCCCCAATGGGCTAAAATCCTGGATAAGTTCTTGGCAACAAAGGCTTGGCAAGTACTTAGTCCAAAGGCTTGAAGGCCCAATGGCCCAGGCTTGAGTTCCGTGGAGCTTGGCAAGGAAGCTTAACATTGGCATGAGATGCCGAGCAGCTCTGGGGCCTGACTTAAATAGCCCCCCCCCCTGCTTTGATCTTGAAGGCGCCGACTTCGACGCAGCCCTTTCCCATAGACAGTTCCCCAGCTTGACTTTCTCATGCCTCCTGAAACAGGATGGTATGTCAACTCATTAGTAATTGCACCTGGAGATTCGGGAGGCAACCAGGCTCCGCTTTCCCCTCGCTTCTTATCAGCCTGGGAAGGAGAAAGGCTGTGCTTTCCCTTGAACGCCGGTTGAACTAGAGGCCTCTGCAGAGGCTTGCTTTCTGACTTAGCTGAAGTCTTGGAGTTAACATGGCTTCTGTCTTGCTTGGCTATGGAACCAGGCTGGGGCCTGACAATCGTAATGTAAATCTCTGATATGCAGGATGTATTTTCATTGTTACAAACTGAACATAATTAAAGCATAGTGATTTATCACAAATGCAATATGTTTGGGGGAGTATTTTATTATTTATTTACGTTATTTCTACCCCGCTCTTCTCACCCCCGCAGGTGGACTCAGAGCGGCTTTCATAGCAACAATTTGATGCCGTAGGGATACAATATAAAAAGATAAAAACATATACAAAGCACAGGGGAGCGAGTTCCATAAGCGGGGGGTCACCACCGAGAAGGCTCTGTCCCTCATCCCACCAGTCGTGTTTGCGAAGCTGGTGGGACAGTGAGCAAGGCCTCGCCGGCAGATCTTAAGTTATAAGGCGGGACATAGAGGTAGATACGTTCGGACAAGTAAGCTGGACCGGAGTCGTATAGGGCTTTATAGGCCAAGACCAGCACTTTGAATTGTGCTCAGAAATGGACCAGCAGCCAGTGGGGTTGACGTAACAGGGGGGTGGTATGCTCCCTGTATGATGCTCCAGTGAGCAATCTGGCTGCCGCCCGTTGGACTAATTGAAGTTTCCGAACAGTCTTCAACCCCCACGTAGAGCGTGTTGCAGTAATCTTTTCGGGAATAGCAAGCTTGGGCCAGAACTATGGTTTGATTATAGGAATCTTCTTTATAGGTACCATATTTTTCGGACCATAAGACGTAGTTTTTTTTCCTCCCAAAGTGGAGGGAAAATCACCTGCGTCTTATGGTGCGAAGACGCAGGCAGGGGGGGGGCAGAGGGGGGGGTTGTACTCACCGGCGGAGTAACCCGAGGAGGAGCAGGAGGAGGGGGAGGCCACGAGGGCGGTCCCCACGGAGGTGGCCCGGAAGGGCCCGAAGACAGAGGCGCTTCTTCCTGACGTCACTTATTTGCGCCTCTGCCGAAGGTGAAGGCCTCGCCGGCCGGTGGCTCTGACTTTGTCCCGAAGGAGAGCCTGGAGGAAGGAGGAAGAGGCCGCAGCGCCTCCGCAGGGCTCCCTCCAGGCTCTCCTCCTGGGGACGGTCAGAGCCACCGGCCGGCGAGGCCTCTCTCCCCTCTCGGCAGAGGCGCCACAAGTGACGTCAGGAAGAAGCGCCTGTCTCGGGGCCACGAGGCTCCCAAGGAGAGCAGAAGACAGAGGCGCTTCTTCCTGACGTCACTTATTCGCGCCTCTGCCGAAGGGGAGAAGGCCTCGCCGGCCGGTGGCTCTGACTTCGTCCGAAGGAGAGAGCCTGGGGAGGGAGCCCTGCGGAGGCGCTGCGGCCTCTTCCTCCTTCCCTCCAGGCCTCTCCTTCGGGACGAAGTCAGAGCCACCGCCGGCGAGGCCTTCCTCACCTTCGGCAGAGGCGCAAATAAGTGACGTCAGGAAGAAGCGCCTCTATCTTCTGCCTCTCCGTGGGGGCCGCTCTCGTGGCCTCCCCTCCTCCTGCTCCTTTTGAGTCTCTCCCTTCCCATCATGCCTGACCAGCTTTTTTCTGTGCAGGCATGACGGGAATTGTAGTTTTGCACCTTGTAGTTTTGCAAGGTGCAAAACAAACTACAATTCCAGTCATGCCTGCACAGAAAAAAGCTGGTCAGGCATGATGGGAAGGGAGAGGGGACTCACAGGGCGAGGGCGGAGCAGGAGGAGAGGGAGGCCACGAGGGAAGAAGAGAGAAGAGAGTGAACAGTAAAGTTAAAAAAAAGAAAAAAAGGTACAGTAAAACACAACACACACACAGTATAACACATTCTAATACATTATAATATATTATACACAGTATAATACATGTATGTGGGGCTGTGCAACTTTAGGGCAACCCCACATACATGTACCTACATATAGTGTCCCATACAGCACCCACCCCCCATATTCGTGTCCCATACTGTAGCAGCAAAATCAGGAGTCCCAGAACTCCCAGGCAATACCTCTGTCATTGTTGCTTGGCAAGCTGCCTCACTATTCTAAGGCCAATTATGCTATAACTTTTGCTGTGCATCACTCTCTTCTGACATCACTTCTGCTTTAATACAGCACCCACCCCCATATTCGTGTCCCATACAGCAACCAGCCCCCCATATTCGTGTCCCATACAGCACCCACCCCCCATATTCGTGTCCCATACAGCAACCAGCCCCCACAATAGTGCCTTGGGCAGATGGCAGCTCTTGATGACAGTTCTTTCATTTCATTTTTGTTGTAGAACACTACCGTAGCCTCCTGCTGCATCCAAAGATGTCAAAGCAGAAAAGGCTAAGCTACAAAATCCCATTTAAACTGGAGGTAGTGAATACGCCAAAGAACATGGAAACAGGGCAGCTGAAAGACAGTTTGGGCCACCTCCAATTGAAAAATGATACGGGAATGGAGGAAACAGGAGGAAGCACTGCAAAAAAGCAGATAAAAGCAAACACACTTTTCATGGGCATGCTGCAAAATGGCCACAGATAGATGTGGAAATGAAAGAGTGGATCATGCATCACAGGAACAATGGATTATCAGTCTCCACGAAAATGATAAGATTTGAAGCCAAGCGTCTTGCTGCAGAGAAAGGCATTGACGACTTTACTGGATCAGCATCATGGTGCTACAGGTTCATGAGACGATCTGGCCTTGCTATGCGCACCAAAACTAGAATTGCGCAAATGCCTAAGGAATATGAATCCAAGATTCTGTCTTTCCATAAATTTGTTATTGAAGCAAGAAAGAAAAATGGCTTTGAAATAGGGCAGATTGGAAATATGGATGAAGTCCCATTAACCTTTTGATGTTCCATCAAACAGGACTGTTGATGTGAAAGGTGCAAAAACTGTAACTGTGAAGACCTCAGGACATGAGAAAACCCATTATACTGTTGTGTTGTCCTGCTGCGCGGATGGCACCAAGTTGCCTCCAATGATAATTTTCAAAAGAAAAACCATGCCGAAAGAGGTGATCCCACGTGGAGTTATTGTCCATGTTCATGAGAAAGGATGGATGGATGAAGGTGGAATGAAAATATGGATAGAAAAAGTGTGGTCCAAACGCCCTGGAGGGCTTCTGAAGAAACCTGCCCTACTAGTACTTGACCAGTTTAGGGCACATATCAGTGACAACACAAAAAAAATCTTTAAATTAGCAAAGACCCATCTAGTTGTCATTCCTGGGGGGCTTACTAGCCAGTTGCAACCTCTGGATGTTTCACTTAACAAGCCATTTAAAGTGTTCATGCGAGAGGAGTGGAACAAGTGGATGGCTGCTGGGAATCATGACCTGACACCCACTGGAAGAATGAAAAGGCCCACCATCACTCAAGTTTGTGAGTGGGTGAAAACGTCATGGCAAGCCGTGAAGGATGAAACGGTTGTAAGTTCCTTCAAGAAATGTGGCATCAGTAATGCCTTGAATGGTTCAGAGGATGATGTCCTTTATGAAGACCCTGACACCAGTGATAGTGAGCCACTGACCGTGACAAGTTCGGACAGTTCTGAGGAATTTTTGGGATTTCCCAATGACTAGAGACCTTATCTTTTACAGTAATGATGGTTCTTAATGCTGCTGTTGGCTATTGTTCATGTTAAGTTATTCTGTTATTGTAATAAATATTTCAGCCCACTTTTTGGCTCAAAATATTTTTTTCCTATTTTCCTCCTCTAAAATCTAGGTGCGTCTTATCAGCAGGTGCGTCTTATAGAGCGAAAAATACGGTAACTCTATTTATCTACCTCAGAACTTGCAACTGTTGATTTGGTGGGGGGTGGGGTATGGTTCCCAGACATCTCTAATCAGCATGGACACTGCTGGTTTGTCAACGTTGGCTGAGCAGTTCTAGCAGTTATAACTATCATTCCCATAACAAGGTCTCAGGCAAAGATATTTTCCTATCCCTTTCTGCTGCATGATCCTATCAAGTAGAAATGTTGGTGACTGGAGGCTCCAACATGTAAAGCTATTGTTCCACTATGCTACATTCCATCAATTCTCTCCTTAAGCCTGTATATGGAGATTTTAATGGAAGAATAATCCTAGCAGTGTTGATTTGTTGTGTAAATACTTGAGAATTAGAACACTTTTGCATGGCAAATGGACTCCTTACCCAATCTTTAAAATACCACAGCCCTCTAGATGCTCATTTTCATGAGCAGCATTTTCCTTTGCCCTGTCCTGCTCTTTTGGGACTCTTTTTCTCTGCCTTTTGTCATTACCCAAAGGCAATGAGCTGCTTCCAGGGCTTCATTATTCAAAACACTGCTGATGATAGATTGCCATTCCTCCGCCACTTTTGGACTAATTTCATTTTCACATTGTTTCAGTCTGATTTTCTGCATCCTGGGGGAAATGCTTTCACAGATGATTCATCCATAGTGAGATATAAGCTTCCTGAATTGCTTTAACCCCTCATGTATACAGGTGCAGCAACTTGTCTGGTTTCAAAAGCATATTTAGCGTTCAGACAACTCAGATATATGAGCATGGCACAGCAAGGTCATTGGTGCAAGGTCAAACAGCCTTCCCCTATCCAGCCTACCTCAGTTGCTTAAGTTAAAGCTTGTGCGCCAGCTGCACCCGTACCTTGGGAAGTTTGACTTGGCCACGGTGGTCCACGCTCTGGTTACATCCCAAATAGACTACTGCAACACTCTCTATGTGGGGTTGCCTCTGAAGACTGCTCGGAAGCTGCAATTAGTCCAATGCTCGGCAGCCAGGTTACTAACAGGAGCGGGACACAGGGAGCATACAATTCCCTTGCTGCGCCAGCTCCACTGGCTGCCAATTGGCTCCTGGGCACAATTCAAAGTGCTGGTTTTAAACTACAAAACCCTATACGGTTCTGGCCCAGTTTACCTGTCTGAACAGATTGTCCCCTACGAACCATCAAGAACATTAAGATCCTCCGGAGAGGCCCTGCTCTCGGTCCTGCCAGCTTCGCAAGTGCAGCTGGTGGGGAAAAAGAGACAGAGTCTTGGTTTCTCTGTGGTCGCCCCTGAGGAAGTGGCTGTGGAACTCCCTACCAAGTGATGCTAGATCTGCCCCCTCTCTGTTGTCCTTTAGGAGGCTGGTGAAGACCTGGATATGGAACCAAGCCTTCCCAGAATAGGCTGAATTTGGCTATTGTCTGAAAGTATGACCACGTTTACAGATTGAGTAGAATTGTTTTAATGGCGATGTGGTTTTATGCTGGGTTTTGTATGTATTTTAATATCTTGTTGTGGTTGTTTTTAAATTGTATAGCATTGAATTTTTGCTGTTATGCTGGTCTGAGTCCCTCGATAGAGGTGAAAAGGTCGGGGTAGAAAAGTTTTAAATAAATAAATAAATATAAAATAAGTCTACAAGCTGCATCATCCTTAACTCAAAACTGATTGGAAGATGGGAATCATAGTCCATCATCAACAGATAGCTCAGTCTTAAAGGCTAGTGATGTCCTTATCTGTTGGATTGAGAAAACTTGCATTTAAACTCCTGGATGCTAGATGTCATTTAAAAAAAATAAAAACAAGCCTGGGTTCAGCCCCACATTCTTCTGTGGTTAATAAATTGTGTGCGAAAAATATGAACCAACTTTGGTGCTGCACCCATTCAAGAAAGTCTGCATAGACCTTTTCAGTAAATGAGGCATAACTGGTTGATTGGTAATCAATTTGCCTAACTGGCTATTAGGGTTTCTATATCTCAGGATTGGATCCGGAATATCAGGGCCCTTTCCACACAGCACAAAATAAATGGGAGAGAACGGGTTAAAGAGGGAGATGGCTAGATCAGTGTTTCCCAACCTTTTTCGAGCCACGGCACACTTTTTACATTTACAAAATCCTGGGGCACACCACCAACCAAAATGACACTCTAACAAAGTAATACATATAGTTAATATGTTTTTAAATGTATTTATACAATCAGTGTGAAACATGGGCCTGTTTCGATGAACACAACATAGATATCCTGGCAGGAATGGCAGAAAGACACACATGAGGGTCTTGCTCAACAGCTGTCAGTCTCCCTCTGTGTTTTAGAAAATATGTGTCCATATAGCTTCAAAGCAGTCCACTAGTACTGTTCTTATGCATCAATACACCTCATGGAACAATAATGAGGCTTCCACCTTCACTATATATGCTCCTGTATCATTCCAGGTGGGCATTAGACGAGTCCCTCATGTATAACTGGTGAACAGGAGAGTTGTTACACCGTCACTAGAAAGGCTATCACGTCCAGCCAATGCCAAATGTACCGTAGTAATAGTTGGTACACATAAACACGAAAACGGCCAGAGGTGGTGCCCCAGCCCTTCCTCCTCCTCCCCCCCAAGCAGCAGCAGCAGGAGCTCAGCAGGAGGGGGGAGAAAGGGGGGAAGAGAGGTTTTTCTGTGGCACACCAGGTGATCACTCACGGCACACTAGTGTGCCACGGCACAGTGGTTGAGAAACACTGGGCTAGATGATGTTACCGATAAATCTATGCTGAATTGGAGCAACACAGCCGAAACACAGGATAAAGAAGTCCTCGTTTTCCCAGTTGGGGCTTGAAAATGCACATTTTTGCATGATTGTCTATCCCTCCAGTCATTCAAAGTGTGAGGTTCCTCCCACCACCTCTGGAGACTGCACGTCCATTTTAAAGAAGCCCAAAACAGCTGATTAGCTGTTCAGGCTGTCATAGAGGCACAGCCAATTTCCAGCTGGCTTAAACAGAGCAGGAAAGAGAGCCATTGGAGACCTCCAAAATCTTTATTTTAAAGTTTCTAAATTTAAACAGAAAACACAATTGAGGAAAAAGAAAATTCTGGGGGAAGTTTTTTTTTTAAAAAAAATCCCTCTGTTATGCGTAGATCTTCACATTGCACACATGGGAATCACTTCATATTTTATATTATATGGCCTTATATGGTTTGGGGCCAGTGTACCTGAGGGAGCGGCTTACCCCTTATGTGCCCAGGAGATCGCTGCGCTCAGAGGGGCTCAACTTACTAGAGGTGCCTGGCATTAAGGTCTACAGGCTCTCTAGCACGCGACAGAGGGTATTCGCTGTGGCCGCGCCAACCTTGTGGAACACCCTCCCTGAGGAGATACGAGTCATCCGCAACTTGCTGCCATTCCGCAGAGCCGTCAAGACCTGGCTATTTAGACAGGCATTTGGCCCATAACCAGGGCCTGTTACCACCAGCACTCTGCTATGTCGCTGCCATCGCAATTCTGCTGCCTTATTGCAGTTTATTGTCGGGAATGGGTTTTTAACTGGGGGTTGTATATTGGGTTTTATCATGTTTTATGTGTTTTACTTACTATTTTAATTCTGTAAACCGCTCTGGGCTCCAGAGAGAGCGGTATATTAAGTTGAACTAATAAATAAATAAATAAATATATTAAGGTACTAGCTGTACCCGGCACGCGTTGCTGTGCCCTTTTTAGGAGATGCGAGAAAGTCCAATCATCCACGGTGTGCCCTCCTCTAAACTGCAGTTGGATGGAGTGTGGGTCATGGGGGGCATGGTGTGCCAAGTTGGGTCTTTATCGGTCTTGGTTCTGGGCCACAGTGGTCTGTGGGGAATGATGGGTTTTGAAGTACTACAAATCCCATTTTCCATGGTGGTACTTCAAGTCCCATTATGCATGGTCGGGGCTCTGTGTGCCAAGGTAGGTTACTGTAAATTCAGGCCATACACAATGTCCCATGAGCTGAGGCCTAGTTAGGAACAGCAAGTTAATGAAGCCTTACTGTCAATTCAGGCCATACACAATGTCCAATGAGCTGAGGCCTAGTCGGGAGAATCAAGTTAATGAAGCCTTACTGTCAATTTAGAGCGTAAACAGCTTCCCAGTAATTGAGGGCTAGTTAGGGAAATCAAGTTAATGAAGCTAATGAAGTTAATCAAGTTAATTTTGGGCGTGGTCTGTGATTTTTCGGTTGGAAGTGTTTTGGGTGTTTGTGTTGGGGATTGGCAGTTTATTATGGATTGGAATTTTCATGTTGGCTGGCTAGTGCAGCAGTTATGCAAATCCGCCCTTATTGGCAGCCAATCATGTTGTTCAGAATGTAGAGGCTGGGTGAGTCTTTGGCTGCCCCGGAGGATGCTGGTAAATGTAGTTTTATTTTTACTTGTTGTTTTGGGGGCCTTTTAGGCTTTGGGGGGGGGGGGAGTTTCTTTGCTGCAAACGTACCTTGCTTGAGGCCTATTTCTGTTGGCAAGTATTGTGTATCTGCGTTGTAAGGTTTCTTTGTTTGAGGGATACATCACATGACGTGAACCCATTTATATAATAGATTTGCATGCGTACATATAAGGATCAGTGCATAGCAAAGTTGTTTTTTTTTTTATAAAAAAAAACTTCTGGTGAATGTCCCTCATCCACCCTCTATTTTATGCTGAGACCAAAAAGGGCTGTAAGACAGTGGGGGAAGACAGCCCAGAACCTGCTGATCTGTGTGTGGCTGTATGTGGACCTCTTCTAAAGTCCCAGGATTTTTGCCCTTGACTAAAGCACACAACTTAGTGCTGTCTGGAACCTCCCCTGGTAACCTCATGAATCAAGAGTAAAATGAAACATTTGCTTCTCCTTTCCACATGTACAGAAATTACCAAGGGCATCATCACCCTACTACACAATTATAGCATAATCATTCTACTTTAACTGCTTTGATTCCCTCCTACATGGAGTCCATAATTGCAGAATCCCAGGCTTCCATTGGGTGGAACAGTAGTAGTTAAGATAGAGTAAGAGTGTTATTTTGCAGTCTGAATGGGCCCCATTTACTAAGTTGTAATAAATAGTGTGCTACTGAGTCAGTTCAGTTCGTTAGCATTCTCCCAATGCTCTAAACTGCTGTTTCTTCCCTCTTCTTGCTAAAGCATCCCTGCTTTCAGCAATGGGAACCCTTTTTACCCTACTGAAAAAGAGGTCTGGGAATAGTCTCTTGTGCATGTTCTACTTTTAGTTATTACACTTTTATAGTCTACGTCCAGAGTATGATGTTGCTTTGAAACCCAAAAGCACAAAACTGAGTATGTGTCACAAGAGATTCATGCTTGAATGCTCGCTTGTCTTCCCTAAGAAGTTAAAAATCTGAGACATGTTTTCCAACTGAATCCATTTCACATATTATTATTATTTTATATCAAAAATCCACGATGGCTTGCATTTGATTCACTTGTGGCTTGAATAGTTAGATAGATAGATAGATAGCAAATTGCACTTTTGCTTTAAAGCCTTTCCTGTATGCAGCCTTATAAATGTTGCATAAGTTGTCAATATCTTCCTTATTGGTATTTTTAATGAGTTCAGCAAGGCGCGTCATCACACAGCAAGTCAATTTATTTTATCATGCTGAATTTTGTGCCTCAGAAAATTCATTACTGTTTGCACTAAAATGTCGAGTAGCTGAGCTATTAAGAGTGGTTTACAGGACAAGACTCTTTGTGCTTCTGAAATTTCATAAGCCATGGAAGTTCTCCAATCTTAAAGACTTGTCTATTAGGTATCAATAAAACTTCTCCTTATCCCTAATTTCAATTATTTTTATTTCTGGGAAATCTTTTCACATGGATGTGCCCATTATTTCTCCAGAAGGTTTTACATAACCCAGTAGGCAGATGTGCCTTGATCACTGGGCAAAATAAATCAGCTCCCTTGGGTAACAAATTTGAGTTAACAAAGTGATAGTTATTTACTTTGTTATTGTATATTCTTTGTCGTGAATAGGCGAAGTTATTTGTGGAATGTTATGCCTCGTGTATCCAAACTAGCAGGGCTTTTGGGAAACTGTGCACATTTACAGTACTTAAGTGTGTGAGGTATCTTTTACTGATCTATTCCAGACAGTAGAATGGCTTGACAGTCCTCCCATCTACAATGCAATGTTATAGCAGGTTGAGACTACCTTAATGGCCATAGCTCCATCCTGTGGAATGCTGGGATTTGAAGTTTATTGTTGCACCAGAGTGCTCCGATAGAGAAGGGCAAATATTTCATTAAACTACAAATTCCAGAATTCCATAGTATTGAGCCATAACAGTTAACCTGGTATCAAACTACTATAATTCTGCAGTGTGGATATAGCCTTTGAAAATAGTTTCACAAATGGTTGGACGACATTGTGTGGCCTTCCCTTTATTCTGCTTCATGGTGGTCTTCATGAGGTTGCCTCATCCTTTTCTTGTTATAGCAGCCTGCTTCACAGAAATCAAGTTTTTTAAAAATAGATTATCGGTGTTATACTGTAAACAATCAAACAAAAACATTAAGTATTGCTGTTATAGCACCGGGAAGTGGTGCAGCTGGCTAAGTGTCAGCTGCATAAGATCTCTCTGACCTGTAGGTCATGAGTTTGAGGCCTGCCCGGATTGGGGTGGGTTCCTGACCTTAAGTGTAGCCTGTTGCCGACCTTTGCAGCCCGAAAGACAGTTCATTTGTCAAGTAGGAGATAAAAGTACCACATTAAGTGGGGAGGCAAATTTTGACTGAGTTATGAGGCCATAAAGAACTCCAGGAATTGCTGAAAGGAATGCGGAAGAACAACAAGGGAAGCTGGAAAATGCTGAGAGAGATGAGGAGTGTGTCAGCTCCCCCTGGTGGCCAGAAGTTTGTCAGAAGTTTGCCTCTTTGTTCGTCTTTGTTCGTCTATGTTCATCAATATATGTATATGTTGAACTGCAGGGATTGTCTGCAAGTATATGTACTGTAACCTACTCTGAGTCCCCTTCGGGGTGAGAAGAGTGGAATATAAATGAAGTAAATAAATAGATTCATAGCCTAGTGTTAGGGATCCATATCTATGTAGTCATACTGTAGGACTACATATATGCCATCCAGCCCACTTTATGAGTCAGCAGTTGGATCGGGTTGAAGGCGGAGGGAGGGGGTGTTCAACATCACCCTCCCAGCAGCAAGTAAGCAAGCAAATAAGAGCAGGATCCCTGTCGTATGTCCTTGTCACAGCTTTGCTCATGGTCAGGGGAGAAAATAAGGCCATCCTCCTTTAACCAAATTTGGAAGCTGACTCTCAGGCCCCATCTACTCTGCCATATAATGTAGTTCAATGTAGTGAAACTCCATTATTTGGCAGTGTAAATTGGGTCATAAGGTGAACTGTGGGGGACCTTGAACCATACATGTAAATATTATATAACTTATGTAGCCAATGTAGAATACTGGATGTACTTTATGGGCAGACCATGAGATTTAAACCCCACCATAGTTTTGTCTACTTTAATACAACTAGTAATACCTCTCCAAAACCCAAGATAGAGACAATTTCTTATCATCTGGTACCCACTTCTTTTAACTTGATTTGCCATGAATTGAACCAAGAACCTTTTGCTTGCAAAGTATGTACTCTGCACACTGAGTACCATTTGAAGTTCTGGAAATCATTCATTGTTTTCCATGACATCTGTGTTCTCTTGGGTTGGTTTAAATAAGTACAAGAAACATGGTTGCACAATAAATTGTGACATGCCTCCAATGGTGCAAAGCTTTTAGCATGGTCCAAACCTACAGAGCCTATTTTAGGACTATAACTTCCAGAATCCCCTAACCAACCTCATGGTTTGAAATGGTAAATGATTTAACTCTTTAACCTCCTGTTTTTGTTAGTATCCGTCTTAAATTATTTGTATTATATGTAGCCCTGAGATTTACAGACATACGATAAATGCAATTCTTTCAATTAATAAATAATCCAATAAACAAAACTTTTGCAGCCTCTAGAGGAGATGCTGCCTCAAAATTTTAATACAGATCTCCCTGTTCCATCCACTGTATTCATAAGAGTGTGAAGGATCTAGTCTGTCAAGCCTTGAATTCTCCAAAGAGTCAAATAACTTGTTTCTATGAATATAAAACAAATTGTTTTCCATTCCCCCCCCCCACTCTCTAAAATCAACTCAGTCTGAAAATCACGTAGTAAACTGAATTCCCATGGAACCCTTCTTGAGAACATAAAATGCATTTGTGCTTGCGAAGAGACCGATATCAAAATGCTTTTAGAAAATGGCTGAAGCACAAAGCCAAACCCAATGTGTTATATAATTTTGCTAGGTCTTAGATTGTTGGCTCTAGTTTCTGGGGTGTGCTATAACTTTTCAGGTCTTCCAATGGGGAAATAATTTCAGGAGTTTGCATCCAATTAGTCCATTAGGGCTACTCTGAGTGGGTTTATGCCCTGGAGGATTTCCAGGGGAGGGTATTTCCAGTTGTTCATCAGCAACAGCCATGGTGGTCCAGTGTAGATCATGGCCAGGCAGGCAAAAGGGTAAGGAATGGGATGGTAGCTTTGGAATAACTGGAAAAGACACAGCCATCAATATGTGAAGGAGAAGATCTGAGATTTCCTGTCTGCCCCCTTCCAGACTTCTTGTGAACTGAGCAGAAATTCAATAAATTATCTGGAGAACTTCCTAGTGGGCACACCTACATTGTTCCTAAAGGCAAAGAAGGCAGGCCAGTGGGCGGACAAGGAAGGGAGACATTTGGTGTAGTAGTAACCTGGCTCACATGAAGGAGAAAGAATTTTGCCCCTCTGCTCCCAAAGTCAGGCCACTTTGCTTGGCAGCTGTGGGGCAACTCCAAAGGAGTCTGGGTTAATTTCCTGGTCTGTTCAGGCATTGTTCTAAACTCTGGCAGACCAGTTACAATCTTTACATAGAATTTTAAATATTGTATATTGTTTTTTTTGTTGTTGTGTGCCTTCTAATCTAAGGACACTCAGTGAGTTTCCATGGCTGAGCAAGAAATCAAATTCTGGCCTCCAGAGTTTCAGTCCAATGCTGAAACCAGCAAAAACATACTGCTTCTCTATTGTTATTACTTTGAAATTCACCAGTTTTAAAATAGATGTAAAAAAAACAATCGACAAGTAATGATACTGACAAGAATGACAACTGGCTACGGTCGTCCACGCTCTGGTCACATCCCGAATAGATTACTGCAACGCACTCTACGTGGGGCTGCCTTTGAAGACAGTTCAGAAATTGCAATTAGTCCAGCGGGCGGCAGCCAGATTACTAACGGGAGCTACATACAGGGAGCATACCACCCCCCTGTTGTGTCAGCTCCACTGACTGCCTGTCCAATTCCGGGCTCAATTCAAAGTGCTGGTTTTGACCTTTAAAGCTCTATACGGTTCTGGCCCAGCTTACTTGTCCAAACGCATCTGCCACTACGTCCCATCCCGTAACCTAAGATCATCCGGGAGGCCCTGCTCTCGCTCCCGCCGACTTCTCAGATGCGGTTGGTGGGGACGAGGACAGGGCCTTCTCGGCGGTGGCCCCCGCCTGTGGAATACGCTCCCCATGGAGGTACGGTCCACCTCATCCCTCCTGGCATTCAGGAAAAAGGTAAAATCCTGGCTCTGGGACCAGGCGTTCCCACACCAGCACTAAGCAGCATGTTAGATGGGATTTTAATGGAAGGGAGGAAGAGGGTCAATGTTTTTATGGTTGAATATTGTTTTAAATTGGAATGATTGTAGATGTTGCTGAGGGATTGTATTTTAATGTCTTAATGTATCTTAATGTGTTGTGGGGTTTGGGGTTTTACGCTGTTGATGTGGCATCGAATCGTGCCGTGCTGTAAGCCGCTCTGAGTCCCCCCTTGGGGGTTGAGAAGAGCGGGGTAAAATCCTGAAATAAAATAAATAAATAAACTGCAACATATTTGGCCCCCTTATCCCCACCTGGACTACTGAGCCCTGGTAGTGTTATTAAATACCGTCATTCTTTTGGCTTTTTCCTCACTCTCAACTGGCACCAGGACTCCTTAAAACATGACACTGAATGAGAAACATATAGTTTTTTTGTGTTGTTCTTGGTTTTTAACTTTGGAAAAGCTGGATCAATCAATCAAAGTACAGAATGAATCTGAAAATGATGCATGTTTGTTCCCCAACACCTTTGGCAGTATATCAGTTGCTGGAAAACAAAAGTGGAAAGGATGTTGCTTTTTGTGTCACTTCCCTTTTGATAAATGTTTATATTGTAAACCCTCTGGAGGCAGGAATGTGCCATCTTATATTATAAAGCACCACCCCAAATCAATAGTGCTGTATGATCAATAATACTAGGTTGTGACTATAGGCTCTTACTTGTAAATGAGACAAATGGATAATCCCGAATGATTTCCTTAAAAAGAACAGAGGCTGAGCCAAAGGTAGTGTAAGCCTGACATTAGTGTATTAAATACACAACATTTGATACTGTGGTTCCATAGACAGTCTTGCCCCTTCCTCAATGTCAGAAGTCTTGGCCCTAAATACTGGCAGAGCATTAATCAACAGTCCAAGATCAAGCCAATAGTCCAACAGAGGTGCAAAGATTAGTAGGATAACACAAATGAAAAAACCAAATATTGTCTAGGGCAGTGTTTTTCAACCTTTTTTGATCCACGGCACATTTTTTACATTTACAAAATCCTGGGGCACACCACCAACCAAAATGACACAAAATAACACTAACACAGTAATACATATAGTTCATATGTTTTTAAATGTATTTATTCACTCAGTGTGAAACCTGGGCCTGTTTCGATGAACACAACATAGATATCCTGGCAGGAATGGCAGAAAGACACAAACTTCCCACACAGAACTCCCATAACCAAGAGAAAATGCTATAAGAGTTTGGTGGGCATTGACCTTGGGTTTTGGAGTTGTAGTTCACCTATATCCAGAGAGCACTGTGGACTCAAACAATGTTGGATCAGGACCAAACTTGGCATGAATGCTCAATATGCCCAAATGTGAACACAGATGGAGTAGTTACTGAAATGGACATCCAAGTGCCACCTCTGTGTTGATGAAGGCAGGCAGGATTTTCCCGGGTACTGGTTGTGGGGGTCGGGAGCAGGTGAGGGTTTTGCCCTCCTTTCTGCTAGAGATCCCTGTGACATTTGGGCCACTGTGTGACACAGAATGCTGGACTAGATGGGCTGAGGCCCGATTCAGCATGGCTCTTCTTATGTTCTTATGTATGGGGAAAATCGATCTTGACATTTGGGAGTTACAGTTTATGGGATTTATAGTTAACACACAATCAAAGAGCATCCTGAACTCTTGCAACAATGGAATTGAACCAAACTTGGCATATTGAACTCTCATTACCAACAGAAAGTACTGAAAGGGTTTGCTTGGGAATCGACCTTGAGTTTGGAAGTTGTAGTTCACCTACTGTACACCCAGAGAGCACTGCGGACTCAAACAATGTTATGTTATGTTGTTTGTTTGTTTTCTATCCAGAATCACAATGTGGAAAGGAGTCTCACCACTTTAAGGTCCCTAAAACAGGCATGGGAAAACTTTGGCACTCTGGGTGCTTTGGACTTCAATTCCCACCATTCCAAACAGCCTGAGGCCCTTTCCTGCTTAAGTAGCTGAGGAGGGAAAAGGAAAAGAGCCTGAGGCTGCTAGGAATTGTGGGAGTTGGAGTCCAAAACACCTGGAAGATCCAAGTTTGCCCATGCCAGCTTTCAACAGAGACCTCTTCCTCCCCCTTTCCCGCCCTTTCTTCCCCCTCCTGCCGAACACTTACTTTTTCTTCTACACTGCTGCTTCTGCCACCATTTTGATCCGAGGGGGAGGGAGGAAGATGTGACCCGTGCGGGCGTTACTGTGCAAACTCACCCCAGAGCAAAGCGAGCAGAGCGAGGCTGGGAAGAAGGGAGCCCGAGTGGAGAAGAAAAAGTGTTCGGCAGGAGGGGGAAGAAGGTTCCAATTTCCCACGGCACACCTGATGATCGCTCATGGCACACTGGTTGGGAAACACTGGTCTAGGGTTGCCAGAGTACAAGGTTGTATCACAATCTGCAAGCCAAGGTACAAAGTAAGTCCAGGGTTCAGGAAACACAAGATAGCAAGAGTCCAAGGTCATAGCTTCTAGAACTGGCATTGCAGAAAGCAACAAGATACCACCCTGAGCTCCTTAAATAGCAAGTTCACAGGTGTTACCTGTTGCTGTCTCTCTTCACATGGTCACGACAGCTGAATCAGTTAACTCAGGGGTCTTGTGGGCAGAATGCAGTCCTCCAAGGTCATTTACCCAGCTCCTGCCCTAAACTTTAGACTTAGGGTTGCCCTAAGTCTGAAACAACTTGAAGGTGCACAAGAACAACAATTCTAATTAGCTTTACTATCTTATCAGCCAAAAGCAGGCCCACAATTCCCATTGGAATACCAGTAAGTATATCTTGACTAAATTTGTTCTTTGTTATAAATATTGTATTGTTCTTTCATGTTTTGTTTTTTGCACTACAAATAAGATATATGCAGTGTACATAGGAATTTGTTCATTTTTTTTCAAACTGTAGACTGGCCTCACAACAGTCTGAACGACTGTGAACTGGTCCTCTGTTTAAAAAGTTTGATAACCCCTGAGAACACTTCCTCAACCTACTCAGAGGAACCCACTTGCACTTGTTCTGCAGGTTGAGAAGTAGTAGCTTCTTCCATAGGTGTTGCTTCAAAGCTTGCCTGAGGGAGCTGCTGAGCACTGCTGAGCTTCCCACCAGCATATCCTCATCCTCACTTTCCAAGCTATCCACAATGCTTACTTTGAAGTCATAAAATGCTGGACAGATATATGACAATATTTTGTGAAAGCAAGTAAAAAATTCAGAATCAGTAGATTTTTCCCTACAGTCCTCTCCATATAATTACACGGTGGACTTAAATTGGACAAGCAGAGAATGCTATTAAAACTGGAAGTGACAATAAGGAGAAAAGTTAATTAACGATGAAATTGGCAACAGAAATTTTACTATAGCATCTAACAGTCAGCACAGCAGCAAGAGACATACCTGTTCATCTCCAGAGGTGTTTTTTGGGTAACTGCCCACACAAAGGATAGATGCATTTGCATGGATTCCATGTTTTTCTCCCTTAGACCCATGTAGGACCACAGTAGTAAGTTCAAAGTGACCAAGGTGGTGTTACATCATTTCTGGTTTCATCCTTTACCCCATCAGTCAATTTAAAAAGAGTCTTTTTCCGATGGGGAATAGGTTAGTAGGAAGTAACGAGAAAGCATATTACCTAAAATTGCTTCATTTTACAACTTGAGACAACTTAAGAGTATCCCACTTCACCGTTTTTGGAATATTTAGGCTCCTAAAAAGCTTGGGGACAACAGTAAATGAAATTTTATTTATTTTGTATCAAAGGTGTTGCATAAATTAGTATAAAACCGATAAAAATAGAAGGAACACAAGTGGCTAAGTATCATTTGACCAAAAACGGGCAATTATAAACACATTGTCTGTGGCCTCCAACAATTGTTCCTCTAAGCACGAGGCAGGACATTGCAGACAAGCATATAGATGCAGAATTGTCTGTTCTGCTCCCAAGTCACACAAGGTGGAGGATTATTTTAGGTAGTGCCATTTTGCAAGGTTGTCTTTTGATCTGCGCGCTCCACTTCTGAGTCTGTTCAGGGACTTCCAAGTTGCCCATTCTTGGTTTGCCCCTGGAGGCAGACCCTCGTGGGGGACCATCCAACTGGGATTTCCTGGTTTAGCTTCCTAGAGGGATACTCTTGATGCCTGGGGGAATGTTAAGAGGAGTGGTGGTTCTCATGAAGCTTTTCCTTGATTTGAGTCTACTGGGAGGCTGATAACCATGCAGTGGGTGGCTTTATTTACTTATTTATTTATTTCGATTTCTTCGTCGCCACTCCCGTCAGGCTTGGCTTTCACAGTGCTCAACCTTATTTCTCGCACAGTTAGCAGCAACTTCCCATCACACTTTTTTTTGGAGGGGGGGGGGGATATCAGCTAGTCTGTAGAGTTTATCAACAGGTATAAGTTTAAGACATCCTGTGATTATTCTGCATATTTTGTTCAATGCTATGTTCACCTGCTTTTCGTAGGCAGACTTGTGCCAAACAGGGCAGGCATACTTGGCAGTTTAGTAAGACAAGGCCAGGGCTGATGTTCTTATTAATTTTGGGTCTGCACCCCATCTGCTGCCAGGATGTTTTCGTAGGATGTTATTTTGTGCAACCACTTTGTGATTGTTGTTCATACAGTGTTTCCTATATGTTAGTGTTCCATTTAAGATGACACCGAGATGACAATGTTCAAGCTCTTGACCTTCCCAGGTAACTTTCAATTTCCTGATGGCTTCACGGTTCCATAGGTGGAAAACACACACTTGTGTCTTGGCAGAGTTAAGCTTCAGGTGGTTACCTTTGTAGTAGTTGGAGAGATCTTTCAAGGCAAGTCGGATTTTGACTGTTTCAAAGTCTTTTGCTTATGTTGTTAGTCCAAGGTCATCAGCATATATAAAGCTCTTTGTGAGTGGTGGCTGCGGCTGATCATTTGTAAAGGTCTTAAACAAGGTTGGTCTAAGAATGCTGCCTTGGGGTAACTATTCTTTTGCCTCCTCCATCTACTTTTCCTGCCTTGAAACTCCACATAAAAGCTATGGTTTTCTAGGAAGGTCTGGACAGTTTTTGTAAAATCATAGTCCATTTTCCTATGTTGCACCGTGTCATAGGCTGCCGTAAGGTTGACAAAAACTTTTCCGGTAATGCAACTTTTCTCATATCCTTCCTCAATGTACTCAGTCAGATTAAGAATTTGGGCTATACAGTTTTTCCCTGGTCTGAAATCTGCTTGTTGTGAAATAAGCTTGGGTTCAATAACAGGCCCTAATCAATTTCGAAGCATCCTCTCATATACTTTAGATCAGTCTTTCTCAACCAGTGTGCCGTGGCACACTAGTGTGCCGTGACGGACCTCCTGCTGTGCCGCGAGAAAAGCTCTCTGCCCCCCTTCCTCCCCCCCTCCTGCCAAACTCCTGCTGCTTGGGGGAGGAGGAGGAAAGGCCGGGCAGTGGTGAAGAAAAAGAAGAAGGGGCCGGGACGCCGCCTCCTTCGGCCATTTCCCCAGCCAGCCTCCAATCCGCCATGACTCCCACCATGACTCTTGCCCCTCGCTCACTGAAGCCGCGTGGAGGAGGAGCCCCGCCCACTGAAGCCTGTCCACCGCTCATGCTCCTTCTCTGTAGGAGAGCTGAAGCTGGGGGGAGGGGCGGGGCATGGCACGGCCTGGCTCTGCCCCCTCCCCCGGCTTCAGCACTCCCAGCAGCTGCTCCAGCCTTGAGGGGACAGTGCCAAGCCAGCATTGTGCTGGCTCTGGCACCGCTGGCTTGGCACTGCCCCCTCAAGGCTGGAGCAGCTGCTGGGAGAGGTGAAGCCGGGGTAGGGGGCAGGGCATGGCACAGCCTGGCTCCGCCCCTCCCCAGCTTTGACACTCCCAGCAGGCCACCAACCCCAGCCATTCTTTACTGTGTTAGAGTGCCATTTTGTGTCATTTTGGTTGGTGGTGTGCCCCCCGGATTTTTTTAATGTTAAAAGTGTGCCACGGCTCAAAAAAGGTTGGGAAACACTGCTTTAGATAGATGACATAGGAGTGAGATTGGTCCGTAGTCCCTGACATTGGAGGCATTTTTACAAAGTTTTAAAATGGCAATGATCTTAGTTTTCCTCCATAGTCTTGGAATCTGTTTGTATGTCAAGCAGTGATTGTAAAATTTCAAAAACCAGTTTTCACCTTTGGGGCCCAAGTGTTTGATTTTCTCCATCACTAAGTCATCCAGGCCAGGTGTTTTATCAGTTTTACATTGCTTAATAGCTTCTCTGAGTTCTTTCAGGTTTAGGGGAGATAACAACAGGTGGTTTTCAAGTTCTGGCGCCCTGTTGATTTTTACCTTTACTCTGCTACAGTTGGTTTTCCCATTTTGAATTAGACGCTGAACTAGTATTACTTTTGTATGTCCACAGTTGACCAGAGGGTCACTATCCAGGCGTCTCAGCAATTGCCAGGCTCTTTGGCTACTCTTAGACAAGTCAAGATTCTCTAGCAGCCCTATCCTGCAGTCTTTCTTAGCATTAGCTATGGCTGTAGATAATTTTTGGCCTGTTGCTGTAGTCTTTTTGCTGTATGCAGGCATGTAGCCAGGGGGCTAAGGGGCTTCAGCCCCCAAAATTCTCAGGGTGGTCCGAAAAAGGCCTTACTGGTACATTATTTAAACTTATGTTTATTCATATCATGATCTGATCACCATGCTCATTATATCCCACATTAATGGGGTTATTGGGATAACAATACAAAAGTTTTGCTAGGGTAGACCCTCTTCCACCCAGTCTCATCCCCCGAACCAAACTCATCCCCCCGAATCAAAATCCTGGCTACGGCCCTGGCTGTATGGATTCTCTTGAAATCTCTCGGCATTACTTCGCAAACGAAGATTCTTAGGAAGGACTCATCCCACTCTTTTTACAAGTGCATTGATGACTAAAAAGGCCAATCTGAGAAAGGCAAGTTCGGTTACAGAAAGCACAGCAAAAGTCTCCTTGCGTGATGTTGTTTCCAAGTTGCGGTTCTTTCTGCTTTGTTGTTTCTCTTCGAGACCCATTTGCTGTGTCTTCTCAAAAGAGGCCGCAGCATTGTGGATAGTGCATCTCCATGCCTCCCAATGTGAGGCCAGGGTGGTCCATTGTTAGTGATCAATCTGGCCAAGCCTGAGATGTTGTTTCAGGGAGTCCTTATATCTTTTTTGGGGGGCACCTCTCTTGCACTGACCCGTGGCAAGTTCACCATAGAGTAATATCTTTGGGAGGCGGTGGTCCTTCATCCTAGAGATGTGCCCTGCCCAGCGCAGCTGTGTTCTCAATAGCCTGGCCTCAATGCTGGTGATCCCTGCTTGCTCAAGGACAGCGACATTCGTCACATAGTCAGTCCAGTGTATATTTAGGATTGTGTGAAGACAGCACTGATGAAAGCGTTCGAGGAGTCGTAGGTGTTGGCGATAGGTGACCCATCTTTCAGAGGAGAACAGACAGTACGATAGCTCTGTACACACTGATTTTGGTGCTTTGCCTCAGGTGCTTGTTGCTCCAGACTCTTTTGTGAAGCCTTCCAAATGCACTATATGCCTTTGATAATCTGTGATCTATCTCTTTGTCAATCTTGGCGTCTGAAGAGATGATGCTTCCCAGATAGGTGAACTGCTGAACGGACTTAAGCACAGATTTGCCTATGCTGACGTGGGGATGATGGTGTTCTTCCTGTGGTGCGGGCTGGTATAATAATCTGAAATCTTCTTGTAGCTGGTTTAGTGAAATAATCTGAAATCTTCTTGTAGCTGGTTTAGCGATTCTTCATTTAGGCCAGGTAGGTAGCTTGTGCAAAAGCCTCTAGGGATTGGGAGGGATAGGGATCTTTTCAGAGCTTCTACAAACAGGTCATAGCCTTCTATTGATGGTTCTATGTCAGAAATAGCTGCTTCCAAGTTCTCTGTGAACGTTGTCCAGTTAGCTTTATTGGAATTATATCTTCTGTGGAAAGGGACACTTTTTGGTCTACAACTGCATATGCTTGGCAGCATATTGTTCTGAGTTGAGTATTAGGTATCAGGTTTAATACTCTTTTAATGCATTGGTAGACTGCTCCTCATAGGGCTTGTTCTCCAGACCCTTGATCATTTTAGTCACCCTCCTCTGTACACATTGGCAATATCTCCCTTCAATTGCAGTGCCCAGAATTGGACACAATATTCCAGGTGTGGTCTAACCAAGGCAGAATAGAGGGGTAGCATGACTTCCCTGGACCTAGACACTATACTCCTATTGATGTAGCCCAAAATCCATTGGCTTTTTTTGCCGCCACATCACATTGTTGGCTCATGTTCAACTTGTCCTCAAGGACCCCAAGATCTTTTTCACACGTACTGCTCTTGAGCCACACGTACCCCATTCTGTATCTTTGCATTTCATTTTTTTCTGCCTAAGTGTGGAGTATTTTGCATTTGTCACTGTTGAACTTCATTTTGTTAGTTTTGGCCCATCTCTCTAATCTGTCAAGATTGTTTTGAATTCTGCTCCTGTCCTCTGGAGTATTGGCTATCCTTCCCAATTCGGTGTCATCTGCAAATTTGATGCCTTCTAACCCTTCATCTAAGTCAGGGCTGTCCAACTTCTACCAGCCCAGGGGCCTGAATTCCGGTCACTGATGACCTGGGGGGCCATAGGGTCTGCCCCCGCCCTGGCTCTGCCCCCACCCCAGCTCCGCCCCCTCCCCGCCCCCAGTTCCGCCCTCTCCCTGGCTCCGCCCCGCCCCCGCCCCTGCATGCATACAGTCAAATATAATCTTTTACTGAGATAAAATGCAGGGATAAGATATTAAATTATTTTAATTTAATATTAAATATATTTAATTCCATCCTCCCCTCCCCCTTATTTTAATGTATTCCATCTCCCCTTATTTCATCTTTAAATATATTTAATTTTATATTTAATACATGAGGGGAGATGGGGGGAGGGAATGAGGAGCCCCCTGAGGAGCCCCCTGCTTCGGCCTACCTTTTCCAAACGCGCAGGATCCAGGAGTACCAGGACGATGAGAGAGGCGACGACCGACTGAGTCGAAGAAGGTCCTAATCACATCTGTGGGCCTCAGCGATCCAGTTATAGAGTAGCCGAAGAGTATCACGAGAATACGCAATCCACACGGGATTTTGCTGTCAACGCCGGCGTGATCTCGCGTTGACAGCGAAATCCCATGTGGATTGTGTATTCTCGCAATACTTGCTCTGAACCCGGAAGTAGGTATTTTTTTAAATTTTTATTATTTATTTTATTTTTCATTTTTTATTTTTTATTAAAAAGCTTAGGGGGCCGGAGGGAAGGGGCTGGGGGCCGTATACGGCCCTCGGGCCGCCAGTTGGACAGCCCTGATCTAAGTCATTCATAAAGATGTTGAACAGGACCGGCCCCAGGACAGAACCCTGCAACACTCCGCTCATCACTTCTTTCCAGGATGAAGAGGAAGCATTGGTGAGCACCTGACTGTATATCCCTGCAGTAATGGAACCATGTGACTTTCTTCCTATGTCCTACTGTGGAGTGCTCCTGTCCATGTGCGTGTTTTAAAAAACTGAAACAGCTGATCAGGGCTGTCAAAAAATGGAGACACAGACACACGGGTGGCTAAACGGAAGCACAATTGGAAGGCAATTACAATTAGATTTCTCTGCAACCATTCCTTTGTAATGATCTTTATTAAGTTAAAAAGAGCTTGAATTTATAGTTGGGTGACGACATGAGAAGAAATATGCGTGTGTGTACATTGAGGTATCAGTATGAGTGTATATACAATTCAGTGCATCTCAGAGAGAATAAAAAAAACTTCAGGCAGATGTCCCCCATCCATCTTGTGGATTTATTTAAAAAAACCACTACAAAGGAAGGTGGCAGGATGGCTGAGAACCATTTCCTGGAACTGACAGATCTGTGTCTGGATTTGCTGTCAGGTCCCACAATTTTAAACCCACTTATTTAATCCAAATTTTGACACTGTCTAGAAGCACCCTAAGGTATACTAGAGAGTTTTATTTATACTTCAGAAGAGATTACCTTTTGGAATATAGCTCTCCAAATCACCTGGTTGGCATAGTCAGTACTCTGATAACTCACTCCTTTTTTGTAAGAAGCTGGCTCAAAATGTCTGATTTCAAGGAAGGCATCAAAATAGAAAGCAGATGGTGAAAACTTCTAATGACTCCAAGACTGGCTGGATGGGATTCAAGAATAACAGTTAAAAGAAACCCAATGTTGTCCAGTCCACACAAAGCCATCTAGATCCCTGTGGAGTACCCACTCTGTGAAAAAAATATTTAGTTTGGTTTTGGTTAGTGCTGGCACTCACTTCTTCCCTTCTGTTCCATTAAAAGAGGGTTTGTTTTATTTCAGGGAGAAAAATAAATATGAGCTTCTTTTCACACAAAGGCAGATTAGTATTGATTTGCCAACCATTCATCCGGTCTGAAACCTGGAGCCAAAGGCTGGCATTGAACCCATATCTGAGTATCTGTGAAATCAATAGGAACTATCAAAAGGACAGAAATTAGCACTTGAAAAGCAGCTTCCCTTCCATTTTTTGTGACTTCCTAGGTCAGGGGTGAACAAAGTACAACCTTCTAGAGGTTGATGAACTCCATCTCCCATCACCTGAAACCAACATAGCGAGGAATGCTAGAACCTGTAGTTCAGCAACATCTGAAGAGTTGCATTTTGCCCCCTCCCTTCTTTATAGGAAACTAGCTGTACCCGGCACGCGTTGCTGTGCCCTATTTAGGAGATGCGAGAAAGTCTGAGTATGTAAGGGTTGGAATTGATGTTACTTATGGTCTTGGTGGGGTCATGGCTGTGTCGTTGTGGGTTGTTCTGGTGGGTGGGATGTTGAAGTCCTGTGGAGTTGTCGGTGTGTGGTGTTGCTGTCAGGTATTTGTGGGGTTTATTTTGTGTGTGTTGTGGTGACATAGTTGTCTCAGTCTGGCTGTGTGCTGGTAGTGATGTGGAGGGGGGGTGGCTTTTGCCAGTGGTGTTTGTTGTGAATTTTGGTTGGGTTGGGTTTTTGTGTTGCAGGATTGTTAGTTTGTTTTTGTGGGTTTTGGAAGTTTGTGTTATTCCGGTGGTATGTGTTGGTCAGTGGTGCCTGTGTCCCTGGTGCCCTATTTGTGTTAGTGTTATGTCCTCCTGGTAGTTGTTATGTCCTCCTGTGTTAGTTGGTTGTACTGTGGAGGTTTCTGTTTAGCAGTGGTATGTATGCGTTGTGTGTGTTGTGTGTGAGTTGTGTTGTGGGTCTGTAGAGGAAGGCATCGCGAGTTGTGTGGCTGTCATGTTGTGAGTGTGCAGTGGTAGTGTGGTGTGCATGTACGGTGTGTATGTGGGGTGTGTTACTTGGTTGTACTGTGCAGGTTTCTGTTTAGCAGTGGTGTGTGTGGTGTGTGTGAGTTGTGTAGTGGGTCTGTAAAGGTAGGCACCACGAGTTGTGTGGCTGTCATGTTGTGGGGGTGGTGTTTGTAAAGTGGAGGATTGGTGGTGTGTGTTTGGGATGGTGCTTGGAGAAGAGTGTGTGGTGTTGAGTGTGTAGTTTGTTGTTGTGAGTGTGCAGTGGTAGTGTGTTGTGGATATACGGTGTGTATGTGGGGTGTGTTAGTTGGTTGTACTGTGCTGGTTTCTTTTTAGCAGTGGTATGTATGCTTTGTGTGTGTTGTGTGTGAGTTGTGTAGTGGGTCTGTAGAGGTAGGCATCACGAGTTGTGTTGCTGTCATGTTGTGGGTGTGGTGTTTGTAAAGTGGGTGTCTTTTGTTGTGGGTGTCTTTTGTCCTGTGAGTGGTATGTATGTGCTCTGTGCACATAGTTGTGTATCTTCTGCATATTGGCGTTGTGTGATTTTTTTTGCTGGCTTGGTCTTTTGGATTGTGTTTCTCGAGTGTGGTAACCTGCACCCTCCTAGATCTTGCACCAACTGACTGAACTCAAATCACTCAGCATTCTATCCTAGCCTTGGCTGGCTCTGGCCAGCGTTACTATGGTTACTCAGCCTGCCTGCATTTTGTGTGGGCCGATGTTGGCCAATGGGTTATGGCTACCGCAGTGGATGCTGGGAAATGTAGTTTTTTAAATTGTTGCTTTGGGGGCCTTCTAGGTGTTTGGGGAGAAAGTTTTTTTTTGCTATAAACCTTCCTTGCCTGAGGCCTATTTGTGTTGGCAAGTTTGGTGTCTCTGCCTTGGAAGGTTTCTCTGTCTCTGTCAGTCGTTCGACGATGGGACCTCCTTTATATAATAGATAGGGTTCCCTGGTCTGAAAGATCTCTGTTTCTCCAAGTCTTCAGACAGTGAGAAAAATTCCAGGGATATCTAGGTAGGTTCAAATTAAAGGAAAGAAGATTCCACCTGAACATTAGGAACTCACTGCCTCAGAATGTGGTGGAAGCTTCTTCTTTGGAGGCTTTTAAACAGGCTGGATGGCCATCTGTCAGGGGTACTTTGATTGCGATTTTCCTGCATAGCAGGGAATTGGACTAGATGCTGCAGGTGGTATCTTCCAACAATTACTCTATGATTTTATCTGTAATGAAGGAGAATCATGTTGACATTATTGTCTGAAATGGCTTTAGATTACTGAGTTCCATAGCCACTAGGCATGAGAAAAATGAAACGGAAATTAAAAGGATTCGTAAGAGATTCGTATGAAATGGGACTTTTGAGGTTTTACGTATCGCTGCCGCGAACCAGGAAGTAAACTTCCTTTTACGGTCCTCGAGGCCAGCAATTTGCGTTAAGATCGTTAGAAATTCTTAAGTATTAATTAATTAATTATTGTACTACTCACTTTTCCCTGTCTTCTCCCGCTCATTTCCTTCCCGCCTTCATTCAGCTTCTTCTTTTTCCCGCATTTCTATGAGGAACTGGAAGTGACGCTGCTGGTAGGACTAGGCTAGGCAATGCATTCTGGAAACTGTAGTCCTCCAGGCTTCCCCCCCTTCTCTTCCCCGTTGCTCTGCCTTGTCCCATCGCAGGGGCCAGCTTCAGCCCTCCAGGTACGTGTTTTGGACTTCAACTCCCACCATTCCTCACAGCCTCAGGCCTCTTCCTTTTCCTCTCAGCCTGGGCAAACTTGGGCCCTCGCTCCCTCAGGATCGGGGCTAGAGAGAGGCAAGGGGGGTGAGCGAAGGCCTCCTCCTCCTCTCTCGCCAGCCTGTCATTGGCGAGAGAGGAGGAGAAAGGCCCCCGCCCCCGCGCCCCTCTCTGCCTCTCTCTAGCCCCGATGCATGCATTGGGGCTAGAGAGAGGTGAGGGGTGGCGAGGGCGCCGGCGGCGCGGGAAAGGAGGGCGAAGGATTGCCTCTTCCTTCGCCCCTCTTTCCCCCAGCGCTCGCGGCGCCTCACTCACCCTCGCCTCTCTCTAGCCCCAGTGCATGCATTGGGGCTAGAGAGAGGGC
Organism: Anolis apletophallus; assembly: GCA_030556195.1. Classification (NCBI taxonomy): domain Eukaryota; kingdom Metazoa; phylum Chordata; class Lepidosauria; order Squamata; family Anolidae; genus Anolis; species Anolis apletophallus. Next base: position 152,289,060 of record JARBWK010000004.1, read on the forward strand.
GAGGGGGGTGAGCGAGGGCCTCCTCCTCCTCTCTCGCCAGCCTGTCATTGGCGAGAGAGGAGGAGAAAGGCCCCCCGCGCGCCTCTCTGCCTTTCTCTAGCCCCGATGCATGGATCGGGGCTAGAGAGAGGTGAGGGGGTGAGCGAGGGCGCCGGCGAGCGGGGGAAAGAGGGGCGAAGGATTGCCTCCTCCTCGCCAGCCCCTCTTTCCCCAGCGGCGCGGCGCCTCGCTCACCCCCTCGCTCTCTAGCCCCGGTGCATGCATCGGGGCAGAGAGAGGCGAGGGGGGTGAGCGAGGGGCCTCCTCCTCTCTCTCGCCAGCCTGTCATTGGCGAGAGAGGAGAAAGGCCCCGCCCGCGCCCCTCTCTGCCTCTCTCTAGCCCCGATGCATGCGGGGGGCCAGAGAGGCGGGGGGGGTGAGCGAGGCGCCGGCGAGCGTGGGGGAAGAAGGCTGGAAGGGAGCTTGCTAGGGAGTTGATCTATGGTTCCCAACCTTTGTTCCGCCATCTGTTTGGGACTTCAACTCCCAGAAGCCTTAGCCATCACAACCAACAGTCAGGAATTCTGGGAGGTGTAGTCCAAAACACCAGGAGGAACAAAGGTTGGGAATCACTCCAGTACTTCATCGTTTGGGTTCACAGTGCTCTCCAGATGTAGGTGAACTACACTGCCCCTAAATCACTGTCAGTTCTTCTCAAACATCTCCAGTATTTTCTGTTGGTGATGGGCGTGTGTGTTCCAAGTTTGGTTCAATTCCTTTGTTGATAGTGTTCAGAATACTCTTTGATGGCAGGTGAACTATAAATCCAAGTAGTGCCAACTCTCAAATGTCAGTGTCTATTTTCCCCCAACCTCTCCAGTATTTTCTTTTTTTTTCATGGGATTTATATATGCCAAGTTTGGTTCACTTCCATCATTGGTGCAGTGCAGAATGCTCTTTGATTGTAGGTGAATTATACATCTCAGCAACTACAACTCCCAAATGTCAAGATCTATTTTCCCTAAACACCAGTGCTCAAATTTGGGCATAATGAATATTTGTGCCAAGTTAGGTCCAGATCCATAGTGGTTTGGGTTCACATTTGCTCTCTGGATGTAGGTGAACTACATCTCCCCTAAATCACTGCCAAACCTCTCCAGTATATTCTGTTGGTTATGGCGGTTCTGTGTGCCAAGTTTGGTCTAGGTCTGTCATTTGTGGGGGACTCTGGTCTGTGGAAGTCAGAGCTGAATGGTTGAAGGAACTGCAAATCCCATCATCTGTTGTCCATATCTCTAAACATATTGTTTTTGTGATTAATCCCTATGCTTTAACTTTGGTCAATTTGTAACAATGAAAATACATCCTGCATATTAGATATTTGCATTAGAATTCATAAGAGTAACAAAATTATGAAGTAGCAACGAAAATATGGATGGGGGTCACCACAACATGAGGAACCACTGCATTAATACATATCTCTCTCTCGGCATTACTTCACGAACGAAGATTCAGGAAGGACTCATCCCACGCTTTTTACAAGCGCACTGATGACTAAAGAGGCCAATCTGAGATAGGCAAGTTCGGTTGCAAAAAGCACAGCAGAAAGTCTATATATTATACATATATCTTTCTGTTTAATTGCTATTAGGGAAATAAAACGTGAACAAAGGAAGGAAGGAGACAAAGGAAGAAGTAGAGAAGGGGGGAGGGAAGGAAGGAAAGAGAAAAGAAGGGATGGGGAACCAAAGAGCAAAGGAAGGAATGAAAGAAGCGGCCCGAGAAGGAACCCAGGACGGACCGGGGCAACACTAAGGGGGGGGAAGAATCGTACTTCACTTTCACAATTGTCCTGAGAGCAAGTAGCTACTACCTCTTATATTTATGTTATACATGTACAGCTCCACTTAATTGCACTGCAGAGGTGAAGGGAATGTTCCCCCTTGATTTTTAACTGTTTCCCTGCTTTTCAGACTTTAGAACCAATTTAGAATTTCGTTAATACTTACGTTACATTTTAGAACTTTTGGAAAATTTTTTGTAAGTCTTTGATATACTAATAAAAAAATCCCCCAATTTGATTTTAGAATCCCGATTTTAGGATTCTAAACCAACCCTAATAGCCACCTATGACCCCGTATTATGGCACTTCCATTTCACTTGAGGCATGGAGTTTGCCAGCTCCTGTTACATGTCAATCTACTTCTGGTGGGGCCTCACACCTCAAGTGAAGTGGAAGCATCACAAGAGGCAACAGCACAGGAGGTTTCCCATGTTGCATAGGAAACAACATGGGGAAACTGGGCAGTGATGCTTCTCCTGTGGGATGAGGTGAGGGGGAAGCCGGGCAATGGACAGCATGGGGCAACAGGTTCCCCACACCAAATCCCACTAGATTCACCACAATGCATGGCAAATCCCAGCCTTAATGTGATGAGGTTCCTAGTAGCAGTGTTCTATCTGGTTCAATACAAAGAATGTATGTTATCCATGAGTGGAACCAAAAGCTAAGATTAAGTAGAGGGGATTGGGGAAAGGGAACCAGTATGGTGTTGGGTTAGTACTCCAAAAACCTCATGAGATGGGCCAATTTGCCCATCATAGGCTGGTTCCCCTCTCTTTATGGCACAGAGCCCTTCACACAATGTAAAGGAACTACTGGCAAGGCTACATACCCAAAAGGGAGATGAAGCCGGGCATGCCACCACTGCGGCAACACAAGAGCCTTCCCGCTGCCTTCCCTTCATTGGGGGGAACCTGCGTGGCAATGCTTCCCATCATGGCATGAGGATGAAGGTAAGGTGGATGATGCAAGGTATGGAATGGCGGCTTCTCCATGCCCCCCTCCAGGAGCCCAAGGATTCAATATGATGCACGACAAACCCATGGGCCTGTATGATAAGCTCGTAAGAGAACAGGGCCTGAATATTTGCTCAGTCATGGAAACCTACTAACTCACCTTGGACAAGTCATATTTTCTCTGCCTCAGGGGAACACAATTGCAAACGTGCTCTGAAGAAAATCCTACTGTTACTATAGGTTGCAATTCTGTTGAAAGCACAAAACAACAATAGCAAGAAACACAGTGAATTAATGCACATTGTACCATTTGGAACTAGACAAGGAATGGAGCACCAGCATTATGACTAGTGAGCCTTCTCAAATAAGACCTGGTTGCAATAGCTATACCTGGAAAACAGAAACTCATCAGGACCTGGAAGAGCTCCCCTTGTGTTGTGCATTCTTTATTTATTTATTTATTTACTTTATTTATATTCTGCTCTTCTCACCCCGAAGGGGACTCCAAGCGGATGACAGGTACACATACTTAGCAGACAATCCATGCCATTTCCACATACACACATATAGATGAACAGAGGCAAACTCTGGCCACCAGGGGGAGCTGGCACACTCCTCATCTCTCTCTTTAAGCTGCTTGCATAGAATGCAAGCTCCCCTCCCCCCCCCCACTCCATTTTTCGGGACCTGGGGATTTCAGTATACTGAATCCCCTAGCCATTATGGTGACTTTTTGAACAGTATAGTCCAGAATTGTAACTGTTCTAAGCTATGTTCTGAACAGTCACACATCTTCAGTTTCCATGCTTTCCTACCAGATTCCAATCTGGCAATGCTTTGGCTCACCTTATGAGAAGGAATACAGCTGAGTGGTGGCATATGCACTTTGTGTATAGAAGATCTCAGTCCCAGAATCTCATGTCAAAAGACCTGAGCAATATGTGAGCTGAGAAAATTCTGCATGAGCGCGTGGATTGCTGCTTCCAACGAGCAGAGACCGGTCTTGGTGTGAAAGGACTGTGACCTGGTAGAAGGCAAGCTCTTTATCAGATAACATTTTTGAATTCAAAAGTTGGCAATCAAAGGCACATTCCATTCTTACAGGCACACGAGGATTTTGGGGAATCTTTGCTGGTGACCATTGAGCTCTTTCTCTTACCCATATGGGCTTGAAGAAAACATATGGTAGTGTTACTAATGAAAGCAGGGATTATTAGAATTTTAAGATGCTTAAAACGGTTGTTTGGGGGATGTGCTGGAAGCCTTCTGAGTGAGTTGAAGCTTTTTAAAAAGGTTTGTCAGCAAAAAGATTGGTAATAAGGGTGATGAATTTAAGGGGGGTAACAATGTCCCTCAATCATTGTAGCAGAACTAATAGACAGTAATGACGAATCTTTATCAGCAAATTGAGGTAGAAGTAATCATATGGCTATAAAATACACAAATGCAAGTGGAAATAGACTACAAAATGAATAGTTTACATTAAAATCCTTCTTTATAAGTTACAGAGCTAAGGACAATCAACAATGTGTATCTGTTTTGGGTTTGTTTGGGTTTTTTTTTTTTTTACAGCAAACCGCATGCTGCTTTATATGATACAAATGAACACATTAAGTGTGGTTCCAATTAAAATTCCTGTAATATGTAATCAGGGCAACTATTTATATAGGCACTTAGTGAAACATTTTATATTACTTAGGCTAACATTATGAAAATCCAAAACATAATGACATTGGATGGTCTGATGCTATAATCCTGCTCTGCCAATAGCAGCAAACCCAACTACAGTTAATTTACATTTTACATGTTAATTCCCGGCACAACTAGTGGTAGAAGATATATGTGTTAACTTATCCTTTTATACAAGCAAGATCTGAGGATATGAAAGGTCTAAAACAGTATCTTTGTCCAACATGTTTTCTCCGAAGTCACAGGGATTTACTTTCAGGTGAATGTGAATAAAACTGAAGCTTAATTCACTAAAACTGGACTTCTGAAGGAGAATTTACTGGAAGATTTGGTGATGGTTCTTGTACTCCTAATCTTACTGTGGATAATCTTTGATTGCATTTTGAAAGGAGGACTACAGAGAGAAAACCTTTAAGAGATTAACTAGTTGAGTAAGCAGTGGAATTCATTGTATGGTAAAGGCAGAAGTCACTCAAAAAGAACAAGTGGAACTCTAGCTATAATTTTGCATAACCCAGCAGCTCACATACACCATAAGAACACAATAATAATTAACAGTTGAAAATATGGTCTGATCTTTGGAATAGCATACCCATCCACATTTGATAGTGTCATTTATGGTGATGATAGTTTCAGTGTTCTGCTTGTCATGGTCCGCTACTACTTTTGTGAAAAGAAATGTATTACTTTTGGCAATATAGAGCTTTTTTCTATCTCTCTTTTATTTTGTCTCTTATATTTATTATATCAGGAGCAAACCAAGGGTGCACCACTATTATTCCAACTATCTCTCTCTCTTTTTTTAAAAAAAGAAGATACAATTCCTATACAGTAAGAATTGCTATATGACATAGCTAAGATGCACTTTAGGACTTCCAAAAATTATTATGTTTTACTTTTCCAGACCCCGGCAGAAATTATGCAGCTTTCTCTCTCAGACAATTCTTCACATTTTGGCTAATAGAGATCTGAAGAATACATTATGACCCTGTGGAGAATCGAGGCTGTTGACCAATTAGGGCAGGGTGGACCTTCCTATCTGATCCCACAGCTGCCACCACTTATGGAGACCTCACTTCTCCTCTATTCTTTAATTTCTCTCAGGAGGATTTTCCTGTGTTATTGCCACCACCATTTATGAATAGGATAGCCCAGAGATGGATTGAGAGATGCCTGTTGGTAGATGAAACAGTATCTTCTTTTATTTATGTAATACTTATGAGTATGCTTATTGGTTACATAGGTTCAATTGCTTGTAGTACAATGTTTCAAAATGGGTTTCCTTCATACAGACTGTCATGTAGATACATAAGAACAAATTTCTTTAATCACTCCCAGCTTTTCCGTTCTCTGAACCTTAACTCACTATTGAGTGCCAATTTTCACTTCCTGACTACCTTTAGGAATAATTATCCTAAAACTCTCTAGCAGTGTTGCCTGATCTGAATTCTCAAAGAGATGCTCTCTAATTTAAGGATCGCAAAACATTAAGGCATTTATTTGACCTTGACTTTCTGGCTTGTGAAACTTCCTTCTCACTGAGCCTTTTTGATTTCCTGATCTTGATGTTTTTCTCCCTAAGATCAAGACTGATAACCCTGTCAGCCACACCTGCTCTCTCAGACAAGCTATCTCGGCCTTCCAGGCCTTTAATAGGCATTGCTAAGCTACTTTTAGGCAAAAAGTCATTTCCACCATTCACCATATCTTCCTTGTCTGCTGGACTCCAAAACAGTTTCACTTTCAGGCCCCATCTCACAGACAGAATCATGATCTAAAATCCCCTCATTTCCTTCAATGAAAGAACCATCCACCGCTCTCCCAGGCCCTCCAGGATCTGGAATCCCAATCCCCTCATCTTCATCTGTGTGGGCCACAACACCTCACCTCCTCTCAACCTCCCCCTCTTTATGACAAAGCATCCAGTCTCAGGCTGATACAACCATCATGACAAGAGGGCATACTTATCAGATTTGCAGATGATACTAAATTGGGAGGGATAGCTAACACTCTAAAGGACATCAGCATCTGAATTATGAGAATCCAAATGCAGCATTAGCAGCTAAGTAATCCACTTGCTTTTTGTACATGGTGTATCTTGTGCTTTTTATTTGGCCCAATAAAGCTATCATTATTCTGTGGGAGGGTATTTTGCTCTTTATTGCCTATCTGCAAATAAATTAGGTATAACAGGCCCATTCAAGGAAAGCCAATTGCAACATCTTCCTTATGTTCAGAAAAGTGGAGTGAACTCTTCCATGGTCCCTTCCACACAACTGTATGAAATCCACATTGAATTGGATTATATGGCAGTGTGGACTCAGATAATCCAGTTCAAAGCAGATATTGTGGATTATCTGTCTTGATATTCTGGATTATATGGCTTTGTGGAAGGACCCTATCTTTGCAATTTCTCTCTGTTTCTTTCTGGGTAGGAGAAATGCTAAGTATTTGGAGGCAAATATACAGATAAGCTATCTTTTTCCAACTTGTAATTACTAAGGAATGAGCAAGTAGACATGTTTATGAGTGTTGACGAAATATGTGAATATACCTTGTTTTCTGGAAGCAAAATCACATGTTATAGAAATTCAGGACTTCATGTTGTAGTTCCTCAGGACAAGCAATTTTAAGAGCATTTCTGGCATTTGCATTACTCTTCTGATTGAGTGGTTCCTCCACTCCTTCTTAGAACATTGTAAGAGTTCTTTGATTATAGTGGAAGCAATCAAAAGCCAAATCTTTGTTGCTTTATCCCCCTTACCCTCTCTAATCCTCAAAGGTTTTCCCATTTATTCACTGGCATTTTGGCCTATCATGGACTTGATAACAAAAACTCAAATGGCAGCATAAATTGGGAGGTAAATTGTTACTAACTGTATTATACGTTGTGCTAAACTGTTTAGTATGTTATGAGTGACAAATAAATAAGAAATAAACAGACCTGTATTTTGTGTATTTAGCAGTTCTTTATAAATGCTAAAAATACAAAATTTTGCTCTTGGTCTAGATCACTGATTCTCAAAGTGGGCGGTGAGGCGATCCAAGGAGGCGGTGGGAGGCTCAGGGGAATTTGGGGGTAGTGAACCCCTTTAAATGGGCGGTGAATGATTGGCCATTTAGGAGGGGTCGCGTGGCCCTCTTCTTTGGCCCCGCCCCCTTTGCTTTGACCTGCATATTAGATATTTGGATTAGAATTCATAAGAGTAGCAAAATTATTTATGAAGTAAGAATGAAAATATGGTTGGGGATCACCACAACATGAGGAACCTTATTTAGGGGTCATGGCATTAGAAAGGTTATACATATTTCTTTCTGTTTAATCGCTATTAAATTTTAAAAAAAATTTCTAGGGTGGCAGTGAGTAAATTTTTTTCTGGGAAGGGGGTGGTAGGCCAAAAAAGTTTGGGAACCACTGGTCTAGATATTACAAATCTTTCCAGTGCTGCTTACCTTCATCCCTATTAGTTCTGAATGGATGACCTTACATGAATTTAAAAATCTCCATACTCACTCCCAAGGGCCCTTCCACACAGCCATATCATCCGGAATATATAGGTACATAATCCACAATATCTGCTTTGAACTGGATTATCTGAATCTGAAACTTGTACTGCCTTCTGAAGTCCTTCTGAGTGCCTGCCAGTCAATAGATAATGGTGAACTAGATGGACAAATCAGTTCCGGGCCCTTCCAGAACATCAAGGCAGAAATCCCACATTATCTGAGTGTGGACTCAGAAAAACCAGTTCAAAGCAGATATTGTAGGATTTTCTGTCTTGATATCCTGGGATATAGGGCTGTGTGGAAGGGCCCTTCATATATAGGGAGCTTCCTTTTTCTCTGTTTTAAGCCACGCTTGACAGCAAACTCTGTTAAATATTAATCATGGCTTCTATTGACATAATTCTCAACCATGGAAAAGATTAGTAAGAAAGATAAAAGGTAATTCATGCTTATGAAAGCTAAATATGTTGCAGTCTTTCATGGAATGGGCAATATCCCATTCACTACAGTGGGAGATGTGTTCAAACGTTTTAAAAACACAAAGACGACAGAAAAATAATCTCAAAAGCCCTAACTGGTTGCTCAAAAGCCATAAGTGGTTGCCATCCTAGAGATACTAGACAGCTATGGCATTTTAATGAGGGTTTGGGGCTACTGTTATGATCCTTAGGGTTGCTTTTTCTGGTTTACTGAAGGGGTCTTGTTTGTATTGCTTTTTATTGTGGGTTTGAAAAACCTTCAGTGTAAGCTGCTTTGCACTTTGGAGAGGTAGGATGTCTGACGTTTCAAATAAATGAAATGTGGCAGGTAGACATCGTTTGTGTAAATCCATCCTCCTGTGTTGGTAGAGTCGGCAACATTTAGCATCTAATTGCTGTTCAGCGACTCATGTAGAATGAATTGGATACGCTAGGTTTCTGTGCTTTCTATAATCATGTGTAGTCATGGGAACTGAAAAAAGTCCCTCTAGGCACTCGATTTCAGACCATTTTTAGTTCAATGTTTTTTGCACTGGTAAATCTTTTGAGACATCAGTGACCAGTCCCTTTAGGTTAGTCGTAGCATAATGTTATCCTTGAAAAGGGGTTAGTTTTGTTATTGCTGTTAGTTTCCCCATGATGTTGTGAATATCTGGAGCAAATCCTCACATGGCCTTATCGAAGTGGAACATATATCTGAGGACACAGGAATTTTCCCCACTCTGTTTGATTCTAATGCTCAGCCACACATTTCAGAAGCATTGTGATGTCAGAAACATGTCCAAGCTTGAACTAAGAAGCAATAGAAAAGCAGTCATGCAGTATCAAATTCTGAAATGAAGGAACTCATACTGATAGCCACCATATCCACTACTTCAAATATAGCCTTATGTTGTTTTAATATTTTGCTGTTCTGTTTTTAACTGTAAAAGATTGTTAAGGAAGTGGTCTGTAAACACTTAGAAACAAATGCAGTCTTTGCTAATAGTCAACACGGATTTATCGAAAGTCATGCCAGACTAATCTGATCTCTTTTTTCAATAGAGTTACAAGCTGGGTAGATGACCTTCTGGCAAACAAACCAGTCAAATGTGGGCTAGACAAAACTACGGTTAGGTGGATCTGTAATTGGTTAAGTGGACAAACCCGGAGTGTGCTCATCAATGCTTCCTCTTCATCCTGGAAAAAAGTGATGAGCGGAGTGCCACAGGGATCTGTCCTGGGCCCACTCCTGTTCAACATCTTTATTAATGACTTAGATGAAGGGTTAGAAGGCATCAAATTTGCAGATGACACCAAATTGGGTGGGATAGACAATACTCCAGAGGACAGGAGCAGAATTCAATGCGGTCTTGACAGATTAGAGAGATGGGCCAAAACTAACAAAATGAAGTTCAACGGTGACAAATGCAAGATACTCCACTTAGGAAGAAAAATTTAATGCAAAGATACAGAATGGGGTACGCGTGGCTCGAGAGCAGTACGTGTGAAAAAGATCTTGGAGTCCTTGCAGACAACAAGTTAAACATGAGCCAACAATGTGATGTGGTGGCAAAAAAGCCAATGGAATTTTTGGCCTGCATCAATAGGAGTATAGTGTCTAGGTCCAGGAAGTCATGCTATCCTCTATTTCTGCCTTGGTTAGACCACACCTGGAATATTGTGTCCAATTCAGAGCACCATAATTGAAGGGAGATATTGACAAGCTGGAAAGTGTCCAGAAGAGGGTGACTAAAATGATCAAGGGTCTGGAGAACAAGCCCTGTTTATTTATTTATTTATTTGCTATGCTTCTATACTGCCTCTCTCAGCCCGAAGATGACACGAGGCGGTGAACAAGCAGCAGCAAGTGCCCACATACAACACATCACAATACGATAAAAACAATCATATAAAACCATATAAATTAACAATTAAAACTACAAAATACAAATCTCAGCTCCACAATTTTAAAATTGATTCCAATTTCGTCTGCGAATGCTTGCTAGAACAGCCAAGTCTTGACTTTCTTATGAAATGTCAGGAGGGAGGGGGCTGATCTGATGTCACTAGGAAGGGAGTTCCAAAGTCGAGGAGCCACCACTGAGAAGGCCCTGTCTCTCGTCCCCGCCAGACGCGCCTGCAAAGCTTGCGGGACCAAGAGCAGGGCCTCTCCGGATGATCTTAAGCATCTATGAGGAGCGGATTAAAGAGCTGGGCATGTTTAGCCTGAAGAAGAGAAGGCTGAGAAGAGACATGATAGCCATGTATAAATATGTGAGTGTCATAGGGAGGAGGGAGCAAGCTTGTTTTTGTGATATTGTGAGTTTTCCTCAGAAGAGGGCGATGATTCACAGTGTCATAGGCTACTGATAGCTCTTGTAATCTGCTGCCTTTCAAAACCATCTTCCATGTGCAGAGTCAGGTTCAACACTTGTGATGTGCTGCTTTTTGCCTTTCTGAAGCCAGCTTGCTGCGGGAATCATAAAATGGTTCTATTTTTTCAATGATTCAATGCAGAATAAGTCTCTCCAGAACTTTGCAAAGATGGCACAGCAAGGGAGATTGCTGTATAGCTTTTGGATCATTGTGTCTTTGCCTGTTTTCAAGATGACTATGACTCTTGCTTTTGGGGATTTGACAGGGTGTGATGTAGTTGTTCATCAGCTTCAGCAGCCAGTACCTTGCTTTTGGGCCAAAGTTCTTAATTTGTTCCATTTGTCCCAGGCCAACTGCTTCATCATTTTTGCATTTATTGAGGGCCATGTGTCCAATTCAGTAGATGTAAAGGTTCATGAAGGTTGTTGCTCTCGTTTTCTGGTTGTCTGACTATTGGTTTCTTTCTTATTTTGTTGATAAGCTTGGATTTCCCATTCATCAGAAGTTGATGCGCTATCTGATCTGCCTTTATGTTGGCATGGGTATTAGATTATGAGGGACCATTGCTCAACTGTCTTAGCAGCCTCCACGCCTTCTGACTGCTCCTGCCCATGTAGACTTCTGTTATCAGCTTTATCCACTGTTCTTTCTTGGTTTCTGAGATGGAGGACAAAATGTTCTGCACTGCCTGAAGAGTTTGCTCACTAAATGGGTCTTCATTGTTGAGCCGTAATAGTCTTCCAACAAGGCAGCTGTATCAGGAGTAATGCCCTGAAGGTAGTGTGCTCTGCAGCCTCTCGGTATAGAGGCCTGTGAGCAAGTTTTTACTGTTTCAATAAAGTACTTGTATTCATCAAATGAATACTATGGAATGAAATTATTATAGAGGGC